>CM051241.1:88821977-90021977 GCA_027917425.1 Gastrophryne carolinensis
AGATGAAGCTTTGTATATTGTAGAATAAGCTAAATACTAACAATAAAATAAGGTTGTTGGGGAGTGGCGGCCTTGGGGGTATGCTTCCTTTATGATGTAACTGGAAGCCTGTAGAGTACATTGTAACTGTAGAGCAGCCCCCCTTGACCTTCACTTGTTACCCCCAACCACAGGACACCCCTCATTCTGGCACTGCCCTTGACCCTGCCACCTACAACTTAACCCTAGCAGCTTCCTTTTGTAGCATTAGCCAGAATGTGCACAGCGGTGGGCAGCACAGGACATATGAGGACACCGCCTGACGATGGATAGCGAGTAAGCTGGTAAGTACTGGTGTAAAGTTTATTAGAAGATCTTTTTCTGGGGTGGTGTGTTTGTTTCCTACTTTAGCCTTCTGTAAACTGTTAAGGGTTACTTGAGACTCCTATATCAGTTCAAAGGGCAGGGCATGCCGACAAGTCACCTGTCAGTAAGCAGATGACTTGTCGAAACCTACGCTGCATTATCTACATCCCCACCAGCCATGGGGGGTGCAGCAGAGTCTGGTGCCCGTGTTGGCTATGTGGTATAATTTTGGGCTGGGCTGCTGGCTGTTTGGCCTTCTGTTTCCTGGGCTACAAGCCCACATAGCTGGTGTCAGGGTTGGTTGTGCTGGACAAGGGGGACCGCATGCCTTTTTAAAAAAATGTGTAAGGGTTTAACCCTTATAAATTAAGAATAAAATAAAGACACACGGAGAGGGGGACTCCACACTGTTTTTTAAAACAATCTTAAGAGTCAAATCCTTATAAATAAGAAAAGCAGTGTAGGGTCCCCCCCATTCCATCAAAACTGGCTCAGCCACCAGCTTTGTGGGCTTGTAGCCCAAGGTTTAGGTTCTAACCAACAGGCCCCATCCCTAAAGGCTACCAGCCCACATAGCCTGCATGGACACGAGGCTCTTCTGCATCCCCCTGGCCAGAGTGGATGCAAGTAATCTGGCGGGGGGGGGGGGGGGTTTGCAAGTCACCCGCTTGCTGGCAGGTGGCTGTCCGGTCCCTCTTGCCCTTCAAACTGATATGGGGGTCTGAAGGACCAATTACAGTTCACAGAGGGTTAAAGTGAAAAAAAAAACACATGCACTAGAAAAAGTCCTTTTTTTTACTCCAATACTTACCCCTTTCCATGGTCGGGTGCAGTTCTACTCTGTCTGCCACATAGTCTTCAGGGGACAGAGGACACAGATCATTTATCCCGCTCCTGACTTTCGCCGCTCATTCCCGCTGCAGGGAGGGGCCATTTATAGGTAAGAAGCGAGCTGCCAGCTATAAATAGCCCCTCCCTGTGACAGTGATCTAGCTGCCAGGTGCCCAGCACGGGACAGAGAATCTGGGACCTCTGTCTCACTGAAGACACTGGTGGAGCGCCGGAGGATGAGAACATCACATGGTGCTGGAATGTGGATGGAGGTAAGTTTATTTTTTTATTGTTTTAACAGTGATTCATTCGATTTGGATGAAGCCGAATTTCTGGGGGAAATCAGGAAATCAGCCAAATCGAACATTCAAAAGTTGGCTCATCTAAGCCACTCACCTGTTCCCAACGCACCTGTTCGCCCAATGAAGAGATGGCTCACACATGGCAAAGTCAACAATGTGACCCAGCTGAGAGCTTCCCTTGTTACATCATAAACATCAGACATTTAAAGAGGAGCCAAGCTTCACAGTGTCCATTACAGTAGCGTAATACACTCATCACAGAGCTATTTACAATGTATGCCTGCTTTACAATGTATGACAGCTGATTACAACAGAAACAATTATGATACATCAGCTGCAGCCTAGCTATTACAATGTAAGACTCACCAGGGTGCCGGCAGGCTTTTCAGAATGACTAATATTGTTTAGTTATAGTCACAGCAGGGGTGAGAGATAATTTATCTAGATTTTTTAAACAATGTATGGCACTGTGAGATCTGTCGCATTTGTTTTGGGCTGTTATGATGTAACACAGCAGGGTTGTTGCAAGCTTTTCACATTTTAACAGTAGGACTCCATCAAGCTTAAAAGAGGAGAGAGACAGCAGCACACTGCCAGTCTGAGTTTTGGTATAATGAGCTCTACTGTTTCTCATATCAACATGTATTGTATCATTTTCAATGCTGCTTGCAACCCTTATTGGAACCAATAGATGGACAAATGTACCTTTGTCACTTGTTCCTCCAGAAAAAATGAATCTATGGTGTTGATTTAGAGCCTGGTGAGAAAACTGCCATTCACTGTCATTGTCTACTGGGTGTACATTTTCACCTGGCTCTGAGTCAGACAATGAAAGTGAATGTCAACTTTCTCTCCTAAAAAGTGTTTTCTAAATCGACTTCTATGTGTAATGTTATATAATAAGCTCAATATAAATAACGCTAAAGGTAGCACTGGCAGACACATGTAAATATACGGTGTACACAATTAAATCTAATAAATCAGGTGAGCTAAACCAGCTTATGATTTCTAGCAGTGGGTATCTTCAAGCATACGGACACTGCTGTGCTTTCTGAACTAGAAACTCAGCACGCCGGCACTGTGAAGAGCTACAAAGTCATCTGCTGTATCTGTTCTGTGCCTTTTTATTTATTTAAAACTGATAAAAGAATGCATGTATTCGCTGCTACATTTTGTTTAGAGCTCAGGAATCTAAAAATGAGATTTTTTTTTTTTTATAAATATTGAATTTTATATCGAATAAATCAAGAATAATGACATTTGTCATTTGCATGTGGGTGCTGTAAATCTGCATAATGAATCCCTGATTTTATATCATCAAAGTAACGCTGGCCGAGGATTAGTTGGATTTGAAGAAAGAGGCTAAATTAAATTTCTGAGACTTTTCAGAGAAAAAAACAAAAGAGACTATCAAGCAAGAATGGTCCAATCAATGGCAGGCTTGGACTCAGCTCGGAAAAAAAATCAATGTTAGGAGAAGAAGACGAGAGGCTCAATGACCCCCTGATCAGAGACGACACGGGCCGCCATCGCTTTGTCTGGATGAGATCATCTGCATTGGGCTGACATTAATGAGTAATTGACGATAAGCAACAAAAGGCAGATTGATGGTAATCGGCAATGTCTCAGTGTGCCAGGATGTTCCTAGCGGACGGCTAAGCCTAAAACAATCAGCTTGTCTAAGAGTACCAGTTACAGATGACATTGATAAAAAGTATGTAAATGTCTTCTGCCCTTTCTAGAAAGAGACACTTTACGCTCAAGGCTGTATTTAGTATCCATTCTTCAACTGGCAATTTTAGAGTTCACGCCCCCTCTAGTCCAAAAGTACCAAAAACAAACACTCTATTTTAGACTTTATTTTATAGGTTGCAACTAACATCCACCAAAAATACATTTACAGAGTGTGAGCTGATCTCCCCCCCCCCCAAAAAAAAGATCCCTGCAGTTATCGACCATAAATAGGCTGCTCCCCCACATGACTGAATACCCCCATTATAAAAAGCTTAATGGAAGAGTGCACACAGATCCCGCTCATCAACCATAAATAAGCTGCTCCCCCACATGACTGAATACCCCCCATCATAAAAAGACCAATGACAGTGTGGGTTGAAGAAAAAGTCTAGGCAATGGCAATAATAAGGTAGCAAGGAGGTCACCTGTCCCGTATGCCTCTTCTTCATTGCCTGCAGTGGAAGCTGTAGTGCAATATTAGGTCTCCACAATTTGTTCACTCTTCCCAATGACCATGCTCTAAATATGGCTGCGCATGATAATGATAATGTGCTCATATGTCCACAGTATGCACATACAATGAAATTTGTGCTCTGATTTTAACCCATCCATGCAATTGTACAACACACTAGTGAACACAGCAGTGAACTGCACCAGTGAACACACGTGGAGGCTGATTCACTACTAACAGCAGGTATCGGCAGATGAGCGTCTGTATAGCGGCGCTTAGAGCGACCACTAGTGGATGCTGTACGTGGGTATCGGGCACTGTAACAGAGCGCCTCAGTCGCTGTAGTAACCTAGCCGGCATTGATGAATGTGATGTGTGTCGTGCTCTAACACTAGTACAGCGCTGCAGGGAGCGAGAGGTAGCGCCAGCTCAGTGCGACCGACACTCAGGACACACAGCGTCGGTGCTCTAAATCTGGGCGCTGTAGCACAGAGCGCTAGACACTGTGTGATTAAAGTCTGTTTTTGAACACATATACACCTGTAACAAAGTGAAAACACGTGGAATTACATTGTTTTAACACTGTGACAATAACGCAATTAGTGCCAGACCTGCAAATAAAAGTCAAAAATGTTTCTAAAAGTGTTTGTTTGCAGCCAGGAGAGGTCACACAATGATTTGAGCAAAGAAAAAAAACAAAAAATAAATTGTCAAACACAAGCAAATGAAAGGCCATTGCAATGTATGGGAGAGTGACACTGAGCGAAAGGTAATACCTGGCGCTCTGGAAGCTAGAGCGCCGGTGCTATACGCCGAGTCACCTGTAATAATACATCGGAGGCTACATGGCGCTGTTAGAGTCGCTTACCAGATTCGCTTTCATAAATGTGGTTTTGCGTACAGCGCCCGGCGTTCACCAGATGCTACCTGCCACTACGAGGCACTACCTGGCGCTAACCCCCTAAGAGACAGTGAGTACAAATATGTGCTTGGAGTGGTGGGCAGGGCCATAACTATAAATGGGGGGGGCGTTAGGGGATGTGACGCAACAGGGCCCAGGAGGTCAGGAGTTCCTATCATTGTAGCACCATTTGTCTCTGTTGTCTCAGACTTTAGTAGACGTGTTGCACCTGACTGAGTTAAAGTTTTGTCACTGGTGCTGAACTTCAGGTCTTTGTAGACAGACTACCACCAGCAATACCACCACAGCTTTCCCAGATGATGAGTACTAGGAAAACACAAAATAAGGAAAGGCCAGAGTGTCAAGTATAGATGTAGTGAAGGATCTGGTGAGCAGAAAAAATATTCAGGACAATATGGACCTAGAAGACAGGAAGAGTTTTTCACTGGAGAACCCCAAAGGAAGGACAGACTGTGCTGCAAACAAACCAGGATCCCACAACCGTTACCAGAGACCAATGAGCTCAATGGGCCTGATGCAGAGCCTCCCCCGGTCTGAGCTTAAAACCTTCCGATTGTCCGGGGGTCCCGTTTGAATCGTGGCTCAAATGTGATAAAGAGCCTCCGTCGGAATGGCTCCCTAACTGATCCGTCAATTTGTCTTTACTCTGGAAGTTTTTTTTGCTCTCTCGGGTGCCTTCAATTTGATCGGGGCTTCCGTTCCTGTTCACACGGGCGGCCCGTTTTTCTCTGCTTTTTCCTTGGATTTTGAACGTACCTGCTTGGTTTACGTCGTATTTGACCTTCCATTTTGGTGATTTTTCCAAGTATACTTACATCTCCATGGCTCTTCAGTTGCCAATCTGGCTACACGCAAGCGCACATCCCTAAACCTCCATTGGAATATGCATATGGCACCAACTGCCAATTTGACACATATATATATATTGTCAAATGTATTTTTGGGTGTTCCTTCTTTCTTGCCATTAATGCATACCTTAATCTCTTTGGTGTTCCTTCTTCCTTGCCTTTAATGTTTACCGTAATTGGTTGTGAGTTTTTCTGATTTTTTTGTCCCATATCTAAACCTTTTGTGTCATGTAAATGTGTGATGATGTTGTGTGATTGTACATTTGCAGGAAAGACAACTCACAAAATCTGTTTATGTTTTTTTTAATCAAACTTTTTTTTTTGGTTTTGTGGTTTGGAGATTATTTTTTTGATAAAACAAAAGTAAAAAACAATTTAAATTTGAATTAAACATGTTAAAAATTAGGCCTCAGGGTCTTGTGGCTGTGTTTTTCTTTGATCTGTGAATGAAAAACAACCTTAGTTTAGCATTGTTTTTATGGTTTGGTTGGGCGTTGTTTTATTGGGGCCCTTTTTAAACCGGACCTTCAGCGTGATTTAATGAAAAGCCCAAACTCTAAAAACACGATTCCGCAGCATCATCTGTAAAAAAAAGATACAAGGACCCAACATTAATCCACAAAATACATTAACAAGTTTCCTGGCCTAACTAAAGTCACTTTATTAACCTTTTGCTGCCTCACATTGCCCTAGTTCTTCTATCTGCATGTAGCCTAGTTTGTAGCTGCGTACATGGGTTAAACTAAGGTGGGCTTGTATTTAATGTGACAAACTAAGTTGTTTCAGACTATTCTTGCGCTTTGTTTTTTTTTTATTATAAGGAATGTGTGTGGTATAGCTCTGACGTTCCCCCGCAGTGACGTGCAGGACATCCCAAATTGGAATGCCCCAGAGACATGATGCATGTAACCCAGCTCTGGATTTCTTCACACTCCAAAGGGCTGGGTTACATGGGTTTTGGCCTGCTTTAAAACATCATGACCAAATCAGGTTAGGATGGAATAACCCACCTCCTTTACATTATTATTAAAGTAACACAGGTTCCCTCACATAAAGCAGAACAAAACCCAGAGCGGCCACTGGTCTTCCCCCTGGAAATCCCAGATCGGGATGCCCCACTGTGTGAAACCCTTTTTAATGAGACTTTACTCAGAAATGGCAGACTCCCTCTCTTAAAGCGGAACAAGTCATGATTAGTTTAATGACCTTTGCAGGCGTATATTGTAGTGCCCCACCAGTCTGATCAAGACAACGGAACCTCATCTTCAAGAGACCAAAGGCTCGCTCCACCACAGAGCGAGTCCTCCTGGGGGCAGTATTGTAGGGCTCCTCTGCCTGTGAAGATGGGTGCAGGATTGGGGTCAGCAGCCAGGGGAGCAAAAGATAGCCAGAGTCCCCCCCCCAAAAACAAAAAAAACAAACAAAATAAAAATAAAAAAAGGTGTGCATTGCAACTATAGAAAAGAGGGACAAATAGGTGAGCGGGGTAGGGTTGGAGGAAAGGACATTTGTAATGAGCATACATGAACATCCAACCTGTACACTCATTAAAAAAATCTGGGGAATACTACTTACATAAGAGGGCAAGAACATGACGTAATAGGGTTCTATCACTTAACCCATTTAATTTAAAGTTAAAAAATTAGGCTAAAAATATACTAACAAAAAAATTACCAAATAGTGTGTTAAGGGAAAAAACAAAGTCAGACAGGGTGGGCAACCAATACAAGTTTCATACACATACCCAGTAAGGCGGGTGAGCTCAAATAGGTGCAACCTGGTTTCTGCCATACTCAGCAGGACAAGACCGCGGAGCTGGCGCCGCTGATGTGCTCCAACGGAGGACAGCATATTATTGCCCGAGTGCAAATACGGCTGCTCTGACTTGCCGTAAGTAAAGGCTCGGCGGCCCCGTTTCATTAGGCTGATTTCAATCGGAAAACAAGGCTCTGCAGCACTGAAAAAAACGGAACAATGAACGAGGCGTCCGTTTTGCCGGGAAACAGCCTCGTGCGAGCCGACAATCGGAAAGGCGGATGAGCGCACACATGAGCACATAAACGTACACTAAAATCAACGTAGCACCCTTTCCTGACCCGATCAAAGCCCAAAACCAACGGGAAAACGCACGGGATAGCTGAACGGGGAGGCTCTGCATCAAGCCTAATGTCCAGCATGAAGAAAGTCCAAATCATGTAGTGAGGAAGAATCCTGAGCCAGGAAGTCCAGAGCCAGTGTAGACTGTAATCCAGAGCCAGAGTTCAAAAAGTCTGAGCCGGTAATCATCCAAAGCCAGAGAAGGGGTGTCATTCAAAAAGTGCGCACATACCATATCGGCAGTGAAAGCACAGGTCCTAGGCCCATGGAGCAGGGGGCCCAGAACAAGCTACCTACACCCCCTCTGCAGAATGTATGCCTGGCACCAGCATCCAGCATACATATTTACCTAGTCAATCACGCCACCTCCGTGCATGTGCAACGTGCCTCCCTTGCCACTCTCCACACACCTCTCTTGCCGCTGTGCCCGTGCCACACACCACTCTCTTTCTGCACTCTGTACTGGCCAGTAAGTAATCCTGAGGAGGAGGGGGGGGGGGTTGGCCAGGGTTTGCTTGTGCTCCAGGCTATGTAAGCTACTGCATGCAAAACCAAAGGGTCAGAGCTAAAGCGGGTAGTCATCCAAGCGGTAGTCAACAGAGCCAAGGTGAAATTGGATTCTTTCATAAAACAGTAGCAGGTGGCAGGCGCCACTTCCATGAAGATCTGCAGGCATCCTCCCAGCACCACAAACCTCTTTTAAAGGCTCTTTGGCATTAGGTTATGCCCTTCATGCATGTGCAGAACACACAAGGGTATACATGTGTGCACCGCGTCTGGCAGTTCGCTACTGCATGAGCCACCTGGCATACCGATCACCTTCATGACCGCATATGCACCTGACCACGCACCCACCCAACAGGAACACCAAAAGGGTGCGACTGTGTGCACACACATTCTTGGTTCCAAGTGTACAAGCGCCAGCCCGTGTTTGTCTGAGCAGAAGCACCGAACCACTAGGCCATGACTGCCCCATAAATCCACCCCTGTCTGGTAGCGCTTCCAGCATGAGCTACAGGCTGATTCATTATTAGCGGCAGGTAGCGACAGATGAGCGTCTGTAGCAGGCATGTTCAGAGCGCCCGCTAGTAGTCGCTGTGCTCGGCCGTGGTTCGCTAGTTCGAAGCGACTCGTGTGCAGCAATGATGAATACGTTGTGGGGAGTTGCTATATGAGCTGTACAGTGCTGTATGGGAGCGAATGGTAGCGACTGGTCAGTGCGACCGACTCACACCATATTCATCAAAAAAACAGCCTCACACACCGCCGGTGCTCAAAAATGCTTCGCTGTAGCCCAGAGCACCGGAGGCTGTGTGATTAAAAGCTGTTTTTGAACATGTATCCACCAGTAACAAAGCGAAAACATATAGAATTACATTGTTATAACATTGTGACATGAACACATTCATGTCAATTCTGCATAAATATATAAAAAATGTAAAAAGTTTTCAAAAATGGCATTTTATAGGCCAGGAGAGGTCACAACATTATTTGAGAATATAAAAAAAATATATATAAAAACACCCTGTTTAAAGAGAAGTAAAATAAAGTCCATTGAAATGTATGGGAGAGCGACAGGTAGCGAGAGGTAAGACGTGGCGCTCTGAAAGTTTGAACACCGGCACTGTACACTGAGCCTGGGATAATGATGAGTCGGACCTACATGGCGTTATCCAAGTCGCTCAATAGAATCCGCTTAAATAATAAATGTGTAATTGCGTGCCGTGTCCGGCGTTCACCTGCCGCTACCTGTCATTTACAAGGCACTACCTGGTGCTATCCCTTCATGAATAAGGCCCCTAGTCTCACTTGCTGAGCTTGCACATGCTAGGAACACTGAGGGACAGGGGTGACCATGTGACCACATTTGGAGCATGGCTGTGTAGGAACAGAATTAAAAGGAGGGGCAGACTTTGGAGACCTACAACACCGGCTTTCCCCCTGCAGTGGGGAGGAGTAAATAGCAATGGTTGTTAAATAGAGGCACAGAATGGGAGGTTGCACCTAGAGTGATATCATAGGGGCAAATAAAAGTGGCATGGAGGAACGTGCTGACATTTATTGTACAGCACCACCCCTATGTGAAATATCTGGCACAATAATTCAATAGTAATATTATAATAGTAATAGTTTTCTATATTAATTGTAAGCTCTGTATTAGTTGGAGTATAGCTGGGGTGAGTATTGGGAACACGGTGAGGATGTGGGACTGATAGGGGAGAGCTAAAAAAAGACAGGGTCGATATATTTGAAGAGGTAAGTAAATCATCATAGCTAACATGTAGGGATAGTTACAAATGAATGTGGTAATGGGGTGGGTGGTGGTAGAAAACCTTCATTAAGCTATTCAAAATGAAAACATTCTGAACCTATTCATTGTGGCCCGCAACCAGTTTCAAGTGGACCTCCAGTCAATAAATTAAGTCTAGAGAATTTCTCCCCTAAAGGCCCCCTTATTTAAGAGGGCTTAATTCTAAGTAAAATACTACTACTATAATTAGAAAAGGAAAGCCCTTAACCTCAAACTAGTCCCGAGTTCTGACAATGCCGTTGCCACACTGCAAGATGGTAATGCAGCCAGTAATGTGTTTGAAAGATGTCTGAAATTAATTTTTTTTATTTTTATTTTCTGTGCACCTCTAGGAAATGCTTTCACGTGAAGCATGACAAATAATTTTCAATGTAAGCTCATTAAAGATAAGTTATAATAGCAATAGTTTTTTGTTATGTGTAATCGATTGCGTACCTTAGGTATGGAGGCCAAACTAATGTAGCATACCCGATGACTAGCAAGCAGGGCGGCTCCAAGTTTATGTGGGCCCTTGGGTGGCATGGTCTCAGTGGCCCCTTTGTGGTGGAGAGCTGCAGGTCAGGGGTCTATAAATTCCATGGCCAGAACTAAGAAGGGCTGCTTGCCCTCCAACCCCCTATTGGAGCTGTTTTTTAGTGAGACTCACAAAGCTAGCACTAGAAGGGTTAACCACATTGTGCCAGCTGTCAGTGGGCCCCCCTGGGAGTTGGGGGCCCTCTGCATCCTACCGGACTTGCCGGGTGCTGATGTCGGCCCTGCTAGCAAATGATCTTCAGGAAGGATATAGCAAATCCAGGTGCCCGGTTTTATAACTAAAGATAAGCCATGGCCTGGATTGATGATCATAAACTCTAACAAGCCAAGGGTAAATGCTGTCCATAGTTCTGTTACATAATGGTGAAAACAGATTCCACAGAAGGGTTAACGTTAGGATGAACAACTAAGGGGGTTATTTAGGAAGGGATAGCGCCAGGTAGCGCCTCGTAGCGGCAGGCAGCATCTGGTGAACTGTGGGCACTGTCGCAAAACCACAATTATGAAAGCGAATTTGGTGAGCACCTCTAGCAGCGCCATGTAGCGTCCAATGTATTATTACAGGGGGCTCAGCGTATAGTGCCGGCGCTCTAGGTTCAGCAGCGCCACGTAGTACCTGCCGCTCACTGTCGCTCTCCCATACATTTCAATGGCCATTAATTTGCTTGTGTGACCTCTCCTGGCTGCAAACAAACACTTATAGAAACCTTTTTGACTTTTTATATTTTTATGCAGGATTGTCTTTACAGGTCTGGCACTAAAGTGTTAATGTCACAGTGTTAAAACAATGTCATTCCATGTGTTTTTGCTTTGTTACAGGTGGATATGTGTTCAAAAACAGACTTAAATCTCAACAGTGTCTGGCGCTCAATGCTATAGCGACCAGATTTAGAGCACCGATGCTGTGTGTGTGTCCTTTTTTATGGTGTGGATCGCTGAAAGTCGGTCGCACTGAGCTGGCGCTACCTTTCGCTGGCTGCAGCGCTGTACTGGTGTTAGAGCGTCCAACATACATCACATTCATCAATGCCGGCCAGGTTACTACAGCGATACCCACTTACTGATACCCACTTACAGCGTCTACTAGTGGTTGCTCTAAGTGCCACTATACAGACGCTCATCTGCCGATACCTGGCGATACCTGGTCAGTAGTCAGCCTCCACGATGGTGACCATGGATGTTTACTGCCAAGAGGTCTATCAAAGGATAAATAGGCAGAGGAGGACAAATCACACACTGCAGAGTTGTTGTAAAGTGCATCTGCTGTTTTAAGCAAGTTGTTTTATTAGAATAAGTTGATGTTATTCCCTATTTAATAGTCACTTAGGAGAGCTCTTTTGTATTTAGCACAGTATTAAAGTTTTCATTATGCCAAATTTCCCCTCTGAGAGCTCTGGTCTTTTTTTAATATGTGTCACGAAAATTCCAGATGTACTTAGAAGTACTGCAGAAGGTGATTGCTTTTTTTGTCGCACTGCCACTGATATTTCACCAATGCTACAAGTCCCAGCAGTTCATTATCTTTATATTATCTCATTATATGGCATGCTGGTTATTTTAGTGATTTAGCATTTGGCAACATGACATTTTCTTTTCTTGATGTTCTTTTATTGTTTACATGTTCTTTTATTGATTTCTTTCACAGCTGAATGCAGACATTGCTACCTCTTTACCTGTGTGTTCACAAGCAAACCCAGAGGACACCCACTTTCTTGGTAAGTTCACAACCCCCAATCTCCGCTGCTAGCTTCACCTATAGACAAGTCCCTGTTCGCCAGGTTGTTGTAAACGCCTCACCAGACACGTTCGTGACCAGGCCTTGATAGCTCAAAAATTGTTAACTCACAGGGGATAAGGCGGATGAACCGGAGGTAAGACTAGGCGTAGTCGGACAAGCCGGGGTCATACACAGGGTAATCAGTCCTCACGATACACAGTACCAAGAGAGAAGCACGAGAAAGGTCAAGCCAAGCCCCAACCGGTTAATCAGAGAGTTCATAATACAAGGGATGAGGAAGAAACGTAGTCGGAATCCAGGCAAAGTTCGGTTCAGGCGGCTGTCACAGAATGGTCAGGCAAGCTAGGTCAGCAGCTGTATAACAATTAACGGACACATGATCAGTAGCACCCAGCAGCACGCTATCACAGGGAGAGAGCGAGGGGTGAAAACCTTTATAGGACGGGAATTAACGGGATTGGACAGAGGGGAATAATGTTCATTGGTGTTTTAAACAACATATGGCCTGATAGCCCGGATTACCTTTGAGGCGTTTTGCCCACAGTAAACTTTAAGGTGATTGGCTCCTTTAAACTAACCTCCGGCGAGGCACAAGACAGCCGCGCGCGCGAGTATGTGCAGAGGATCCGGGGAAGCGGCAAGGAGAGGAGGAGACGGGCTCGCTCAGCGCCGTTCGAGCCAACGCTGCTCAAGCCGGCATCCGCCGAGGGTGCAGCTTCCGGGCGGAAGGTCTCCGCGGTGCCGGACCGGGGGTAAGTACGCTGTGACACATTGCAGTTCATGTATTGCATTGCTTGTACACACATACATAAAGAAGTGGCAATGTCTTGCACAAACTCTTATAGACTTAGTAATGTTAGGGACAGGGTATAAATTGGACGGCCTTGATGTGGCTACCTCATTCACTTCATTGCAATCTATGTTAACTAACAATAGTATGAGGACAGACAGGGGTTACATTTCTTTTTTGCTATGGAGTGTGGTCACACCCCTTGACTCCACCTCCTTGACTGCAATATATTGAGTGGATAATCACATCCCATCTTCCTTTTTGCACCAGTGGATCCATCAGTCACCAGTTGATTCCTTAATTGCAGCTCACCTTACATGACATGCAATGAGCTCTACTCCTACTCACCTCTGTAGGAGATGAACTATTATTTCCAGTGCTCTTGTATTGCTACCCACTAACAGGGAGTGTGCCCGCGTCGGTCGTTTACAAATGCCTGGTGTGGGCACGGGCCCTGCTAAAGGGATAGCGGTGATGCGGCTGCTGCTTGCGTATGCGCCACTGAATCAGGATAGAAGGTGAGTTACTGGGCAACCTGGAGGGTTTCCCAATTTTGCCAACCCCGGGGAGGGGGAATCTAGCGGCCCTGGAATCTATAAGATTCATGGGGCATGGGTTTTGGTCTACTTTAACAGACAAAACAGCTGCACCATTGTAATCAAATCGATGACAAGTCTAAAAGTATCATGTAAAAATTCCTAAAATAGTCAAATACTGTATCAAAATAATTACTTCATAGCATACCCCCCAAACCAACTATATCCTCATATGACTACAAATTTTGCATCATACTTGTAGATCATTATGGTGAACAATACGACCAGCAGGAAAGAAATGGGAAGAATGCAATAACTTTCAAATAAAACTTTTGATAAACAAACCAACAAGAAATCAATCATTCTCTGATTGTGTCAATGCACGACACAGCTATTGAGGAGAAGCAAGGCAATCTGATTCAGTACTCCCAAAAGCTGGATACGACAGCTCCAGCCATCACTATGTGTAAACTGATATAGGGGTCCCCTGTCCTTGTTACCAGTTCAAGGACTACAAACAAAAATAACTCACCTCTTTATCTCCCTCCTATCTCTCATCAGGGGACGTTCTTTACTCTAGTATGCCAGGTCGGGATTTCCTCCTGGTCCGGGAGTTGCTGGTTGTGTGATGATGGGGAACAGCTATTGCAGCTTCCCCACCGGCATCTGTAGTGAGGGGGATACAAGTCCTCCCTCCTCCTTCCTTCGCATGCCACCATGCTAATACAGGGCCACCAGGGAGGGAAGCTTTTATACCACAGAGGACGAGCTTCTGTGGAATCCCCCATGTGACGTATTATGTCACTGGAGGGGAGGGTCATGGAGTGCGATTTCCATGGGGAAGCCCCCCTCCATGTCCATTCTCTCCAGTGACATAGATAGTCACATGATGGGGATTCCTCCTCTGTGGTATAAAAGCTTCCTTCCTTGGTGGCCCGGAATAAGCTTTGTTCAAAAAAGGCAAACTAAATTAAAAAAGCTCTTGGTATAAAAAGTAGAAACTTTAGTTAATTAAGATTTTATTTGGTGAATTTTCTAACAGTCATGTCTGACCCTAACTAATGCTCACAAAGACTGTCACAATGAAAAGCAGCTGGAGCCCGAGAAGTGGCAAATGGATATCAGTATAGATACTGAATTTCTCCATGAAAAGGTGTTTCTGTTTCACATATAAAACACGTATAATTGTTCAATTAAGGCTCTAATGATAATGAACAAAATCTCATCTATGGCACAGTTTCTAGTAGTGGCAGCTGTAAGAAAGCGCTGGGTAACATATTGCAGATCAAAAGTCACCACTGAGCTTTATGCAGATGGTCTCAACCATTCTATGACGAACCTCCATGTTAAACTCAGCATCAGCCTACAGAGTAGAGATGGGTTAAAATCACTCTAATTTTATTTTTACTATCTGTGATGACACCTCTGTCTGCAGTGACCACAGATGTGAAAAAAGGCATATTGTATTTTCGTCCTATAAGACGCACTTATTTTCCCCAAAAGTGGGGATGGGGATGTCAGTGCGTCTTATCGGGTGAATGCAGAAAAACAAACAAAAAAAAAAAACCTTACATTTCCAGCTCTCGCGCGTCTTCTGCCAACATAAACACACACATATATACATTACTGTCTTCCGCTGCCCCTACGGGGACAGGGAGGTGGTGGTGGCGACAATGTGAAATGTGTGTGTGAGTGTGAGACGGCTGCTGGGGCTGCTGTATGTATGTTTTTTTGGGGGGGCATGCTGCACATTACCTGTGTTTGGGATGCCTGCACACTGCCTGTAATTGGGATGCTCACATACTGCCTGTAATTGGGATGCCCATACACTGCCTATATTTGGGATACCTGCACACTGCCTGTAATTGGGATGCCCGCACACTGCCTGTAATGTGGCATTTGTAATTATGTAATTAGGGGAAATCTACATACTGTGTATTATAGGGTGATTGGGAGGTGTATTTTAGCACACCATTTAGTTCAAAATATTTTTTTTTATTTTTCTCCTACAAATCCTGGGTGTGTGTTACAGGCAGGTGCGTGTTATAGGGCTAAAAATACGGTATGTCCATCAAGTTCAACCAAGGGTGTTGGGGTAGGGGAAGTTATTTTTTATTTTATTCTTTGTTCTTTTTACTGATAACAGCTTATAGTAATGGTTAATGTTATTTTCTTCTAAATAAGCATCTAATATGTTTTTTAAAGCTGTCAGCAGTTGATGCTGTAACAAGCTTCTGTGGGAGGCTATTCCACAGATATATAGTTCTTATGCTAATTGTCGCCTCCAGAGATTGAATTTTTTTTTTCCGGTCGAAGAGAGTGCCCCCTTGTCTTTAGAGAGGATTTTACCTGAAATAGTGTTCTCCCATACTTTTTGTATTGGCCATTTATATATTTATACATTTTATATTTGTTAGATTTTCCCATGAATGTTACAACAACCTTAAGTGTATTTTATTGCGATTTATTGTACTGTAACACGTATTTGTGAAATGTAAAGCAAGTGATACATGCTTTTCCCAATTTTTTAGGAATACATAACTGAAAAGTGTGGCATCCTGTGTGATGAGTTGCCTTGAGACATCACCTAATTAGTAAATAGAGTCCTGTACCTGTATGTCATTTATTAGTATAACTACAAGTGTTCTGTGAAGGCCTCAGAGGTTTGTTAGAGAACATTAGTGAACAGACAGCATCATGAAAACCAAGGAACACAGCAGACAGCTCTGGTGTAAAGTTGCAGTAAAATGTATTGCAGGGTTATAGAAGGTTATAAAACAATCAGCCCAAGCTCTGAACATGTCACAGAGCACTGTTTAATCCATCATCCAAGGCAAATGAATACTTTTTCAAGGTTCCGTAGGTACAGGTATAGCAGTCGGTAACCCAAAAAAATGCAATGCTGCCTAAACTCACCAGCTTTATAACATTTGCCTTTAGAATTTATGGACTTTATCCGAATATTTCAAGATTTCTCAACAGTTCAAAATATAAGATAGATACACACAAGTGCGACTTTGTACAGGAGAAAAAAGCCTGCATGCTCCCTGGGAGAAGTGTTAGTAGTTGAAAAATATCCTGGATGATGGCTCCCATTACCTAGGAAGAAACCAAGTTGTGTGTATGGGGGGGGGGGGCAAAATCATGATCACCACTGCCTGTTGAGCTGAACCCTGCCTCCCAGTGCTATATCTTGAGCTGAGTGCGGCTGAAGGGCAATAGGGAGGAGGAGGGAGCGGGTTGGCATTCTATTGTGGCCCTGGGCGGTGTGGGAGGTGTGCTACATCGCCAGGATATATGAGAGATTGATCTGTTGTTGTCTGTCCTGGATATTTGGGAGAGAGCGTTGTTCCCATAGCTGGTGGAGAGAGAGAAAAAAAGAGAGAGCGGTGGCCAGGAGAGAGAGAGAGAGAGAGAGAGAGATAGATTCACAGCGTGGCAACATGGTTGAGATAGATAGCTCAGTTGGTAGAGTGATGGGCTCTGAATCAGAGCGTCTACTAGGGATGAGCGAACCGGTTCGGACGAACCGGAATTCGCTCCGAATTTCAGGGAAAATTCGATTCGGCACGAACCCGAATTTTTTTGGGTTCGTGCCGATCGAATTTTCCCTGAAATAAAAATGCCGGCATGGTGGGAGCGGGCAGGCCGGCTACGCTGTCAGCGGGCGGCGGAAGCCGACCCGCTGACAGCGCAGCCGGCCTGCCCGCTCCCACCATGCCGGCATTTGTTTAAAAAGCAAACACTTACCTGCATGGTCGGAGCGTGGCGCCCTCTGATGACGCGTCCTCTGATGACAGCTCAGAGCGGCGCCGGCCTCCACGCTCCGACCATGCTTCCGCCGCCCGCTGACAGCGTAGCCGGCCTGCCCGCTCCCACCATGCCGGCATTTTTGCTTAAAAAAAAAAGCCGGCATGGTGGGAGCGGGCAGGCCGGCTGCGCTGTCAGCGGGCCGGCGGCGGCCTGCTGACAGCGTAGCCGGCCTGCCCGCTGCCACCATGCCGGCATTTTTTTTCTTCAGATGAGCGATTTGTGAAAGTTCGATTCGGGCGAACCCGAATTTCTTGGGGAGATTCGGCGAATCGCCCGAATCGAACTTTCAAGAAGTTCGCTCATCTCTAGCGTCTACGGTTTGAATTTCTGCTTGTGTCAGTATATTATTTTCCCCCCCTTGTTTTTTCTGTTTTTACCCTCTTTTTGTTGCTCTTCGGTTTTATTTTTACAGTTTTTCTTTTATGTTACCTCCCCCTGCAGTGCCTTTTGTTTTCCCATTTTCGCTCTAATTCTTACAACACCATTTTCCTTTTTTTCCATGTATTCTTCTTTTCAGCTTGTGTGTTTTAAGCAGAACAAAACCCAGGATTTTCACTATCCTGGGTCTTGTTTCTTGCCCTGAGGGCATCCCAACTTGGGACACCCAGTATGTGAAACTCCCCTGTTCACCTTTCCCTGTCCCATGGTGCATGCATGGGTTCTCATCCAATCAGCGCCATTTGCACGCAGAGCTCGTCAATGGGAAGCTAGAGCGGCTGGGTCCCTTGGCTGAATGGCTATCCATGGGAGTGCGCCCCAGCCCAGAGACTCTGAGGATGCAAACACAGTTGTTTACATCGCCATGGGAGCCAGGAAAAAGGTGGCTTTTGTGGGGACCCCTTAGGGGAAGGCCAGTGGCCAGCACTGGAGTCTTTATAACTCCAGGGTCACCCACTCAGGGTTTTAATACCTTTATTTATTACCTGCACAGTCAAAGTTGATTTTTTTTCAGTCAGTTTAGTTCATTTTGTATATTTATTGAGTCACCCGGTGGTCTCATCACAGAAGCAGCACCTCACACACATACATAGAGCTGTTACCGTCGTGTACAGCACCTGCCTGGAACAAGTTCACTGCAGCTGTTGCTAAGAGACCATTGGGCTAAATGCTGTGGCTTTCTGCTATCACCTCAGTGACTAAAACCCAGCAGATCCCCCCATTCATTAAATGGACTGAGCAATTTTCATTTTAAAGTAAAGCATACATTTTTTTCTTTACTATTGCCGTATTATTTGTACACGTTAGAAGCTATTGTGCGGCTATTTCATTATGGGGTCATGTTAAAGTGAAGCAAGTGCTTTCAGGTGTGAACTGAAGGTTACTTCACAGTGAGCTTTTTAACTTCAACACATTAAAACATTTTATAATAAAGTTCTGTTCTAATATTTCTCAAAAAAACACCTACACCTGTGATGGGACGAGGGACATCATTTATGCCCACACATATCACAGCATAGCTCCGCCTCCCCATATGACATGGGGGACTGGTGACATCATTATGCTCTTGACGCTACAGCAGGGACCGGAAGTGGAGCAGCAGGGGAGCGTGGGCGTGTATGTTAAATAGGGACAGTGCATCTAGTGGCACACCACTTTGAGGAAGTGATGGCTAGAGTTTATCACAGAACGCATGGGTGCCTGAGCTAACCTGGCGATATTTATCTGTATGTCCTTTTGACTCCCTAACACTCTACCTCCTCCTGCTGGCTGGTTTATTGCATTTTGACATTTTTATTTTTGTTTGTTTTGGCACTTAGCATTTTATTTTTGGACTTTGTCCATTAATGTTTATTGATTGCACAAATTTATGTCACAGCCTCCGTTTGTTGGTGGCTATATGCACTTTATAATTGCTGCTGGAGGGCTTTGTACACAGGGAGACTTGGGATTATCAATTGTAATATGAGATTTGGCTCAGCCAGGGTTTTATATCCCCAAAGCCTGTATGCATTGTTTTTAAAAATTGTCTTGTGCATGTATGTTCTGTGTGGCACTGTACTAATAAATATTATGGATTAGTGATACTGTGGATGTTTTTTATTATTTATTTTATTACCAGCTTCCTTGCCAGCAATGTTCCCTCTAAGCCTTTGCAGCCACTGTGCGGAAAACTAAGGGAGCAGGGCAAGGCATAAAACAAATTGGCAACATGGGCGGGAGACCCCCAGAGCTTAGAATAAATTGCTGGGTGACTATCTATTCTGATTGGAAGATAACTAAAACTGCAATCCCAGGGATTTACACAGCAGGGATTCCTAACTAGTGATCCCCCAGCAAATCGGATTGGGTTTTAGTCCACTTTAACAATTCATGCTCCCGATATTGAGCCACCTAAAATAGGGATTAATGTGGAATAAAACCCACCAGGCCTAGCCTCCCACCTGGGCTTCCCCAGATGAGAGCCCGTACATGTGCTGTTGTCAAGGGGAAAAGGTGAGTTTTTAGCATCTTTCTACTCATTTTCTGTTGCTCTCTCTCTTTTCTACATCTCTCTCCATCTCCTTCTCACAACTTTTATCTGTGTTTTACTTTAAAGAGACCCTCCACTGATATAATGTGGCACTTGCAAACCACTCAGGTACATGGCATAACTATTAGCTTTCTGTAATGGGGTCCCAGGGTGGGGGAGAATGGTGCAGTGGGGCACCCAATTCAGTCTTCCCCAATGCTGCTGTAATCAGGGCATTCAGCGTATGAGGATCTGAGGTTCATTTTTGCAGTGGACCTGGTTCTGGTCCTTGTCCTCGAGCCCCCGTGCCCTGATTGTTAAAACCCTTGTCATCCAAAACTCTTACCTCTTCCATAATCACCAGGTGCATGTGCTCATATGGCAGCATCCCCTGTTTCTGTCCCCCACTGTCCCACCAAAGACATACATTTCTGATGAACAGAGTGTGGATGTAACAGGAATGCTGGTTGATGCGTGTGGCAAGGCAGAGCTATTGCATGTGTAGCAGGATGCCGAAAGAGGTTTCACCTGACTGCAATGGGGCATTCCAAATATACAACAATGGATGCTTGGGAACAGGGAATTGGCTTTTGGTCCACTTCAACATTCTACCTATCACTCTCAAATGTCTCCCCATCTTCCTCTATTATTTTCTGACTGTGGATGTCAATGGGTGTGTGTTTGGGGGCTGCAGCATCCTAAGATTTTGCACAGGGTGACATTTCAAGTCTGACTCTTAGGCCCTACGTTGTTAATGGCACAGGTAACTTGTGCACCAGGGTTTCACAGAGTGGGGCAACCAAAATCTGGATGCCCCTGAGACAGAGGATTGCTTGGCCTGGACTAAAAGTGGAACAAAATCCGGGAATCTCACTATCATATGCTTTGATCCTTGCACTAGGGGTATTCTGATTTGAGATGGCCTGCTAAATGAAACCCTCAGATCCTCATGCACAGGCTCTCATCCAAGCAGCGCCGCTTGCCTTGCATATTAACGATTGGCAAACGGCTCTGTTTACACACAGGGCTTGGCAATGGGGAGTGGAAGTAGCCGCATCCCCAGTTTCCCTTTAGCTGAATTGCTGGCTGCGGGTGCACGACTCAGCCCAGAGATGCCGGGGATGCAGCCAGCATTGTTCACATTGTTGTGGGAGCCAGATCAAAGGTGAGTTTTGCAGCGATCCAGGAGGGTTTCAGCGGCCAGCCATGGAGTATTTTAGACCTCAGGGCTGGCCTGCCAAGGTTTTTGTCCTGCTTGAGGAGTTTGGTCTACTTTATACAAGTTGTTCAACTGTGACTCCTATTGGAATAGGTTTTGGAATGATATTAGAGAATCAGTAGTGTGTGTCAGTGTTGTAAATGGGCACGGCTCCCTGTTGGATTTACAAGTCGCTGATTCTTACATACAGAAGCCTCTGTTCTATTGTGACATAACTTATACATTTCTGTGCAGCCATGTGTCCCCAGCTCCATCCCCGTGTTGCAGTGTCCATCTCCCTTCTGCTGTTCTCCTGCATTAGGTAGGGAAATGCCATGTGATGATGAGAGGGGCCATTCTGCTCAGTTCTGCTCAGTGCTTAACTTTGGTTTACAACACCATATTTAAATTGGGCAACAAAGTACAGAGGAGGGGAAATGTAGCTGACCCCTCCATGTCTATCCATTTTTTTCTTGCAGGAGAAACAGACTGTCGTGACAGGGCTTTGGTTTCTTGGCTCTAGAACACTGATTACATGCTCTGTAGCATTTAACATTATTACTTTCCCCAGTCCCTCTCCTTGCTCTCACTGACACGTGCACAATCAGATACATTCGCAAGTAATGTAAAACTTCCGTGTGTCGGGGGCCCAATGGAACAGGTGTACTGCCCTGATATCCTGAAAGGAGGGGTCCTGCCATCTCAGCTGTTCACACTGGATGGCATTTGCCAACTGCCAACCACCCAGGAAAAGGAAGGTAAGACTGTCCCTCA
The DNA here is from genome assembly GCA_027917425.1 of Gastrophryne carolinensis. Lineage (NCBI taxonomy): Eukaryota > Metazoa > Chordata > Amphibia > Anura > Microhylidae > Gastrophryne > Gastrophryne carolinensis. The sequence goes on from CM051241.1 coordinate 88,843,651, forward strand.
CTCCCTCATCATCCGAGGTATATTCAAAATACTGCCATGGTTAGTCTCAACCTGGCAGCTTTTGCTGCATGGGTTGAAGTATGCAGTGGCCAGGGAGGCAGAAGGGGGTGCGTGACCACGAGGCCACGAACCTTAGAGGAAACACCTATTGCCCATAGGCTGCACCTGGTTTGTGTGTTATGCTATTACACCATAATTAACGGTGGTGCAACGGGTGTTCTCTTTCTTTTTTTTTTTGCTTTCGTCTTTACGTTCAATTATTTTTTTAATAAAAAAGTAAAGATAAGTCACAAGAATACATGCGCAATACAACAATGGATACAATGTAAAAGACTTTGATACAAATAGAATGCACATGGTGAAATATTTATGGGAAGTAAACAATAAATCTTATCAGGCTAAGTATCAAATTACAGAATAAAATACAAGGAAGTAGGTAGAAAATAAATAGTAGACAGGGGGATAGAGAGAAAACAGAGAAAAGAAAAAAAATAAAGAAAAAACAGATCAGGAAAGTTCAATGTAGAGGTCAATGACATAAATGTTCTACCCAACGGCAGACATATTTGGTAAGAGCAGTTAAAGTAAGTTAAAGAAGCACTATTGCCAATTTCTAATCAGAATGCATATCAAAATCATACTTGTCATGTATTTAAAGCTAGGAATGATAAGTAAATGTGTGTTAAAACCAAAAGTTTCCATGGTCGCGTTGTAGAGCAGTAGTTGTTTGAAAATAGGCTGGCTCTGTTTGCATGCAGAGCTCAGCAATGTGAAGGTGGTGCAGCTGCATGCCTGGGTGCCCAGCCTGAATGACTATCCATGGAAGCGTGCCTCAGCAGAGAGATGCAGAGGATGCGGCCGCAGCTATTTACAGCTGCCAGGGGAGCCAGAAAAAAAGATTGACTCGGGTAGAGTTTCACTAAATTGGGCATCCTGATTTGGAATGTCCCAGGGGAAGGCCAGTCTTTTAGACCCCAGGGTCAACAAATCAGGGTTTTGTTCTGCTTTAATACCTTTATATATAGTTTAGTTTATTTTGTAGGGATTTTATATTATTTTTATATTATGTATTTTTTAAATCACCTGGTGGTCTCATCACAGAAGCAACACACACACACACACACACACACACCTGTTAGCTGTTGTTAAAGTGTTCTCTGAGCTGTGGGTCCTCTTGAAAAGAAATCCTTGAATTCCCAATTAGGTTTGACCCCCAACTCCCCAAATTCCCCTAGCCTAGACATTGGATAGACATGCATTTTATGATATTTATGAAGAGTAACGTAACTCCTGAAATGGCGGTTATGACTGTAAGAATGAGAGAATCTTATACAGAATTATATGATATTAAACATAGACTCTGGAAGATGTATATCTAGCGCTTCATTTCATGGGGATATATGATAACATGCAGATTGTGGGAATTATATTACTTTAAGAATATGTATTTTCTTTCATAGAGGCGGGTTGCAAGCAGTGCCCCCCCTAATCTGGATAAACGAGCAGTCCCGCCCTCCTACCCCATTTTGGTTAGAGGGGGGTTAACTTGCCACAGTCCTTTTTGGGGGGTTTTGAAGGAGTGTTTTGGGGAGAATGGGAGACATATGATTTAAGATTTGTTGTAATATATTTTTGTAATAAATTAACTTAAAAAAGGCACTGGTTGAAGTGCATTGGCTTCAGTGTTATTTATTGAGTTCAAGATATATATATGTAAAAAAAATATCTTTTGTGTTTATTGTATGAAAAAAAGTTTATATGTAAAAGTGGATTTTTGTCAGGATGGGGGTTCACTTAGGGGTGTGATTGTTGGAATGTTGAAATGATGTCTTCAGGTCTCCCCTCGGGTTTAAGTTCTGAGATAACAGATCAATTTGGCAGAACAGGCGGCTGTTTCGGTGGAAACCGTCCAGGAGGGATCTTTGTTGTAAGTTAGGGAAATGTTGGCTTTAATTAAGGAGGGGGGTCATTTTGCCACTGGCAGTTAGCCCAGTTGAGCTCCCAGGCCTAGGAGGAGAGCAGCCGAGCTTAAGAACTCCTCAACTGCATATGCCATGCAGGGAAACCTCCTCTTGGCCGCTCCCTTGCCAGATAGTCATTGGAACCATCGTTACTGACAATGGTAACATTGTGTTGGCACTGCAGCAGGAAGGGATCAATTTGATTGTAAACATGTTCCTAACATCCTTTAGTTGGCTCAAGCAACTGCTAAACATGTAATGCAAACTGTGCATGCACCCTGAAGCTGCGAATAAAGCATTGCCTACAACATCACATGATCTGTGATGTGTTGACCCATTGAAACTCCTCCCTCCATATGGGACCATTGGACCGGCTGTACAAGCAGAGAGCAGCCGGCCAGCTGCCAACCGCAATGCAATTTCCAACTGAGCCACTGGCAAATTCATTTGCTGAGACCGCTCCTGCCAGACAAACCTGCCACTAGTGGTTAGCCCAGTTGAGCTCCCTGGCCTAGGAGGAACGTGGCCGAGATTAAGTCGAATTCTGCTTTGTGGATGGTCGAGAGGTAATTTTTTTTGGCCTTCTGCCCCCTGTCCACAATCTTGTCCCCTCCCCTTTTGGTAGCTTTGGGCCTTAATTTGCTTGTTATTTGATGTTATGTATGTTGGACTGTGGCAGATTAAACTTAAGTTTTCCAAATAAATGATGGTCTGGTGATGTTATTTGGTGGTGAGTGGAGGCCAACTGAGGAAGGTTATATGGAGTCATGACATTTGTAGTAGAGACTCAAGAAGCTTGAGCTTTTTTTCTTGGACGAAGACCAGGAACCTAAGGATTTGCCACATGATTCCAGTCTATTCAAGGGTTGTTTAAGGATTTTCCAATAATTATCATTATTCTGAGAAGCAAACTGCCAGCACATAACTGGATGAAACACATATTATGCAAGCTGATGCTGGATGGTTTTCAGCAGCATTGCAGGGTATCAGTATAACCTCCTGCAAGGTAGGAATGGAAAGCACTGTCACATGTAGCAATTTCAGCGCTGTGAAAGTTTTCGTAAGTTCCAGCAGAAAAGACGGAGCAGAAGACGATAAAGCCTGGTTGGTTGGTTTATTTGTATGCTGCATCGACTCTTTTTTCCAGATGCCTAAATACCACACAGTCAGGGTGCACGGCAGAGAGATGGATTTGGATACAAGCATGCAAACAAATACACAAAATGGTCACAGTTTCATCTTTACCTCGGTGTGATGTCATTTGCATTCAGTAGTGAAGACTGCAGCGTCTGATGGAGAAGTTTTATCTTCTGAGACGATGCGCTGCCCCAAAGGTTGTTCTGGGATGTTTTGTTTTACGGAGGAAAATGCTAAACTGAGTGAAGAACTGAATAAATGAATGTTAAGGAACCCGCTCGGCCTAGAATGTCTGAGCACATATCAGACAAGAGACCGCGTTTCGCTTCCTGTTGAGGATCCAAAGAATGTTACTGTACATTTGACTTCATGGCGGAATAAGAAAACCTTTTTCTTTTTTTTTATTGCAGAATTAAAGAGATTTTTAGATTGTACACTGTAAACCTACCAGCTAATTTTTTGGGGTCCAAGTGGATGGAAACCAAAAATGGGCCCATTGCTCATCTGCTGGGACCATACCCCCCCCCCCCCCCCCCCACCAGAACAGCGGGGCACTGCTGTTGGCTCGGTGGTGGGATGGAAGAAAACCATTCTTTTCCATGGTCGAAGCCACACCCTTTTTGCACTTTTGGGAGAGCCTATTGGCTCTTTAAAATGTGCCACTGTGAAGAGGTGCAGCCAGCTGGCCGCATCCCTGGCACGCTGTTCCGTCGCATGCGCTCCCGTGCCCAGTCATTCAGAAAGGCTGGGCGCATGAGCACACACAACCACAGGGGAGCTGGGGATGCTGCTGCTAGAGGAATTGGGTCATGGGGTAAGATCACCGGCGCCCCAGGGGGGTTTACACAGCGGGGCATCCAGTGCAATCTTTTAGATTCCAGGGCCTGGCTGCACAGACTTTGACCCACTTTAAAAGAAAGCCCAGATGCCAAAGGATGCTTTGTGTATTTTGATTCTGTGTTGATAAGAGATAAGCAAAGCGATAAGCAAACCTGGTCAATCCAATGCAGACCACTAGCCACCCCCTTTTGATGTCCCACCATGACCTGCTAGTATAAAATCTAGATTGCACGCAAACTGCATTGTTGCTTCCTTAGTGTTGACCAGTTCCTTATCAGGGGCTTAGCTAAAAAAAAGGGAAGGTTTTGATTTGATTGCTAGTGGACAGAGACAGAGGCAGTGTATTGTAGGGAGAATCCTATTCTTTTCTCTATATGTAGCTTGCAGCTGTATTACACTGAAGGGGGACAATTGGGGATATTCTTGGATGTGTGCTTACTTTTTAGAGAGTACAGCCTAAATATCCCCGGGGTTTTTGAGGGGGTCACCTACCTACCGCTCACTCTTCTAACTTCTTCTAACTTCTTATTGCCACTGTTAAAGGTTAGTTTTACGGGCAGCCGGGGAGTTTCACAGCAGGTTAGTGGCCACCCCTGAAGCTTCTGCAACCAGTAGCTCTCTGTCCCATCTTCTTTATTGCTCCCACTCCTTAGGACAGCAATCGCTGCATTAAGCCATTACAAGACAGCAGTTTTCCAGCATTCACCCCATAGCGCAGAAGCTCAATGTGTAACTAGCCAGTACCTCCTTTCTAGGCAGTGGACACCTTTCACAGCCCCACTGTTTGTGCTCACACTAAGTTGAGAGTCCTAAGCAGGCATTATTTCTCAGAAAAATCAGTACCATACCTACACAGCTCCATGCAGAAGAAGGTGGGCGAGCCATTTGGGTCTCTTGGTCTCAAACTGATGCACTCCAGTGCAAGGGCAGTATATGTCCATCACAGCCCACTGAATTAACATTCTTCTGGCCCAGACACAGTAGTAACTTGGGCAGGTCACATGGTGACGCCTCCATGGTCCTATTCTGGGCATTCTGAATCCTCCTCCACCACCTCCTCCACTTTGTCATCATCCTCCCATCTGCCAAGTGTTCACCTTGGTAGGATTTCATTCCACCAATGCCAGGCGCATTGTTGTCACATGGTCCTGCACCTATTGAGCATTAGTGAATGTAGCCACACCGGGCGAGAACTACTCTTGGCCATACCCTTGCCAGATGGTCGTTGGCACCATTGTTACTGGAGATGGGAGTAACAATGTGTTGGCATTGCAGCAGGAAGGGATCCATTTGATTGTAAACATGTTCCTAACGTCCTTTAGTTGGCTCAAGCAGCTGCTAAACATGTAATGCAAACTGTGCACGCACACTGAAGCTGCAAATACAGCATTACCTACAACATCACATGATCTGTGATATGTTGACCCATTGAAACTCCTCCCTCCATATGTTGGACCGGCTGTACAAGCAGAGAGCAGATGGCCAAATTCACACCACAATGCAATTTCCAACTGAACCATTGGCAAATGATGCATGACTTCTGTTGTTTGCTGAGACCGCTCCTCAGCTTTTATGAGGAAGTAAGTGTAAGAATGGATCAGGATATCATTGGATATCATATATCTTGACTTTTCTAAAGCATTTGATTCTGTGCCACATAAAAGATTGGTACAAAAGATGGGAATGCTTGGACTGGGGGAAAATGTGTGTACATGGGTGTGAATGGACCCAGCCCAGTGCTCACATATATTATGCCCAACTGGGCCCCAGAGCTGGATGAAGTGGTAGAGGAGGAGGAGCGGCAGGGAGCTTCATGCCAAGGTCCTGTGTTACAACAATGTGTGGCTTATCTGGCAGAGATATACCACAGGAGCTGGAGAACAAGGAGGTGGATGAGGATAAGGAGGATCCCAGCACCCCCTGGCAGTATTCAGTGGCGTGTCAGGAGAACAGGCGGTCAAAGTCTCTAGTTCCAATGCCTGCATGCCTGCTGGAGTGCTTGCTCAGTGCCATCCACAATAAAATCATTTGCCAAGGGGGCGGAGCTTGCCATGGCCTGGTGAGGACGTGTGACTTGTCTGCTCCTGGCCACATAAGCTATTATAAGCACCTTTTGGGGGACACCTGCCCCGGATCACCCACCCAGCAAATCATTTTGGGGTCAGGCAGGCTTTGTGGAGGTGACAGGCTGCTGCAGCGGGAGCGTGGCGCTGGGTGGACGACCGGCCGGAGCGAGGAGAGGGCTGGCGGCCGCCATCTGGGCCCCCACACTAAACTTTCCCCCCAGTAGCAGACCTGGCCTGAAGTAAAGCTCTGTAAAGAGGACAGAGCCAGCAGAGGATTGGACGCTTCTCCCTACCTCTCTGATGGTCTGCAGATCTCTGGCGTGGAGGACAAGTGCAGAGCTGTACAGCCTGAAGTCAGGAAACTAAGAAGAGCAGAAGCGTGAGCAGGTCAGTGAGGTCGGCAGATTCCCCCCCCCCCCCCTGTGCTCCAGGCTTTCATCAAGTCAGGCTGCTTCTGCTGCAAGCACGCTGATAAGAGAGGAGAGAGGGGGAGAGCAGATGGCCCCCAGCACACTGACAGGAGAGAGGGGGGAGAGCAGAGGTCGCAGCAGCAGCACACGTGGAGACAGGTGGGGAGAGAGAGCTTCCCCAGCTGAGTGATTTATCTTACACACGCTGGCTCAGGAGCAGGAGAGAAGAAGAGAGCCTGTCCCATACCATTATATGTGCATATAAAGACACTGCAAAAGGCCTCTGTTGGTGTTTGTGTGTGGGTCCCTATTGAACTCTGCACACTCCCCCCCCCCCGAGTATCTACCCCCATCATCTGGCAGTGACACACACTGAGGTGGGATTCCATGCCTGCAACATGGCAGGCGGAAATAAAGCTAAAGACGCCAAGGGCCATGCTAAGAATACAGCGGCAAGCTCGCAGTGAGACCTGAGCTTATTGCTAGACCTCCAGACCTTGATCAAGAAGGGGCAAAGGGGTCACGGACGAGGAGGGGTGGGCGGAGTGCAGACCCAGACCTGAGCGACTCCAGGGCCTCAAATAGTTAATCTTCTGATAGCACTTTAAGCGAAATCTGGTCCCATCTAAGGTCAATACCTACTAAAGATGACATAGCTGCGGTTTCACACTCCATCGGGAAGAAATTCTCAGAGGAAGTTGGGCTGCTGAGAGGTCATCTGAAACAGATGGACGCTCGAATGGCTACTATAGAACAAAATCAAGGGGAAGATCGGAAGACGATTCAACAGCTTAAAGAGAGACGCGGCAGTGGCCTTAACCCTTCATTTGGAGGACTTAGAGAACCGCAACAGGCGGAACAACATCTGCATCAGAGGGCTCCCAGAGGCGACACGAACGGAGGACCTCATTCCCACGTTGCAAGGCATCTTTTCATCCCTATTAGGGGAACCCGCTGGGGGAGAGGCCAAAATCGAGATTGATCGGGCACATAGAGCAATCGCACCTCCCCCCTCGGCAGAACGAGCCACCGAGGGACGTAATATGCCTGGTCCACTTTTATCAGGAGAAGGATGCGGCGGCCAGGAGGAAGGGAACTCTCAATTTTGACGGAGCTGAACTGCACTTCTATGCCGATCTCTCGAGATCCACATTGGCGAGGAGGAGAATCTTGCGCCCTCTATTGGAAGAGCTAAAGCGAAATAACATTCTGTACCAATGGGGTTACCCTTTCTCATTGGTGGCTTCCAAAGGGGGCAAATTGTTCACTTTACGGAGACATGAGGATCTGTCTTCACTGTTTGACATCTTCGGTATTCAGCCGATCCGCATCCCAGATTGGCTAACACAGGCCCCCGATCTCTTTCCCTCGCAGTCCAGGAAGAGGGGTCCCCTGCCATTGGACGCGTAGCTGGAGTCCGCTGTAGGTGAATTTATAGACAACTACATGCGCTGAATTCCGTCCTCTGGCCTGTTGCCTTCGAGTTGACGTGAAGGACTCTCAAAGGTCGTATGTGTCATAGATGTTTAAGCAGACGGCAAGATGGTTATGTGCATTTATGTGAGATGGTTTATGATAGTTATTAAGAATTACTAGCCGTGTTTATACATGTTTTTCTAGTTGGGGTTTGCAGCTGGGTCCTCGGGGGTGGAGGCGGCGGGGGCGGCCCGGCCGCCTTGGAGGGTTGGCCTTCATCCCCAGAGTGGGGGGGGTCGCCCTCCTGGGGCGGGCGGGGCGTCTCCTTGCGGCATGGTTCCAGGTGTGGGCCTCCCCCTCGGAGGTGCGGGGTAAAGTTTAGTTATATTGCTCAGTTATTTATGTTCGCTCTGGAGCTGGGTGGGCGGTTCTGGTTAGTGGTTGTCTTCTGGAGGTGGATAGTGGAGGCCGGGAGCCGACGGCTATCCCACTTTGAGTTTCCGCATTTCCACCATCGGGCGACTGGCCCCTCGGTCCCCACTGTACACCGGGACGAGACGGGTGCCTGCCACCTCTGCCCATTGTGTGGAGGCCTGGAGCCCCGGTTTCACGGACCTGGTGTCTGTTTCCGGTTTTGGATGTAGTATCCATCCGGTGTACCTCTGAATTCTGTAACCACCACTGGATTCGACGTGGTGGTTGGGGAGAGCGATTGTTTTGAATACGTTGTGTTTCTTGGTTGTTTCTTTCTTCTTGTTTTCCCACCCTCTCTCTGTGTCTTCATACCCATTTTGCTCCTTCTCCTACCTCTTTCCTCCCTCTGCCCCTGTTATTCCCCACTTGCCAGGGTGTGCTACGGGTGGGCCACCGGGACCCCCCCTTCCCGCTAGGCTATGATAGGATCTCAGCCCTCTCCTGCGGGTGCTGTACCCGTACCTAACAGGATTGGGATAGCTTCTCTGAATGTGAAGGGGTTGAACTCCCATCTGAAGCGATCTAAGCTTCATCAGGAGTTAAACAGGCTTAAGGCAGGTATTGTGTTTGTTCAGGAAACGCACTTCAGAGAGGGACAGGCTCCCAAGCTAACATCCAGGGCCTTCCCCCAGGTGTTCCATAGCAATGCCCCAGACATCAAAGCCACGGGAGTGGCAATTTTGATAGCTAGAAACATGCCTTTCTGACTCTCCAACAAGATATCAGATGACTCTGGGAGATATTTGATCTTAAAAGGCACTCTGTATGGCAGATCTTGTACATTAGCGTCAGTGTATGCTCCTAACTCAGGTCAACTGGACTTTGTTGAAAAATTCATAAACAAGCTTATGGCAGTGCAGGAAGGCCCAGTTATATTGGGGGGGGGGGACTTGAACTTGACTCTGGATCCACTTTTAGACTCCTCCACTGGGAAGTCGGCTGTGACATATGCTGCACTGAGGAGAATTAAGAAATCGCTGCAGAAAGCACAGCTGTGTGACCTGTGGCGGATCCACCACCCCACAACGAAGGACTATTCTTTCTGCTCCCCAGTGCATATGTCCTGCTCTAGAATCGATTACATCCTGGTCTCTCACTCCTTGCTTCCCTAAGCAAGCGACACAAAAATTGAACCGCTTACTAATATCGGACCATGCCTCGGTCACGATGTCGTACTGCTGGGGTAAGACAAAACAGAGCGAGTGGACGTGGAGGCTGAACGATTCCCTTCTTAAAAATGAAATGATCGTGCAGGACATTCAAAAAATATTCAGGACTTTTTCAAATTTAATAAAGCTGAAGACACTTCGCTGTTTACTAATTGGCAGACCAACAAAGCGGTTATTAGAGGGATTATCATCAGACATGCCACTAGGGTCAAAAGGGAGCGGGAGCAGGAAGTGTTGAAACGCCTGGAAGCAGTACTAGCTCTGGAGAAGGCACATAAGGCCTCCTTGGCCAAGGCGACATTGTTAGAACTCACAAAAGCTAGGACTGAGTTGAACTCCCTCCTGTCGCGTAGGGCAGCATACATTATCAAACGGTGTAGGAGACTATACTTCGAGTGGGCCAACGAGAACAGTTCCCTTTTAGCCAGAGCCCTTAAAAAGCAGCAATCGCTGAATTTTATTGTGTCGATTGTAGACTCGAGGCAAAAGAGGCACTTCCAAACTGCGGACATAGCTGACACCTTCCGCTCTTACTATTTAATACAAATTGGTAAGCACACTCTATAAATCGAAATGGTGTGATTGCACTTAATGGGTGCATTCAAAATTAAGTGGGGTATAATACCCCTATCATAGCCTACTAAACTACAAATTGAAGCACACCTACTACTATAGTTATGATGCAAAAAAGTAACATAGAGTTTATTTGGACATAGTACATATATTATACATGAATTCAGGTCCACATGAAGGTTTATATACAAGGAATCTATGAGACACAGCTACTTTTAACAGACAATGAATATATACACTATATACATAATAAGATCTAGCCGAATGCTATATAGGAGTTGCTGATTTTAGTAGTTCGCCAAGGGGAAATCAGTATTCGGTATGGCCAAGCAGGTGATTCATAGGAGTTCAATATGCAAAAAGTTAGGTATCCTTTGAGTATAGAAAAGCAAATTTGCAATACCCGGCAAGTATAATTGGAGGCACTTGTGTTGCTGCTGTGGTTAAGAAGTCCACAACGGGTTAAGTCTTTTGATGCAGTTTGGAGGCTTGGTGTCCTTTCTGTTTCTGCTGTTTCTGCTTTCTGCTAACAAATGTTTCGGCATAGTCCTTCCTCAGAGCATTGCAGTAGGTAAGTATAGTGTAGCGTGGAAGAGCGGTGCCTGCTGATAGCTGAGACATCAGCTCTTTAAATGCGCTCCTAGAGCGCGCGCGAATCCCCCCCGGGCCGGCCCATGTGACGCGGTCATGACGCGAACGTTCGCGTCATGGCGCGTCACTTTCGGGGATAGAGTAATTAAACTTATGGTTAGGAGGGGACCATAAGTTTAATTACTCTATCCCTAATCATTTTCCTCTAACCATTTTAGAGTAATTAAACTTATGGTTAGGAGGGGACCGTAAGTTTAATTACTCTATCCCTAATCATTTTCCTCTAACCATTTTCCTCTTCTTAAATACCGACACAGTGATCGGTATCAGTGATACCATTCTAAATGGCGTCTCCTTTAAGCTGTTGTCCACAAGGGGTTTCCTTGGTATGACACCCGTTCAGCAAGATTAACCTAATATTATGCAAGCTTTAGAAACACCTTTATAAAGATTATTTATTGTTTTGTAGTAACTGACATTTTTAAAATAATGCTCAGGCTGTTGTGTATATATATAGGCGGTGAATACTATATCATACTCAGAAATGTCTTCTCTTTATTCCCGCAGATGGATCCCCCTGATTGCATCATTCCCCCACAAGTGGTTTTTACTTACCTTCCAGCGTTCCGCTTTCATTCTGTGTGTCGCGCGCCCCGCGCGCCTGCGCGTCGCCATCTTGTGGCTGCCACTAGTGCCGGGCGAGAGATGGTTGGCGCGCGAACTACGTTCGCGTCATGACCGCGTCACACGGGCCGGCCCGGGGGGATTTGCGCACGCTCTAGGAGCGCATTTAAACAGCTGATGTCTCAGCTATCAGCAGGCACCGCTCTTCCACGCTACACTATACTTACCTACTGCAATGCTCTGAGGAAGGACTATCCCAAAACATTTGTTAGCAGAAAGCAGAAACAGCCGAAACAGAAAGGACACCAAGCCTCCAAACTGCATCAAAAGACTTAACCCGTTGTGGACTTCTTAACCACAGCAGCAACACAAGTGCCTCCAATTATACTTGCCAGGTATTGCAAACTTGCTTTTCTATACTCAAAGGATACCTAACTTTTTGCATATTGAACTCCTATGAATCACCTGCTTGGCCATACCGAATACTGATTTCCCCTTGGCGAACTACTAAAATCAGCAACTCCTATATAGTATTCGGTTAGATCTTATTATGTATATAGTGTATATATTCATTGTCTGTTAAAAGTAGCTGTGTCTCATAGATTCCTTGTATATAAACCTTCATTTGGACCTGAATTCATGTATAATATATGTACTATGTCCAAATAAACTCTATGTTACTTTTTTGCATCATGACTATAGTAGTAGGTGTGCTTCAATTTGTACCTTCCGCTCTTACTACCAGAAACTATATAATGTACACTCGGGATGCCCCCAAGGGGAGGAGGAGCAAATGGAGAGGATTAGGCAGTATATACGGGAGTAAGGAATGCCCACACTGGAAGGCACTTGAGGCGGCAATATCCACTGAAGAACTGGTTAGCGTGATAAGGAAAACCCCAGTCAGGAAAGTCGCGGGGGCCTGATGGATTCTCTATAGGGTACTATAAAAAGTTCTCTTCATTCCTCATCCCTCACTTTCTTCGGGCCTTTAACTCCCTAATAGCGTAAACTAGCTCGGTCTCCATTCCAACTGAGGCACTGGCAGCTTTTGTTGCTATCATTCACAAACCAGGAAAGGACCCACTCGCTTGTGGGAGCTACAGGCCCATTTCCCTATTAAATGCAGATTTGAAAATATTTTCTAAAATAATCGCGGATAGGCTGTCGGGCACTCTCTCGGGATTGGTGGACAGTGATCAATCAGGCTTTATCCCAGGCCGCAAAGCAAGGGATAACACGGTTAGAGTCTTAAATCTGATCCATAAAACAAGGCAGATGAGAAAATCAGCGGTCCTGCTGTCCACCGATGCCAAGAAGGCCTTCGACCGGGTGAACTGGTGGTTTATCAGAGCAGTGCTGGTCTCAGTTATAACAGATATACTGCAGGAACCCATTAGAAAGGATCCGGCTCTGTTCCTTTTACATTTAGCAGACATGCCGATGCGGCTTTATAAGAATACATTGCTGAGACACCTGGTCAGTGCTGCTAAGTCAGTCATCCCCAGACTGTGGAAATCGGAGGCTGTCCCTTCCTTGATGGACTGGGTCAATGAAATCCATTGCATCATGGAAATGGAGGAGCTCACTGCAACCCTTCATGAGAGAACTTTGCAGTTTCTGCTCACTTGGACTCCCTGGTACTTATTCAGAGACACAGCAAGATATAAGCAATTAGCTTCCGGGTAGTCGGGTAGTGTTTGATGGCCTTGACTGGGGTCCTACAGTGAAGACGCAGTTAGATGTGAAGGTTAGAGGGTTCTTTTCCCTGATGTGGGAGCCCCCTGGGGGGCCCGGGAGATCGCACTCTGTGCACACCCCTCCTCTTCTCTCCTCTCCCTCTTTTCCTTCCCTCCTCTCCCCTTTTCTTTCCGTCGTCTTTCCCCCTCTATCTTTCTTACATAACTATATTTGGAGTGCAGCGAAAGGTGAAATAAAGTTGACTGCAATATGATAGAGGGCTCTGGTTCCACAGAAAAATGTGTTTCTTTTTTTCCACCTGCCAAGAGTGATGCCAAAATGGCATATTAACATAGTTAATCTGTAGTCGCTTGTTTGAGGTCTACCAGCATGATCTGGCATAATTGCTAACGTACTTTGTTGTGGATAGCTGATGTAGACACAGACAACTTCCAGCAGTACCACCTACGGCTTCCCCCGATAGTGATTACAGAGGAAATGCAGCAGAAGGGAAGGCCAGAATGTCAGGTATTAATTGCAGGTTCCAGTGAGCTGAGCTGGAGCTCAGGAGCAAGAAGACAAGGCTGGCTGAGCTGGGAGGAGGCCAGCAGGGAATGTTTGCAGTGCTACACCACAAGGCAGCTTGCTGGAATTTAGAGTTCTGAAGCATGCAGGAACAGAGACAGGAGTTCAGAGCTCAGGTGAGTGTGGGAACAAAGCCAGAAAGCTCAGAGCTTTGTTATGTGCAGGAACAGAGCCAGAGTAGTTTGTGTTTGAAAGCCAGAGGTTTCAAACACAGTTAGGGGTCGATATCCATAGCCAGAGAGTCAGAACCAGAGCAGGTAGTCAGCAAGGTAAAACTGGAATAACATTAACAAGAATCGAGAGGCAGGCATCACTTCCAGGAAGAAGATATGCAGGCATCTTCCCAGTGCCACAGGCCTCATTTTAAAGGCTGCCTAGCACCAGAAAGTGCCTGCTGCACATGCTTAGCAGCGTGAGAATGTGCAGGATCCAGGAACCCAGCCAACACATGTATAATCTGGCATGCCAGTCCTATCAAGACTGCACAGGGCGCAAACATGCACACATGCACTCACAGAACACAGGTGCATTCGTCTATTGTCTACTACGACACTAGTAGGTCATCAGGGGGGCCCTGAATGCTCACTCTCCCACGACTGCTAGGAGGCCAGGAGCAGTAGCAGCAGTAACCGAGATAACCATTTAATTGTCAAATTGTTGAGTTTGCTCATCTTTACTACTTGTCCTTTTGTGAAACCAGTACAGTATGTGGCTGAATCTAGCTGCTCCCCCTCCAGCCTGCATTGTCCCCTGAAAAAAAGCATGAATTTTCCAAGCAGCGAAACCTAGCCACCTTTGAAGGGGGCTCCAGAAAATATTTTTTTTTCATACATTGTTGATGTATGAACACACCCAAACTGCAATGTTCAAGTTCGTACTGAACTGTGCGAGCTCGGGTTCCCAGCCCAAACATGGACTTCAGCCAGAAGTTCGAGTTCGGAATTCGGCTTGAACACCGAAAAGCTGGCTGATGGGTTGCTGCCACATACTGTACTGATAGCAGCACTGTAGGATGGATGTGGAAAGGGCAGAATCTTCCTTTTGCACTGAGTTATAAGTATACACCTACTTATACAATACCTTTATATGGAACTACCTAGCGCCAAAATGGTTCCAGAAGATTCCTTGTGTTCATCTTTCTCTGTTTCCTGATCTGCATACAAAGCTTTTACAGGTAATACCCAGCTTGTTTCTAGTATTGTCTCTTTGCTTATGAATCCTGAGTTTGGCTTTGCTTTAGGATTTTTTGTATGTGACCATTTCAACCTCGGCTTGCACATGACCATGGCTTACTTTGTATACCAGCTGAACCAGGTGACGGCCCACTGTGTTTCCGAACATGGAAAAGCTGGCTGATGAGCAGCCCATCCATCAGCTTAACCTAAAGGATGCAGCAACCAAAGCTGCTGTAACTCACCTGAGCCCCGCAATCCCAGTTCCGTCAGCATTGCCAGCTGGCACTAGGAGTGTCCTCACTCATGGGATCGGCGGCCATGTTTCTGTGGGCCCTTCCATGAACATAGGCCCTTATTTATGAAGGAATAGCGACAGGTAGCGACTGGTGAGCGACCGGTAATGACGGGCACCGCCACGACAACGCCGGCTCCCCACCACAATCACACATTTATCAAGCCGATCCTCCTTAGCGACTGAGATAGCGCCATATAGCCACTCATTCATCATTATTCCAGCCTCAGCCCACAGCGCCAGCGTCCGACCTTGAACAGCGACAGGTATGACCTCTCGCTACCTGGCGCTCTCCAATGCATTTCAATGGAACAATCTTTAAATATTCATAATTAATTGTTAGTAATGTTTTTTTTTTTTGTTTTTTTTAAATGTGAAAAATTCTGTGACCACGTCTACCATGTTAGGTAAAAAAAAAAAAAAAAATGTGTGCAGAATTGATATTACAGGTCTGATATTATTGTATTCATATTACTAAATTCTTTAAAAATTTTTTTTTTTGGGTTTCCAAAAATATGGTGGTTTGGGGTTTAAAAAACTACTTTTAACACATCGCCGCCAGCGCTCTGGGGATTAAACATGCATTTCACAGCGGTTGAATTTTTTGAGCGTGATTTTTTGATGAATATGGTGGGAGCCGGTCGCTCTGACCAGTCGCTATCATGCACACCCATACATCACGGAACCTGTCAAATAGCGACTCGTCACCCCGTATTCAACATTACTGCACACCGACTCAGTCGCTATCAACAACCGAACAATGGCCAAGCACAGCGACTACTAGCGGGCGCTGTGAAAATACTGCTACAGTCGCTCAACTGTCGCTACCTGCCGCTATTAATGAATCGGCCTCTAAGTGAACCCCCGCCGGGACAGGGCTTGCGGGGCTCAGGTGGGTTACAGCAACACTTCCTGCAGCACACTCTGTGCCCCTCCCACCCGCCATCACATTTTCTTTTGCTTTCATTCCAGAATCCCCCTCAAAGTTTGGGCTTCATTGATTATAATGGGGACCGGATTCTGGTCTCCGAACCTGAACTTTTTATGAAGTTTGATTGAACTTGCCGAATCCGAATTTTTGGGGGTTCGCTCATCCCTTATTGGTAATGGTAATCAATAAGAATCACCTCTCTGATTATCTTATGCAAAGTACTGTGTTAGCTATGATTTCTAAAGATACGGAGTACTGAAAGCTACAAGATGATTGCACAATGCAGCCAGGCAGTGGGGAAATCAACCAGAATGTTTGGCTGCATAGTTTGAGGCATTACAAGTAGTAAGAGGGAAGTTGTTACCACTATATAGAGCTCTACTGAGGTCACAGCTAGAACACTATGTGCTGTTCTGGAGACTTCACCTGAACACTTCAAACTGAACAGTCCAAGGCGGGCAACAAAAATGGTGGAAGGACTTTTAAGGAATTTGATGGCCCTAACATAGAAAACCTCATTGCCTTATGGCTGTGTATAATGCTCCTTTCAATGTACAGACATCATGAATAAAAAAAAGTAAATATAATGTTGCACTGTAGCTATAAAACATACAAGTTACATAGTTACATAGTTAATACGGTTGAAAAATGTCCATCAAGTTCGACCAAGGGTGTTGCTGATAACCACCAATAGTAACTGTTATGTGGTAAATGTTATTTTCTTCTAAAAAAAGCATCTAATCCTTTTTTGAAGCTGTCAGCAGTTGATGCTGTGACAAGCTTCTGTGGGAGGCTATTCCATAGATTTATAGTTCTTTTGGTAAAAAACGATTGTCGCCTCCGGAGACTAAATTTCTATTTTTCCAATCGAGGTAGTGCCCCCTTGTCTTTAGAGAGGATTTTACCTGAAATAGTGTTCTCCCATATTTTTTGTATGGGCCATTTCTATTTTTATACAAGTTAATCATGTCCCCCCTCAGCCGTCTCCTCTCAAGACTAAAAGAGACTAAAAGACTAAACTAACTAGTCTAAGACTAATTCGCGTAATCTTTCCTCATAACTAAGATCCTTCATTCCCCTTATTAGTTTGGTGGTTCTCCTCTGCGCCCTTTTTATACTCAGAGCGTCCTTTCTATGAATGGGTGCCCAGAACTGGATGGCATATTCCAGGTGAGGGTGCACTAGTACCTTGTAAAGAGGCAAAATTACATCCCTATCCCATGATTCCAGGCCTCTTTTAATGCATGATAATATCTTGGTGGCCTTGGAAGCAGCTGCTTGACATTGCATACTGTTATTTAGCCTGTGATCTACCAGTACCCCCAGATCCTTCTCAACAAGTGACTCTCCCAGTTTTACTCCCCCGAGGATATATGTGGCCTTCAGGTTGTTAGATCCCAAGTGCATGACTTTACATTTTTCCACATTGAACTTCATTTGCCAAGTGGATGCCCAGACACTTAAAGTGTCCAAGTCAGCCTGAAGCTTGTGAACATCTTCCATAGACTGCACTGTGCGACATATCTTTGTGTCATCTGCAAAAATAAAGACAGTGCATTTAATTCCATCTTCTATGTCGTTTATAAACATGTTGAATAATAGTGGGCCCAGCACTGAACCCTGGGGTACGCCACTTACAACTGGTAACCATTCAGAGTAGGTATCATTGACCACAACTCTCTGCACACGATCGTTCAGCCAGTTTTCAATCCAGTTACAAACTGTGTTTTCTAATCCTGAAGATCTCAATTTCCCCAATAAGCGTCTATGGGGGGCAGTGTCAAATGCTTTTGCAAAATCCAGAAAAACTATATCCACAGCCGCCCCTCTGTCCAGGCTTCTACTCACCTCCTCATAGAAGCCAATCAGGTTAGTCTGGCAGCTTCTGTCCTTAGTAAAACCGTGTTGGTTGTCACTTAGAATATTATGGATAGTTACATATTCGTGTATGTAGGCCCTTAATAGCCCCTCAAGCAATTTCCCCACAATGGATGTTAAACTTACAGGTCTGTAATTGCCCGGAGAAGACCTTGAGCCCTTTTTAAAAATGGGCACCACATTTGCTTTGTGTCAGTCCCTTGGCACTATACCAGTTGCTAGTGAGTCTTTAAATATCAACAACAAGGGTGATGAGATAACTGAGCTGAGTTCTTTGAGAACTCTTGTGTGAAGTCCATCTGGTCCTGCAGTCTTATTCACATTTAAATTATTTAGTTTTTCTTAGATGGTATCCATGTTTAGCTTGTTAATTATTATACTTTGGCTATTGCTATCAGCGGCATCTCCTGTGCTGGCTCTTTGCTCCTCTCTTGTGTACACAGAGCTAAAGAATCCATTTAACAGCTCTGCCTTCTCTTCATCCCCAGTGACCATTTCCCTATTATCATTAATTAGGGCACCTACCTGTTCTGATTTAGTTTTCTTCGAATTAATATATTTAAAAAACGTTTAGGGTTTGTTTTGCTTTCTTCGGCCACATCTCTTCATTTTGTGCTTTTGCCAACCTTATTTCTTTCTTACACATTTTATTTACTAGTTTATACTTTTCAAGTGATACAGCTGAGAGTTCAGCCTTATAAAACTATATAGTAAAATCCCATGATTGCTCAATTTATGGCATTGTAGTTGAAAAAAATTAATCAGTAATAATGATCCTAAAAAAAGACTAAGCACTAAAAGTTATTCATTTAAAATAAGTGTTTTACCTTCTGTTTTCAATACATTACATCCTTTTGAAGCCCAAGAAAAAGCAAATTTCTTGCGGCAACTTCCATCCTCATCCAATATGTACCTTGCAGTATTTCTTTCCATTCAATAACCCACATTACAATCTCACCTTTTACCTTGGCCCCTGCTGTAGAAAGAAAAATAAATAGCTGTAAATCTATAAACCATTTCAGACCACTTAGAGTCCTCCATCCGGAGCCAGGTAAATGTCTGTTTTCAAGTACATTAGCTCCTTTTGCCATGTTGGATAGATTTCCTAACTACTTCTGGACCATTTTGTCCCTAATGTTTCCTCGTCATCATCTTCATGTCAAGCTAGTTGCTTTAGCGTTTTTATTTTCCTAAAATATATATATTTTCACCTAGGCCCCAGGACATCTATATTTTCACCAAATGTGTGGGCAGCACGCTGCAAGGTATTTTTTTTTACAGAGAAAATGAATATTTGAGGAAGCAATCTTGGCAGATTTGAATGGAGATGAGAGAAGCTGGAGTACTAGAAGGTCGAAAAGTTTCTTGTGCAGGCTTGACACCCCTTGAACTTTATTCAGCATGGGAACATAGATTCTTATGAAAAAAAGCATAAAAATGTGAACATATTGTAAGATGAAACCTCAACACAGGGTAAACATATAAACAATTAGAGAAGTGAACCGCTTAGTCTGAATCTGCCCAGAATTTGCCCAGAGTTTCAGAGAAAAATTGATTCAGCCCATATCAGATTGTTTCCTCTCTATCATTGCTACTTGAGGTGTTGTCGCTGGTCCGTGTCCTGGGACGTCCACCCTGGCACCTGCATTCTATCTGGGAACCCACTGACTGGGCAATGACCCAATGCACAGAGCCATCTCATTACTGCAGAAATTAAACCGCCCAAAAAGAAAGAGGAGGGACCTAAAAGAAAGGGGAAGGAGAAGCCGGACTGGCACCTCCAAAGCCCGGCACTGGTGGCCAAACTGCCGATGTATCACATGGTCCCAATTTAAAATGACTGTTACAGTGGAGCCATAAGAGGGGCATGAGAAAACTGATCTGGCCCACCCCACCACACAGGCCCCTCAATGACATCACCATGGCAGGAAGTCCATGCTGAAAGGACCACTATTGCGAAAAATGGCCCAATATAAATATGCTGGATGGCGATGGGAGGGGTCACTTATACACCCGGCATAAGAAATTTACTGCCAGGCTTGTTTTTCATTCTTTTAATGGAAGGAAGTAGAGATGAGCGAACTTTTGAAAAATTCGATTCGGCTGATTCGCCGAATTTTCCGTCAAAATTCGTTTTGGTCCGAAATTATTTGCGACGAATCACAATTAAAAACGGCTATTTCTGAGCTTCCTAGAGCCTCAATAGGGTTGTAAACCATTCTGCCTTGCTGTAACACGCGGATGCGTGCTGGGTTAGTGAAATAATACTGTAAATACTTATGACATGCAGATCAGGGGCATCGCTATTAGAATCGCAGAGCGGCACAGTTGCAGAGAGTTGAGGTGGCATCACTATGAGGGGCCCCTATATTGCCTGAAAAACACACCCTGGAGCTGGCAGCAGCAGGAGCCCAAATATTGGCTGAAAGATATCCTGGAGTTGGCAGCAGGAGCCCAAAAAATTTGCTGAATGACACCCTGAAGCTGCAAGCAGCAGCAGCAGCAGGAGCCCAAACATAGCTTGAAAGAGACCCTGGAGTTGACAGCAGGAGCCCAAAAATTGGCTGAATGACACCCTGGAGTTGCAAGCAGCAGCAGCAGCAGCCCAAACATAGCTTGAAAGAGACACTGGAGTTGGCAGCAGAA
This sequence comes from Gastrophryne carolinensis, assembly GCA_027917425.1. Taxonomy (NCBI): domain Eukaryota; kingdom Metazoa; phylum Chordata; class Amphibia; order Anura; family Microhylidae; genus Gastrophryne; species Gastrophryne carolinensis. Next base: position 88,864,099 of record CM051241.1, read on the forward strand.
GCCCAAAAATTGGCTGAATGACACCCTGGAGTTGCAAGCAGCAGCAGCAGACCAAACATAGCTTGAAAGAGACACTGGAGTTGGCAGCAGCAGCCCAAACATTGGCTGAATGACACCCTGGAGTTGCAAGCAGCAGCAGCAGCAGCCCAAACATAGCTTGAAAAAGACACTGGAGTTGGCAGCAGGAGCCCAAAGATTGGCTGAATGACACCCTGGAGTTGCAAGCAGCAGCAGCAGCCCAAACATAGCTTGAAAGAGACACTGGAGTTGGCAGCAGGAGCCCAAAAATTGGCTGAATGACACCCTGGAGTTGCAAGCAGCAGCAGCAGCAGGAGCCCAAACATAGCTTGAAAGAGACACTGGAGTTGGCAGCAGGAGCCCAAAAATTGGCTGAATGACACCCTGGAGTTGCAAGCAGCAGCAGCCCAGACATAGTTTGAAAGAGACACTGGAGTTGGCAGCAGGAGCCCAAAAATTGTCTGAATGACACCCTGGAGTTGCAAGCAGCAGCAGCAGCCCAAACATAGCTTGAAAGAGACACTGGAGTTGGCAGCAAGAGCCCAAAAATTGGCTGAATGACACCCTGGAGTTGCAAGCAGCAGCAGCAGGAGCCCATACATAGCTTGAAAAAGACACTGGAGTTGGCAGCAGGAGCCCAAAAATTGGCTGAATGACACCCTGGAGTTGCAAGCAGCATCAGCAGCCCAAACATACCTTGAAAGAGACACTGGAGTTGGCAGCAGGAGCCGAAAAATTGGCTGAATGACACCCTGGAGTTGCAAGCAGCAGCAGGAGCCCAAACATATCTTGAAAGAGACACTGAAGTTGGCAGCAGGAGCCCAAAAATTGGCTGAATGACACCCTGGAGTTGCAAGCAGCAGCAGCAGCCCAAGCATAGCTTGAAAGAGACACTGGAGTTGGCAGCAGGAGCCCAAAAATTTGCTGAATGACACCCTGGAGTTGCAAACAGCAGCAGCAGCAGGAGCCCAAATATTGGCTGAAAGAGACACTGGAGTTGGCAGCAGAAGCCCAAAAATTGGCTGAATGACACCCTGGAGTTGCAAGCAGCAGCAGCAGCCCAAACATAGATTGAAAGAGACACTGGAGTTGGCAGCAGGAGCCCAAAAATTGGCTGAATGAAACCCTGGAGTTGCAAGCAGCAGCAGCAGCCCAAACATAGCTTGAAAGAGACACTGGAGTTGGCAGCATGAGCCCAAAAATTGGCTGAATGACACCCTGGAGTTGCAAGCAGCAGCAGCAGCAGGAGCCCAAACATTACTTTAAAGAGACACTGGAGTTGGCAGCAGGAGCCCAAAAATTGACTGAATGACACCCTGGAGTTGCAAGCAGCAGCAGCAGCCCAAACATAGCTTGAAAGAGACACTGGAGTTGGCAGCAGGAGCCCAAAACTTGGCTGAATGACACCCTGGAGTTGCAAGCAGCAGGAGCCCAAACATTGGCTGAAAGAGACACTGGAGTTGGCAGCAGAAGCCCAAAAATTGGCTGAATGACACCCTGGAGTTGCAAGCAGCAGCAGCAGCCCAAACATAGATTGAAAGAGACACTGGAGTTGGCAGCAGGAGCCCAAAAATTGGCTGAATGACACCCTGGAGTTGCAAGCAGCAGCAGCAGCCCAAACATAGCTTGAAAGAGACACTGGAGTTGGCAGCAGGAGCCCAAAAATTGGCTGAATGACACCCTGGAGTTGCAAGCAGCAGCATCAGCAGGAGCCCAAACATTACTTTAAAGAGACACTGGAGTTGGCAGCAGGAGCCCAAAAATTGACTGAATGACACCCTGGAGTTGCAAGCAGCAGCAGCAGCCCAAACATAGCTTGAAAGAGACACTGGAGTTGGCAGCAGGAGCCCAAAATTTGGCTGAATAACACCCTGGAGTTGCAAGCAGCAGCAGCAGGAGCCCAAACATTGGCTGAAAGAGACACTGGAGTTGGCAGCAGGAGCCCAAACATTGGCTGAAAGAGACACTGGAGTCGCAAGCAGCAGCAGCAGCCCAAACATAGATTGAAAGAGACACTGGAGTTGGCAGCAGGAGCCCAAAAATTGGCTGAATTACACCCTGGAGTTGCAAGCAGCAGCAACAGGAGTCCAAACATAGCTTGAAAGAGACACTGGAGTTGGCAGCAGGAGCCCAAAAATTGGCTGAATGACACCCTGGAGTTGCAAGCAGCAGCAGCAGCAGGAGCCCAAACATTACTTTAAAGAGACACTGGAGTTGGCAGCAGGAGCCCAAAAATTGACTGAATGACACCCTGGAGTTGCAAGCAGCAGCAGCAGCCCAAACATAGCTTGAAAGAGACACTGGAGTTGGCAGCAGGAGCCCAAAACTTGGCTGAATGACACCCTGGAGTTGCAAGCAGCAGCACCAGGAGCCCAAACATTGGCTGAAAGAGACACTGGAGTTGGCAGCAGGAGCCCAAAAATTGGCTGAATGACACCCTGGAGTTGCAAGCAGCAGCAGCAGCCCAAACATAGATTGAAAGAGACACTGGAGTTGGCAGCAGGAGCCCAAAAATTGGCTGAATGACACCCTGGAGATGCAAGCAGCAGCAACAGGAGTCCAAACATAGCTTGAAAGAGACACTGGAGTTGGCAGCAGGAGCCCAAAAATTGGCTGAATGACACCCTGGAGTTGCAAGCAGCAGCAGCAACAGGAGTCCAAACATAGCTTGAAAGAGACCCTGGAGTTGGCAGCAGGAGCCCAAAAATTGGCTGAATGACACCCTGGACTTGCAAGCAGCAGCAGCCCAAACATAGCTTGAAAGAGACACTGGAGATGGCAGCAGAAGCCCAAAGATTGGATGAATGACACCCTGGAGTCGCAAGCAGCAGCAGCAGGAGCCCAAACATAGCTTGAAAGAGACACTGGAGTTGGCAGCAGGAGACCAAAAATTGGCTGAATGACACCCTGGAGTTGCAAGCAGCAGCAGGGGGAGCCCAAACATAGCTTAAAAGAGACACTGGAGTTGGCAGCAGGAGCCCAAAAATTGGCTGAATGACACCCTGGAGTTGCAAGCAGCAGCAGCAGCCCAAACATAGCTTGAAAGAGACACTGGAGTTGGCAGCAGGAGCCCAAAAATTGGCTGAATTACACCCTGGAGTTGCAAGCAGCAGCAACAGGAGTCCAAACATAGCTTGAAAGAGACACTGGAGTTGGCAGCAGGAGCCCAAAAATTGGCTGAATGACACCCTGGAGTTGCAAGCAGCAGCAGCAGCAGGAGCCCAAACATTACTTTAAAGAGACACTGGAGTTGGCAGCAGGAGCCCAAAAATTGACTGAATGACACCCTGGAGTTGCAAGCAGCAGCAGCAGCCCAAACATAGCTTGAAAGAGACACTGGAGTTGGCAGCAGGAGCCCAAAACTTGGCTGAATGACACCCTGGAGTTGCAAGCAGCAGCACCAGGAGCCCAAACATTGGCTGAAAGAGACACTGGAGTTGGCAGCAGGAGCCCAAAAATTGGCTGAATGACACCCTGGAGTTGCAAGCAGCAGCAGCAGCCCAAACATAGATTGAAAGAGACACTGGAGTTGGCAGCAGGAGCCCAAAAATTGGCTGAATGACACCCTGGAGATGCAAGCAGCAGCAACAGGAGTCCTAACATAGCTTGAAAGAGACACTGGAGTTGGCAGCAGGAGCCCAAAAATTGGCTGAATGACACCCTGGAGTTGCAAGCAGCAGCAGCAACAGGAGTCCAAACATAGCTTGAAAGAGACCCTGGAGTTGGCAGCAGGAGCCCAAAAATTGGCTGAATGACACCCTGGACTTGCAAGCAGCAGCAGCCCAAACATAGCTTGAAAGAGACACTGGAGATGGCAGCAGAAGCCCAAAAATTGGATGAATGACACCCTGGAGTCGCAAGCAGCAGCAGCAGGAGCCCAAACATAGCTTGAAAGAGACACTGGAGTTGGCAGCAGGAGACCAAAAATTGGCTGAATGACACCCTGGAGTCGCAAGCAGCAGCAGCAGCAGCCCAAACATAGCTTGAAAGAGACACTGGAGTTGGCAGCAGGAGCCCAAAAATTGGCTGAATGACACCCTGGAGTTGCAAGCAGCAGCAGGGGGAGCCCAAACATAGCTTAAAAGAGACACTGGAGTTGGCAGCAGGAGCCCAAAAATTGGCTGAATGACACCCTGGAGTTGCAAGCAGCAGCAGCAGCCCAAACATAGCTTGAAAGAGACACTGGAGTTGGCAGCAGGAGCCCAAAAATTGGCTGAATGACACCCTGGAGTCGCAAGCAGCAGCAGCAGGAGCCCAAACATAGCTTGAAAGATACACTGGAGTTGGCAGCAGGAGCCCAAAAATAGGCTGAATGACACCCTGGAGTTGCAAGCAGCAGGAGCCCAAACATTGGCTGAAAGAGACACTGGAGTTGGCAGCAGGAGCCCAAGAATTGGCCTAAAGACATAAATATGTTTTGCACCATTTGTAAAATGTAAAACGTGGCACCATGCTGAATCTAGTCGCATGCATCAGCCATTGGTGGGTGGAAATCCTGATCCATCCCTGATTAATTTTCACAAAGGTGAGTATCTCCACATTTTTAGTTGACAGACGAGTTCTCCTCCCCGTAACTATGGCCCCTGCCGCACTAGACACCCGCTCAGATGGCACGCTACTTTTTGGGGCCAGGACAGCTTTTCCAGGGCAAACTCAGCTAGCTGCGGCCACAAGTCAAGTTTGACTGCCCAGAAGTCCAGCAGATCCTCAAGGTGTGTTGGCATGGTCATGTCAAGGTATGACATGACCTGCTGGTTCAGGTCCTGCTCCAGGTCTTCCTGCTGCTCATGAGTAGACTCACTATGCGGGTGTAGAAAGCTACTCATTAGCGACTGAAGACTGAGGCTCTGCTAATGGAGCTGCTGCTGCTGTTCCTGCCAACCCCCCCAGAAACCATGGCAGTGGAAGGTGAGCGCAGAGGTCCCCCCGAGAGTATGGACCATGGCGCAGATAGGCATCGGCCAACTGACTACGTAGAATGTCTTTGTAGTAGGTCAGTTTGTCTTCGCTCTCGGCGGTTTTAAAAAATGCCCCGGAAGCGAGGGTCCAATAAGGTGGAGAGCCAGAAGTCATCCCACTGACAAATGGAAACAATTCTGGGGTCACTACTCCGAGTCACTTCCTGCCATTTGCGCAAGTGACTCGGAGGGACTACCTATCTCCATCTCCACTGCATACTGCCACGGTGTGTCTGGGTCCTCTGTCTCGCCTTCCTCACAACCCTCTAGCTCCTCTGGCTGCTCCTGCTCCTCCTCTCCTGTTCGCTGACTAGATAAACCAGCCATTTTGCCAAGCCTAAACTGTGCACTGTGCCACTCCTCCTCCTCTTCCTCCTCCTCCTCCAGTTCAGTTCCAATGGGGTTCATGTGGCCGTAAGATGTAGACACCATGTCTCCAGTGCCTTGACCAGCCATGGTTTCCAACATGTGCTCTAGTACATGAAGCAGTGGAATCACATTGTTCATCCCATAATCCTGGCGACAAATAAAGTGGCTTCCTCAAAGGGCCTGAGCAAACGGCAGGTGTCACATATGAGCTGCCACTGGTTGACATTGAAGTTACACAGGGGAGTCCCCCTATCCGCTTGGATCATCAAGAAATCCGTGATGGCTTTTTTCTGTTCGTATAGTCTGTCCAACATATGCAGGGTGGAATTCCAACGGGTGGAAACATTGCAAATCAGACTATGTTGGGGGCTACCTTTCTGAGGCTGTAGCTCAAGAAGGGTGTGCTTGGCGGTGTATGACTGGCTGAAGTGCATGCAAAGTTTCCTTGAAGTTGTTAGGATGTCTTGCAGATGGGGGGAAAACTTCAGAAACCGCTTCACATCCAGACTGAAGACGTGAGCCATGCAGGGCGCATGGGTCAGCCTTCCTTGTCGCAGCGCAGACAAAATGTTCTTCCCATTGTCGGTAACCATGGTTCCCATTTTCCGTTTTCTTGGAGTAAGCCATGTTTGGATTTATTGATGAATAAATTTAAGCAGCTCCTCCCCTGTGTGACTCCGTTCTCCAAGACAAACCATGTGCAGCACTGCGTGACACCTCCGTGCCCTGCACACATGGTAGGCTGGAGGGGCACTGAGACTTGAGCCTACAGTGGAGAGTGAGGAGATGGCGGAGAATGAGGAGGCCGAGTCGCACAGTGTCACAGGGACAATGGCCAGGAAGCGTGGAGGCCAAAGCGGCGTGACCTGTCCAACTTGCTGCTGCTGCAAAGGGACAACATTCACCCAGTGGGCCGTAAACGACATGTACTGTCCCTGCCCGTAGCTACAGCTCCAGACGTCGGCGCTGCCATGCACTTTGCTACACACCGACATGCTCAAGGACTGAGTAAAGTAATTAAAACAATGGAGGACAACAGGCAACTACAAACAGATTTAGATAAATTGGAAGCATGGGCAGTTAAATGGCAAATGAAGTTTAACACAGATAAATGTAAGGTTATGCACATGGGAAGGAGAAATCTGTGTCATGATTACACACTAAATAAAGAAACACTTGGTAAAACAACAATGGAAAAGGACCTAGGGGTTTTAGTTGACAATAAGCTCAACTGTAGTAATCAATGCCAGGCAGCTGCTGCCAAGGCAAATAGGATCATGGGGTGCATCAGGAGGGGCATAGGTGCTCATGACCAGAACATCATTTTACCCCTGTACAAGTCACTGGTCAGACCCCATATGGAATACTGTGTACAGTTCTGGGCACCTGTGCTTAAAAAGGACATATCAGAACTGGAGCGCGTTCAAAGAAGGGCAACAAAGTTAATAAAAGGAGTGCGGGGGCTAGAGTACCCGGAAAGATTGTCCAAGTTAGGTTTATTTAGTCTAGAAAAAAGACGATTGAGGGGTGATCTAATAACTATGTATAAATATATTCGGGGTCAATACAAGGATCTGTCCCACAATCTATTTATACCCCGGAGTGTAACCATAACCCGGGGGCATCCACTAAGGTTAGAGGAAAGGTGCTTTCTCCACCGACATAGGAGGGGATTCTTCTCTGTAAGAGCAGTGAGACTATGGAACTCGCTGCCAGAGGAGGTAGTAATGAGGGATACATTAAAAATGTTCAAAAGTGGCCTTGATGCCTTCCTGGCATGTAATAACATTTCCGGCTATGGCTACTAGACCACTGGAAGGAGTTAAACAGGCTGAACTGGATGGACTAAAGTCTTTATTCAGCCTTACATACTATGTTACTATGTTACTATGTTACTATGTTACTATGTTACTGGCCCACCTTTTGTTCAACAAAAGTGTGCAGTGCTGGTACTACCTTCTTGGAAAAGAAATTACGGCTTGGGACTCTCCACCAGTTCTCTGAAAGGTGCAGAGTTCACCACCTGAAAAGGGAGCGACTGCAGCACCAGCAACTTGGACAGGAGCACATTCAGCTTCTGCGTAGGATGAGTGGGCGCATACTGCTGTCTCTTTGACATGGCTTCGCTGATGGATTGCTGGCGGGATGCATGACTCGGAGGAGGAGCAGGAGCATCTGGAGCGACAGAGGATGAGTATGACGCACAGCTGCCTTCGGCTGAGGTGCTGGAGCCTTGTCTGGCAGAAATTGGGAGCGGCGTGCCACTTGGTGAGGAAGCAGCCTGGACCACCTCTCCGGAGCCTCGGTTCTCCCAGGCCGCTTTATGGTGAAGCATCATATGATGACGCAGGGCCGCGGTGCTAACATTTGGGCCCTTGCCACGCTTCACCTTCTGCCTGCATATCTTGCATGTGGCCATGTAACCCTCCGTATGCTTGAGGAAAAACTGCCACAATGCCGAATAGCTACTTTTCCCACCAACAGCCCGCACTGATTCACCGCTACTGTCGCCAACTCCAGGAACCCCTGCTCCACTACCTCCCGATAAGGTAGCCTGCTGCGCAGCAGGTGCTCTACCCCGGCCCCGTTTGGCTCCAGGCTTTACAATTCTGCCCCCATGCTGACTGCCAAACATGCTGCTAACACCTTGCTGCCTCAGCTGCTGACTCCGGGGCAACCTGCGCCCCTCTTCTCCTGATGATGAGGATGAAGCCCCTTCTGCACCCGGCTCCCAAGTACGATCGGCTTCATCATCATTATCATCACCGAGTTGTGGCTGCACGTCACTGATGTTCTCAGTTTCCTCAACAGTGTCTGGCGCAGGAGCTGGAACGCTCTCAACAACACCCACGCCACTCTCCACATCACTATTTGTCTGCCTAGCGAAGGAAACCACCTCCATTTCTTGGCTGAGCAGTAGCTGCTGACTGTCCTCTATCTGATCGTCCCCCTCAACAAAGAGTGGAGCTGAACCCAAAGCATAGGATATGTCGCTGGGGGAGGGAACGGCGTAGGACAGAGGCAATGGGAGGACAGGGACTGCTCTCAGGCCATGCCAACTCAGGGTTGTGTCAGAGGAACCTACCGACCCTAGACTGGGGGTGTCAGATGTAACTTGTGATGATGTGGGTGACCGCGTTAACCAATCTACCACGGCAGATGGGTTACTGCTGGAGACACGACCGCTAGCAGATACAGGCAGATCAGGTCTCTCACCGTGACTCCTGCTGCCACTCGCCACTAGTCTGCTGCAACCTCTGCCTGCTGAATCGTGGTCTCTGCCACTCCTCTTTGAACATCCTGGCACTTGTCTGCCTGACATTTTTATGTATTTGAAATGCTCACTTAAAAAAATGTGTTTACTTTAAAAAGCAGAAGCTAAATAAAGTAAGATACTGCTTCTCTGCACCAGATACTATGCAAATTGGCATAATGGGATACCCTGCGGGCTGGTGTTTTTACAAAATGCACAAAACAAATTCAAAATGCAATATATTAATAAAACAGAGCCTGTAGAAGTTGCTTTAGTATAACAGATAGGGTGAAATGTGCCGGTTTGGGATTCCCTGCGGCCTGGTGTTTTTACAGGACGCACAAAACCAACTCCAAATGCAATATACTAATAAAACAGAGCCTCTAGAAGCTGATTTAGTATAAAAGATAGGGTGAAATGTGCCGGTTTGGGATACCCTGCGGCCTTGTGTTTTTACAGGACGCACAAAACCAATTCAAAATGCAATTATCAATAAAACAGAGCCTGTAGAAACTGCTTTAGTATAACAGATAGGGTGAAATGTGCTGGTTTGGGATACCCTGCGGCCTGGTGTTTTTACAGGATGCACAAAACCAATTCCAAATGCAATATATTAATAAAACAGAGCCTCTAGAAGCTAATTTAGTATAAAAGATAGGGTGAAATGTGCCGGTTTGGGATACCCTGCGGCCTTGTGTTTTTACAGGATGCACAAAACCAATTCAAAATGCAATATATTAATAAAACAGAGCCTGTAGAAGTTGCTTTTGTATAACAGATAGGGTGAAATGTGCTGGTTTGGGATGCCCTGTGGCCTGGTGTTTTTACAGGACGCACAAAACCAAGTTCAAAATGCAATATATTAAAAAAACAGAGCCTGTAGAAGCAGATTTAGTATAACAGATAGGGTGAAATGTGCCGGTTTGGGATGCCCATGTGGCCTGGTGTTTTTACAGGACGCACAAAACCAATTCAAAATGCAATATATTAATAAAACAGAGCCTTTAGAAGCTGATTTAGTATAAAAGATAGGGTGAAATGTGCCGGTTTGGGATGCCCATGCGGCCTGGTGTATTTACAGGATGCAGAAAGCAATTCAAAATGCAATATATTAATAAAACAGAGCCTGTAGAAGCTGCTTTATTATAACAGATAGGGTGAAATGTGCCGGTTTGGGATACCCTGCGGCCTGGTGTTTTTACAGGACACACAAAACCAATTCAAAATGCAATATATTAATAAAACAGAGCCTGTAGAAGCTGCTTTAGTATAACAGATAAGGTGAAATGTGCTGGTTTGGGATACCCTGCGGCCTGGTGTTTTTACAGGACGCACAAAACTAATTCCAAATGCAATATATTAATAAAACAGAGCATGTAGAAGCTGCTTTAGTATAACAGATAGGGTGAAATGTGCTGGTTTGGGATACCCTGTGGCCTGGTGTTTTTACAGGACGCACAAAACCATTTCAAAATGCAATATATTAATAAAACAGAGCCTTTAGAAGCTGATTTAGTATAAAAGATAGGGTGAAATGTGCTCGTTTGGGATACCCTGCGGCCTGGTGTTTTTACAAGACGCACAAAAGCAATTCCAAATGCAATATATTAAAAAAACAGAGCCTGTAGAAGCTGCTTTAGTATAACAGATAGGGTGAAATGCGCCGGTTTGAGATACCCTGCAGCCTGGTGTTTTTACAGGACACAAACCAATTCAAAATGCAATATATTAATAAAACAGAGCCTGTAGAAGCTGCTTTAGTATAACAGATAGGGTGAAATGTGCCGGTTTGGGATACCCTGCGGCCTGGTGTTTTTACAGTACACACAAAACCAATTCAAAATGCAATATATTAATTAGACAGAGCCTGTAGAAGCTGCTTTAGTATAACAGATAGGGTGAAATGTGCTGGTTTGGGATACCCTGCGACCTGGTGTTATTACAGGACGCACAAAACCAATTCCAAATGCAATATATTAATAAAACAGAGCCTGTAGAAGCTGATTTAGTATAACAGATAGGGTGAAATGTGCTGGTTTGGGATACCCTGCGGCCTGGTGTTTTTAAAGGACACACAAAACCAATTCAAAATGCAAAATATTAATAAAACAGAGCCCGTAGAAGCTGCTTTAGTATAACAGATAAAGTGAAATGTTCCAGTTTGGGATACTCTGCGGCCTGGTGTTTTTACAGGACACAAACCAATTCAAAATGCAATATATTAATAAAACAGAGCCTGTAGAAGCTGCTTTAGTATAACAGATAGGGTGAAATGTGCCGGTTTGGGATACCCTGCGGCCTGGTGTTTTTACAGTACACACAAAACCAATTCAAAATGCAATATATTAATTAGACAGAGCCTGTAGAAGCTGCTTTAGTATAACAGATAGGGTGAAATGTGCTGGTTTGGGATACCCTGCGACCTGGTGTTATTACAGGACGCACAAAACCAATTCGAAATGCAATATACTAATAAAACAGAGCCTGTAGAAGCTGCTTTAGTATAACAGATAGGGTGAAATGTGCCGGTTTTGGATACACTGCGGCCTGGTGTTTTTACAGGATGCACAAAACCAATTCAAAATGCAATATATTAATAAAACAGAGCCTGTAAAAACTGCTTTCGTATAACAGATAGGGTGAAATGTGCCGGTTTGGGATACCCTGCAGCCTGGTGTTTTTACAGGACACACAAAACCAATTCAAAATGCAATATATTAATAAAACAGAGCCTGTAGAAGCTGATTTAGTATAACAGATAGGGTGAAATGTGCCGGTTTGGGATGCCCATGGGGCCTGTTTTTTTTGCAGGATGCACAAAACCAATTCAAAATGCAATATATTAATAAAACAGAGCCTTTAGAAGCTGATTTAGTATAACAGATAGGGTGAAATGTGCTTGTTTGGGATACCCTGTGGCCTGGTGTTTTTACAGGAAGCACAAAACCAATTCAAAATGCAATATATTAATAAAACAGAGCCTGTAGAAGCTGCTTTAGTATAACAGATAGGGTGAAATGTGCCGGTTTGGGATACCCTGCGGCCTGGTGTTTTTACAGGACACACAAAACCAATTCAAAATGCAATATATTAATAAAACAGAGCCTGTAGAAGCTGCTTTAGTATAACAGATAAGGTGAAATGTGCTGGTTTGGGATACCCTGCGGCCTGGTGTTTTTACAGGACGCACAAAACCATTTCAAAATGCAATATATTAATAAAACAGAGCCTTTAGAAGCTGATTTAGTATAAAAGATAGGGTGAAATGTGCTCGTTTGGGATACCCTGCGGCCTGGTGTTTTTACATGACGCACAAAAGCAATTCCAAATGCAATATATTAAAAAACAGAGCCTGGAGGAGCTGCTTTAGTATAACAGATAGGGTGAAATGTGCCGGTTTGAGATACCCTGCAGCCTGGTGTTTTTACAGGACACAAACCAATTCAAAATGCAATATATTATTAAAACAAAGCCTGTAGAAGCTGCTTTAGTATAACAGATAGGGTGAAATGTGCTGGTTTGGGATACCTTGCGGCCTGGTGTTTTTACAGGACACAACAAACCAATTCAAAATGCAATATATTAATAAAACAGAGCCTGTAGAAGCTGCTTTAGTATAACAGATAGGGTGAAATGTGCCGGTTTGGGATACCCTGCGGCCTGGTGTTTTTACAGGACACACAAAACCAATTCAAAATGCAATATATTAATTAGACAGAGCCTGTAGAAGCTGCTTTAGTATAACAGATAGGGTGAAATGTGCTGGTTTGGGATATCCTGCGACCTGGTGTTTTTACAGGACGCACAAAACCAATTCCAAATGCAATATATTAATAAAACAGAGCCTGTAGAAGCTGATTTAGTATAACAGATAGGGTGAAATGTGCTGGTTTGGGATACCCTGCCGCCTGGTGTTTTTAATGGACACACAAAACCAATTCAAAATGCAAAATATTAATAAAACAGAGCCCGTAGAAGCTGCTTTAGTATAACAGATAAAGTGAAATGTTCCAGTTTGGGAAACTCTGCGGCCTGGTGTTTTTTTTGCAGGACGCACAAAACCAATTCGAAATGCAATATACTAATAAAACAGAGCCTGTAGAAGCTGCTTTAGTATAACAGATAGGGTGAAATGTGCCGGTTTTGGATACACTGCGGCCTGGTGTTTTTACAGGATGCACAAAACCAATTCAAAATGCAATATATTAATAAAACAGAGCCTGTAGAAACTGCTTTCGTATAACAGATAGGGTGAAATGTACCGGTTTGGGATACCCTGCAGCCTGGTGTTTTTACAGGACACACAAAACCAATTCAAAATGCAATATATTAATAAAACAGAGCCTTTAGAAGCTGATTTAGTATAACAGATAGGGTGAAATGTGCCGGTTTGGGATGCCCATGGGGCCTGTTTTTTTTGCAGGACGCACAAAACCAATTCAAAATGCAATATATTAATAAAACAGAGCCTTTAGAAGCTGATTTAGTATAACAGATAGGGTGAAATGTGCTTGTTTGGGATACCCTGTGGCCTGGTGTTTTTACAGGAAGCACAAAACCAATTCAAAATGCAATATATTAATAAGACAGAGCCTGTAGAAGCTGCTTTAGTATAACAGATAGGGTGAAATGTGCTTGTTTGGGATACCCTGCGGCATGGTGTTTTTGCAGGACGCACAAAACCAATTCAAAATGCAATATATTATTAAAACAGAGCCTTTAGAAGCTGATTTAGTATAACAGATAGGGTGAAATGTGCTGGTTTGGGATGCCCATGTGGCCTGGTGTTTTTACAGGAAGCACAAAACCAATTCAAAATGCAATATATTAATAAAACAGAGCCTGTAGAAGCTGATTTAGTATAACAGATAGGGTGAAATGTGCTGGTTTGGGATACCCTGCCGCCTGGTGTTTTTAATGGACACACAAAACCAATTCAAAATGCAAAATATTAATAAAACAGAGCCCGTAGAAGCTGCTTTAGTATAACAGATAAAGTGAAATGTTCCAGTTTGGGATACTCTGCGGCCTGGTGTTTTTTTTGCAGGACGCACAAAACCAGTTCGAAATGCAATATACTAATAAAACAGAGCCTGTAGAAGCTGCTTTAGTATAACAGATAGGGTGAAATGTGCCGGTTTTGGATACACTGCGGCCTGGTGTTTTTACAGGATGCACAAAACCAATTCAAAATGCAATATATTAATAAAACAGAGCCTGTAGAAACTGCTTTCGTATAACAGATAGGGTGAAATGTGCCGGTTTGGGATACCCTGCAGCCTGGTGTTTTTACAGGACACACAAAACCAATTCAAAATGCAATATATTAATAAAACAGAGCCTTTAGAAGCTGATTTAGTATAACAGATAGGGTGAAATGTGCCGGTTTGGGATGCCCATGGGGCCTGTTTTTTTGCAGGACGCACAAAACCAATTCAAAATGCAATATATTAATAAAACAGAGCCTTTAGAAGCTGATTTAGTATAACAGATAGGGTGAAATGTGCTTGTTTGGGATACCCTGTGGCCTGGTGTTTTTACAGGAAGCACAAAACCAATTCAAAATGCAATATATTAATAAGACAGAGCCTGTAGAAGCTGCTTTAGTATAACAGATAGGGTGAAATGTGCTTGTTTGGGATACCCTGCGGCATGGTGTTTTTGCAGGACGCACAAAACCAATTCAAAATGCAATATATTATTAAAACAGAGCCTTTAGAAGCTGATTTAGTATAACAGATTGGGTGAAATGTGCTGGTTTGGGATGCCCATGTGGCCTGGTGTTTTTACAGGAAGCACAAAACCAATTCCAAATGCAATATATTAATAAAACAGAGCCTGTAGAAGCTGATTTAGTATAACAGATAGGGTGAAATGTGCTGGTTTGGGATACCCTGCCGCCTGGTGTTTTTAATGGACACACAAAACCAATTCAAAATGCAAAATATTAATAAAACAGAGCCCGTAGAAGCTGCTTTAGTATAACAGATAAAGTGAAATGTTCCAGTTTGGGATACTCTGCGGCCTGGTGTTTTTTTTGCAGGACGCACAAAACCAATTCGAAATGCAATATACTAATAAAACAGAGCCTGTAGAAGCTGCTTTAGTATAACAGATAGGGTGAAATGTGCTGGTTTGGGATGCCCATGTGGCCTGGTGCTTTTACAGGACGCACAAAACCAATTCAACATGCAATATTTTAATAAAACAGAGCCTGTAGAAGCTGATTTAGTATAACAGATAGGGTGAAATGTGCTGAAATAGAATGCCCATGTGGGCTGGTGTTTTTACAGGACGCACAAAACCAATTCAAAATGCAATATATGAATAGAACAGAGCCTTTAGAAGCTGATTTAGTATAACAGATAGGGTGAAATGTGCTGAAATAGTATGCCCATGTGGGCTGGGGTTTTTACAGCATACAAAAAAAATTAAAACTAATCGAGATATAAGAAATGCTTGTGTGTAACAGATAGGGTTAAATATGCCACTGCCAAGATGGGATGCACAGTGGCCAGGAATATTTACAGCACAAAAAAAGCAATTTAAAACTGATCTGGCAAATGAAGTGAAGTGAAAATAAAAAAAGAAGTTTCTCTGTCATTTTCTCTGCTGTCCTTGCCTGGATTGTTCCAGATTTTTCCCTATCTTTCCCTGGCTCTCCCTGGCATTATATTGGTCTCTGTGGGTCTCCCTGACTCTCCCTGCCTGTCTGTAAGTCTCTCCCTGTCTGCAGCAACCTCCGTTCTGTCTGCAATGCAAGGCTGAAATGCGCACAAGCAAGATGGCCGCCGTTTATATAGCACTGTGACGTCACCGGGCTTTCTGGCTGCTGATAGGCTGCATGTGACCTTCCCATGATAACTTGCCCCAGGGGATATGTCCAGACATGTGCATCCATCATTTTACAATGGCTGTAATTGAAATAAATGGAGTTTAAAGGAAAACTTTGATCGATCGAATCACACGGAAATTCGGATTCGATTCGCTCATCTCTAGAAGGAAGAGGACATCCTGGGTGACAGGATCTGTCTCCCCGGATAGACTAAACCTGCCAACTCTGGATTTTATTCCCACCATAAGAGAATAAACCACAAGCTTGGCGGGAGTTTTATTCAATTTGGGTATATACGTGACACCTCCTCTCATTAGCCAGCGTGTTTACATAATGTTTTAATATTACACAATTTTGTGAAAGTGCTCCTTTAAGCTCTGCCCACTGCCTAACACCACCGGAAGCTCACCCAAAGAGACTACAGGGGCCAAAGTGGAAATCTGAAGATATGGACCAGTGATGACACATAAAGGAGCAGGATATAAGTAGGTGATTAGCAAAAATGTGGACAAACCCAAATTTCTTGCGTTTTTAGGCAATTCTCACATGTCTAAAATTAATGCAACTTAACAAATGTTGAGAGACAATAAGCAACATTATCTTGCAATTACAATTTTTGTGTGCAGTCCTGTATCCATGAGGTTTGGTGCGGTTGTTCTGTGCTTTTTTTTTACTTTTTGAAGTTTGCCATTGAACCTGTATGAAAAACCAAAACATGCAAAAATAATGTATTTGCACAAAATGAGCTTTATCAGAGGGTTGTATTGTGACAATCCAACTTTAAGAGCCACTGAGGACTATTGTCTTCAATAACGTGAGCAGCACTTACAATAAAGGTTTCAATCCTTTATCGTGGTATAAATTACAACTAAAGGAGGCAGCAGTAAAGACAAAAAAAGTAGTTTTCAATTTGCCAAGTAAAAGGGCCAAAAATTTAACTGCTTTATTTATCCAATACATTTTTTTTTCTCCCCAGCGTGTGATAATGTCTCAAACTGGATTGTAGCAATAAAACTTTCTGATGAAGCTCAAAATTGGAGAAGCGTGTTACAGAATTTTATTTTGGCCCCAGAATGGTTTAATCTTCAGCGGATGAACAAAAGAACATTCAGAATCTATAATATATTATAAAATAATGTAATGTAACATGAATAGAAAAATAAATATATCATGATAAGAAGCAGCAGCAAAGATAATGTATTTGCACAATCCAAATCTGGGTCGCTCTCCCCACTCAGGTTTTTCTTGTCGGGGTGTAAAATAATACAGCTAGAGATGGTGGCAGCCCGACAAGCACAGTACAGACAAAAACTGAAGCAAACAGTTTACAATCATTTCAGTGGTTTTATCAAATGAAATATTATCCTGCTCAGAGCGTGATCATTTCTCTTGGCTTCTGAAACTAGATTGTAGCAATACAATTTTCTAATGGAGATGTCAGGAGGCGCACAAGTTCGCCTGCACACAAAGTTTATTCCCATCCTCAGTCCTTTAAGAGGAGGGCTCCAAAATCCAGGAAGATGAGGAGTAGGCAGGGACATAACATGACTAGACAGCCGCAGGCTGGGACAGCATTGCCCAGCCCGGCCAGCAAGCATGATGAGTGCACACAGTGCTCTACCTGCTATGAGGGGTGATAGGGCGCTCTGTCACACAGTCTGCTATGTTGTGATGGTGGGGTTCTGTCACACAGTCTACTATGGAGAGGATGAGGGGTTGTTCTTGTTGAAGATACTGTGCAACAGCTTACAGCTAGTCCCTGTATGTGATTTAGTCATACATTTCTGACAGTAGAGGGCACTGTTACATGGGGGGGTTGGGGATGATGGGGTTTGTTCAGCCACAGTGTCTGCTATGGATATGATGGGGGTTGTTCTGCCACACAGTCTGCTATGGGGTGATGGGGGGGATTCTGTCACATAGCCTGTTATAGGGTTATGGGGGGCTCCCTATGATTTTTTTAAATAAAGGATACATAATATTAGTACTGTTCCTACCCCATTTTGTACAGGGCATTTGCTGTTACCCCAATTTGCCCAAGCCATTTTTGGGCCCCCAAGTTTGCATCCCAATTGATTTGAATGGGGTTTGGGTAAGTCAGAGGAGTAGCTAGGCTTTCTGGCACCCAGGGCAAAGATTTGAAATAGCTCACCAATCTGTGCCCAGGTCCCCCTTTGGTACCCCCCTGACCTGCTGTAACCGGGACGCATGCTCTCCACCCCACCCAGCTACGCCCCTGGGGTAAGTTCTTGTCAAGTTCAGGTTCCAGTAGAGGCAAACTTATGAAGCCCAAACTTCATGCCAGCGTGCTCATATCCGCTCACATTAGACGAGCTCCGGGACAAAGGGGCTCAGGCGGATCCAAGCACACTGATTGGACAAGCGGCAGCACATGCGTCGTAGGACTGGGAGAAGGTGAGCAGGACATCCCGATTAGGGCAAGGACCAAATCCAGTCAAAATCCTGGGTTTTGGTCCACTTTGATACATCTGACTTTCATGTTTAGGGGACTACTATCGTGGATCTAGGGGCACTGTGGCCACTGCTCCTTCACAAGGTAGTGCTCAGGGTGCGTGTGTGTGAAGTACCGTTCAGGTTGTGCATGTGCAACATCCTACTGGTGGTTCTTACTAATATCTACTCACAGCAGGCACCTGCAATCTTAAAGGCTTTCCTGATGCAGTGTCAGTCCTATATGGTACCATGATGCCCTTGTTACAATGTATAGCAGTCACGAGCTGGTTACAATATAAAGATGCCGCTTTATTTAAAACTCCACTTAACACATTGGTGCATCTTGAAATCTTAAATGCTTTTCGATGGCTTCTTTGTGAGATATCACAATGGGCTGAGCTGTGATGTGTTAGATAACGATTGCTACATCAGTAACATGGAGCTGGCTAGCTTTTCACAATGTAAGACTATGGCTAATCCTTTATGTTACATTGCACAGCAATAGGGGGAGAGGCAGCAGTAGGAGCTTTAAAGTGGACTAAAACCCAGGATTTTGACTATCCTGGTCCTTTCCCCCGGGGCACGCGATGGGGGATGCCTCACTGTGTGAAACCCCACCAGATCACCAATGCCAACTCATCTCTTCCCAGTCCTACGGCAAATGTGCAGCCCCTCGTCCAATCAGCGTGCTCGGAGCCGCTGATGTTACGCCATCTAAGCCTTCATCTAAGGCCAGCGGCTCTGAGCACGCTGGCTGTCACATCCCTTGGTTCCTCTAACAGGAAGCCATTCACAAATGCCTGGTGCGGGCTTGCATCCCTGCTAGAGTATTAGCGGGGATGCAGCCGCGACTCGCACATGCGCCATTGGAGCAAGAAACAAGGTAGGTGTATGGGGCGACCTAGGGGCTTTCACACAACGGGGCATTCTGATTTTGGATGCCCCAGGGGAGGGAATCGATCGGCCCAGGAATCATATAGTTTCCCGTGTCGATCAGTGTGGGTTTATTTAGTTTAATTTAATTAGTTTATTTTAAAGTGACTTACTAACTAATTAGCCTGACCCACAAGGTGTCTTAAGAATGACCAGGTCATTGATGGGTTGGCATCAGAACCGTCTGTTTGTGCTGCCCTACCATTGCACGGAGGAATGGCACCTTGCCTTGCCTCCCCTCCTCCTCCTCCTCCTCCTTCAGTCTGCCTTGTTCCTTCCTCTTGACAAAAATTAATCGCTTTCATTTTTATTCCATTAGACAGAACAGCAAATCTTTTAATTTGGCTTCTAAAGGAATAAGCAATTGTTTCCCTATAATTAAAGTTTGTTTATTTGTTGTAGCTGAAAATTTGCCATTTATCTCTGCAAAATGCAGCCCATTGCTCAGCTCCTGTCACCGCCACTTACCGGCGCTACTCAGCCCTGTGAAAATACGAAGCCCGTACTGTTGGCACCGGGTGCAATCGTGTCGGATAAAGGTAAGCTGCTATTTCAGTCACTGAGCCAGGAAGTCAAATGTTAGTGGTGTCCTTTATCTAAGGCAGAGGTACTCAACCACTTCTTGTAAAGGTCCATTTAAAGGCATCCGGTGAGAGGTGAAGGTCTGGGCGGAGGGCTGTCACGGGGGCAGATAGTTAAAAATCAGCACGCTGGGGGAGGGGCTATGGATTCCCCAAGCAAAACTAAAAATGGCTGCTTTCCCACCCCAGTCCAAAAATTGGGCCCCATAGAACCTACAGGTAAAGCTAGGGGGCCGCGGATTGTATGGGTCAAACAGGGAGGACAGGAATGGATGGGGCAGAGCTGAGGGGACAGGAATGGATGGGTAGGTCTGAACTGGGGTGGGGAGAAAGAATTGGATGGGGCAAAGAGAGAAATAAAGTTTGTGTGTAGCTTGCAATGCCACTTCCCATCCGTGCAGTGCTTCATATTGCAATGCTAGGTGCCAGGGAGCCATGACACAGGCAGGGAGACTAAGCACTACCACATCGCCGATCAAGGGGGCAGCGCTGAGCACAACATCACAGAAACATCTGAGGGCAGGGCTGTCAGGACAGGGGTCCAGAAATCTGGTGCCGAGTTCCGCATTCGGACCCCGGTCCGCCAGTTGAGTATCGTAGGGTTTAGATGGTGATGATGACGGGCATTACATTTCGGGTTGCCCAGTTCTACTTGTCATTTTAAACTCATGAGCTTATCTGAGTTATGGTTGTATGAAGAGAGTCTTTGAAAACAAACACTGTGAAGATAATAGGTACATTTTTCACACCAAGCGAGGAGTTTATAAACAAATTCAGATAGAGATTTTACGGTACATAATTGGTGCATGATACATGTTTCACAGTGTACATATGCAGTATAACACATTCACTTACCAACGTAATGGTGTGTCTGCCCAGAAGAACAGAGAGTCACCAATCAAGGCTTCCTTGTGGAATTGCAATAAAGGTCTTCTGGTGTGGTATATATAATGGTGGTATAACTGGACAAAGGTGTCCAGTCCTGATAACATAAGAGGGCATAAAGTTGATGGTCATGCCAAATATATGTAGATGCCTCTCCACTGGCAATTCAGGCACAACCCACCACCATTTTTACCAGGGCTCAGTACCATGTTCCATGGAATTATGGAGGGACCCCCCACATAGTAACCTTAACCACCAGATTTGTGAGGCAGACAAGCTGGCACCTACAACTCTAAACAGGGCCAGCTCCAGGTTTATGCAGGCCCTTGGGCGATAGAGTCTCAGTGGGCGCCTTGCCGGTGCGGTATGATACTTCATAAATAGCGATAAAAGTTGTATGAATGAATATTAAATATTTTTAAAAAAATGGAAATTAACAGAAAGAACAAAAGCATAGAATGAATGAAAGAAACTAGAGATGAGCGAATCGATTCGGACGAACCCGAATTCATTCTGAATTTCAGGAAAAATTTGATTCTGAACGAATCCGAATTTCCCCGCGATTCGATCGATCGAAGTTTTCCTTTAAACTCCATTTATTTCAATTACAGCCATTGTAAAATGGTGGATGGACATGTCTGGACATATCCCCTGGGGCAAGTTATCATGGGAAGGTCACATGCAGCCTATCAGCAGCCTATCAGCAGCCAGGAAGCCCGGTGACGTCACAGTGCTATATAAACGGCGCCCATCTTGCTTGTGCGCATTTCAGCCTTGCATTGCAGACAGAACGGAGGTTGCTGCAGACAGGGAGAGATTTACAGACAAGCAGCGAGAGTCAGGGAGACCCACAGAGATCCACACAATGCCAGGTAGAGCCAGGGAAAGATAGGGAAAAATAGGGAAAAATAGGGGATCGGGGAACGATCCAGGCTGGGACAGCAGAGAAAGTGGCAGGGAAACTTTTTTTTTTATTTTCACTTCACTTCATTTGCCAGATCAGTTTTAAATTGCTTTTTTTGTGCTGTAAATATTCCTGGCCACTGTGCATCCCATCTTGGCAGTGGCATATTTAACCCTATCTGTTACACACAAGCATTTCTTATAATTCGATTAGTTTACATTTTTTTTTGTATGCTGTAAAAACCCCAGACCACATGGGCATACTATTTCAGCACATTTCACCCTATCTGTTATACTAAAGCAGCTTCTAAAGGCTCTGTTTTATTAATAAATTGCATTTTGAATTGGTTTTGTGCGTCCTGTAAAAACACCAGGCCGCAGGGTATCCCAAACCAGCACATTTCACACTGTTATACTAAAGCAGATTCTACAGGCTCTGTTTTATAAATAAATAGCATTTTGAATTGGTTTTCTGCGTCCTGTAAAAACACCAGGCCGCAGGGTATCCCAAACCAGCACATTTCACACTGTTATACTAAAGCAGATTCTACAGGCTCTGTTTTATAAATATATTGCATTTTGAATTGGTTTTGTGCGTCCTGTAAAAACACCAGGCCGCAGGGTATCCCAAACCGGCACATTTCACCCTGTTATACTAAAGCAGCTTTTACAGGCTCTGACACCAGAAAGAACAAAAGCATAGAATGAATGAAAGAAACTAGAGATGAGCGAATCGATTCGGACGAATCTATTATTAATAGATTACATTTTTAATGGTTTTTTGCGTCCTGTAAAAACACCAGGCCGCAGGGTATCCCAAACCAGCAGATTTCACCCTGTTATACTAAAGCAGCTTCTACAGGCTCTGTTTTATTAATATATTGCATTTTGAATTGGTTTTGTGTGTCCTGTAAAAACACCAGGCCGCAGGGTATCCCAAACCGGCACATTCCACTCTGTTATACTAAAGCAGCTTCTAAAGGCTCTGTTTTATTAATATATTGCATTTTGAATTGGTTTTGTGCATCCTGTAAAATCACCAGGCCGCAGGGTATCCCAAACCGGCACATTTCACCCTGTTATACTAAATCAGCTTCTACAGGCTCTGTTTTATTAATATATTGCATTTTGAATTGGTTTTGTGCATCCTGTAAAAACACCAGGCCACAGGGTATCCCAAACCGGCACATTTCACCCTGTTATACTAAAGCAGCTTCTGCAGGCTCTGTTTTATTAATATATTGCATTTTGAATTGGTTTTTGCGTCCTGTAAAATCACCAGGCCGCAGGGTATCCCAAACAGCCACATTTCACCCTGTTATACTAAAGCAGCTTCTACAGGCTTTGTTTTATTAATATATTGCATTTTGAATTGGTTTTGTGCGTCCTGTAAAAACACCAGGCCGCAGGGTATCCAAAACCAGCATATTTCACCTTGTTATACTAAAGCAGCTTCTACAAGCTCTGTTTTATTAATATATTGCATTTTGAATTGGTTTTGTGAGTCCTGTAAAAACACCAGGCTGCAGGGTATCCCAAACCGGCACATTTCACCCTATTATACTAAAGCAGCTTCTACAGGCTCTGTTTTATTAATAGATTGCATTTTTAATAGTTTTTTGCGTCCTGTAAAATCACCAGGCCGCAGGGTATCCCAAACCAGCAGATTTCACCCTGTTATACTAAATCAGCTTCTACATGCTCTGTTTTATTAATATATTGCATTTTGAATTGGTTTTGTGCGTCCTGTAAAAACACCAGGCCGCAGGGTATCCCAAACCGCCACATTTCACTCTGTTATACTAAATCAGCTTCTACAGGCTCCGTTTTATTAATATATTGCATTTTGAATTGGTTTTGTGCGTCCTGTAAAAACACTAGGCCGCAGGGTATCCCAAACCGGCACATTTCACCCTGTTATACTAAATCAGCTTCTACAGGCTCTGTTTTATTAATATATTGCATTTTGAATTGGTTTTGTGCGTCCTGTAAAAACACCAGGCCGCAGGGTATCCCAAACCAGCACATTTCACCCTGTTATACTAAATCAGCTTCTACAGGCTCTGTTTTATTAATATATTGCATTTTGAATTGGTTTTGTGCATCCTGTAAAAACACCAGGCCGCAGGGTATCCCAAACAGCCACATTTCACCCTGTTATACAAAAGCAGCTTCTACAGGCTTTGTTTTATTAATATATTGCATTTTGAATTGGTTTTGTGCGTCCTGTAAAAACACCAGGCCGCAGGGTATCCAAAACCAGCACATTTCACCTTGTTATACTAAAGCAGCTTCTACAAGCTCTGTTTTATTAATATATTGCATTTTGAATTGGTTTTGTGAGTCCTGTAAAAACACCAGGCCGCAGGGTATCCCAAATCAGCACATTTCACCCTGTTATACTAAAGCAGCTTCTACAGGCTCTGTTTTATTAATAGATTGCATTTTTAATAGTTTTTTGCGTCCTGTAAAATCACCAGGCAGCAGGGTATCCCAAACCAGCAGATTTCACCCTGTTATACTAAAGCAGCTTCTACAGGCTCTGTTTTATTAATATATTGCATTTTGAATTGGTTTTGTGCGTCCTGTAAAAACACCAGGCCGCAGGGTATCCCAAACCGCCACATTTCACTCTGTTATACTAAATCAGCTTCTACAGGCTCCGTTTTATTAATATATTGCATTTTGAATTGGTTTTGTGCGTCCTGTAAAAACATTAGGCCGCAGGGTATCCCAAACCGGCACATTTCACCCTTTTATACTAAATCAGCTTCTACAGGCTCTGTTTTATTAATATATTGCATTTTGAATTGGTTTTGTGCATCCTGTAAAAACACCAGGCCACAGGGTATCCCAAACCAGCACATTTCACCCTGTTATACTAAATCAGCTTCTACATGCTCTGTTTTATTAATATATTGCATTTTGAATTTGTTTTGTGCGTCCTGTAAAATCACCAGGCCGCAGGGTATCCCAAACCGGCACATTTCACCCTGTTATACTAAAGCATCTTCTACAGGCTCTGTTTTATTAATATATTGCATTTTGAATTGGTTTTGTGCGTCCTGTAAAAACACCAGGCCGCAGGGTATCCCAAACCAGCACATTTCACCTTGTTATACTAAAGCAGCTTCTACAGGCTCTGTTTTATTAATATTTTGCATTTTGAATTGGTTTTGTGCGTCCTTTAAAAACACTAGGCCGCAGGGTATCCCAAACCGGCACATTTCACCCTGTTATACTAAAGCATCTTCTACAGGCTCTGTTTTATTAATATATTGCATTTTGAATTGGTTTTGTGCGTCCTGTAAAATCACCAGGCCACAGGGTATCCCAAACCAGCACATTTCACCCTGTTATACTAAATCAGCTTCTACAAGCTCAGTTTTATTAATATATTATATTTTGAATTGGTTTTGTGCGTCCTGTAAAAACACGAGGCCGCAGGGTATCCCAAACCGGCAAATTCACCCTATCTGTTATACTAAATCTGCTTCTACATGCTCTGTTTTATTAATATATTGCATTTGGAATTGGTTTTGTGCGTCCTGTAAAAACACCAGGCCGCAGGGTATCCCAAACCAGCACATTTCACACTGTTATACTAAAGCAGATTCTACAGGCTCTGTTTTATAAATATATTGCATTTTGAATTGGTTTTGTGCGTCCTGTAAAAACACCAGGCCACAGGGTATCCCAAACCGGCACATTTCACCCTGTTATACTAAAGCAGCTTTTACAGGCTCTGTTTTATAAATAGATTACATTTTAATGGTTTTTTGCGTCCTGTAAAAACACCAGGCCGCAGGGTATCCCAAACCAGCAGATTTCACCCTGTTATACTAAAGCAGCTTCTACAGGCTCTGTTTTATTAATATATTGCATTTTGAATTGGTTTTGTGTGTCCTGTAAAAACACCAGGCCGCAGGGTATCCCAAACCGGCACATTCCACCCTGTTATACTAAAGCAGCTTTTAAAGGCTCTGTTTTATTAATATATTGCATTTTGAATTGGTTTTGTGCATCCTGTAAAATCACCAGGCCGCAGGGTATCCCAAACCGGCACATTTCACCCTGTTATACTAAATCAGCTTCTACAGGCTCTGTTTTATTAATATATTGCATTTTGAATTGGTTTTGTGCGTCCTGTAAAAACACCAGGCCACAGGGTATCCCAAACCGGCACATTTCACCCTGTTATACTAAAGCAGCTTCTACAGGCTCTGTTTTATTAATATATTGCATTTTGAATTGGTTTTTGCGTCCTGTAAAATCACCAGGCCGCAGGGTATCCCAAACAGCCACATTTCACCCTGTTATACTAAAGCAACTTCTACAGGCTTTGTTTTATTAATATATTGCATTTTGAATTGGTTTTGTGCGTCCTGTAAAAACACCAGGCCGCAGGGTATCCCAAACCGGCACATTTCACCCTGTTATACTAAAACAGATTCTACAGGCTCTGTTTTATTAATAGATTACATTTTTAATGTTTTTTTGCGTCCTGTAAAAACACCAGGCCGCAGGGTATCCCAAACCAGCAGATTTCACCCTGTTATACTAAAGCAGCTTCTACAGGCTCTGTTTTATTAATATATTGCATTTTGAATTGGTTTTGTGTGTCCTGTAAAAACACCAGGCCGCAGGGTATCCCAAACCGGCACATTCCGCCCTGTTATACTAAAGCAGCTTCTAAAGGCTCTGTTTTATTAATATATTGCATTTTGAATTGGTTTTGTGCATCCTGTAAAATCACCAGGCCGCAGGGTATCCCAAACCGGCACATTTCACCCTGTTATACTAAATCAGCTTCTACAGGCTCTGTTTTATTAATATATTGCATTTTGAATTGGTTTTGTGCATCCTGTAAAACCACCAGGCCACAGGGTATCCCAAACCAGCACATTTCACCCTGTTATACTAAAGCAGCTTCTACAGGCTCTGTTTTATTAATATATTGCATTTTGAATTGGTTTTTGCGTCCTGTAAAATCACCAGGCCGCAGGGTATCCCAAACAGCCACATTTCACCCTGTTATACTAAAGCAGCTTCTACAGGCTTTGTTTTATTAATATATTGCATTTTGAATTGGTTTTGTGCGTCCTGTAAAAACACCAGGCCGCAGGGTATCCAAAACCAGCACATTTCACCTTGTTATACTAAAGCAGCTTCTACAAGCTCTGTTTTATTAATATATTGCATTTTGAATTGGTTTTGTGAGTCCTGTAAAAACACCAGGCTTCAGGGTATCCCAAACCGGCGCATTTCACCCTATTATACTAAAGCAGCTTCTACAGGCTCTGTTTTATTAATATATTGCATTTTGAATTGGTTTTGTGCGTCCTGTAAAAACACCAGGCCGCAGGGTATCCCAAACCAGCACATTTCACCCTGTTATACTAAATCAGCTTCTACAGGCTCTGTTTTATTAATATATTGCATTTTGAATTGGTTTTGTGCGTCCTGTAAAAACACCAGGCCGCAGGGTATCCCAAACAGCCACATTTCACCCTGTTATACAAAAGCAGCTTCTACAGGCTTTGTTTTATTAATATATTGCATTTTGAATTGGTTTTGTGCGTCCTGTAAAAACACCAGGCCGCAGGGTATCCAAAACCAGCACATTTCACCTTGTTATACTAAAGCAGCTTCTACAAGCTCTGTTTTATTAATATATTGCATTTTGAATTGGTTTTGTGAGTCCTGTAAAAACACCAGGCCGCAGGGTATCCCAAATCAGCACATTTCACCCTGTTATACTAAAGCAGCTTCTACAGGCTCTGTTTTATTAATAGATTGCATTTTTAATAGTTTTTTGCGTCCTGTAAAATCACCAGGCAGCAGGGTATCCCAAACCAGCAGATTTCACCCTGTTATACTAAAGCAGCTTCTACAGGCTCTGTTTTATTAATATATTGCATTTTGAATTGGTTTTGTGCGTCCTGTAAAATCACCAGGCCGCAGGGTATCCCAAACCGGCACATTTCACCCTGTTATACTAAAGCATCTTCTACAGGCTCTGTTTTATTAATATATTGCATTTTGAATTGGTTTTGTGCGTCCTGTAAAAACACCAGGCCGCAGGGTATCCCAAACCGTCACATTTCACTCTGTTATACTAAATCAGCTTCTACAGGCTCCGTTTTATTAATATATTGCATTTTGAATTGGTTTTGTGCGTCCTGTAAAAACATTAGGCCGCAGGGTATCTCAAACCACCACATTTCACACTGTTATACTAAAGCAGCTTCTACAGGCTCTGTTTTATTAATATATTGCATTTTGAATTGGTTTTGTGCGTCCTGTAAAATCACCAGGCCGCAGGGTATCCCAAACCGGCACATTTCACCCTGTTATACTAAAGCATCTTCTACAGGCTCTGTTTTATTAATATATTGCATTTTGAATTGGTTTTGTGCGTCCTGTAAAAACACCAGGCCGCAGGGTATCCCAAACCAGCACATTTCACCTTGTTATACTAAAGCAGCTTCTACAGGCTCTGTTTTATTAGTATTTTGCATTTTGAATTGGTTTTGTGCGTCCTTTAAAAATACTAGGCCGCAGGGTATCCCAAAACGGCACATTTCACCCTGTTATACTAAAGCATCTTCTACAGGCTCTGTTTTATTAATATATTGCATTTTTAATTGGTTTTGTGCGTCCTGTAAAAACACCAGGCCACAATGTATCCCAAACCAGCACATTTCACCTTGTTATACTAAAGCAGCTTCTACAGGCTCTGTTTTATTAATATATTGCATTTTGAATTGGTTTTGTGCATCCTTTAAAAACACCAGGTCGCAGGGTATCCCAAACCGGCACATTTCACCCTGTTATACTAAATCAGCTTCTACAAGCTCAGTTTTATTAATATATTATATTTTGAATTGGTTTTGTGCGTCCTGTAAAAACACGAGGCCGCAGGGTATCCCAAACCGGCAAATTCACCCTATCTGTTATACTAAATCTGCTTCTACAGGCTCTGTTTTATTAATATATTGCATTTGGAATTGGTTTTGTGCGTCCTGTAAAAACACCAGGCCGCAGGGTATCCCAAACCAGCACATTTCACACTGTTATACTAAAGCAGATTCTACAGGCTCTGTTTTATAAATATATTGCATTTTGAATTGGTTTTGTGCGTCCTGTAAAAACACCAGGCCGCAGGGTATCCCAAACCGGCACATTTCACCCTGTTATACTAAAGCAGCTTTTACAGGCTCTGTTTTATTAATAGATTACATTTTTAATGGTTTTTTGCGTCCTGTAAAAACACCAGGCCGCAGGGTATCCCAAACCAGCAGATTTCACCCTGTTATACTAAAGCAGCTTCTACAGGCTCTGTTTTATTAATATATTGCATTTTGAATTGGTTTTGTGTGTCCTGTAAAAACACCAGGCCGCAGGGTATCCCAAACCGGCACATTCCACCCTGTTATACTAAAGCAGCTTCTAAAGGCTCTGTTTTATTAATATATTGCATTTTGAATTGGTTTTGTGCATCCTGTAAAATCACCAGGCCGCAGGGTATCCCAAACCGGCACATTTCACCCTGTTATACTAAATCAGCTTCTACAGGCTCTGTTTTATTAATATATTGCATTTTGAATTGGTTTTGTGCGTCCTGTAAAAACACCAGGCCACAGGGTATCCCAAACCGGCACATTTCACCCTGTTATACTAAAGCAGCTTCTACAGGCTCTGTTTTATTAATATATTGCATTTTGAATTGGTTTTTGCGTCCTGTAAAATTACCAGGCCGCAGGGTATCCCAAACAGCCACATTTCACCCTGTTATACTAAAGCAACTTCTACAGGCTTTGTTTTATTAATATATTGCATTTTGAATTGGTTTTGTGCGTCCTGTAAAAACACCAGTCCGCAGGGTATCCCAAACCGGCACATTTCACCCTGTTATACTAAAACAGCTTTTACAGGCTCTGTTTTATTAATAGATTACATTTTTAATGGTTTTTTGCATCCTGTAAAAACACCAGGCCGCAGGGTATCCCAAACCAGCAGATTTCACCCTGTTATACTAAAGCAGCTTCTACAGGCTCTGTTTTATTAATATATTGCATTTTGAATTGGTTTTGTGTGTCCTGTAAAAACACCAGGCCGCAGGGTATCCCAAACCGGCACATTTCACCCTGTTATACTAAGGAAGCTTCTACAGGCTCTGTTTTATTAATATATTGCATCTTGAATTGGTTTGTGCATCCTGTAAAAACACCAGGCCGCAGGATATCCCAAACCGGCACATTTCACCCTATCTGTTATACTAAATCAGCTTCCACTGGCTCTGTTTTATTAATATATTGCATTTTGAATTGTTTTTTTGCGTCCTGTAAAAACACCAGGCTGCAGGGTATCCCAAACCGGCACATTTCACCCTATATGTTATACTAAATCAGCTTCTACAAGCTCAGTTTTATTAATATATTGCATTTGGAATTGGTTTTGTGCGTCCTGTAAAAACACCAGGCCACAGGGTATCCCAAACCGGCACATTTCACCCTGTTATAATAAAGCAGCTTCTACAGGCTCTGTTTTATTAATATATTGCATTTTGAATTGGTTTTGTGCGTCCTGTAAAAACACCAGGCCACAGGGTATCCCAAACCAGCACATTACGTAGTCAGTTGACTCGGGGGGGACCTCTGCGCTCACCTTCCACTGCCATGGCTGCTGGGGGGGTTGGCAGGAGCAGGAGCAGCAGCAGCAGCCTCAGTCTTCAGTCGCTAATGAGTAGCTTTCTACACCCACATAGTGAATCTACTCATGAGCAGCAGGAAGACCTGGAGCAGGACCTGAACCAGCAGGTCATGTCATACCTTGACATGACCATGCCAACACACCTTGAGGATCCGCTGGACTTCTGGGCAGCCAAACTTGACTTGTGGCCGCAGCTAGCTGAGTTTGCCCTGGAAAAGCTGTCCTGCCCGGCAAGTAGCGTGCCATGTGAGCGGGTGTTTAGTGCGGCAGGGGCCATAGTTACGGCGAGGAGAACTCGTCTGTGAACTAAAAAGACTCACCTTTGTGAAAATGAATCAGGGATGGATCAGCCAGGATTTCCACCCACCAATGGCTGATGCATGCGACTAGATTCAGCATGGTGCCACGTTTTACACTTTCCAAATGGTGCAAAACATATTTATGTTTTTAGGCCAATTTTTGGGCTCCTGCTGATGCCAACTTCAGGGTGTGCCTTTCAGCCAAATTTTGGCCTCCTGCTGCTGCTGCTTGCAACTCCAGGGTGTCATTCAGCCAATTTTTGGGTTCCTGCTGCCAACTCCAGTGTCTCTTTCAAGCTATGTTTGGGCTCCTGCTGCTGCTGCTTGCAACTCCAGGGTGTCATTGAGCCAATTTTAGGGCTCCTGCCGCCAACTCCAGTGTGTCTTTCAAGCTATGTTTGGGCTGCTGCTGCTTGCAACTCCAGGGTGTCATTCAGACAATTTGGGCTCCTGCTGCCAACTCCAGTGTCTCTTTCAAGCTATGTTTGGGCTCCTGCTGCTGCCGCTGCTTGCAACTCTGTGGTGTCATTCAGCCAATTTTGGGGCTCCTGCTGCTGACTCCAGTGTGTTTTTCAAGCTAGGTTTGGGCTGCTGCTGCTTGCAACTCCAGGGTGTCATTCAGCCAATTTTTGGGCTCCTGCTGCCAACTCCAGTGTCTCTTTCAAGCTATGTTTGGGCTCCTGCTGCTGCTGCTTGCACCTCCAGGGTGTCATTCAGACAATTTTTGGGCTTCTGCTGCCAACTCCAGTGTTTCTTTCAAGCTATGTTTGGGCTCCTGCTGCTGCTGCTTGCAACTCCAGGGTGTCATTCAGACAATTTTTGGGCTCCTGCTGCCAACTCCAGTGTGTCTTTCAAGCTAGGTTTGGGCTCCTGCGTCTGCTGCTGCTGCTTGCAACTCCAGGGTGTCATTCTGCCAATTTTTGGGCTCCTGCTGCCAACTCCAGTGTCTCTTTCAAGCTACGTTTGGGCTGCTGCTTGAAACTCCAGGGTGTCATTCAGCCAATTTTTGGGCTCCTGCTGCCAACTCCAGTGTGTCTTTCAAGCTAGGTTTGGGCTGCTGCTGCTTGCAACTCCAGGGTGTCATTCAGCCAATTTTTGGGCTCATGCTGCCAACTCTAGTGTGTCTTTCAAGCTATGTTTGGGCTGCTGCTGCTGCTGTTTGCTACTCCGGGGTGTCATTCAGACAATTTTGGGGCTCCTGCAGCCAACTCCAGTGTGTCTTTCAATCTAGGTTTGGGCTGCTGCTGCTTGCAACTTCAGGGTGTCATTCAGACAATTTTTGTGCTCCTGCTGCCAACTCCAGTGTCTCTTTCAAGCTATGTTTGGGCTGCTGCTGCTGCTTGCAACTCCAGGGTGTCATTCAGACAATTTTTGGGCTCCTGCTGCCAATTCCAGTGTGTCTTTCAAGCTATGTTTGCGGTTCTGCTGCTGCTGCTTGCAACTCCAGGGTGTCATTCAGCCAATTTTTGGGCTCCTGCTGCCAATTCCAGTGTGTCTTTCAAGCTATGTTTGGGCTGCTGCTGCTGCTTGCAACTCCAGGGTGTCATTCAGACAATCTTTGGGCTTCTGCTGCCAACTCCAGTGTCTCTTTCAAGCTATGTATGGGGTTCTGCTGCTGCTGCTTGCAACTCCAGGGTGTCATTCAGACAATTGTTGGGCTTCTGCTGCCAACTCCAGTGTCTCTTTCAAGCTATGTTTGGGCTCCTGCTGCTGCTGCTTGCAACTCCAGGGTGTCATCCAGCCAATTTTTGGGCTCTAGCTGCCAACTCAGTGTCTCTTTCAAGCTATGTTTGGGCTGCTGCTGCTGCTGCTTGCAACTCCAGGGTGTCATTCAGACAATTTTTGGGCTCCTGCTGCCAACTCCAGTGTGTCTTTCAAGCTAGGTTTGGGCTGCTGCTGCTTGCAACTCCAGGGTGTCATTCAGACAATTTTTGGGCTCCTGCTGCCAACTCTAGTGTGTCTTTCAAGCTATGTTTGGGCTGCTGCTGCTGCTTGCAACTCCAGGGTGTCATTCAGCCAACTTTTGGGCTCCTGCTGCCAACTCCAGTGTCTCTTTCAAGCTATGTTTTGGCTGCTGCTGCTTGCAACTCCAGGGTGTCATTCAGACCATTTTTGGGCTCCTGCTGCCAACTCCAGTGTGTCTTTGAAGCTAGGTTTGGGCTGCTGTTGCTGCTGCTTGCAACTCCAGGGTGTCATTGAGCCAATTTTTGGGCTCCTGCTGCCAACTCCAGTGTGTCTTTCAAGCTATGTTTGGGCTGCTGCTTGCAACTCCAGGGTGTCATTCAGACAATTTGGGCTCCTGCTGCCAACTCCAGTGTCTCTTTCAAGCTATGTTTGGGCTCCTGCTGCTGCCGCTGCTTGCAACTCCAGGGTGTCATTCAGCCAATTCTGGGGCTCCTGCTGCTGCCGCTGCTTGCAACTCCAGGGTGTCATTCAGCCAATTTTGGGGCTCCTGCTGCTGACTCCAGTGTGTTTTTCAAGCTAGGTTTGGGCTGCTGCTGCTTGCAACTCCAGGTTGTCATTCAGCCAATTTTTGGGCTCCTGCTGCCAACTCCAGTGTCTCTTTCAAGCTATGGTTGGGCTCCTGCTGCTGCTGCTTGCACCTCCAGGGTGTCATTCAGACAATTTTTGGGCTTCTGCTGCCAACTCCAGTGTCTCTTTCAAGCTATGTTTGGGCTCCTGCTGCTGCTGCTTGCATTTCCAGGGTGTCATTCAGCCAATTTTTGGGCTCATGCTGCCAACTCTAGTGTGTCTTTCAAGCTATGTTTGGGCTGCTGTTGCTGCTTGCAACTCCAGGGTGTCATTCAGACAATTTTGGGGCTCCTGCTGCCAACTCCAGTGTGTCTTTCAAGCTAGGTTTGGGCTGCAGCTGCTGCTTGCAACTCCAGGGTGTCATTCAGACAATTTTTGGGCTCCTGCTGCCAACTCCAGTGTCTCTTTCAAGCTATGTTTGGGCTCCTGCTGCTGCTGCTGCTTGCAACTCCAGGGTGTCATTCAGATAATTTTTGGGCTCCTGCTGCCAACGCCAGTGTCTCTTTCAAGCTATGTTTGGGGTTCTGCTGCTGCTGCTGCTGCTTGCAACTCCAGGGTGTCATTCAGACAATTTTTGGGCTTCTGCTGCCAACTCCAGTGTCTCTTTCAAGCTATGTTTGGGCTCCTGCTGCTGCTGCTTGCAACTCCAGGGTGTCATCCAGCCAATTTTTGGGCTCTAGCTGCCAACTCAGTGTCTCTTTCACGCTATGTTTGGGCTGCTGCTGCTGCTTGCAACTCCAGGGTGTCATTCAGCCAATTTTTGGGCTCCTGCTGCCAACTCCATTGTGTCTTTCAAGCTAGGTTTGGGCTGCTGCTGCTTGCAACTCCAGGGTGTCATTCAGCCAATTTTGGGGCTCATGCTGCCAACTCTAGTGTGTCTTTCAAGCTATGTTTGGGCTGCTGCTGCTGCTTGCAACTCCAGGGTGTCATTCAGCCAACTTTTGGGCTCCTGCTGCCAACTCCAGTGTCTCTTTCAAGCTATGTTTGGGCTGCTGCTGCTTGCAACTCCAGGGTGTCATTCAGACCATTTTTTGGCTCCTGCTGCCAACTCCAGTGTGTCTTTGAAGCTAGGTTTGGGCTGCTGTTGCTGCTGCTTGCAACTCCAGGGTGTCATTCAGACAATTTTTGGGCTCCTGCTGCCAACTCCAGTTTCTCTTTCAAGCTATGTTTAGGCTCCTGCTGCTTGCAACTCCAGGGTGTCATTCAGCCAATTTTTGTGCTCCCTTTGCCAACTCCAGTGTGTCTTTCAAGCTAGGTTTGGGCTGCTGCTGCTTGCAACTCCAGGGTGTCATTCAGCCAATTTTGGGGCTCATGCTGCCAACTCTAGTGTGTCTTTCAAGCTAGGTTTGGGCTGCTGCTTGAAACTCCAGGGTGTCATTCAGCCAATTTTTGGGCTGCTGCTTGAAACTCCAGTGTGTCTTTCAAGCTAGGTTTGGGCTGCTGCTGCTTGCAACTCCAGGGTGTCATTCAGCCAATTTTTGGGCTCATGCCCTGGAAAAGCTGTCCTGCCCGGCAAGTAGCGTGCCATGTGAGCGGTTGTTTAGTGCGGCAGGGGCCATAGTTACGGCGAGGAGAACTCGTCTGTGAACTAAAAAGACTCACCTTTGTGAAAATGAATCAGGGATGGATCAGCCAGGATTTCCACCCACCAATGGCTGATGCATGCGACTAGATTCAGCATGGTGCCACGTTTTACACTTTCCAAATGGTGCAAAACATATTTATGTTTTTAGGCCAATTTTTGGGCTCCTGCTGATGCCAACTTCAGGGTGTGCCTTTCAGCCAAATTTTGGCCTCCTGCTGCTGCTGCTTGCAACTCCAGGGTGTCATTCAGCCAATTTTTGGGTTCCTGCTGCCAACTCCAGTGTCTCTTTCAAGCTATGTTTGGGCTCCTGCTGCTGCTGCTTGCAACTCCAGGGTGTCATTGAGCCAATTTTAGGGCTCCTGCCGCCAACTCCAGTGTGTCTTTCAAGCTATGTTTGGGCTGCTGCTGCTTGCAACTCCAGGGTGTCATTCAGACAATTTGGGCTCCTGCTGCCAACTCCAGTGTCTCTTTCAAGCTATGTTTGGGCTCCTGCTGCTGCCGCTGCTTGCAACTCTGTGGTGTCATTCAGCCAATTTTGGGGCTCCTGCTGCTGACTCCAGTGTGTTTTTCAAGCTAGGTTTGGGCTGCTGCTGCTTGCAACTCCAGGGTGTCATTCAGCCAATTTTTGGGCTCCTGCTGCCAACTCCAGTGTCTCTTTCAAGCTATGTTTGGGCTCCTGCTGCTGCTGCTTGCACCTCCAGGGTGTCATTCAGACAATTTTTGGGCTTCTGCTGCCAACTCCAGTGTCTCTTTCAAGCTATGTTTGGGCTCCTGCTGCTGCTGCTTGCAACTCCAGGGTGTCATTCAGACAATTTTTGGGCTCCTGCTGCCAACTCCAGTGTGTCTTTCAAGCTAGGTTTGGGCTCCTGCGTCTGCTGCTGCTGCTTGCAACTCCAGGGTGTCATTCTGCCAATTTTTGGGCTCCTGCTGCCAACTCCAGTGTCTCTTTCAAGCTACGTTTGGGCTGCTGCTTGAAACTCCAGGGTGTCATTCAGCCAATTTTTGGGCTCCTGCTGCCAACTCCAGTGTGTCTTTCAAGCTAGGTTTGGGCTGCTGCTGCTTGCAACTCCAGGGTGTCATTCAGCCAATTTTTGGGCTCATGCTGCCAACTCTAGTGTGTCTTTCAAGCTATGTTTGGGCTGCTGCTGCTGCTGTTTGCTACTCCGGGGTGTCATTCAGACAATTTTGGGGCTCCTGCAGCCAACTCCAGTGTGTCTTTCAATCTAGGTTTGGGCTGCTGCTGCTTGCAACTTCAGGGTGTCATTCAGACAATTTTTGTGCTCCTGCTGCCAACTCCAGTGTCTCTTTCAAGCTATGTTTGGGCTGCTGCTGCTGCTTGCAACTCCAGGGTGTCATTCAGACAATTTTTGGGCTCCTGCTGCCAATTCCAGTGTGTCTTTCAAGCTATGTTTGCGGTTCTGCTGCTGCTGCTTGCAACTCCAGGGTGTCATTCAGCCAATTTTTGGGCTCCTGCTGCCAATTCCAGTGTGTCTTTCAAGCTATGTTTGGGCTGCTGCTGCTGCTTGCAACTCCAGGGTGTCATTCAGACAATCTTTGGGCTTCTGCTGCCAACTCCAGTGTCTCTTTCAAGCTATGTATGGGGTTCTGCTGCTGCTGCTTGCAACTCCAGGGTGTCATTCAGACAATTGTTGGGCTTCTGCTGCCAACTCCAGTGTCTCTTTCAAGCTATGTTTGGGCTCCTGCTGCTGCTGCTTGCAACTCCAGGGTGTCATCCAGCCAATTTTTGGGCTCTAGCTGCCAACTCAGTGTCTCTTTCAAGCTATGTTTGGGCTGCTGCTGCTGCTGCTTGCAACTCCAGGGTGTCATTCAGACAATTTTTGGGCTCCTGCTGCCAACTCCAGTGTGTCTTTCAAGCTAGGTTTGGGCTGCTGCTGCTTGCAACTCCAGGGTGTCATTCAGACAATTTTTGGGCTCCTGCTGCCAACTCTAGTGTGTCTTTCAAGCTATGTTTGGGCTGCTGCTGCTGCTGCTGCTTGCAACTCCAGGGTGTCATTCAGCCAACTTTTGGGCTCCTGCTGCCAACTCCAGTGTCTCTTTCAAGCTATGTTTTGGCTGCTGCTGCTTGCAACTCCAGGGTGTCATTCAGACCATTTTTGGGCTCCTGCTGCCAACTCCAGTGTGTCTTTGAAGCTAGGTTTGGGCTGCTGTTGCTGCTGCTTGCAACTCCAGGGTGTCATTGAGCCAATTTTTGGGCTCCTGCTGCCAACTCCAGTGTGTCTTTCAAGCTATGTTTGGGCTGCTGCTTGCAACTCCAGGGTGTCATTCAGACAATTTGGGCTCCTGCTGCCAACTCCAGTGTCTCTTTCAAGCTATGTTTGGGCTCCTGCTGCTGCCGCTGCTTGCAACTCCAGGGTGTCATTCAGCCAATTCTGGGGCTCCTGCTGCTGCCGCTGCTTGCAACTCCAGGGTGTCATTCAGCCAATTTTGGGGCTCCTGCTGCTGACTCCAGTGTGTTTTTCAAGCTAGGTTTGGGCTGCTGCTGCTTGCAACTCCAGGTTGTCATTCAGCCAATTTTTGGGCTCCTGCTGCCAACTCCAGTGTCTCTTTCAAGCTATGTTTGGGCTCCTGCTGCTGCTGCTGCTTGCAACTCCAGGGTGTCATTCAGATAATTTTTGGGCTCCTGCTGCCAACGCCAGTGTCTCTTTCAAGCTATGTTTGGGGTTCTGCTGCTGCTGCTGCTGCTTGCAACTCCAGGGTGTCATTCAGACAATTTTTGGGCTTCTGCTGCCAACTCCAGTGTCTCTTTCAAGCTATGTTTGGGCTCCTGCTGCTGCTGCTTGCAACTCCAGGGTGTCATCCAGCCAATTTTTGGGCTCTAGCTGCCAACTCAGTGTCTCTTTCACGCTATGTTTGGGCTGCTGCTGCTGCTTGCAACTCCAGGGTGTCATTCAGCCAATTTTTGGGCTCCTGCTGCCAACTCCATTGTGTCTTTCAAGCTAGGTTTGGGCTGCTGCTGCTTGCAACTCCAGGGTGTCATTCAGCCAATTTTGGGGCTCATGCTGCCAACTCTAGTGTGTCTTTCAAGCTATGTTTGGGCTGCTGCTGCTGCTTGCAACTCCAGGGTGTCATTCAGCCAACTTTTGGGCTCCTGCTGCCAACTCCAGTGTCTCTTTCAAGCTATGTTTGGGCTGCTGCTGCTTGCAACTCCAGGGTGTCATTCAGACCATTTTTTGGCTCCTGCTGCCAACTCCAGTGTGTCTTTGAAGCTAGGTTTGGGCTGCTGTTGCTGCTGCTTGCAACTCCAGGGTGTCATTCAGACAATTTTTGGGCTCCTGCTGCCAACTCCAGTTTCTCTTTCAAGCTATGTTTAGGCTCCTGCTGCTTGCAACTCCAGGGTGTCATTCAGCCAATTTTTGTGCTCCCTTTGCCAACTCCAGTGTGTCTTTCAAGCTAGGTTTGGGCTGCTGCTGCTTGCAACTCCAGGGTGTCATTCAGCCAATTTTGGGGCTCATGCTGCCAACTCTAGTGTGTCTTTCAAGCTAGGTTTGGGCTGCTGCTTGAAACTCCAGGGTGTCATTCAGCCAATTTTTGGGCTGCTGCTTGAAACTCCAGTGTGTCTTTCAAGCTAGGTTTGGGCTGCTGCTGCTTGCAACTCCAGGGTGTCATTCAGCCAATTTTTGGGCTCATGCTGCCAACTCTAGTGTGTCTTTCAAGCTATGTTTGGGCTGCTGCTGCTGCTGTTTGCTACTCCGGGGTGTCATTCAGACAATTTTGGGGCTCCTGCAGCCAACTCCAGTGTGTCTTTCAATCTAGGTTTGGGCTGCTGCTGCTTGCAACTTCAGGGTGTCATTCAGACAATTTTTGTGCTCCTGCTGCCAACTCCAGTGTTTCTTTCAAGCTATGTTTGGGCTGCTGCTGCTGCTTGCAACTCCAGGGTGTCATTCAGACAATTTTTGGGCTCCTGCTGCCAATTCCAGTGTGTCTTTCAAGCTATGTTTGCGGTTCTGCTGCTGCTGCTTGCAACTCCAGGGTGTCATTCAGCCAATTTTTGGGCTCCTGCTGCCAATTCCAGTGTGTCTTTCAAGCTATGTTTGGGCTGCTGCTGCTGCTTGCAACTCCAGGGTGTCATTCAGACAATCTTTGGGCTTCTGCTGCCAACTCCAGTGTCTCTTTCAAGCTATGTTTGGGCTCCTGCTGCTGCCGCTGCTTGCAACTCTGTGGTGTCATTCAGCCAATTTTGGGGCTCCTGCTGCTGACTCCAGTGTGTTTTTCAAGCTAGGTTTGGGCTGCTGCTGCTTGCAACTCCAGGGTGTCATTCAGCCAATTTTTGGGCTCCTGCTGCCAACTCCAGTGTCTCTTTCAAGCTATGTTTGGGCTCCTGCTGCTGCTGCTTGCACCTCCAGGGTGTCATTCAGACAATTTTTGGGCTTCTGCTGCCAACTCCAGTGTCTCTTTCAAGCTATGTTTGGGCTCCTGCTGCTGCTGCTTGCAACTCCAGGGTGTCATTCAGACAATTTTTGGGCTCCTGCTGCCAACTCCAGTGTGTCTTTCAAGCTAGGTTTGGGCTCCTGCGTCTGCTGCTGCTGCTTGCAACTCCAGGGTGTCATTCAGCCAATTTTTGGGCTCCTGCTGCCAACTCCAGTGTCTCTTTCAAGCTACGTTTGGGCTGCTGCTTGAAACTCCAGGGTGTCATTCAGCCAATTTTTGGGCTCCTGCTGCCAACTCCAGTGTGTCTTTCAAGCTAGGTTTGGGCTGCTGCTGCTTGCAACTCCAGGGTGTCATTCAGCCAATTTTTGGGCTCATGCTGCCAACTCTAGTGTGTCTTTCAAGCTATGTTTGGGCTGCTGCTGCTGCTGTTTGCTACTCCGGGGTGTCATTCAGACAATTTTGGGGCTCCTGCAGCCAACTCCAGTGTGTCTTTCAATCTAGGTTTGGGCTGCTGCTGCTTGCAACTTCAGGGTGTCATTCAGACAATTTTTGTGCTCCTGCTGCCAACTCCAGTGTCTCTTTCAAGCTATTTTTGGGCTGCTGCTGCTGCTTGCAACTCCAGGGTGTCATTCAGACAATTTTTGGGCTCCTGCTGCCAATTCCAGTGTGTATTTCAAGCTATGTTTGCGGTTCTGCTGCTGCTGCTTGCAACTCCAGGGTGTCATTCAGCCAATTTTTGGGCTCCTGCTGCCAATTCCAGTGTGTCTTTCAAGCTATGTTTGGGCTGCTGCTGCTGCTTGCAACTCCAGGGTGTCATTCAGACAATCTTTGGGCTTCTGCTGCCAACTCCAGTGTCTCTTTCAAGCTATGTATGGGGTTCTGCTGCTGCTGCTTGCAACTCCAGGGTGTCATTCAGACAATTGTTGGGCTTCTGCTGCCAACTCCAGTGTCTCTTTCAAGCTATGTTTGGGCTCCTGCTGCTGCTGCTTGCAACTCCAGGGTGTCATCCAGCCAATTTTTGGGCTCTAGCTGCCAACTCAGTGTCTCTTTCAAGCTATGTTTGGGCTGCTGCTGCTGCTGCTTGCAACTCCAGGGTGTCATTCAGACAATTTTTGGGCTCCTGCTGCCAACTCCAGTGTGTCTTTCAAGCTAGGTTTGGGCTGCTGCTGCTTGCAACTCCAGGGTGTCATTCAGACAATTTTTGGGCTCCTGCTGCCAACTCTAGTGTGTCTTTCAAGCTATGTTTGGGCTGCTGCTGCTGCTGCTGCTTGCAACTCCAGGGTGTCATTCAGCCAACTTTTGGGCTCCTGCTGCCAACTCCAGTGTCTCTTTCAAGCTATGTTTTGGCTGCTGCTGCTTGCAACTCCAGGGAGTCATTCAGACCATTTTTGGGCTCCTGCTGCCAACTCCAGTGTGTCTTTGAAGCTAGGTTTGGGCTGCTGTTGCTGCTGCTTGCAACTCCAGGGTGTCATTGAGCCAATTTTTGGGCTCCTGCTGCCAACTCCAGTGTGTCTTTCAAGCTATGTTTGGGCTGCTGCTTGCAACTCCAGGGTGTCATTCAGACAATTTGGGCTCCTGCTGCCAACTCCAGTGTCTCTTTCAAGCTATGTTTGGGCTCCTGCTGCTGCCGCTGCTTGCAACTCCAGGGTGTCATTCAGCCAATTCTGGGGCTCCTGCTGCTGCCGCTGCTTGCAACTCCAGGGTGTCATTCAGCCAATTTTGGGGCTCCTGCTGCTGACTCCAGTGTGTTTTTCAAGCTAGGTTTGGGCTGCTGCTGCTTGCAACTCCAGGTTGTCATTCAGCCAATTTTTGGGCTCCTGCTGCCAACTCCAGTGTCTCTTTCAAGCTATGGTTGGGCTCCTGCTGCTGCTGCTTGCACCTCCAGGGTGTCATTCAGACAATTTTTGGGCTTCTGCTGCCAACTCCAGTGTCTCTTTCAAGCTATGTTTGGGCTCCTGCTGCTGCTGCTTGCATTTCCAGGGTGTCATTCAGCCAATTTTTGGGCTCATGCTGCCAACTCTAGTGTGTCTTTCAAGCTATGTTTGGGCTGCTGTTGCTGCTTGCAACTCCAGGGTGTCATTCAGACAATTTTGGGGCTCCTGCTGCCAACTCCAGTGTGTCTTTCAAGCTAGGTTTGGGCTGCAGCTGCTGCTTGCAACTCCAGGGTGTCATTCAGACAATTTTTGGGCTCCTGCTGCCAACTCCAGTGTCTCTTTCAAGCTATGTTTGGGCTCCTGCTGCTGCTGCTGCTTGCAACTCCAGGGTGTCATTCAGATAATTTTTGGGCTCCTGCTGCCAACGCCAGTGTCTCTTTCAAGCTATGTTTGGGGTTCTGCTGCTGCTGCTGCTGCTGCTTGCAACTCCAGGGTGTCATTCAGACAATTTTTGGGCTTCTGCTGCCAACTCCAGTGTCTCTTTCAAGCTATGTTTGGGCTCCTGCTGCTGCTGCTTGCAACTCCAGGGTGTCATCCAGCCAATTTTTGGGCTCTAGCTGCCAACTCAGTGTCTCTTTCACGCTATGTTTGGGCTGCTGCTGCTGCTTGCAACTCCAGGGTGTCATTCAGCCAATTTTTGGGCTCCTGCTGCCAACTCCATTGTGTCTTTCAAGCTAGGTTTGGGCTGCTGCTGCTTGCAACTCCAGGGTGTCATTCAGCCAATTTTGGGGCTCATGCTGCCAACTCTAGTGTGTCTTTCAAGCTATGTTTGGGCTGCTGCTGCTGCTTGCAACTCCAGGGTGTCATTCAGCCAACTTTTGGGCTCCTGCTGCCAACTCCAGTGTCTCTTTCAAGCTATGTTTGGGCTGCTGCTGCTTGCAACTCCAGGGTGTCATTCAGACCATTTTTTGGCTCCTGCTGCCAACTCCAGTGTGTCTTTGAAGCTAGGTTTGGGCTGCTGTTGCTGCTGCTTGCAACTCCAGGGTGTCATTCAGACAATTTTTGGGCTCCTGCTGCCAACTCCAGTTTCTCTTTCAAGCTATGTTTAGGCTCCTGCTGCTTGCAACTCCAGGGTGTCATTCAGCCAATTTTTGTGCTCCCTTTGCCAACTCCAGTGTGTCTTTCAAGCTAGGTTTGGGCTGCTGCTGCTTGCAACTCCAGGGTGTCATTCAGCCAATTTTGGGGCTCATGCTGCCAACTCTAGTGTGTCTTTCAAGCTAGGTTTGGGCTGCTGCTTGAAACTCCAGGGTGTCATTCAGCCAATTTTTGGGCTGCTGCTTGAAACTCCAGTGTGTCTTTCAAGCTAGGTTTGGGCTGCTGCTGCTTGCAACTCCAGGGTGTCATTCAGCCAATTTTTGGGCTCATGCTGCCAACTCTAGTGTGTCTTTCAAGCTATGTTTGGGCTGCTGCTGCTGCTGCTTGCAACTCCGGGGTGTCATTCAGACAATTTTGGGGCTCCTGCAGCCAACTCCAGTGTGTCTTTCAATCTAGGTTTGGGCTGCTGCTGCTTGCAACTTCAGGGTGTCATTCAGACAATTTTTGGGCTCCTGCTGCCAACTCCAGTGTCTCTTTCAAGCTATGTTTGGGCTCCTGCTGCTGCTGCTGTTTGCAACTCCAGGGTGTCATTCAGCCAATTTTTGGGCTCCTGCTACCAACTCCAGTGTGTCTTTCAAGCTATGTTTGGGCTGCTGCTGCTGCTTGCAACTCCAGGATGTCATTCAGACAATTTTTGGGCTCCTGCTGCCAATTCCAGTGTGTCTTTCAAGCTATGTTTGGGGTTCTGCTGCTGCTGCTTGCAACTCCAGGGTGTCATTCAGCCAATTTTTGGGCTCCTGCTGCCAATTCCAGTGTGTCTTTCAAGCTATGTTTGGGCTGCTGCTGCTGCTTGCAACTCCAGGGTGTCATTCAGACAATCTTTGGGCTTCTGCTGCCAACTCCAGTGTCTCTTTCAAGCTATGTATGGGGTTCTGCTGCTGCTGCTTGCAACTCCAGGGTGTCATTCAGACAATTGTTGGGCTTCTGCTGCCAACTCCAGTGTCTCTTTCAAGCTATGTTTGGGCTCCTGCTGCTGCTGCTTGCAACTCCAGGGTGTCATTCAGACAATTTTTGGGCTCCTGCTGCCAACTCCAGTGTGTCTTTCAAGCTAGGTTTGGGCTGCTGCTGCTTGCAACTCCAGGGTGTCATTCAGACAATTTTTGGGCTCATGCTGCCAACTCTAGTGTGTCTTTCAAGCTATGTTTGGGCTGCTGCTGCTGCTTGCAACTCCAGGTTGTCATTCAGCCAACTTTTGGGCTCCTGCTGCCAACTCCAGTGTCTCTTTCAAGCTATGTTTTGGCTGCTGCTGCTTGCAACTCCAGGGTGTCATTCAGACCATTTTTGGGCTCCTGCTGCCAACTCCAGTGTGTCTTTGAAGCTAGGTTTGGGCTGCTGTTGCTGCTGCTTGCAACTCCAGGGTGTCATTGAGCCAATTTTTGGGCTCCTGCTGCCAACTCCAGTGTGTCTTTCAAGCTATGTTTGGGCTGCTGCTTGCAACTCCAGGGTGTCATTCAGACAATTTGGGCTCCTGCTGCCAACTCCAGTGTCTCTTTCAAGCTATGTTTGGGCTCCTGCTGCTGCCGCTGTTTGCAACTCCAGGGTGTCATTCAGCCAATTTTGGGGCTCCTGCTGCTGCCGCTGCTTGCAACTCCAGGGTGTCATTCAGCCAATTTTGGGGCTCCTGCTGCTGACTCCAGTGTGTTTTTCAAGCTAGGTTTGGGCTGCTGCTGCTTGCAACTCCAGGGTGTCATTCAGACAATTTTTGGGCTCCTGCTGCCAACTCCAGTGTCTCTTTCAGGCTATGTTTGGGCTCCTGCTGCTGCTGCTTGCACCTCCAGGGTGTAATTCAGACAATTTTTGGGCTTCTGCTGCCAACTCCAGTGTCTCTTTCAAGCTATGTTTGGGCTCCTGCTGCTGCTGCTTGCAACTCCAGGGTGTCATTCAGACAATTTTTGGGCTCCTGCTGCCAACTCCAGTGTGTCTTTCAAGCTAGGTTTGGGCTCCTGCGTCTGCTGCTGCTGCTTGCAACTCCAGGGTGTCATTCAGCCAATTTTTGGGCTCCTGCTGCCAACTCCAGTGTCTCTTTCAAGCTACGTTTGGGCTGCTGCTTGCAACTCCAGGGTGTCATTCAGCCAATTTTTGGGCTCCTGCTGCCAACTCCAGTGT
The DNA here is from genome assembly GCA_027917425.1 of Gastrophryne carolinensis. NCBI lineage: Eukaryota > Metazoa > Chordata > Amphibia > Anura > Microhylidae > Gastrophryne > Gastrophryne carolinensis. The sequence continues at coordinate 88,907,943 of CM051241.1, forward strand.
GTCTTTCAAGCTAGGTTTGGGCTGCTGCTGCTTGCAACTCCAGGGTGTCATTCAGCCAATTTTTGGGCTCATGCTGCCAACTCTAGTGTGTCTTTCAAGCTATGTTTGGGCTGCTGTTGCTGCTTGCAACTCCAGGGTGTCATTCAGACAATTTTGGGGCTCCTGCTGCCAACTCCAGTGTGTCTTTCAAGCTAGGTTTGGGCTGCAGCTGCTGCTTGCAACTCCAGGGTGTCATTCAGACAATTTTTGGGCTCCTGCTGCCAACTCCAGTGTCTCTTTCAAGCTATGTTTGGGCTCCTGCTGCTGCTGCTGCTTGCAACTCCAGGGTGTCATTCAGCCAATTTTTGGGCTCCTGCTACCAACTCTAGTGTGTCTTTCAAGCTATGTTTGGGCTGCTGCTGCTGCTTGCAACTCCAGGGTGTCATTCAGACAATTTTTGGGCTCCCGCTGCCAATTCCAGTGTGTCTTTCAAGCTATGTTTGGGGTTCTGCTGCTGCTGCTTGCAACTCCAGGGTGTCATTCAGCCAATTTTTGGGCTCCTGCTGCCAATTCCAGTGTGTCTTTCAAGCTATGTTTGGGCTGCTGCTGCTGCTTGCAACTCCAGGGTGTCATTCAGATAATTTTTGGGCTCCTGCTGCCAACTCCGGTGTCTCTTTCAAGCTATGTTTGGGGTTCTGCTGCTGCTGCTGCTGCTTGCAACTCCAGGGTGTCATTCAGACAATATTTGGGCTTCTGCTGCCAACTCCAGTGTCTCTTTCAAGCTATGTTTGGGCTCCTGCTGCTGCTGCTTGCAACTCCAGGGTGTCATCCAGCCAATTTTTGGGCTCCTGCTGCCAACTCCATTGTGTCTTTCAAGCTGGGTTTGGGCTGCTGCTGCTTGCAACTCCAGGGTGTCATTCAGACAATTTTTGGGCTCCTGCTGCCAACTCCAGTGTCTCTTTCAAGCTATGTTTGGGCTGCTGCTGCTTGCAACTCCAGGGTGTCATTCAGACCATTTTTTGGCTCCTGCTGCCAACTCCAGTGTGTCTTTGAAGCTAGGTTTGGGCTGCTGTTGCTGCTGCTTGCAACTCCAGGGTGTCATTCAGACAATTTTTGGGCTCCTGCTGCCAACTCCAGTTTCTCTTTCAAGCTATGTTTAGGCTCCTGCTGCTTGCAACTCCAGGGTGTCATTCAGCCAATTTTTGTGCTCCCTTTGCCAACTCCAGTGTGTCTTTCAAGCTAGGTTTGGGCTGCTGCTGCTTGCAACTCCAGGGTGTCATTCAGCCAATTTTGGGGCTCATGCTGCCAACTCTAGTGTGTCTTTCAAGCTATGTTTGGGCTGCTGCTGCTGCTTGCAACTCCAGGTTGTCATTCAGACAATTTTGGGGCTCCTGCTGCCAACTCCAGTCTGTCTTTCAAGCTAGGTTTGGGCTTCTGCTGCTGCTTGCAACTCCAGGGTGTCATTCAGACACTTTTTGGGCTCCTGCTGCCAACTCCAGTGTCTCTTTCAAGCTATGTTTGGGCTCCTGCTGCTGCTGCTGCTTGCAACTCCAGGGTGTCATTCAGCCAATTTTTGGGCTCCTGCTACCAACTCCAGTATGTCTTTCAAGCTATGTTTGGGCTGCTGCTGCTGCTTGCAACTCCAGGGTGTCATTCAGACAATTTTTGGGCTCCTGCTGCCAATTCCAGTGTGTCTTTCAAGCTATGTTTGGGGTTCTGCTGCTGCTGCTCGCAACTCCAGGGTGTCATTCAGCCAATTTTTGGGCTCCTGCTGCCAATTCCAGTGTGTCTTTCAAGCTATGTTTGGGCTGCTGCTGCTGCTTGCAACTCCGGGGTGTCATTCAGACAATTTTTGGGCTTCTGCTGCCAACTCCAGTGTCTCTTTCAAGCTATGTTTGGGGTTCTGCTGCTGCTGCTTGCAACTCCAGGGTGTCATTCAGACAATATTTGGGCTTCTGCTGCCAACTCCAGTGTCTCTTTCAAGCTATGTTTGGGCTCCTGCTGCTGCTTGCAACTCCAGGGTGTCATCCAGCCAATTTTTGGGCTCTAGCTGCCAACTCAGTGTCTCTTTCAAGCTATGTTTGGGCTGCTGCTGCTCCTTGCAACTCCAGGGTGTCATTCAGCCAATTTTTGGGCTCCTGCTGCCAACTCCAGTGTGTCTTTCAAGCTAGGTTTGGGCTGCTGCTGCTGCTGCTTGCAACTCCAGGGTGTCATTCAGACAATTTTTGGGCTCATGCTGCCAACTCTAGTGTGTCTTTCAAGCTATGTTTGGGCTGCTGCTGCTGCTTGCAACTCCAGGGTGTCATCCAGCCAATTTTTGGGCTCTAGCTGCCAACTCAGTGTCTCTTTCAAGCTATGTTTGGGCTGCTGCTGCTCCTTGCAACTCCAGGGTGTCATTCAGCCAATTTTTGGGCTCCTGCTGCCAACTCCAGTGTGTCTTTCAAGCTAGGTTTGGGCTGCTGCTGCTGCTGCTGCTTGCAACTCCAGGGTGTCATTCAGACCATTTTTGGGCTCCTGCTGCCAACTCCAGTGTGTCTTTGAAGCTAGGTTTGGGCTGCTGTTGCTGCTGCTTGCAACTCCAGGGTGTCATTCAGACAATTTTTGAGCTCCTGCTGCCAACTCCAGTTTCTCTTTCAAGCTATGTTTGGGCTCCTGCTGCTTGCAACTCCAGGGTGTCATTCAGCCAATTTTTGTGCTCCCTTTGCCATCTCCAGTGTGTCTTTCAAGCTATGTTTGGGCTGCTGCTGCTTGCCACTCCAGGGTGTCATTCAGCCAATTTTTGGCTCCTGCTGCCAACTCCAGTGTCTCTTTCAAGCTATGTTTGGGCTCCTGCTGCTGATGCTTGCAACTCCAGGGTGTCATTCAGCCAATTTTTGGGCTCCTGCTGCCAACTCCAGTGTGTCTTTCAAGCTATGTTTGGGGTTCTGCTGCTGCTGCTCGCAACTCCAGGGTGTCATTCAGCCAATTTTTGGGCTCCTGCTGCCAATTCCAGTGTGTCTTTCAAGCTATGTTTGGGCTGCTGCTGCTGCTTGCAACTCCAGGGTGTCATTCAGACAATCTTTGGGCTTCTGCTGCCAACTCCAGTGTCTCTTTCAAGCTATGTATGGGGTTCTGCTGCTGCTGCTTGCAACTCCAGGGTGTCATTCAGACAATTGTTGGGCTTCTGCTGCCAACTCCAGTGTCTCTTTCAAGCTATGTTTGGGCTCCTGCTGCTGCTGCTTGCAACTCCAGGGTGTCATCCAGCCAATTTTTGGGCTCTAGCTGCCAACTCAGTGTCTCTTTCAAGCTATGTTTGGGCTGCTGCTGCTGCTGCTTGCAACTCCAGGGTGTCATTCAGACAATTTTTGGGCTCCTGCTGCCAACTCCAGTGTGTCTTTCAAGCTAGGTTTGGGCTGCTGCTGCTTGCAACTCCAGGGTGTCATTCAGACAATTTTTGGGCTCCTGCTGCCAACTCTAGTGTGTCTTTCAAGCTATGTTTGGGCTGCTGCTGCTGCTGCTGCTTGCAACTCCAGGGTGTCATTCAGCCAACTTTTGGGCTCCTGCTGCCAACTCCAGTGTCTCTTTCAAGCTATGTTTTGGCTGCTGCTGCTTGCAACTCCAGGGTGTCATTCAGACCATTTTTGGGCTCCTGCTGCCAACTCCAGTGTGTCTTTGAAGCTAGGTTTGGGCTGCTGTTGCTGCTGCTTGCAACTCCAGGGTGTCATTGAGCCAATTTTTGGGCTCCTGCTGCCAACTCCAGTGTGTCTTTCAAGCTATGTTTGGGCTGCTGCTTGCAACTCCAGGGTGTCATTCAGACAATTTGGGCTCCTGCTGCCAACTCCAGTGTCTCTTTCAAGCTATGTTTGGGCTCCTGCTGCTGCCGCTGCTTGCAACTCCAGGGTGTCATTCAGCCAATTCTGGGGCTCCTGCTGCTGCCGCTGCTTGCAACTCCAGGGTGTCATTCAGCCAATTTTGGGGCTCCTGCTGCTGACTCCAGTGTGTTTTTCAAGCTAGGTTTGGGCTGCTGCTGCTTGCAACTCCAGGTTGTCATTCAGCCAATTTTTGGGCTCCTGCTGCCAACTCCAGTGTCTCTTTCAAGCTATGGTTGGGCTCCTGCTGCTGCTGCTTGCACCTCCAGGGTGTCATTCAGACAATTTTTGGGCTTCTGCTGCCAACTCCAGTGTCTCTTTCAAGCTATGTTTGGGCTCCTGCTGCTGCTGCTTGCATTTCCAGGGTGTCATTCAGCCAATTTTTGGGCTCATGCTGCCAACTCTAGTGTGTCTTTCAAGCTATGTTTGGGCTGCTGTTGCTGCTTGCAACTCCAGGGTGTCATTCAGACAATTTTGGGGCTCCTGCTGCCAACTCCAGTGTGTCTTTCAAGCTAGGTTTGGGCTGCAGCTGCTGCTTGCAACTCCAGGGTGTCATTCAGACAATTTTTGGGCTCCTGCTGCCAACTCCAGTGTCTCTTTCAAGCTATGTTTGGGCTCCTGCTGCTGCTGCTGCTTGCAACTCCAGGGTGTCATTCAGATAATTTTTGGGCTCCTGCTGCCAACGCCAGTGTCTCTTTCAAGCTATGTTTGGGGTTCTGCTGCTGCTGCTGCTGCTGCTTGCAACTCCAGGGTGTCATTCAGACAATTTTTGGGCTTCTGCTGCCAACTCCAGTGTCTCTTTCAAGCTATGTTTGGGCTCCTGCTGCTGCTGCTTGCAACTCCAGGGTGTCATCCAGCCAATTTTTGGGCTCTAGCTGCCAACTCAGTGTCTCTTTCACGCTATGTTTGGGCTGCTGCTGCTGCTTGCAACTCCAGGGTGTCATTCAGCCAATTTTTGGGCTCCTGCTGCCAACTCCATTGTGTCTTTCAAGCTAGGTTTGGGCTGCTGCTGCTTGCAACTCCAGGGTGTCATTCAGCCAATTTTGGGGCTCATGCTGCCAACTCTAGTGTGTCTTTCAAGCTATGTTTGGGCTGCTGCTGCTGCTTGCAACTCCAGGGTGTCATTCAGCCAACTTTTGGGCTCCTGCTGCCAACTCCAGTGTCTCTTTCAAGCTATGTTTGGGCTGCTGCTGCTTGCAACTCCAGGGTGTCATTCAGACCATTTTTTGGCTCCTGCTGCCAACTCCAGTGTGTCTTTGAAGCTAGGTTTGGGCTGCTGTTGCTGCTGCTTGCAACTCCAGGGTGTCATTCAGACAATTTTTGGGCTCCTGCTGCCAACTCCAGTTTCTCTTTCAAGCTATGTTTAGGCTCCTGCTGCTTGCAACTCCAGGGTGTCATTCAGCCAATTTTTGTGCTCCCTTTGCCAACTCCAGTGTGTCTTTCAAGCTAGGTTTGGGCTGCTGCTGCTTGCAACTCCAGGGTGTCATTCAGCCAATTTTGGGGCTCATGCTGCCAACTCTAGTGTGTCTTTCAAGCTAGGTTTGGGCTGCTGCTTGAAACTCCAGGGTGTCATTCAGCCAATTTTTGGGCTGCTGCTTGAAACTCCAGTGTGTCTTTCAAGCTAGGTTTGGGCTGCTGCTGCTTGCAACTCCAGGGTGTCATTCAGCCAATTTTTGGGCTCATGCTGCCAACTCTAGTGTGTCTTTAAAGCTATGTTTGGGCTGCTGCTGCTGCTGCTTGCAACTCCGGGGTGTCATTCAGACAATTTTGGGGCTCCTGCAGCCAACTCCAGTGTGTCTTTCAATCTAGGTTTGGGCTGCTGCTGCTTGCAACTTCAGGGTGTCATTCAGACAATTTTTGGGCTCCTGCTGCCAACTCCAGTGTCTCTTTCAAGCTATGTTTGGGCTCCTGCTGCTGCTGCTGTTTGCAACTCCAGGGTGTCATTCAGCCAATTTCTGGGCTCCTGCTACCAACTCCAGTGTGTCTTTCAAGCTATGTTTGGGCTGCTGCTGCTGCTTGCAACTCCAGGATGTCATTCAGACAATTTTTGGGCTCCTGCTGCCAATTCCAGTGTGTCTTTCAAGCTATGTTTGGGGTTCTGCTGCTGCTGCTTGCAACTCCAGGGTGTCATTCAGCCAATTTTTGGGCTCCTGCTGCCAATTCCAGTGTGTCTTTCAAGCTATGTTTGGGCTGCTGCTGCTGCTTGCAACTCCAGGGTGTCATTCAGACAATCTTTGGGCTTCTGCTGCCAACTCCAGTGTCTCTTTCAAGCTATGTATGGGGTTCTGCTGCTGCTGCTTGCAACTCCAGGGTGTCATTCAGACAATTGTTGGGCTTCTGCTGCCAACTCCACTGTCTCTTTCAAGCTATGTTTGGGCTCCTGCTGCTGCTGCTTGCAACTCCAGGGTGTCATTCAGACAATTTTTGGGCTCCTGCTGCCAACTCCAGTGTGTCTTTCAAGCTAGGTTTGGGCTGCTGCTGCTTGCAACTCCAGGGTGTCATTCAGACAATTTTTGGGCTCATGCTGCCAACTCTAGTGTGTCTTTCAAGCTATGTTTGGGCTGCTGCTGCTGCTTGCAACTCCAGGTTGTCATTCAGCCAACTTTTGGGCTCCTGCTGCCAACTCCAGTGTCTCTTTCAAGCTATGTTTTGGCTGCTGCTGCTTGCAACTCCAGGGTGTCATTCAGACCATTTTTGGGCTCCTGCTGCCAACTCCAGTGTGTCTTTGAAGCTAGGTTTGGGCTGCTGTTGCTGCTGCTTGCAACTCCAGGGTGTCATTGAGCCAATTTTTGGGCTCCTGCTGCCAACTCCAGTGTGTCTTTCAAGCTATGTTTGGGCTGCTGCTTGCAACTCCAGGGTGTCATTCAGACAATTTGGGCTCCTGCTGCCAACTCCAGTGTCTCTTTCAAGCTATGTTTGGGCTCCTGCTGCTGCCGCTGTTTGCAACTCCAGGGTGTCATTCAGCCAATTTTGGGGCTCCTGCTGCTGCCGCTGCTTGCAACTCCAGGGTGTCATTCAGCCAATTTTGGGGCTCCTGCTGCTGACTCCAGTGTGTTTTTCAAGCTAGGTTTGGGCTGCTGCTGCTTGCAACTCCAGGGTGTCATTCAGACAATTTTTGGGCTCCTGCTGCCAACTCCAGTGTCTCTTTCAGGCTATGTTTGGGCTCCTGCTGCTGCTGCTTGCACCTCCAGGGTGTAATTCAGACAATTTTTGGGCTTCTGCTGCCAACTCCAGTGTCTCTTTCAAGCTATGTTTGGGCTCCTGCTGCTGCTGCTTGCAACTCCAGGGTGTCATTCAGACAATTTTTGGGCTCCTGCTGCCAACTCCAGTGTGTCTTTCAAGCTAGGTTTGGGCTCCTGCGTCTGCTGCTGCTGCTTGCAACTCCAGGGTGTCATTCAGCCAATTTTTGGGCTCCTGCTGCCAACTCCAGTGTCTCTTTCAAGCTACGTTTGGGCTGCTGCTTGCAACTCCAGGGTGTCATTCAGCCAATTTTTGGGCTCCTGCTGCCAACTCCAGTGTGTCTTTCAAGCTAGGTTTGGGCTGCTGCTGCTTGCAACTCCAGGGTGTCATTCAGCCAATTTTTGGGCTCATGCTGCCAACTCTAGTGTGTCTTTCAAGCTATGTTTGGGCTGCTGTTGCTGCTTGCAACTCCAGGGTGTCATTCAGACAATTTTGGGGCTCCTGCTGCCAACTCCAGTGTGTCTTTCAAGCTAGGTTTGGGCTGCAGCTGCTGCTTGCAACTCCAGGGTGTCATTCAGACAATTTTTGGGCTCCTGCTGCCAACTCCAGTGTCTCTTTCAAGCTATGTTTGGGCTCCTGCTGCTGCTGCTGCTTGCAACTCCAGGGTGTCATTCAGCCAATTTTTGGGCTCCTGCTACCAACTCCAGTGTGTCTTTCAAGCTATGTTTGGGCTGCTGCTGCTGCTTGCAACTCCAGGGTGTCATTCAGACAATTTTTGGGCTCCCGCTGCCAATTCCAGTGTGTCTTTCAAGCTATGTTTGGGGTTCTGCTGCTGCTGCTTGCAACTCCAGGGTGTCATTCAGCCAATTTTTGGGCTCCTGCTGCCAATTCCAGTGTGTCTTTCAAGCTATGTTTGGGCTGCTGCTGCTGCTTGCAACTCCAGGGTGTCATTCAGATAATTTTTGGGCTCCTGCTGCCAACTCCGGTGTCTCTTTCAAGCTATGTTTGGGGTTCTGCTGCTGCTGCTGCTGCTTGCAACTCCAGGGTGTCATTCAGACAATATTTGGGCTTCTGCTGCCAACTCCAGTGTCTCTTTCAAGCTATGTTTGGGCTCCTGCTGCTGCTGCTTGCAACTCCAGGGTGTCATCCAGCCAATTTTTGGGCTCCTGCTGCCAACTCCATTGTGTCTTTCAAGCTAGGTTTGGGCTGCTGCTGCTTGCAACTCCAGGGTGTCATTCAGACAATTTTTGGGCTCCTGCTGCCAACTCCAGTGTCTCTTTCAAGCTATGTTTGGGCTGCTGCTGCTTGCAACTCCAGGGTGTCATTCAGACCATTTTTTGGCTCCTGCTGCCAACTCCAGTGTGTCTTTGAAGCTAGGTTTGGGCTGCTGTTGCTGCTGCTTGCAACTCCAGGGTGTCATTCAGACAATTTTTGGGCTCCTGCTGCCAACTCCAGTTTCTCTTTCAAGCTATGTTTAGGCTCCTGCTGCTTGCAACTCCAGGGTGTCATTCAGCCAATTTTTGTGCTCCCTTTGCCAACTCCAGTGTGTCTTTCAAGCTAGGTTTGGGCTGCTGCTGCTTGCAATTCCAGGGTGTCATTCAGCCAATTTTGGGGCTCATGCTGCCAACTCTAGTGTGTCTTTCAAGCTATGTTTGGGCTGCTGCTGCTGCTTGCAACTCCAGGTTGTCATTCAGACAATTTTGGGGCTCCTGCTGCCAACTCCAGTCTGTCTTTCAAGCTAGGTTTGGGCTTCTGCTGCTGCTTGCAACTCCAGGGTGTCATTCAGACACTTTTTGGGCTCCTGCTGCCAACTCCAGTGTCTCTTTCAAGCTATGTTTGGGCTCCTGCTGCTGCTGCTGCTTGCAACTCCAGGGTGTCATTCAGCCAATTTTTGGGCTCCTGCTACCAACTCCAGTATGTCTTTCAAGCTATGTTTGGGCTGCTGCTGCTGCTTGCAACTCCAGGGTGTCATTCAGACAATTTTTGGGCTCCTGCTGCCAATTCCAGTGTGTCTTTCAAGCTATGTTTGGGGTTCTGCTGCTGCTGCTCGCAACTCCAGGGTGTCATTCAGCCAATTTTTGGGCTCCTGCTGCCAATTCCAGTGTGTCTTTCAAGCTATGTTTGGGCTGCTGCTGCTGCTTGCAACTCCGGGGTGTCATTCAGACAATTTTTGGGCTTCTGCTGCCAACTCCAGTGTCTCTTTCAAGCTATGTTTGGGGTTCTGCTGCTGCTGCTTGCAACTCCAGGGTGTCATTCAGACAATTTTTGGGCTTCTGCTGCCAACTCCAGTGTCTCTTTCAAGCTATGTTTGGGCTCCTGCTGCTGCTTGCAACTCCAGGGTGTCATCCAGCCAATTTTTGGGCTCTAGCTGCCAACTCAGTGTCTCTTTCAAGCTATGTTTGGGCTGCTGCTGCTCCTTGCAACTCCAGGGTGTCATTCAGCCAATTTTTGGGCTCCTGCTGCCAACTCCAGTGTGTCTTTCAAGCTAGGTTTGGGCTGCTGCTGCTGCTGCTTGCAACTCCAGGGTGTCATTCAGACAATTTTTGGGCTCATGCTGCCAACTCTAGTGTGTCTTTCAAGCTATGTTTGGGCTGCTGCTGCTGCTTGCAACTCCAGGGTGTCATCCAGCCAATTTTTGGGCTCTAGCTGCCAACTCAGTGTCTCTTTCAAGCTATGTTTGGGCTGCTGCTGCTCCTTGCAACTCCAGGGTGTCATTCAGCCAATTTTTGGGCTCCTGCTGCCAACTCCAGTGTGTCTTTCAAGCTAGGTTTGGGCTGCTGCTGCTGCTGCTGCTTGCAACTCCAGGGTGTCATTCAGACCATTTTTGGGCTCCTGCTGCCAACTCCAGTGTGTCTTTGAAGCTAGGTTTGGGCTGCTGTTGCTGCTGCTTGCAACTCCAGGGTGTCATTCAGACAATTTTTGAGCTCCTGCTGCCAACTCCAGTTTCTCTTTCAAGCTATGTTTGGGCTCCTGCTGCTTGCAACTCCAGGGTGTCATTCAGCCAATTTTTGTGCTCCCTTTGCCATCTCCAGTGTGTCTTTCAAGCTATGTTTGGGCTGCTGCTGCTTGCCACTCCAGGGTGTCATTCAGCCAATTTTTGGCTCCTGCTGCCAACTCCAGTGTCTCTTTCAAGCTATGTTTGGGCTCCTGCTGCTGATGCTTGCAACTCCAGGGTGTCATTCAGCCAATTTTTGGGCTCCTGCTGCCAACTCCAGTGTCTCTTTCAAGCTATGTTTGGGCTCCTGCTGCTGCTGCTTGCAACTCCAGGGTGTCATTCAGCCAATTTTTGGGCTCCTTCTGCCAACTCCAGGATGTCTTTCAGCCAATATTTGGGCTCCTGCTGCTGCCAGCTCCAGGGTGTGTTTTTCAGGCAATATAGGGGCCCCTCATAGTGATGCCACCTCAACTCTCTGCAATTGTGCCGCTCTGCGATTCTAATTGCGATGCCTCTGATCTGCATGTCGTAATTATTTACAGTATTATTTTACTAACCCAGCACGCATCCTATGCGTGTTACAGCAAGGCAGAATGGTTTACAACCCTATTGAGGCTCTAGGAAGCTCAGAAATAGCTATTTTTAATAGCAATTCGCCGCAAATAAATTCGGACTGAAACGAATTTTGTCGGAAAATTCGGTGAATCAGCCGAATCAAATTTTTCAAAAGTTCACTCATCTCTAAAAGAAACAAAGAAAGAATAAATGGAATGACAGAAAAAGCAGAAAAGACAGTGAGAAGCAATGGGAAAAAAACAGAATAGATAGGAGGAAAGAAAGAATAGAAGGACTGATAGAAAAAAAAGAGAAGGAAAGAAAAAAAAGAGCAGAAAAAAAGGAATGGCAGAATGAGCAAATGAAAGAAAGAAACAAAAAATAGATGGAAGAAAGAATGAATGAAAAAGAATAGAAGGAAAGAAACAAAAAATAGAAGGACTGACAGAAAGAAAGTCTCTCCCAATGGCCAATCTGCCCCTGTCTGACAGTCTTTAGTCCAGGTTACTGCACGGCCCTGCATAGGCACTGCCCAGGTAAAGAGAATGAGGTGGGTCCTCTCAAGGTGCAGGGGCCCTGGCATCTTCCCGAGTATGCCTAGTGCTGACGCCTGCCCTGACTCTACGGAATGATCCATATACACTTACCCTATTTTTCAAAGCATCTACATATATTTAGTGTGACCATCAACTTTATGGCCTCTTTGGAAGCCGCTATTTCTTTGCTGTTTTGCATGATAGCTTGTCTACATTTGTCTTTATTCATATAGTATAAGCCAGTCAGGCACACCCATTTGTACTTGAAGCTGGTGCGGCCATTTTTTCTTTATGGTTCAGATTTGTCCACAGGTGTACGTGCCCCCGGTGTGGGGCTCAGTCATCATGGCAAGCACAGCAAGTAGATTCAACTTGGAGACTAAAGAACGGGATTGGAGCAATAGATTGCGACAGTGGAGGTTAGAGGGTGGTACAGCTGTCAGTGACTCCAGGCCCCTGGTTTTAAGGGACATTTTCCGTAACATCAAAAGGGAACAGATGCGGTATACCAGATTCTGGTGGAATGTACAGAGTCTGGAAATATACAAGGAGCAGTCCCTTATACCAAGAGGTTTGAGAGTCCAAATTTTTCCATCTTGGGATATACCGGAGGAAGCATGGGGTAGATGGGAAATGCACTTAAACAAGTGCACGATGGGTCTTATAGACGAATTGATCAGTATGGACAAGGTGGCTCTCATTAAAACTAAAGAAGAATTGGGCAAATTATACAATAGTATCCCCAAAGAGGTGCCTCAGCTGGAGATTGATAAATGTCAGGAGCTGTTGGATCTAGATATATAAAAGTTTGAAGACCAAATTATTGGTGTTAAGATGGAAAAACTTCAAAGGGATAAGATGGATTTTGAGGCAGGCCGTGTGTATAGGTGGAAGCATTTCGGTAATAACAAGAGATACCAACACAGGGATAGTCATCCCCCAAGTCGTAGCATGTCGGTCTCAAGTAGGTCCTCGGAGGATAGCACAAATACTCACCGTTTTTTAGGTATAAACGGTATAAGAGGACACGCCGGGGGGGGGGGGGGGGAAGAGAGCTGGATCAAAACATGGCCATGGGCCGTTGGGGACATCGCAGGTTACGGTCATGGGTGAAGAAACGCTCCAGGACGGAACCCAGCCCTTAGTGAAGGAGTTGTTGCCATCCCTGACAGGGAGGGGGGGGCCTGATGAGATTCAGGAACTTACAATTATTAATCTCACTGACACACCCTTGACACAGGATGAAAGGTCGGTGCTCTTGAGGGGTTTGTCATTTTCACCAAGTAATAAAATGGATACATTCGTGGTAATCAAAGATCTATATATGTTTTGCAGAAAACTTTAACTTAAAAAACAGTTTCAAGCTCCCACTCCCATTGAGGGGGGGCTCTGAGTTAACATGGGAGGAAGGTGAAGCTCTCGATGATTTGATGACCCTCCTTGATGAACAAAACCCGCAAGAAGATATGCTGACAGGGTTTAGGAAACCTTCCAAATTCATGCCCCAGTGGTCCCTTAGCCCGGCTGTCCTCACATTTTTTGAAATAGTGAGTGAGGGAATTCGAAAACTACCCCTGAGTGGTGGGTTCCAAAATCTCATCAAGGGGGAGATGGAGGCTATTAGGAGTTTACAAGCACGTACTGATATTACGATCAAGGTGGCCGACAAAGGCGGAAACATCGTGTTAATGACATGTGAGTACTACTGTACTGAGGCCTTAAGTCAGTTACAAAATAGCAACAACTATGAAAGACTCCCCTCAAATCCTCTTAGGGGGTATAAACTTGAATATGAAGAATTCATTTCTGAGACATCAGGGTGATAGATCTGAAATGTCATGGATTTCTTGAGGTCGAACATCCGATTGTGGCAACATTTTACATGTTACCCAAAATACACAAAAAACCCTGGTGTCCCCCGGGAAGACCTATTGTGGCGGGCATTGGGGGTTTAACAGAAAAGGCGTGTATTTTTGAGGATAAATAATTTCAACCACATGTTAGTTCACTACAGTCGTATGTCCGTGACTCTATGGACCCGTTGAACTGGTTGGACTCTCTTCAATTGCCACCTGATGTGCTACTTGTCACACTAGACGTGGAATCGTTATATACGAGTATATCCCATGCACATGCTGTCCGCACATGTCAATACTCTCAGTATGAGTAATCAGGAGACACCTGAACTCCAGTAGTTTATTCTGCAATTGTTGTGGTTTATTTTAACACACAATTTTTTATATTCGACTGCACCTACTATCGCCAGATCTGTGGTGTGGCCATGGGGGCGCGTTGCGCCTCCACGGTGGCCAACCTTTTTCTGGGGTGGTGGAAAAGGGAGGTGATCTTTCAGGATGAGTTGGCGGATTACCATCAGTATGTACTGGGATATTTTCGTTATATCGATGATATTTTGATATTGTGGCAGGCCTCGGAAGAAAAATTCATTGAATTTCTGAATATCCTGAATGTAAATGATTATAATATCTTTTTGACGGCTTTCTTGGATCTGAGTATTACACTTATGGATGATGGAACTGTGGAGACGGGGCTTTAACGCAAGGAGACATCGGTAAATGCACTCCTGCATTTTGACAGCTTTCATGCTGCCAGCCTGAAGTGCGGGATACCGGTGGGACAATTCTTGCGTGTGCGGAGGAATTGCTTAAAGGATGAAGAATTCCAGGAACAAGCAAGAGAGCTCGCAGATCGATTTTATAAGAGAGGATACCCTAGACGCGTGGTTAAAAGGGCCCTACAGCGGGCTAGGGATACCCTACGAGAAAGGCTATTGATTCCGAAGAAGAGGCATCGTGACCATACAGAGGTGAGATTTATTGCCCGGTATAATAATGATTGGGGCACACATATGCAAATTTTGAGACAGAATTGGAAAATTCTTAGGACAGACCCCCAGCTAGCTAGATGGATCAGATATGGACCCCGCCTGACTGCACAGAGGGCCCCAAATATTAGGGATAAACTTTGTAATAGCCATTTTAAGAGACCCGGGAATTGGCTTGATGAGAGAGAGCTGGAGGGGGGTAGTTACCGTTGTGGGGCATGTTCCATCTGCCTATGCATGCAAAAAGAGAAGCTAGTTACTAACGCACACACGGATAATCAATATAGGATTAGACAATTTATCAACTGTAAATCAACAGGGGTGGTGTATGCGCTTACATGTGGGTGCCCAAAAATCTATGTGGGCGAAACAAAAAATACCTAAAATGCCCGCATATAGGCCCACATTTCAAATATACGGCTAGCGTCAAGAAACATGCAGTAGCCCTCTATTTTTTGCAGGTGCATGACTTTGAAAGTTTAAAAGTAATTGGACTGGAGAAGGTGAGCACGGGCCAGAGGGGTGGTAATTTGAAACGTCGGTTACAACAGCATGAGCTTCGATGGATATTCAACCTGGACGCTCAGGTGCCGACTGCCCTTAACGAGGACATAGCATTTACACCATTTTTGGGTGAGGGATAATTTAATTTTCCCCATTTTTGGGGTCATACAGGATGGGCACTGGGTTGTGTATGCACAGGGATTGTTCATGTATTTATAGTTGTGTTAAGTTTATTATATATTGGTGTGGTGTGGTACTGGGTGAGTTACTTGTGATATTTGAGTTTGTTTAGGTCACGTACGGGTTTGGACTCTGTGTTCCTCGATAAATTGGAAAGCCAAGACAAGACCTCGTGCTGGAGTGATAGATATCCTTCCATCGGTGGCTGCCTAAAGCTGGGTTGAATCTCCATCATTGCGATGACATCTAGCAAAACATGATCCTCTCTGGGAACCATGAGCTCTTTTGATTGTAATAAGTCTGCTGGATGGTGTTGGGGGAGGCCTTTATGTTTAATGTGGTTATATGCAAGGTGACATCAGGAGTAAAGAGCTGCAGTTCCAGGGGCATGCTCTATATACCCCATTTATAATATAGACAAATATATTGTATGGAAAAGATATGTGTTAGTGGATGGACCTGGCTTGTTGCTGGGACATACTTAGCATGTGATGCTGTGCTTGTGGTATTGAGAATTGGTTCTTTCCCTCTTGCTGTCCTTGCCCCCTGGTCCTACAGCTCCTCTCTTTGCTCGGGGGACCTTTGTAGCCCCCTTTGTTAGGCCATTTGATGACAAAGGGCTTAGTTTGGGCCCCGAGGCCCTGTGTCCCGCAGTAGGATGCCCTTATGGATCCTGATTTCCTCCCCCCCTCATGTAAGGCTATATGGGTGTATATCAGGCTATTTGTCTAGTACATGGGTCTGCATGCTTAATGTTTGGCCATTTAGCATTTTTGTGGGATGCTCCTGTATAGCTGATCATTCTTCCTGCATGTGGCCATATTTGTGATTATTTGGCCACACATACAGCATAGTACCCTTTGATTATTATTTTACCTCTTTGCATCTTTATAGGATGTTGGTATGGTACTGATCCTTTTTCCTCATTGGTGACCATATTTAGGCATATTATGCCACATGTATAGGATAGCATTTTTTGAGCATTGTTCAGCTGTAGTGCCTTAGATGGCATGCGAGTCTCCTTCGTATAAAATCAGTTTTAAGTTTGTGGTTACAGCTCATAGATAAGAGTAGAGATAGTGTTTAAATTTGTAGTACATAAAGGGGTGTTTTTTCTGGTTGTGTTTGTCCTCCTATGCTCACCTTCCGCGCTCCGCTTCATATTCTCGGGGCCGCCGGGTAGTACTCCTGTACCACCAACGGCCGCTGCGGCGCGCTTTGTTTTCCATCCGCTTGGTCAGGATCTGATTGGGGGCCGGGCCGCTGACGCACTTCCGGCCGGAGTGCGTCGGCTGGTCCCAGGCCTCGCTCTCATCCTGGGGCCGCTGACGTACTTCCGATTGGGGGTGCGTCGGTCGACGCGGCTGTGAGCGGCCCGCAATTGGCGTAGGTGCGTGGTGGGTTAGTTTTTAAGGGGTATGGGGGGATATACTCACCACTACTCTTTGGCCCAGATGAAGTAACGTGGAGTCCGTTACGAAACGCGTCAGCTGGGACGGGGTGTGGTGCTGAGGTGATGGTTCCGTTCGGGTAATGTACATGGCATATATGTTGATGGTTCTGACTCTTTTCCACTTGGCGGTCCTCAGAGGTATTAGAATAGGAGAAGCACTTTGGAGCACTTTATTGCAGAACGTTTGCACTTATTATTTTTGTTTTTTTATGTATATATGTTATTTATGAGGATTACTGCTGCACTTTATCGGTTGATATGTATGGATTTATTAATGTTAGCACTGGCTTCACAATATGTATTGGATTATAGTATATGCACATGTATGTAGCTTACAGTGCCCCCCGGTGGCTTGTTATGTTACATGTTTTTTAAAGTATTTTAATGTGTCCATATGTACTTGATAATAATAAAATAGTCATTATTTGATTAGATTTGAGTGGTGGTGCCATATTTTGGTCTGGCTGTTGTTGGGGTGGTGTGGGACCCTACATTTGTCTTTTTGCATGATAGTTGATAGAGATAATTGTAGGTCCCGACTCTGCAGCTTCTGGGTGGCTGTGAGATACCGGTGGAGCAAATGGAGATTTGGAACTCGCAATGCTGGAGTATTTGGGATTGTTGGGTTCCTGTCAGATGTGGAGACCTAAACGAGGACTTTCCAGCAGCTGCAGAGCTTGCTGTGGATTTGACCATTGTACAGGTGAGCATTGCTCAGTTGGGGATGGTTTTGGTGGCCCTACTGTCCATCCTCGCTGTATAACGCAGCCGGTCATGTAAATGTAAGCTCCTCCACCAGGTCAGTGGCAGAGGGTGTAAGGTCGGGTGTTCATGGACCTTAGGTGTGCGACTCAGGACAGGTGTAGTGTAGGGTGAGGTACACTTACTTTTGATGAATCTGATCTTTGGGAATAAAATTGTGATTCACCTTTTCTCAAACATATGTCTGGGTGCCCCGGCTGTCGGCAGCACGTAAATTCCAAATAAGAATGATAAAGAGCAACACTCCAAAATCCTTAGCAAGAATGTGTATGTGTTACAGCAAACAAACAGCGCATGTTTCGGGGTAGCGCAGTACCCCTTCCCGCGTAGCTAGGAGGAAGCAGGGGGGCACTTGCCCCCAATGCAGCAGGTCAGGGGGTGCCAAAAGGAGACCTGAGAAAAGTTGGGGTGCCATTTCAAATCTACTACCCTGCCTTTCTGTGCTACCCACCACATGCCCTTAAATACAAGTAGGCAACAATAGGAGAAGCCCGCCCCCAGGTATCCTGCAAATCCTCCAAACCATGTGGTTGCTCCATAGGGCCCCAGGCACTGCCACAGTCTGGGTTGTCAAACCGGGTTGCTAAGCAACTGGGTACTCAGCCTTCGTGCACAGAGAGCGTGAGTTCCGTTCATGTATATAAATGACTTGTTTTTTGGCAGTTCTCTCTGGAAGGTTATGGCATTGGGTGGGATTTCTCGAGGGTGGCAGTTCTCTCTGGAAGGTTATGGCATTGGGTGGGATTTCTCGGGGGTGGCAGTTCTCTCTGGAAGGTTATGGCATTGGGTGGGATTTCTCGGGGGTGGCAGTTCTCTCTGGAAGGTTATGGCATTGGGTGGGATTTCTCGGGGGTGGGCATCCCCTATTGGTTCTTCAGGTTTCTACCTGTATTTAAGGGCATGTGGTGGGTACGTCGGCTGTTTGTTTGCTTTGTCTACTAGGATGAATACACATTCTTGCTGTGGATTTTGGAGTGCTGGCTCATCTGTTCTCGTGGTCTACAGGAAATACGCACTTGATGGTTAAAAAATAACCAGCTCTTGTCTTCAGCAGACTTTAGATCCTTTTCCTTTAGATCCTTGCAGGGCAGCTGACACTTACATATGCTTATAAGTGCAGTACATATATCCTAAGATGAAGATTACATACAGTTACATAAGGGCAGACTAGATGGACCGCATGGTCTCCTTCTGCCCTCAACCTTCTATGTTTCAGCCAAACCCAGTCTTAAGACTTCACCTTCTACAGCTGTCAAGCATGTCTCCACTGGGCTGATTTCCCACGACACTCTAGGTAAGGTAAGGGCTGCCATGGGTTTTCCTCGCTCACTGGATTGCTCTTTGTACTAACTGACTTCTTCCTCCTGCTGGTATACTCCTCCGATTACATTAAATGTTCTCCTCAAAGGAGAGGGAGGCCCTAGAACGCCTGATTTCTATAGAGGAGCTGAGAGTAGCAGTGCAGGGTTCACCGAGCGGGAAGTCGCCGGGCCCCGATGGATTTTC
The DNA here is from genome assembly GCA_027917425.1 of Gastrophryne carolinensis. Lineage (NCBI taxonomy): Eukaryota > Metazoa > Chordata > Amphibia > Anura > Microhylidae > Gastrophryne > Gastrophryne carolinensis. The sequence goes on from CM051241.1 coordinate 88,926,226, forward strand.
TGTCAGCTACTATAAGAAATTTCTCCCTCTTTTGGGCTCGCACTTTCGGCCTTTAAATCACTCCTGATATCCACGGGCCAGGACACTATCCCGAGTGAAGCGTGAGCTGCATATGTCACAATAATACAGAAACCCGGAAAAGACCGCTCGCCTGCGGAAGTTACAGGCCTATCTCACTACTGAACGTGGATCTTAAACTCTTCGCAAAGATCTTGGCGAATAGACTGTCGGGGCTGCTCCCGGGGTTGGTGGACGGTGAACAATCAGGCTTTATCCCTGGGCGGGAAGTGCGATAATACGACCAGAGTATTGAATCTACTTCATAGGGTCAAACAAACTGGGGAGCCGGTTGTTTTGCTGTCCACCGACGCCGAGAAGGCCTTTGACCGGGTAAACTGGCAGTTTATTAGAGCAGTTCTTGAACATATTGGGCTGGGACCTAAGGCATTACATCTGGTCATGGCCCTATACTCAGACCCCTCGGCAAGGATCAAAGTAAATGGAGCTCTCTCGGGCCGAGTGGACATCAGGAATGGTACTAGGCAGGAGCGCCCCCGCTCTCCTCTGATTTTTGCACTATCAATGGAGCCTTTCTTGTGCAGAATTAGGAGACAGGGGGACATCAAGGGGATCACAGTTGGGTCAGACACACACAAGATCTCGGCCTACGCGGATGATCTGCTCTTCTTCCTCACAAATCCGACAGTAGGCATCCCGATGTTGCTGAAGGAGTTTGAGAGGTTTGGTAGGCTCTCATTTTTGAAAATTAACTATGACAAATCAGAAGCTATGGGGGTGAACCTTCCCGGTGAGATGGAAGCCCTCCTCAAATCTTCCTTCCCATTTAAATGGCCTCCATCGGCCATCACGTACCTGGGCACCAAAATTACCAAAACAGTGGATGGGATATATACAGCAAACTTTGGCCCCCTTCTCTCCAGAATTAAAACAGACCTAACGAACTGGGATCTCCCCACTTTCTCGTGGCTGGGTAGAATAAGCATTATCAAAATGACGATCTTACCGAAAATTCTTTACTTGCTCCAAACCCTCCCTATACAAATACCTAGAGCATACTTTAAATCCCTGGACTCAATCTTTATTAAATTTATCTGGCAAGGACGAAAACCGAGAGTGAAATTGCGACTCCTCTTTAAGCCAAAACGGGCCGGGGGACTAGCTTGTCCAGACTTATTTCAGTATTGACGTGCAGTCCACCTCCAGTGCATATTAGACTGGCAACACCACGGAACGAGGAAGAAGTGGGTGAGGTTAGAGGCAACCTGGTTGCAAACCCCATTAGGAGACGCGGCTTGGGTGGCCGAAATGGGGAAGTCCTTGGGTAAAGACCACCCGCTCATAGCTACCTCCCTTGGAGTCCTAGATAAAGTTAGAGGCAGGACGGTGATATCCCCTTGGCCGACGCCCTTGGTCCCGTTGGTGCACAACCCATCCCTCCCAATTGGCATTCTCCCTCGTCTCCGAGGGATTTTTGCTGAAAAGGGTATTCCGAGAGGAATGGATCTCATTTTGCCCTCCGGTTGGACGCGATTAGAGACTCTCAGAGAGAGGTGGGACACGCATCTATTTGACCAATGGCTTCTATTCACATTCCCAGACAGGCGCTGGCCAGGACTCTTACCCTCTTTGAGCAAATGGCAATTGCGCAGGACCCCCCTCTTAAGCTGGTGTCCCAACTTTACGCTCTCCTAGGGAATTCTGAGGATAGTGAGACGCCCCGTTTCTGTGTGGAGTGGGAGAGGGACCTGGACAGGCAGCTGATGAAGGATCAATGGAAATATATCTTTTCAGCTACCCATCAAACCTCCATGTCCTCCAAGATACAGGAAACAAACTACAAATGTCTCACAAGGTGGTACTATACCCCGGAGAGACTAAGTAGGTTTGTCCTGACCACCTCTAATGAGTGCTGGAGGTGTCGACAGGCAGTTGGAAGCTTCTTCCATGTGTTTTGGGAGTGCTCTAAGATAGTGCCCTTCTGGCACTTGGTAGCAGAGCTCGCAGGCGAGATTGTAGGCCGCCAGATACCCCGGGACCCCTCTCTGCTCCTGTTGCATTTGGCAGAGATTCCTTTGAAGACTTATAAGAAGTCGCTTCTGAGGCATCTCATTAATGCAGCAAAGGCCATCATCCTGAGGCTGTGGAGATCTGAGGCGGTCCCATCATTGGCGGACTGGGTGGGGGAAATCAACCGGATAATGGAAATGGAGGAACTCACCGCTTTTATCCATGGGAGCACGCAGCATTTTTTACAGACATGGACCCCATGGTTCCTTTATAGGGACTCGGATAGATTTAAACAGCTTATGATGGCAGGCTCTCAGGCCAGATCCTAGCCCTACTTGTAATCATACGCACCTTGAGACACTCTCAGCCTTTTTTCAATATGAACTGGAGAGCTGGAGGGACTTGAAGAGCGCCTTATGGTGCACCCTGCCAAACCGATTTCCCTGGTATACCCTTTCTTAGTGCCAGACCTGTAAATACAATTCTGCATAAAAATATAAAAAGTCAAAAAAATGTATAAAAGTGTTTGTTTGCAGCCAGGAGAGGTCACACAATGATTTGAGAAAAAAAAAAAAAATATTGCCAAACACGCTGTTTATACACAAACAAATGAAAGCCCATTGAAATGTATGGGGGAGCAACACTGAGCGGAAGGTATAGCGCCGGAGCTATACGCTGAGCAGCCTCTGGAAATACATGTGGCGCTGTTAGAGGCGCTCATCGGAATCGCTTTCTTAAATGTGGTTTTGCATACAGCGTCCAGCATTCACCAGACACCATCTGTCATTACGAAGCACTACCTGGCACTATCCCTTCTTAAATACCCCCCTTAGTTTCTGACATTTTTTCCTACCATAGACCTTTCCATGACACTAACTCCCTTAAAAGTCTATGGGTCCCATTAGTCTCTATGGAGAAATACTCCCCATTGCCATCCATATATTAGTACAACTCCTATACAACTCATGGGCAACTAACTCCATTCAATCCACAACATCTCTCTCCTATGGTGAGGTGCTAACCTTTCCTTTTCCACCCTGCTACATAAAAACTGGGGCGTTCAGGTGTAAATTAATAATTATTTTTTAGACGCAGGAGTATTTCTTTGCTTACATAACCCAGTTTCTAAAAAGTTTAATACAAACTTTTATTTATTTCACAAACTTTACAGCAAAGTTAGGAGGAAAAATGCCCTAGTTATACATTTACAATCACAAAGTATCACAGGCGCTCCTTGGTGGATACATTCCTGTGTAATAGCTAAGAACATTCTAGAACTCTTTTTAGGTCATTTATACAATGTACAGTACAATTTATCCTCAGATCCCAAGTTTCAACACATCCAGCGTCCCTCAAAGCACAGTGCTGTATCGTGCTTTAAGCACTGAGAGTCTCTTAAATTTTCTGTGAAGTATTGATTTAACCATCTATGGTATTTTTAGTTCTTTTTTTATTGTACTTTGGGGGGTTATCCAAATGATTGTGAGAGACTCTGCATTTTTTGGGATTGAAAAGGTTGAGTTAGTTTTTTTGTTTTTTCTTGCTCAATACACAGTGAAATTTCCTTTATGTTTTACATGTTTCTCTAGCCATTTCTAAAAGCAAAATTCCACTGTACTATTTTCAATTTAAAAGTGTTTATTGTACAGGGCATAACCTCTTTTTTGGGTATGTTATGTGACTAAACTGATCCACAGGGACTGGAACCTTATTCTATTAAAGTGGACCAAAACCCACCCTGGAGTCTATGAGACTCCAGAGCAGGCATAGTCGCTCCCCCTGGGTCACCCAAAAACATACCTTTGTTCCCGGTCCAATGGCGCATGCGTGAGCAGCGGCCTCATACCCGCTATCCCTTTAGCAGGGCGCGTGCCCGTGCCAGGCATTTGTGAATAGCGGTCACAGGCACGCTCCCTGTTAGAGTGTAGCGGGGGATGCGACCATCAGTGCGTTTGGATCCGCTCGCATGAGACGAGCTCCTGGATGAAGGGGCTCGAGCTGGACCAAGCTCACTGATGAGCGCGCTGACGAGCAGCCGTGCATGCATTGTAGGACCAGGAAGAGGTGAGTTTGTTCGGGCGACTTGGGGGGGGGTTCACACAGTGGGGCACCCCCGATCGGGGGGTCCGGGGGCAAGGACCAAAACCCAGAATAGTCAAAATCCTGGGTTTTGATCCACTTTAAACTTATGGTAATGTAGGTAATTGAATTTCATATTTTATATTCTGACTATTTTCTTATTATATTGAAACCACTATGGCCACAAACCGGCCCACATGTGTAAGGGAAAGCAATGTGGGTAAGTGGGACAGGCTTTCCCTCTGAACATTTAATGGGAACATGCAACTTTTTAAAGTGGACCAAAACCCAGGATTTTGACTTTCCTCGATTGGGGATGCCCTGCTGTGTAACCCCCCCCCCCCCCCCCCCCCCCAGGTTGCCGATCTCTTTTACCCTTCCCCGGTCCTACAGCGCATGCGCAGCCCTCTCGCCCAATCACCACAGTCATATCTGCTCCCACCCCTTCGTCTAATAGCTCGTCTAAGGCAAGCGGATCTGAGTGCGCTTGCGACCGCATCCCCCGCTACCCTCTAACAGGGAGCGTGCCTGCGCCATTTACGAATGCCTGGTGCGGACATGCGCCCTGCTAAAGGTTTATGGGGGATGCGGCTGTTGCTCGCGCATGCGCCATTGGACCTGGGAAGAGGGTGAGTTTCCAGACGACCTGGGGATTCTCGATCTCGATTCTGGATGTCCCGAGGAGAGGGAATCCAGTGGTCTTGGAATCTTATAGATTTCAGGGCCATTGGGGCGTGGGTTTCGAGCCACTTTAAGCACACCTCTGCGCCTAAACACCTCTTTCTCGGCCACCACTAGGGGTCAGTAGAAAAGGCAGCCAACTTATTCAGTTATTCAGTTATTGTACAGAGGAGACAATCTCCACTGTTCTCTCCATCACAGCAGCATGATGCACATATCACAGAAAGCTGTAAGTTATCTGTAAGCTATTTAAATTTCTATAGCTGGTTCTTGACTGATTTGCAATTTATAGCTGATTACAATAGAAACAATTATGATAGATTTTTGATCTTTCCATGTATAAAGAGTATCACTCACTGGGGGCAGTAGAACAGGTGTATAGGTGAAGAGGTGCACTAAATTAACTGAAGGCCTGTTCAAAAGTTCTGTGAAGGTTTTTTTTTGAGTTTTACTATTTTTGAAATAATTATATATACTGGGTTGTACTTGAGACTTTAAAAAAAATGGTAGATGCTACATCATGGAAATAGGTTAGGAACCCCTGCTTTAAGGTCTTCATAAATAAGTATTTGGAGGCAAAATGGCGCCAGAAGATTCCTATGTTCATCTCTCTGATCCTTATGTTCCTGAGCGTGCCTGTTGGAAACCTTTGGATTTATTTGTGTTTGATCTCCTATGACCTCGCTTTGAATTAACCCTCAGCTTGCTTTCCTCCTTATGACTCGGTTTGTTATCTGGACTTTGCATCTAAGCCTGTGACCCCAAACTTGGCTTGTTTACCTGTCTCTACACATCTGCTTGATGCCCTTGACTTCAACCCCATTTTGAAGAACTTGCCTATTTGCTTAATACCCCCAGACCTTGGTCCTCTGCAACCACTGCTTTGGTGACCAATGCTTCCTGCTCAGGCCCTTGATTTCTTATGCTGCAAAAATCCCTCTATGTGGGAGGGGGTCTCTAGAGAAGACCAAGGAAGCTCTTAGATTCCAGACCGTGGGAGAGTCTTGGATTCTCAGCAGTCGGTCCTAGGGTTTGCCAGTGGCTGGCAGTGGGAATCTGGTTCCTCTGCAACCAGTACTTACTTCAGGACTGTTACAACTATATGCAAAATACCACAATTTATTTTACATACTATAGCTCCATAGTGTTATACGAAAAATACTACGAGGTAATAATTCTTTTGTTTGTGCCGGAAGCATACATTTAACTTTTCAAGAGGCCTATAAAATAAGTATTCATTTTTTCATTCATTTTTATCTCAAAAATCATGGCGCAAAGATCATTCATTCAATAATTCATTGTGATACACTTTTTTATAGTTTTTCATCTAAACATATATATTATAACAATAAATGTATTCGATTTTTGGCAACAATGGTTGCATAAGGATAAAGATAATGTGAACAACTTGTAACAAAGGTGGAACTTACAAGCAACAACTATAAGTGATTATTTTAATTTCTTTATACTGTATGTTGACTGTGAATATTCTTTGTGGTAAAGATTAATTAAACATATACTTAGGGCCTGATTTACAATGGCACCACAGCTGTTTTCTCTAATGCAGCAGTCGCACAAGGTAAAACTAGCGGAAACTTGCTGGAATCCCAGCACACTCGGCCTGTTTCCCCCACTTTCCACCACTTTTGTCCAACAAACGGTACGTTTACCAAAAAATACTGTGTGCCACAGGCTAGTGCAGGTAACACCCTTAAAATCATCAGGACAGCAGCAGACACATCCTCTAGGGCAGTTGTTTCCAACCAATGGTACGCGAGGTCTTAGCAGGTGGTACACCACAAGGGTGGAAACTGACCTGCACCCTAACCTGATTTGCCATCTATACTTCACAAGCCTAATTTGCTCCATAAGTTGAGGCTAAAGATATATGTGGATGTTTTAGTGTGTTTCATTCACTTTACAGTTTGTGTGTTTTAACTATAGTTTTAAATGACTGACAGCTAGTGATAAGCCAGAGCAGGGTCTATCCAGTTCGTTCGTTCGTGGCCAGGTAGTTCCCAGTTTCTTGCATTCGGTACTCCAGAATGGAGAAAACAATTACAGTACTCCGACTCCCACTACCCTGTGAACTGGTACCCCTTACCAATTCAGAGACTGTAAAAAAAACTAAAAAATACATTTAAAAACTCATCTTTTGCATCTTCCTTCCCCTGTCCCTTGCCGGGCAGCATCTTCTCTTCATGTCCACCAGGTCAGGGGCATCCTCTTGGCCTGATGCCGGAGATCCATTGGCATCTGTAGGTCCCCTCCCTCCTCTTTTCTTAGCAGCCCGTGTCCCCCTCAATATAGATGCAGACAGAACAGGATCAACAACCGCTGCCCTGTATCAGAGGACCGGCCCCTGCCAGACCAGGAGGAAGCCCCCGACCTAGCAGACCTAAAGAGAGGATGCCAGTGCGGGACACAATGGATGAAGATGCCGAAAGGTGATTTTTTTTCTTTTTCAACTGTTTGTGAACTGGTAAGGTGTCTAAGGAACTCATATCAATTCATATTGCAGTGGTGGCTGGCATCCCAGAGGATTTTGCAGGTTTCCATGATGCGGCAAACCAGACTGGTCGCATCTAGCTTAGGACCGGATGTGAGGCCCATCATTACACATGCATCGCCCAGGTGCTACTAAATACAGTATAATTGGAAAATTGAAAGTGGTATTTAGGTTGGGTACCCCTGTCCCCCATAAATTGTGGGGAAAAGCCAACACTGATTTCTGTGGTCTGCACCAAAAGAATGAGACCACGCCGCCAGTGTCTCGCCAAGATCCACCAGGTTTGCCCATCATTTGGTAAATGAAGCAGACTTTGAAGAAATGTGCCTGCTGGAACAGTTTTGGTTTTCTGCAACTGACGGAAACTAGTGGAAACTAACAGATTCCGCTGTAGGCTTCTGAAGAAGTAAAATGAAAGAAGTAAAATAAATAAAAGTTTAGTTTGGGGACATTAACCCGATCCTCATTGAAATCAATGGGGACCCGAAATTTGGTGGGGTAATTCTGTCATCCATTACTCATCCACCTGAGTGGGGGGGGCGTCTGTCAAAGGGCCCCCCCAGAGGCAGGATAGGGGCTATAAAAAAATTTAGTGTGCAGCAGGATGCCTGCTGTAACTCACCTGAACCCCGTAGGCGGCCGGTTTTCCTTTCAAATGGGCCATAGCCAGGGCCACAATAAGGTGGCCACCACTCCCATGAAAGAGGACACTCATGGGAGCAACTGCCATTTTTTTGTAGCCCGGTAGGAGCCCATTTGAAAGGAACGCTGACTGTCGATGGGAATGGGATCTGCTGCTCGTGGCTTTGTTCCTGTATTCCCTGTGTTACTCCTTGCCACCAGCAGGGAGACTGCTGGCCCATTCCTCAGTTTGCTAGCTAGGTCTTGAAGGCTGGGTCTTTATTAGCTGGCCAGCCCTAAGCCCAAATGCGTGTGCATTAACTGTCATTCTGAGCTCCTGGTTAGAGGCTGCCTTATGATTCTTGATTCTCAGCCTGTTTCTGGACTTTGGCTAAAAGGACTTTTATGGACACACTCTGCTTACGAAAGGCTGCACCTTGGACCTTGTGATTAACATCCCTGGACTTTGTACTTAGCTAAACACCTGCACCCCTGGTAAACTTCTCTATTACGTTCCATCCTGTCCAAGCACCCCCATTCCGTTCTCCTGTGCCTGTATTTTATTATTATTATTTACTGTCACCATTCCTTATTCAATAAAACATATTCCTCACAGTACGGGTTGGTCTTAGTTTTTCAGTATTTCAGTTTCCATTTCTCCATCCTGTGGATCCCAATCTGGGAGTCCCCTGACAGTCCGTGTTCGAGTTTGGGAACCCGAACTGGCAGAGTTTGGTACAAACCTAAACTTTGTGGTTGGGGTTTGACCTATAACAAGAGTATTGTCATAAAGTCGGGCCTGCTTGAAAGCGTAATACAGTAAATTTACTAAGTAGTAATCTAATAGGTGTACTGCTAGTACAAAATTGAGAGAAAAACTAAAATTAATAGGACAATACAAAAGCAAAGCAAAGATCACAGGAAATGGACCATCGTTCGATAGGACCAAGTTAATGAGCAGTTAGCTTTTCCAGGTTTTTGCTCACAGACATGAAAAGTTTTAAGACAAAACCACGAGAAACAAATTTTTGTTCTTATCCTGTCACCCATCCTCCAGCTCAGGCACTCCATCCTGAAGAGGTGCAATTCCCTGCACGTGCTCCTGGCTGCCGGTAATGTCATAAAACTCTTCTTAGCTTTGCTAGTCTTGCAAATTTCTAGCACTTAAAGGGGGACGAGAGGTTCTCCCGACGATGATGTTATCAGTTAATTCCACTCGTAGTAGCATTTCGAGAAGCCAATTTGAACGTTTTACCGGCTGTCTATTGAATATGAATGGCTCCATTTTTAAAAGGCACCAAATAAGCAAAACAGAGCGCGAGGTGTACAGCGGGAGAATATAAAGCAGGGTGGCTGGCATACAGAAGGAGAATATAAAGCACATTTTTGATGTTGTTGCAGATTAATAAACCGATGACAAAAAAGGAATGAAAACTTTAGTGACCCATTTCATTAACAGTAATGGAATTTTCATGCCATTAATTGAAGGAGCGGTGGCGTGGCGGCATAATCTGGTCACTGAGCCCTACATATCAGTACGGAAAGCACTTTATGGTGACCGCTTTAATGTTGCTGCCGAAATATTTACATATGAGCAATTAAAGCAACTCCAAGTTTAAAAAAGTCATAAAGAAATACAAACTAACCAATTCAATAAAGTATCTGAGGCACAGGTGAAACAAAGAGTAGTTGGCAAGGTCAGCCAATCATGTTCTGTTGTTTAAAGGCAAGGGTTTTTGGTGTTCTGCCTTATTGTTTTCCTCTTTTGGAATATAAAATAATCATTTGTGTTAGGCTTGTGCCCCCAGACCTGTCCTTTACTCACCTGCATGCTGTTTCCAAGTTATATTCCTGAGAGTCTGTGTTGCTAAACTGAGAGTAGCTTACCTGGCCTTGACTACTACTGTTCAGGGTGAGCTCCCCTTCTGCCACAAAGCAGAGTCTGGCAAAATCAGACAGCAGTAATGGCATAAACCCCTCCCCAGGTGAGAATGCACAAGGCTGTGATCCTCCCATCCAAAGAGGCTGAATCAGAGTAGGATGGGTTAAACATGTGAGATTAGAAGTATGGAGGGTGGTCTCTGCCTCAGCCAATCAGATGATATGCAAGCCAGCGTGAGGAAGTCTCTGCTCCGTGCACCAAACACTTCAGATTAATTGCTCCAGTGTTTCTAGACATTTTTCTTGATAAAACTTGGTCTGCGATTTGGAGGAACTGTGATATAAATGTCTTATTATTGAATTAACATGATCAGGTGTTGTCAGCATGGAGATCACAGCATACAAATGTATGATCATGTCTTTGGATGCATTTACACAGTAATGCAGATAATTACTACTTACTACTAAGGATGCTTCCACATTGGAACCAAAACACGCATTTTTAACTAGCAGCCCTTCAATTGCTCTCCCCATGAGAAGGACTTTCCCCAATTTACACCGCTCCTGCTTTACTCTCATCCCAGATAATGGCACCTGTTTTAACTGTAAAGCTCCTCTATTCACTGTCACTGTTGTGTGTGACAATGATGTCATTGCCACCCCTATGCAATGACTGATTCTCCTGCCATTTCACACTGAGAGACAGCAAATAAATCAGTGTTCCAGGACAATTCGAAAAGCAAAAATATCCATTTCTAGTTCTAAACTCTAATAGGGGAGTATTGGCAAGGGCTTTGGCCAAATGTATTTCACAAGTTCGGTGGGTTTTGGTCCGCTTTAAATCCCACTAGTTTGGATCAGAACAGTGCACTATGCCTCCTTTTGCAGCATCACTTTATTATGCATGGCCTACACATGGAGAATCAGAGCAGGGGGCAGTGGCAGGACCTGGTGGGAGAAAAGGGATAACGGAATGAAGACCATGTGGTGCCTGCGAGAGACCCAGCAGGGACCGGAGATGGCAACAGAGACCACTGGCGATATGCAGAAAAAGGCAGCCAGGCTCCATATAAAGTTTATCTTGTGGCCTCAGTCTACATCCCATACTGCAAACCTTTCTTCAGTCAGTCCAATCTACAGTCCACTGCTGTTTTAAGACGTGTCATCCGACTGGCTTTTTCAGTTTAGAGTGACTTGTACAGTAATCTGGCAGCAATAAGTAGTAGCCCCAATCCACATAATGCATCTACCTATAAACAGTAACATAGATACAGATCTAGACAGATTCCTGACTCTGAATTGAGAAAGCTAGTCAGATGACTTACAAAGTGTCTTGAAGAATATAAAGTACAGATTCCAGTTGCCTTGATGTTTTCCTATAGATATACCATGACCTGGATGAATGGAAACCTTCACAGACAGTCTCCATCTACATTCTATGCTGCGGATCCTGCCTAAAGCCTAGGCTAAAATTATTGTCAATGCATTTAAGTACTTACATAACAGCTTGACATAGTAAGTCTCCAAGAAACCCAATACTCTGATCACTCCTCCCTCAAATTCTTGAATGTAAAATATTGTCTCTTTTACCAATCAACTTACCACAAGAAGAAAAGGGGAGTATTAGTAGCATTACGCAAAGGCACACCTTACACACATAATAAGTAGACCCCAATGGCAGATTCCTATTCCTCCAGGGCACCTTACAAGACACTGAAATCACAATCCTTAAACCAGACCTTCACTCTGAGAGCCTATCCTGTATGTTTCCCTCACCCTAAACATACAGATTGCCCACATTAAAAACCATCCTACCTGCACCTATTGTTTTTTTTAGCCTTTTAACATCCAAGATGGCGGCACATGGAGTTTCAGGCTGCCTGCAGAAAGCAAGTGTCTTCTGTGCTACTCTGCACTCCTGCTGTCCTTTTCCTGACCCCAGCTCTGCTCTGTCTGTGCAGAGCACAACTATAACCCTGCCCCCTGCACTTTTGCCCCCTCTCCTCTTCTCTGTATGTGATGCTTCTGAGGCAAGATGGCGGCGCCCTAGAGTCCTGAACAGAGTCCTGAACAGAGCTGAAGCCCAGCGGGGGAAAGAATAATTTAAAAAAAAAGAAGAAGCGACTAAAAACGTAAAATATATTCATTTTAGATGCTGGGGAATAGTTTTTAAGGGTTTAGGCTTTTCATAAAATGATGCTGAAGGTCTGGTTTAACTACTTCTACCAAATACGCTCTCCAGACTAAAAACTCTCCTTATAAACCACCAAAAAGTGGTAGTTTTCCTATGCAGGGACACCAATCCAACCCTTCCAAGTCAATTAGATTAACCTACCCCCACCTTCCCTCTCAACAGGGACAACTGCTACCCCAAAGTAGAATCATAAATCAACCCTATTCCCTGGTCAGATCACGACCTAGTGTCAATAGACTCCCTGGTGCTAAAGGCAGGACCTTCACAATGGATCCTTAATGAAAGCCTCCTCAAGGATAAAGTATTCTAGAGCAAACTAGGAACCAGATACAGGAGTACATCTGACTCAATGCTAGGCTCAGTGTAGTCCCCATCAACTCTCTGGGCAACCTTGAAATCAGTCATGTGAGGCAATTTCCTCAGTCTTGCATCCAAGCGCAGGAAAGACAGAATAAAATTGGCACAACAGCTGGAGCTGGAGTACTCAAAGGCAAGCACACTCTTTAATAGCAATCCAACATGCCCCCCTAAGAAACTTTTAGAAGAAGCCAGGACAAAACTAAACTTATTCCAAATAGAAGAGGCCAAAAAATAAAAGATACAGATGGTCCTGCCAAAAGTACTTTGCAAGCTCCAACAAACCTAACATTCCTTTAGCCTCTCAACTGAAATTTCACTAAAATCTCAAAACCCTGGTAAAGCTCGAAACCTCCATAGGTAACATAATGGGAAACCCCTTAGTGATTCTGGAACAATTCAAAAATGGACTAGCAAAACTCAGGGGACCCTGGGAAAATTTCAGCTTACCTCGAATGTGTTGAGATGCCTGTACTAACCGAGACCGAACACACTCTTATAGATGCAGACGACTTCATAGAAGAGCTCATACAAGCCATCAAATCACTGAAGATGTCTAAGTGGCCTGACCTGGATGGGCTCACTGCAATATTCTAAAAAACATTTCAGATATAATATATCCCCACCTAGCTTCTTTATACAAAAATGTTAACTAGGGGAAAGGACAGGGCCAGGATATTTTGATAGCTAATATAATGATGATTCCCAAAATGGGAAAGGATCACCAAAACTAGTTCAATTTCCACCCCATCCCAATTAGGATTTTAAAATAATAACCAAAATCAATCAATACCAGGAAAAACTGTTTCTTGGGCAAACAAGTTCATCTGGACCAGGTTGGCTTCATTCCCCACATCCAAGCAACCGATGGAGTACGAAGGATACTCCAGCTATCTCAGTCTCCTGGAACATCCTTCTGCAAACCTGTGATAAATGGGGGTTTGAGGTAGGACTAATTTGGATTATAGCCATCTACCACAACTCCTCTGTCACAGATTTCTCAATGGAGTGACCAGAAATTTGAGAACTGCGAGACAGAGAGACTATGAATATGCAGCAAACTGTGTTTAATTGTGACAACCTGGAACAACACACACATCAAACCAGCTGCTGTACATATATATACATGTGGAGTCAGAGTACATACATACAAGATACAGGTTCAGAAGTTCAAAGACAGAGTCCGGGTAGACAGTTCAGAAGACAGATATAATGCTGATCCACTGAGGCCATGTGTGGATCAGCTTATATAGGCCAGGTAATGTCACAGGTGCAAGCTGATTTCCAGGAACTCTGCAGAACGGCGACATCTGCTGGTCAAGCTGCATACAGCAGAGAAAAGTCCCAGAAAGGAGCAGCTGAAAGCTAAGTAGGAACTCCAGACATGAAACCCTCAGCAGTGTTTAAATATGCTGGCTTTGAGTCCTCCCCATTCAACATACTGAGAGGCACACATCAGAGGTGCCCACAATCCCCCATTCTATTTCTACTAGTCCTTGAGTTCTTAACTGTATCCATAAGGAACAACTCGAATATCTCAGGCTGTACTCAGGCAGGTAGGGAACAAAACTATCGCTATTTGCAGATGATGATGATAAATACACTGTGTACACTACAAGAAGCAGCAATGGGGCTAGCAGCTCTTCCACGCCAATATGTTGATGCTAAACTGTCGCCTTTGTCATCACCACCACCATCTTTACTACAGAGGAGGTTTCTCTCGCACTTTCCAAATCATGGCAAATATTATATTAAGTCTCTGAATCCGGAATTTGCAGCAGATAACACGAGCCGCAGGCGCTGCTTTACCGCTCCCCTTGCTTCTATTCCCATTGCAGTACATCCCTGGATCATTCTCCATCAGCCCATTGACAGGAAAAAGCTTTCCTTATCATCACGTTGCCTCTTTGTGTGCACCTTCTTCTATTGTTTTGCACAAGTAACGGCTAATTTACGTAATTCATATCACGATGTAGATGGATCCATCTGTCGTCCTAAGTATTAAGGCTCCCCTCCACTTGATAAATGGCTCTTATTTTACAGGTTTTATTCTGACATCAATAATTTCTATGGGCTCTTGGCATTACATTATTTAAGAATTATTGTTTTATTATCTGCCGGTGAGCAGGTTGCCATAATTCGGCGTAATGAAGAATCGCCCGGCGCGCTATATTTCCGATCTGCCGTAATGGGAAGTGTTTCAGTCATGTAAACATAGTGTATGGCTGACAAGGATTTGCTTAGAGTCAAGATTTAGTGATTGCTCTAATCTAATCTACGCACTTTGCCTTTTCAGAGGAGAGCCAACAAAGGAAAGAAAAAGCGTGATTGCCAATGCCGCTGATGAATCAGTGCTGGGCTACAAACGCCAAAAGCCAGGAAAGAAGGAAAATGTTCTCTTGTTAGCAGCGGGTAAGGATGAAGTGCTGTTTGAGCTTAAAGGAACACTTTCGCAAAATTGTGTAATATCAGAAATCTGTATAAACACGGCAGCTAATGAGAGGAGGGGTCACTTATACACCTGAACTGAATAAAACTCCCACCAAGCTTGTGGTTTTCTTCTCCTGATAGGAATAAAATCCCCTGATTTGCTCTTTCTACCATTAAAATTTAAAAAACAACCCTGGCTGGATGTTTCCTGATGCCAGATGTATAAGTCACCCCTCCACTCCCCATCCATCATATTTATATGGATTTTTATTATTGGTCCATTTTTTTACAATAGTGCTCCTTTAAGCTTGATTGTGAAAGAGCATCTGATCCATTTTGGAAATACCAACCACAGCCAAGGTACGCAGGGCTGGCACACGCACAAGGAGGCACCCCACTGTATCTTAAAGCAGACCAAAACCCACCGAACTTGTGAAATACATTTGGTCAAAGCCCCTGCCAGTATACCCCTATTAGGGTGTAGAACTAGAAATGGATATTTTCCCTTTTTGGTTTGTCCTAGTTTAATTACACTGATTTAATTTCTGTCCCTCAATGTGAGATATTGGTCGATCAGTCATTGCTTAAGTGTGGCAATGAACGGAGGAGGCGGAGCTTTACAGCTAAAACAGGCGGCATTATCTGGGATTAGAGGAGCGGTGATAAATTGGCAAAAGGTGCCCTTCATGGGCTACCGCAATCGCGACGTTGGGATGCCCCGCTTTGTGAAACCCCCCAGGTCGCCCATACACTTGTTTCCCAGTCCAACGGCACATGTGCGAGCCAGGGTCACATCCCCACTATCCCTTTAGCAGGGCGTGTGCCCGTGCCAGGCATTTGTGAATGGCAATGCGGGCATGCTCTCTGTTAGAGGGTAGCAGAGGATGTTGCCATCAGCAGGCTTAAAGCCGCTGGCCTTAAACGAAGCCTTAGACGACGTGACGTCAGAGGTTCCGAGCGTGCTAATTGGACAAGCATCTGCACATGCGCCATAGGAGCAGGAAGAGGTGAGTTGGCTTCGGCGATCTGGGGGGTTTCACACAGTGAGGCACCCCCAATAAGGGTGCCCCGGGGGAAAGGACCAAAACCCATGATAGTCAAAATCCTGGGTTTTGGTCTGCTTTAACTTCCACAGCCTGCATGAAGAGCACCTGTAGTATGATGCAAACATTTCCACTGTAGTAGATTATTGGATGAGAAGGTAAGGTGAGTACACATTTTTATGTATTTTTTCTCTTCAACAAAAAAAACGTTTTACTTGAAACAGGTGTTCAAGGTCAACCCCACTTTATCAATTCAATTACACTTGGGATTAATGCAGTTCTCAATTCAGACAAAGTTACCAGGTCCCACTTCAAGGATTAATAATTAATAATGATGAAAATTAAAGGAACTGTCCAGTCCAAAGTAGCAACATGTGCACTTAAAGCGGACCAACAGTCAAAATGACTTGACCAACACATCAAACAGTGCTCATATGCATCCCGCCCCGGGGCATTTACTTTTTTCTAACTCCTGCTGGGGTAAATTTTAGAAACAGAATGGCGGCTCGTGCATTTGCAAGCCGCCTGCAAATAGGAAGTGCTGCTGGGCTTCCTGTTACTGTGCATTGTCAGTTATGTCCATTGAATCCAGGCAGCAGCATGGCTGAAATGCTGGGAGAGGAAGCTCCAAAGTGGCCGCTACCTTTCTTTTCAAACTGTGCCAGACTGTTGGTCCAGTTTAAGGGATTCATACAATTAATTTAAGCAGCAGAGTATAGCCTGTGGTCTTAAAAGCTAGTATACATGAATTTAAATGCTGTACTGTAAAATAGTCCAATAGATATACCTCTGTGCTATTAAAGTGGACCAAAACCCAGGATTTGGACTATGCTGGGTTTTGGTCCTTGCCCCTCTGTGTGAACCCCCCCCCCCCCAGGTCGCCTGATTGAACTGACCTCTTCCGGGTCCTAAGGCTCATGCACGGTTGCTCATCCAATCGAGCCTCCTGCCCAGGAGCTCCTCTAATATGAGCGGATCCAAGCACGCTGGTGGCCGTATCCCCCGCTGGGGGTTTTCACACAGCGGGGCATCCAGATTCTGGATGCCTCGGGGGGAGCAAAATAGTTCCATAGGTTTCAATCAAAACATGGACGTATTCTTCTAGGGGCACCACACATGTAAGGCAAGTATATCAGCCACCTTATACCAACCACCAATAGGATTGTTACCTCGTAGTCTTTGAGTAAACTGTCCTATTGGGCAGTCCCTTACTAATGTACATCCAGCTGTACATTGGTGAGGGACTGCAGAATAAAACAGTTTCCAGTGCTGGACAGTGTTGTAAATCAACTGTCTTTCAGAAGGCTTTACACACAGATCAAGCTCCTGGTCTAAGTGCTGTTTTTAGCAGGGCTCTGGAGTCTGGACTCCGCAACTCTGATAACAACATGAGCACACAAGGGACATCTCATAGATATAGCTGATGCCCCACAGTCCATACTGCAGTA
The DNA here is from genome assembly GCA_027917425.1 of Gastrophryne carolinensis. Classification (NCBI taxonomy): domain Eukaryota; kingdom Metazoa; phylum Chordata; class Amphibia; order Anura; family Microhylidae; genus Gastrophryne; species Gastrophryne carolinensis. The sequence continues at coordinate 88,943,497 of CM051241.1, forward strand.
CCTATATACAGTCCACGGTACAGTCCCTGTATTCAGTCTATGATATAGACCCCGTCTCTAGTCTTTTCGAAGGTGTCACACACATATCAAGCTCTTAGTCTAAGTGCTAAGTTTAGCAAGGCTCTGGAATGGGTAAGCCAAAGCCCAACTCTGAATTCCGACTCCTATATAAATAGCCAATAATAATAATACATTTCTTGTAGTAAAATGGTCACATGGGGCTTTTTCTTACCATTATACTGTAAAAGCATATATAGAACATAAAGCATATTTATTAGAATATAATTTATTAACAAATAACTTAAAGGGACATTCCAAGCAGCCGGTTAAATTATCTGATTTCTGCTCTCGTCATGCTGGCTGCCAGGGGCAGCATCTTTCATTCACCGACACTTTGCATTCCCAGATGAACCCTGCTGAACTTGCTCCTTTTTGCTGGCTCCTCTTTCTCAGTCCCCACAATAAATTCACTTTGGAGGGGACTGTCACACTGAAACATACACCAATAAGTCGTCCTCTGCTGCTGAGGAGGCCCAACAGAAGGGAGGGAGTTCACTAGGTCTTATAAAGAAACATAAAGCAGACTGAATAAAAGATGCTGCCCCTCACATCCAGCATGGAGGGGGCAGGAAACAGGCTAATTTACCCCTTTGTCTGGAATGTCCAGGTAATAACATAACTATCCTGGGTTTTGGTCCTGACCCCGATCGGGGGTGCCCCGCTGTCAGGGCCGTCCTTAGGATTTGTGCTGCCCTAGGCACTTTTCGGTCACCCCCCTCCCCCAATTTTATAAAGCGAAACAAAACCCGGGAACTAGATTTCCCCCAGCTTTGTTCTGGTCCTTCGGGGCACCCGTTGTGTGAAACTTCCCAGAAAGACATTTTCGACTCACCTCTTTCTCGCTCCAGTGATGTGCATGTGCGGGGTCTTGTACAATGAGAGCCACCTGCTGTGATTATGTCATATGCCAAGCTGCTTTCATTGTTGTGGATGGGGAGCACGTGCTGCCACATCCCGCACGCCGCCAGGGATGTGGTAGCGCACGCTCCCCATTCTACTCAATAAGAGCTGTTTGCTGAATGACATAGTCATGGCTGAGGGCACTCAATTGGCAAGAGCCCGCACATGCGCTGTTTGAGCAGGGAACGGTGAGTGTTCATGTATACCCCAGGGGGTTCAAAAAAAGGGCTCTAGCTCTGTCCCAAGCTATAAAAAAAAAGCTGTCTCAAGATATCAAAAAATGGCTCTAACTCTGGCCCAAGCTATCAAAAAAAGGGCTCTAACCCTGTCCCAAGCTATCAAAAAAAGGGCTCTAACCCTGTCCCAAGCTATCAAAAAAAGGGCTCTAACCCTGTCCCACCCTATCAAAAAAAGGGCTCTAACCCTGTCCCACCCTATCAAAAAAAGGGCTCTAACCCTGTCCCACTCTATCCAAAAAAGGGCTCTAACCCTGTCCCACTCTATCCAAAAAAGGGGGGTGACAGACAAGTAAAAAGAAAGTAGGAGAAAGGGAATGAAAAGCAGAAGAGGGAAACAGATCAGAAAAAGTAAAAGAAATGTAAAAAGCAGGGCCAGCCTTTGGTAAAGGTCAACCTGTACAAGATGTTTGGATGACTGCCCCAAACTCACACATACATTCACCTTGAGAAAGCAGCAACAAAAAACAAGGTGTATGGTGCACAGAACAAGAAAGAACGTCTAAAGTAAGGTAGAAAATAGATTGGTGTAAAACAAGAAAAAGAGGAATACATACGGAAAATGAATGGAATGTGTCAAGAAAAAGATGGGAGGAATGTGGAAGAGAGAGATGAACAGAAGGTTTAGAAAAAGAGAAAGAGGACATGTGGAAAAGAGAGGAAGACATATAAAAGGTGAAAAAATGGTGGGGGGGGGGTGACAAGAGAAAGAGATGGACAAAATATGTAAAGGAGAGGTGAAGGCAATGGGTAATAAAACATGAGCAGAAAAATGTAGAAAAGAGAGGAGTGTGGAAAAACAATAGGAGGACATAGAGAAGGTTAAATAAGAGAGAGAGTGAAAAAAGGTGACAAGAGAAAGATAGAACGAATGTGGAAGAGAAATAGAAAGTGTAAATAAAACCATAAGGGGATTTGGAAATGAAAAAAAGAGCCAAAGTAGGAGGAGGGAATGTAAAAATTAGAGCAGGACGAAGGGGAATTAAAGAAACCCATTGTGTGTGTGCGGTGGGCGTGTAGGCGGTGCGCCCATTCAGAAAGGCTGAGCGCAGGTGTGTGCAGAGGGGAGCCGGGATGCGGCGGTGCGGCAGAGACACGGTGATGGGACAAGGTGAGTGAAATGGGGCTTCTGGGGGGGTTTACACAGCGGAGCATCCCAGTTCAGGATGCCCCAAGGAGTGAAATTTGGATGGCCCTGGAGTCTCCGATATTCCTCTTTAAAGTGGACCAAAACCCAGGATCTTGACTATCCTGGGTCTTGGTCGTTTCCCCAGGGGCACCCTGATCGTGGGTGTCCCTCTGTGTGAAACCCCCCAGATCGCCCAATCCTACTCACCTCTTCCTGGTCCTATGGAGCATGTGCGGCTGCTCCTCCAATCAGCGTGCTTGGAGCCGCTCACATCACACCATCTAATATGGCGTCCAAGGCCAGTGGCTCCGAGCGCACTGCCAGCCACATCCTCCGCTTCCCTCTAACAGGGAGCGTGTCCGCGCTGGCATTCACAAACGCACACACGGGCATGCTCCCTGCTAGAGGGATAGTGGGGATGTGGCCGCAGCTTGCGCATGTGCCATCAGACCGGGGCTGAAGGTAAGTGAACGTGGCCACCTGGGGTTGCACAGTGGGGCATCCAGATTTTGGATGCCCCCGGGGGGAGGGAATCGATCGGCCCAGGAATCTATTGCACTCTATCGATCCACTTTAAAGTGTAACAAAACATTCCAGGACCACCCGTGGGCTTTGTCCCAGGATACCCCACTGTGTATAACCCCCCAGAAAGTTCAGTAAACACTTACCTTTCCTGGCTTCAAAGGTGCATGCGCAGGCTCTGGTCTAATGAAAGACGCTCACCATCACTACGTAATTCAACAGGCTGGGATCCCCATTGATTCTAATGAGAGCCACTTGCCGAATTACCTAGTGACAGTGGCCGGCTCTCATTGGACCAGAGCCTGCGCATGCACCGTTGGACCAGGAAGAGGTGAGTGTCTATGAGTATTGTGGGGGATCTTCCCCCCAGGGCATTCCAAATCGGGATGCCCCTGGGGAAGTACGCCAGGCAAGTGCGCACCTGCGCGCAGGAGCCCCGCGGCCGAACTGGGAAAAAACTTTTATTTTGTTGTTGCATTCATGGACTGCTGCCCGCCCCCCCCCCTGCCATGCAAGTACCCCAAGACGCACACACTCTCCCCCCCTCTAAAAAATCATCATCTATTTTTAATATCAATTTATTTATATTTTCTCCTTACCTTTTCCTCCGTGGTCCTCTGGGCTCAGCTACAGTCACGACTCACGAGTCTTCGAATCATCAGGTCGGCGGTGACTCAGCAGGTGGGTGGAGCCTAACGGCCGCCCTCAGGTCCCGCGCCGGCACTGCTTCTTAGAGGCTGGCGGGCGCCGGAGCAGCTGATGGGGGGGACGATGTCCGCGGGCACGCATGCTGGAGCCCCGCGCCGGCACTGCTTCTTGGAGGCGCCGGAGCAGAAAATCAGCGGGGGAGGGGCGCTGGAGGTGGAGGCGGCTTAGCAGATCTTCTTCTTCTTGGCCACCGCGCGGGTACGTGCGCCGGGCAGGGGCGAGCATGGGGACCACGCAGCTGTAAGATAGTAAAAAAAATATATATACATGCGCCCGCCCGTCTGCCATTCAAGCGCCCTAGGCCCGTGCCTAGGTTTGCCTTGCGGCAGATACGGCCCTGCCCACTGTGTGAAACCCCCCAGATCCCCGAACCCAGCTCACCTCTTCTTGTTCCCACGGCGCATCTAAGAGCAGCGGCTCTGATGGCCGCATCCTCTGCCTCCCTTTAGCAGGGCACGTCCCTGCGCCAGGTATTTGTCAATGGCCGACACGGGCACGCTCCCTGTTAGAGGCAGGCGGAGGATGCAGCCGTCAGAGCCGCTGCTCTTAGACGCGCCATGGGACCGGGAAGAGGTGAGCTGGCTGCAGCGGGGGGGATTCAGAATAATAATAGTCTAAACTTGTATTTTCTATTTGTATTTATTTAGTGTTTTATAAAATGTTGCTTTTACTTGAATTCCATTTAACAATTTTGTCTGCTTTTTTGGTAATTTTTTCTTGTTTTAATAAATAGTGGTTAAGCTGGGAAAGTGACAGCATTTTTTTTTTACCATGCTATGGTTCGCCAGGACATATGAATGGTATCTTTTAGGCCAGGCGTTGCCAACCAGTACATTTTTTGTTTGTTTCCCTCCCCTTAATTGACTGTTTTGTGTGTTTTACTTTGCTTTTATGTGGCTGAAGCAGTGGTGTGCAAAATTGTTTAACACAATGCAGAGCATGTAGCAAATAGGAAGCCACTGTACACTTATGTGATCCAGCTGCTGCAGAATCAGTGCTCAGCTCTATTCAGTTATACAAGATGCAGTGACATCACAGCAGCCAGCGAGCTGAATGGTGCAGAGTGGGACACAAGTTGCATCACTACTCACCTCTAGCTGGGGCGTGCCCCGGCCAGCCAATCACAAATGGTTGCCCCCAGGTATGTGTCTAGCTAAAGGAATAGCAAGACCAAGACCTGCACCTGCTTCATTGGAATGAGGTTCAGTAAGAGGGTGTGGTGATTTAGTGGGGCAGCCTAGTGTGCGCTGATTTAGCGGGACATAGTTTGGGATGCCACAGAGAGTAGAAATTGGATGGCCAAATGGGCAATTCCCGGACAATTCTCTATGCCATGGACAGGCAATGCCCGGATGCCCCTGTGTGTGAAACCCTCTGGGTTCACTCACGTCACACTACCACAAAGCATAAGCAGGCCGTGGCTACATCGCTAACAAGGTGCATTAATATTATATTTCACTATACAAAATATGTCTTTGATTAGGGCCCCCAGACACAACTTTGCATGGGGCCCCAGATATGATAAGTCCGCCTCTTATGACAACTAGCGATGAGCCAGGGCGGGATCTCTCCAGTTAGGAAGCCCTCTGGCCAGATAGTCCTTAATATCTGGAATTCAGTAATCCTGAATGCCGAATACAATTACTCGAGCTCCCACTACCTTGAGAACTGGGCCCCTTACTGATCCCCTGGACCCCTTACCAGTTCACAAACTGTAAAAAAATGTAAAAAACACATGAAAAAAAAAGTTCACCTCTCGGCTGGTCGGTGCCCTCTCTTCATGCCCTCCGAGGCAGGGAGTTCCTCCTGGTCCATCTGGCGCTGGTTACAATGAATTAAATGAATGTATTACCGTAATAAAATTAATTGCAGGTGATTGCAAGAAACTTTCTTGAGTAAAATGATTGCCTGTGTAAACTCCCAAAATGAACCAGTAGTGTTAGGATTTTATGTCTTCCCTGTCATGCTTATCCTGATGAATCACCTGCCCTGCGTTCTATGGCTTTGCTTCCATATCCTGTGCATCCCCGGCAGGGCCGGATAATAGGCAGGGTGCAAGGGGCTCGTGCCCCTGGGCCTCTACCATTTGCCCTGCAAGAGGTACCAACTTTGGGAGCTATGGTTGGGGGTACTGGGCATTTGCTGTGCCGCCGCTCGGTTAGGTCAGCCCCGACATGCTCTTGTAAGGGTGTATATCTGAAGTTCTCCCCTTTCCAACAATACATCCAGTGGATCCTTAGCCCCCCTAGGTCCGGAGATACAGCACTACAGCACTCGGAGATGTACCACCCCAGCGCACATAAGCAACAGTACCAGGATTTGCGGTACCGCCACTTGGTCGAGTCAGCCCTGATCCACATGTCATTCGCGCTTGAAGATGTACCATCCTGGGTGACGTGCATTGATTCCCAGGATGATTTGGAGCCTTGGTTCTTCGCATCCAGGGGGACGAGAGACTCAATGAAGGTGAGATGGAAAGAGGAGGACAGCCTGGCACAGTTTAAAAAAGGAAGGTAGCAGCCCTTTGGGAGCTTCCTCACCCAACTGACATACAGTAACTGACAATGCACAGTAACAGGAAGCCCAGCAGCACTTCCTGTTTGTAGGTGGCATGCAAGTCTATGAACAGTCATTTTTGACTGTTGGTCTGCTTTAATCTGGCCCTGATCCTCGGCACACCTTTAGCTGTGCATCTTCCTTTAGTATACATCTTGGTTGTGCTCTGCTGCTCATTTCCGGCCAGCGATGGCTCTGGGGTAGCCAGGGGTTAATAGCGCCGGAACTCTGGCCTTCAGCCCTGATTGGACAATGGCCGCAAAAAGCCAGGCCTCTCCCATCATGCAATTGCCTGTAATAGTTGTTTGGTAGGATCTGTTCTGTGGCCTTATACTTGAACCTGAGCTGTTACCTACCTCTCGACCATCCCAGCTTGCAGCCTGAACTGACCTTGGCTTGTTCTGACCTTACAACCACCTCTTCCCTCTGTACCACTCAGCTCTCTGACCTCCCCGCTTATAATCCTTGGCTTGTCACTGGATTTCCTTTGTGCCCCACTACTCGTAAGTCTCCTTCTGGCTGAAGCTCATTGCTGGATCTGCTGCCACGACTACCTGCACTGTGCCCTGGGGGTTCATGTGTCCCTCCAGCCCCGTGACTCAGCATCCTTTGCACTACCAAGTCCTGGGGGCAACCGTGTCCCACGAGGCATCACCAGTGTCCCGGTAAACAGGGGCTTACTATAGGTGAAGCAGCAGTGAAGATTGGGGGTTGATGGCTGACAAGGAGGCAGGTGTTCAACCAAGTAGTTTGGTATTTTGGTATATGTAATGCTTCTTTGGTTATATTAAACAAATAAATTGGGATATTCCTTTTTTTCCCACTCAGTGTTGATCTCGATTTAGTAGTTTCTTAATCATTACTTATCATAAGCCACGAGATAGTAGAGAAAGCTATTGTATATATATGTTTATAACAATATATACGGTATACATTCTTTCTATCTTCCCTTCCTTCTTCCTTCTTTTCCATTCTTCTTTGCTCTCGTTTCTCCTTGCTCTCATTTCTCCTTTCCTTCTATCACTTTAGTTTTCCTCCTTTTAGTTACTTTCTAACTTTTCCCCACCCCCACCCTATACCACTTCTATTAATGCCAGAGGAAAAAGAGGAGGCCAAATGAAAAGGAGCATGGCAAAAAAAAGGGGCAATAAATTAACAAGGTAACAAAAAAATGTAGGACTGATCTATGACTGGTCTCAATACCTTGATACATCATTGAAGTTGTCCTTCAATTTTTCCAGGTTTGGTAGTCGTGAGCTCGATTTCTAGTGTGCCTTTCATTTTAAAAATCCAAAAACTGTGGCCCCAATAACCACAAAAAGCAATCCAAGTCAGCACCACCAACCCAGAAAAGATCACAGACTAATAATCCACATAATATTCACAAATGTATTGATATTAAAATGGACTCAACAATAATCTAAAAAGAATTCTTTCTGCAGGGACATCAAAGTCCATAAGTGAAACATATCCAGAGATAAAAATCCAAAACATACAAATATTGTGTAATTAATACAATTAAAATAAACTCACTTTCTCAAGGTGCCAGGACAACAAAGTAACAAGGTAACAAAAAAATGTAGGACTTATCTATATGACTGGTCTCAGTACCTTATTAAATCATTGAAGTTGCCCTTCAATTTTTCCAAGTTTGGTAGTCGTGAGCTCGATTTCTAGTGTGCCTTTCATCTTGTGTTTCCAAGCTCCAAATGTTGGAGGTCTTGCGCTTTGCCAGCAACTGACTATATAGTGTCTTGTACCTGTCATGATGACAATGGGATATTCCTGTCATCGGTTTCAACGTATATATAATCCACAACTTTCATATAGGCCAATGTTTTACCTTCAGCCTCAATTATTTATAATACTTACAATAGTAAATTTTATTAAAAAATTAGATCTTTACTCAATAATTTATTTAAACGGATTATAAAATCATCAGTTCATATAACAATGGCTATTAGAAGCCTCTTCATTGCATATGTACATACCTCCCAACTGTCTGGCTTTTGAGCCCCCATGTCTCTCATTGTTCTCAATTGTCCCTCTTTGAGGTGTAACATGTAGATTTACATCAATAAATAATTAATTCACCTATTAAAAGTGTTTATATTGTAACTGTTACAACCTATCTCCTATACATCAATTAATGAGGGGGTGTGGCCTAATTTAACAAATGTTGCTCTTTCTCACCCTGAAAATTTGGTAGGTATGTATGTACAGTCAATTACGGTTCCTGGACAGTCCAGGAAGTAGCATTTCCCTGGCAGCAGGCAGTCTCCATCCTACAATGTCCGACATTGTGCCTCTCAAACATTTCGCCGCTGTGACTTTCTCAATTCCCCTGCAATTTGTGGCCAGTTTATAAGGCCCTTGGAACCATTTTGAAGAGAAGTCATAGAATGGCAGGTCTTTCATTCAATCCCATGGAGCAGTGTGATTTTACTGGTCATTTACTCAAGCCCAACTGTCACTCATGTCTACCACTGCCATTCTGAGCCCCCCACCGGAATCAGGATTGCAGTGAGGAGTTTTATTATTTTAATGCTAACATTGGGCTTAGCACAGGAGGAGGGAAGGATGGCTGTAGGGTTACATTAAGCTTGGAATTTTTCTTTAAATTGGGACTGGGTACAGATTTGAGTCCCCAGAACCCGGACATTTATTTAAAGTTCAGCTGAACTTGCCGAACCCGAACTTTGGAGGGCGTTCACCCATCTCTACTGGTGACCCCTTGTGCTTCCATTATATAGACTCTTGTTTGGTCTCAGGATCATGGTGATACACCCATGTTTCATCACGATAACAATTCTCCTGAAAATTCTCTAAGCATGTCTAAATTGCTGGCAATATGCTTTTTGCTCAGGCGTCTACATTCATAGCACACCTTTGTGTCCTTTGACATAATCGAAACATCATAAATGATAATGAAACATTGCCTGCTGAGATTCATGAGCTATACCACTCACATTGACCTGAAGATCTTTCCAAAATCACCTGCAGTCTATTCTGTACCTCATGTAAAATACTTGGTCCAAGACTTTTTACATGGTAGTAGGAAGGTACAACATACAGCAATCATGACTTCATTAATTTCCTTAGGCTTCTTTTGTAACTAATCACCAAACAAAGCCCCCAATCCTTCACTCTGGATGCCCCAGGGACACGCTGTCGACCCTAATCCTTTAGAATCCAGGGATGGCCTGGACCACTTAAAAGACATCCATTGAGATTGGATTTTCCATTTAAGTGATTTTGCAATACATCCATACATTGTGTGTTAAAGGGCCAACAACTAATAAATAAGGAGCGACCCCCCCCAACCTCAGATGACAAAATGTGTTTTCTCTGCAACCCAAAAAGATGTGCTTTTGCCTCAATATCTGATAAGATGCAGCAAAAATACTATGATTAATGTATCACTTGTATCATTATTATGAATTGTATTATTATTATTATTATTATTAATAATAAATTAAAACAACAATAATAATAAGTACATATCGTTTGTATCCACATTTATGTATCCACATCCATGAAGGGTAAATCAGGTTCCCCCACTTTAATCCTTCCCAGACTTTGATATGTTTCCCTTTATTGTTGCATTTGTGATGGAGCTTTTAAAAAATGTAAAGCTTGTGAGTACTGGGGGGACCTTGACAATTTCACTGTGCGCTCCTAACTCAATTTCTGATGAATAATTAGCGGAATCCATCTGGCAAAACACTCATTCAGAGGTGCCTAATGAGGGAACTCCGTAGGGAGGTGACAGAGGGACACCTAGCGGCACTTCTGGGGAAAAGCAAGGACAGCAGGTTACATGCGGGGAGAGCAGGTGATTTCATATATTACTGTACAGATTTTTAGTATTCTGGTACTTTACCATGTATGTTTCCTGCACTAAAAACACCAAAATAATTTAAGGATAGTAATATTTACACTGGATGGCCAACACAATAGGGTTAATTCAGCACTGGGCTAAAAAAGCCATCCCAAATTAACGCCTTCACTCGCATGTGAAATATGTGTGGGGGCGATTGAATATTATATTTTGTGCAAGAGAGCTGGCGAGAGTTTTAGACTTGCATGAGAGTTTACATTTTACTCTGGCATCTAGCTCCGGGTTCTGGCAGTTTTTTGCCAGCAGCCCTTTCTTTTAGGTTTTTTTTTACTGAGCAAAGCATCCCAGTACACCAGGGTCCAAGGGACCCACCTTAACAGTTCAAAATGATGGCCGGTGACTTACCTATACCTCACAGCCCTATTACCCACACTGCCAATAACCATGGGGTGTGGAAGGCACAATGCCTATCAGCTAACCCTGGCGGATCTCCAGACCTCTAGCAAATATTATAAGGGCTGGTAGCTACTAGGTTCTGGGGTCCACAGGTTGGCACTTGCGCCCTATACTTGGTGCACCGGTGCAAACTTTTTTGTTGTTGTAAAAAACAACCCCCTGCATAAATACACGAGAGACCGCGAAGCGTACTTTTTAGACCTGCTCTAGGCAGGTATAAAATGTGCACGCAAGAAATATAACAAACAGATGCTCAACACATGTTCCACAGCTGTTTTGCTCTATAACTTATGGCGATCCGGTCTCCGCATCCTGATGGCCCGGACCCTCATGTAAGCCATGGTGACTGCCCCTGCCTACTACATTTATTACAATGGAGTGGGAGTCTCAGCCCTTTGGCAAGCCCCTCGATTAAAATTATAGAGCAGGTGTGGCCATTCACTGGGAATGAAGCAAGGAGGCAGCCAGGCCATTGTCGTAAGCATATATGGTGCTGTCTTGATCTCCAGTGGTGGTAAGTTTGAATTTTCTGGTATAGGGAGGAGGACTATTGGGGAGGATGCGGAGTATAAAAAAAACAGCCGCCTGGATACTCACCTCTTTCGGGTTGTGCTCCCCCATGACCAGGAGCAGCACGGCCAGCAGCCAAGCCTATCAGCACCCCTGGGGCTGGGTGTGCAAGCATATAGGCAACAAAATGGATGTTAGTCCATTGGTCCATGCGCAGGGAGGCATAACCTCCTTCAACATAGTCAGAGCTAGCCTGGGTAAAAACACGCACACACATTAAATTGGCATTTAATTGGCACCGTGAATCCGTATTTAAGATGAGAACTTGCAAATACCCAGATCTATAACCTATCAGTGTGCAATGCTAATAACGTGCCATTTAAAAAGGGTACGCAATCATCTAGGTCCATCAGAGGCCCATCACATCAGCCCTAGGGGCAGAGTAGATTTGCCTCAGGTTCCCAAAGCGACCTTTTTTATCCTCAGCCAGTGATGTAGAAGAAGAGTCAGGAGGTATGTGAGGCGCCAGAAGAAAAGAAGGTTTAGATCTGAGGGATCAGAACTGTTGGATGTACAAACACCCATTTCAGCACCCCAAATGCCCAAGATTACAGCAAGCTCGCTCGAGATCTCAACCGAATTAAAAGTCTTGAATCTAACTGACTACCCTTTGTCTGAGAGGTCAGTGCTCTCACGGGGCCTTTCGTTTGCACCCATGTAGCATTTGGATAAATTTGAGCTTGTTAAGGACCGTCAAAAAGCACTTTGCACGTTCCAGAGATTCAACATCTGAAATACAGTGGGGATAACCGGGGGCTTTCTGATCAGTTTAGAGGTCAGAATATCACGCAGGCTGAGAGAAATGAGATTATCAGCCTCCAGAGTAACGAGAACCTAATAATAAAAGAGGCGGACAAGGGCGGCAATATAGTGATACTCTTAGTAGACTATTACCACAGGGAAGTAATAAGGCAGCTGAACAATCTTGCACACTATATCAAATTGTCTTTTAAACCTATTCGCCTCTGCAAAACAGAACTTGATTCGCTACTGCTGGAAGCTGTACAAAAGAGGGTCGTAAACAAGAGAGGGTTTGAGTATCTAATTGTTGAGTTCCTGGTGATTTCTAAATTTTATGTGCTTTCCACAGTACATAAGGACCAATCGTCTCCGAAATCGGGAGTCTAACAGAACCCTCTTGTTGTTTTATTGACTGCCACCTTCAGCCACATGTCTTGGGCCTGGAGTCCTATGTATGACATTCAATGGATCTTTTGAGACAGCTTGAGGATATTCATCTCCCCACATATTTGGTTATATTGCCACCTGTGATGTTGAATCATCATATAACTGTATCACACATGATATGGCAATATCAACAGTCAAGTATTTCCTGGGCATGGGATCAAATGATAAGAGAGCCCTGCATGACTTTATTGTCAAGTTATGTGATTTTTTCGTGTCCGATTATTTTCTTCAATGGGACCTTTTGCAGGCAAATTCTAGGGGTGGCCATGGGCACCAAATGCGCACCTTGGATAGCCAACCTTTTTTTAAGTCGGTGGGAACGGGAGGTCGTGTTTGGGGAAAAATTTGAACGGTACCAGCCCTACATCTTGGGCTGGTACCGCTTCATAGATGATGTTTTAGTCATTTGGCGGGGCTCAGCTAAATCTTTCAAACAAGGAGCTTTTCTAACTTGGAACATCTCCCAATCACACGTCACTTTCCTAGATTTAACTCTCAAACACAGTCTCCCACACTTTACCAGCCATCAAGATTAAAGATTGAAAAATGGGATCCCCATTGGTCAGTTCCTGTGGGCCTGCAGAAACTGTTCAAGTGATGAGGATTTTAAGATCCAGGCCACTGACCTCATAAGGTGTTTCCTACAACGGGGTATTCTAGGGCTCTTGTGGAGCTGGCACAAAAGAAAGCAAAACAAGATGGTTGGAATGCGCTTTTACGTGAGAGATTCTACCCTAGAGGGAATGTGATGATATTTATCTCCTCATTTAACATCAGTGGGGCAATGTTCGTAACATATTAAGTAGGCATTGGAAGGCCTTAACCACAGACACCGACCTGTAAGATGATGATGCCCATGGGCAAAAAACTTGAGAGATAGTTTATTACACAGCCACTATGTCCCCATATGTTCATGGTTAGAGGGACATAGGGCCAAGGGCAACTTTGCCTGTGGCAAACTGGTAAGACCTGAAGCTGGGGGGGTCGGCTGCTAAGTCATGAATTATGGTGGATTTCTCATCTTAACACACAAACTCCTCAGGGACTTAATGAGGATTTCCCGTTAGGCTAATTTTTGTTAAGTATACATTTTGTGAAAAATATTTTATTTGCACTAATATTTTGTTTTTCAGCCTTGGGTTATGATTTGTTGGTTTCTAAACACTGTTTCCATTTTGTTTCTGTGCTGATTTTTTCCAATATGAGTTGGTCCTATACCTCACGTACACAGCTTGGCTTTTGTCGAAGCCACCTATGAAGATCGTCCCCCCCCCCCACCCGGGTGTCTCCTGATAGAGAAAGCAAGCAGCTTGGAACTTGTCACAATCTGTACAACTCGCACCCACACTCGCTGTGCCTCTTATTGTTTCTGCTCAAAGAGTATTCATTTCACCTGTATTCCATCCAGTGTGAGACTGGGGTTGGCTATATGAGCTTTTGCTCATTCCCATATCTCATAGGACATATTTCCCTGATTTTTTTGCTATCTGTCATTTACTCCTTTTGTAGAATATGGTACTTTTTCCTGATGAATTAATTATTTGAAACTTAGAATTTATGCTAGGGTATAGTGGACCATCTCCCTAGACAGATGGAAATATACAGGGCTCATTTACCGTAACCTCGCCTCAATAGTCATTAAGTGAAATGGTACATTAAAATATATTTATTTATTGTTACTAGCACATTAAAAAGTTTGACACTTGAAACAATAATCCAATCTGTGCTCCCACAAAAGCAGGAGACCGTGTAATTGGATTTGACACATTCGTTGCTTAGTAGTAGTATTACATGGTATGGACAATTTGCAACAGCATTGACCTTGTCCTGCAGAGTAGACTAGTTTCGCTATAATGAGCTTCTTCAGTGTCTGCTAGGACTTAATGGGTTTTACTGCATCTGTGATAATACAATATACAGGAGCATGTTTTAACCAACTACAACATCCAAACAATGTTCATAAAAGACAAAATTATAAACATAAATGTGAACATAATGATTACCTCCATGTGTAGGGCAGCTTCTTTAGCATCCTTGGACAGATTTTGAGCAGTCCTAAGGCTTCAGACCATGTGAAATAAATTTCGGCTTGAAATATAAGGCAGGCAGGGAAAAGACGTTTCTCCAGGGTTTGACAACAAATACTGAAAAATTCATAGATTAAATATATGTAGATAGTAATCCCAGCCTTGGAAGTAATGTACCTTCACCAGGTTCACCCCGTGCCATCCCTCTAAGGAGCCTGCCGCTTGGGCTAGGTGCATTCAAATGCCGGGATACTCAGATTCCCTTCCTCAATATTGGCCTTAATATCACGGTCTAGAAGTATATTGTAAGAATATTTTTGGGGAATGCTATAGAGTAAGGGTACACTTGGGACTAGAGCCCAACCTAAATCCAAACCGATAAAGCATAAGTATATTAATATGTCAAGATCAGGTACCTGAGGTGGAATACTGGTAATATGTTCTCCTGGCCTGTGCGACCCCGGGTGCCTGGTGGCGTGCTACAAGGTCGCCCCCGCTGGCGATGTTGAGTGCGGGAAACCAACCCGCCGCCACCGCCAACTGCAAACGGCGATAGCACGCTACCCTCCTCTGCTTCCCCAGTCGCCGCTAGCGTGCGGCTGTGGAGGCCGGGAGAAGAAGGGTGAGGGACGCCAACGTCACTTCCGGCAGCTGGAACGCAGAACACGGAAGGCCAATGGCCAGTATGTATACGCGTCCCCGCAAACCGGAAGTGACAAGGCACCCGGCCGCTGTTAAGCACATAAGTGCTACTGCGGTTCCCATCTTAATGGAGACCAATCAACTGGCTTGTGATATAAAGCGTAAAGGGAAAAAAATAAATAAATAAATATTTTGTCACTATAGGGTCTGAAATCAATGAAAGATTATAGTCTATTTACAAATTAACAGATCCAATAAAAGAAAAAGGACCCTCTGTGTTTATTTCCTCAGGATATAGGCCGACAAATAAATGCAGGAACAGATGTTAAAAAATAGCAACGTGAGAAAGCAGTAGCTGTGCGAAATATACTGCGGCAAAGCCCTAGATAACAGCAGCCCCTTGGACGAACCTCGGAGGAAACCAAGAACTAGGTAAGTAGGCTGGGAGCCTGGAGGTATGGGAAGAAAACAAACCAAGAAAACAAAATGAGATCAAAATTGCACCTTATAGCAAAAAAAGTTAGAAATTCAGAGAGAAAAAATTATGTCCAAACCATGGTAAGCAGGTGCCCTGCACATAAGAACAAACAACAGGTCAGGGGATAAATGAAGAAAACACGTACATAACACCTGGTACATGTATATTTGCTTGTCAGGAATGACTACATGATATTGAGAATATTCATATATGACAGTGGAGAGGCTGTGCTGTGAAATCTTTCTGAGCCATTTTGCTGATCTGCTGGAAAAATGCGGGAAATCTCCGGGACAAAGGAGCATCTTTACGCCAGGAGAAAGGAGCATCTTTCATCAGCTGGACAGATATGGCACCAGGCATTCATGTCCAGGACTCATTTTCGGACTAGGGCGGAGGAGGAACGTGTTGTGTGACCAACAGACTTCAGGTGGCCTTACCGCGAGAATGACGGAATGGGACGATGATGCAGATTGACGATTGGAGCAGCAGGGATTCCACACCAGAAACATCTTAACTTATACCGCATAATTTATACGAGAGCTTTTTCAGGGTTTTCCATAGAAAAGGGTTTTTCCTTGTTTTTTCAGCTTCTCATGAGCAATCTCTTGGAACATATTGGGTTATTAAGGTTAATTACTGTGCTGCTAATTAAACCCGTTTTATAAATACATCTTACTGTGTGTGTAGTGGATAATTTCTCACACAATAGTTTGTAGGTGTAAAGTATTTAAGGCATAACCTATTTCTTTCTTAGGACAGTTCACTGGTTGTGTTGGGAGAGCCTTAGCGGCCATTGTTTGTATCAGATTAGTGGCCGCTGGGCTGATATGATTGTTAGTATTTGCAACATTTATAGCATTGATCTCTAATAGAGATATTGGAGGTTAGTATGTTAGCAGATATTAAATATTTATATATATTATTTTTAAATCTCCTTTTTCAGACAGAAAGAAAAGCTTAGAACACATTGTGATTAGAGGAAAGGCACAAAGCTTATGGACTCGTTTAGGCCCGGAAAGCCATGGGCTTTAAAGTGATAGATCCATTTGGTTTCCCTTTGAAGGGTGATCTTCTCTATGTCCCCCCCCCCCCTCTAATGTTGACATGGATACAGTCAAGTCCCACTATTTTAATTCCCTCAGGATTTTTATCATGATGGGTGAGGAAATGTCTGCCTATAGGCGTTTTGATGTTGCCTGTGCGTATATCGTATGTGTGTTCGTATATACATTTCCTTAATTGATGATTTGTTTTTCCTATGTAGAAGTGTTTACATGGACATATCAGGACATATATCACGTGACTCGACTTACAGTTAACAAAGTGTTTCAATTTGAGGGGTGGTCTGTCCCCTATGGTCAGTGTTTTGGTGATATGCATGTATCTGCACAGCTTTGGCACTGATATGTACCAATAGTAGTACAACACGATTTCTTAGAGACATTTGTGAAGTGGCTATGTACTAAGTGATCCGGGGGCTTTGCCGCAGTATATTTCGCACAGCTACTGCTTTTTCATGTTGCTATTTTTTAACATCTGTTCCTGCATTTCTTTGTCGGCCTATACCCTGAGGAAATAAACACTGAGGGTCCTTTTTCTTTTATTGGATCTGTTAATTTGTAAATAGACTATAATCTTTCATTGATTTCGGACCCTATAGTGACAAAATATTTTTTTTCCCTTTACGCTTTATATCACAAGCCAGTTGATTGGTCTCCATTAAGATGGCGACCGCAGTAGCACTTGTGTGCTTAACAGCGGCCGAGTGCCTTGTCACTTCCGGTTTGCGGGGACGCGTATATATACTAGCCATTGGCCTTCCGTGTTCTGCGTTCCAGCTGCAGGAAGTGACGTTGGCTTCCCTCACCCTTCTTCTCCCGGCCTCTACAGCCGCACACTAGCGGCGACGGGGGAAGCGGAGGAGGGCAGCGTGCTATCGCCGTTTGCAGTTGGCGGTGGGTTGGTTTCCCGCACTCAACATCGCGAGCGGGGGCGACCTTGTAGCACGCCACCAGGCACCCGGGGTTGCACAGGCCAGGAGAACATATTACCAGTATTCCACCTCAGGTACCTGATCTTGACATATTAATATACTTATGCTTTATCGGTTTGGATTTAGGTTGGGCTCTAGTCCCAAGTGTACCCTTACTCTATAGCATTCCCCAAAAATATTCTTACAATATACTTCTAGACCGTGATATTAAGGCCAATATTGAGGAAGGGAATCTGAGTATCCCTGGCATTTGAATGCACCTAGCCCAAGCGGCAGGCTCCTTAGAGGGATGGCATGGGGTGAACCTGGTGAAGGTACACTACTTCCAAGGCTGGGATTACTATCTACATATATTTAATCTATGATTTTTTCAGTATTTGTTGTCAAACCCTGGAGAAGCTTCTTTTTCCCGCCTGCCTTATATTTCAAGCCGAAATTTATTTCACGTGGTCTGAAGCCTTAGGACTGCTCAAAATCTGTCCAAGGATGCTAAGCAGCTGCCCTACACATGGAGGTAATCATTACGTTCACATTTATGTTTATAATTTTGTCTTTTATGAACATTGTTTGGATGTTGTAGTTGGTTAAAACATGCTCCTGCATATTATATTATCATAGATGCAGTAAAACCCATTAAGTCCCAGCAGACACTGAAGAAGCTCATTATAGCGAAACTAGTCTGCTCTGCAGGACAAGGTCAATGCTGTTGCAAATTGTCCATACCATGTAATACTACTACTAAGCAACGAATGTGTCAAATCCAATTACACGGTCTGCTGCTATTGTGGGAGCACAGATTGGATTATTGTTTCAAGTGTCAAACTTTTTAATGTGTAATTTTGC
Source organism: Gastrophryne carolinensis (assembly GCA_027917425.1). Lineage (NCBI taxonomy): Eukaryota > Metazoa > Chordata > Amphibia > Anura > Microhylidae > Gastrophryne > Gastrophryne carolinensis. Next base: position 88,961,646 of record CM051241.1, read on the forward strand.
TAGTAACAATAAATAAATATATTTTAATGTACCATTTCACTTAATGACTATTGAGGTGAGGTTACGGTAAATGAGCCCTATATATTTCCATCTGTCTAGGGAGATGGTCCACTATACCCTAGCATAAATTCTAAGTTTTATTAGGGGCCATTTGGTTAACCAGTCGTTATTTGCCCACCTTATGTTTCCAGGTGGGTGTCATTTCCCCAATGTAAGTACAGTTACGTTTTTGGTTCCAGTGGTGGGTTAGGCAATTCTGGGCGAAACCCCAGTCTATGGGGTGGACCCGACCCCTCTTTTCCAGAATGAATTATTTACCCTATTCAGTTATTAATTGCTTATTTTTCTGCTAATTGATCATTATGAGCTCTATTCGGGCCATTCTTTCCTCAAATGTTCCTATCTGTATCCTATGCTTTTTTGCATCTTTATTTAGGCATTTATTTACATTGTTATCTTTTGATGTAGCCAAGATTTTTATTTTTTAATTTCACATGTGCTGCATTGTTTGTGTTTGCTGTATTATCACAGCACCAGCCGTCCCTTTCCTTGGCTGTGCTGCTGGCCATCTCATCATTGCCTGCCCTGCCCCCTGGCTGCACCTTTCCACCCCGCCCACTCCACCCCAGGGCGGCCTGGCAATTTACATCCAGCCGGCTTCCGGGCGCCTTAGGAGCAGGGTGAGGTGAGTTTTTACATGGCACTTTTAGAGGCGCTCACCAGATTCACTTTCATAAATGTGGTTTTGAGTACAGCGCCTAGCATTCACCAGAGCTGCCTGCCACTACGAGGCACTACCTGCCGCTATCCCTTGATGAATAACCCCTTTGGTGTCAGTGAAAGTGTCTTCTGCTTTTACCCTGTGTAGTGTAAATCTCACTGTGCACACACATGGAAGGGCCCATAGCTCAAGCTACCGGTAGTTATAGAAATTGAAGTAGAACTGTTAAACATTTTCTAGAGAAATATCACTGTTCTATTACTGATTAACACAGCCTGGAACTTTCTACACACCCCGAAAAACCTCACCTGCTGCCCCTCAATCTCACGCCTGTGCAGTGCAATGGGCTGCAATGGAGCCGCCCAAAATCCCTCGAGACTTCACTGAGCTGTGGACGGCGGGGTGAGGATCAGGCCCTGAAGCAGCCGGATGTCGTTGCAGCAAGCAACATCCAAAAGGTAAGTAGGGACCGATGGGGGGGGGGGGGAATCGGGCCCTTTTTATTTTAGGTCTGATGTTTTCACTTTAAAGAAAGTAAAGACTTGTGATATGAACACAAATCTAGTAGAGTAATAACTATAAATTTGATATTACATTATTGTTCCATTACCGGATTAAGTGTTGATTTAACTATTGGTTTGCCACTGCATATTGAATGTATATTGTGTGTGCTCTAGCATTAAATCTATACTGTTGTTATTTCAGGGGTGTCACCACAGTTCGGGAAGAGGCAAAACCCCCAAAACATATTCCAGATCCACCGAAGGTTGGGTTACACATGTATTTGTAATTCCAACAAATGAGGTCCATAAAGAACTAAACTGGCAAAACTTGGGCGGAATATAATATTAATCTGAACAGAAAGACAAGTTGACACTATATATATATATATATATATATATATATATATATATTGTAAATAATAATAAATACACAATTTGGACAGGTTGTACCGTATACTGAATAAATAAAGAAATACATAGAACTTGCCCCCAAGGTACAGTAAATTAGTTCCATGAAATGGTCACAGCCTAGGACACTATTCTGGTCTCAGCATTCACTGCAATCAGGAGCAGAGTCTTCGGTCTGACCTCGATGAGGATTGAGCGTTACATCTCTGATAAGTGCTGCAGAAACAGACGCAGCACATATCCAAGCTCCGGGGAGTTTTGGACTAAGCTGAATAATGTCTCCACTTCTGACAAAACCCGATAATGCCTCTTGGAGACCGCTTAATGAATGTAGCACCGTGCTCCCATTCCTTTCTGGGGCTTTAGAGGAGAAAAACAATGACAAGGCGGAGAGCCTCCGAGAGTAATTACTGGAGACATTTAAATGGCCAGACTACGGATTTTTATAGGCTAAAGCTCTTCTCGCCCTTGTGCTGGGCCACAACAATCCATCCTCAGTCTGGGATAGTAAATGCATGTAAGGTGTAACATAAAAAACCCCAGGAATAAATTGAGGAAACTACTCTAGGCAAAAAAGACTCTTAAGACTTGCATAACACATTATATCATACGTACTTGTTATGTATGTGAACCTTTTAACCAACATTGTGTATAGGTGGCGCTGTTGGGTTTTCAGTGTTTTTTATACTGTACATTGTAACAGATTTATCAAGAAGAGGGCAAGAAAAATTGGAACAGAGCTAGTGGTGAGTAAATTCTAAAGAATGGAAATTTAAAAATGTAAATTTCATTTATTAAATTTTTTTAGGATTTGTAATGTTTGAAATTTCCCATTAATTCTTAAAAAAGTTGTGCAAGCCATCCCAGAGAGAGTCCGACACCAACTGTTAGCCGGTTAGCTAGAGCGTTGGGGAGCTGGCATTCAGTGACAATCACTCACCTTCTTCCTCGCAATCCTCAGCACGGGTGTCCCACTATGCTCTTCAGCCAGTTGGAGGACACATATCCTGTGTCCTCTACCTCTTTGCAGAGTGACATGAGATACCTGTGCCGCTAAAGGTTAACGAGGTTTACGATTTTTGGGGAAATTCCGCGAACAGTCCGAATCAAATTTTCTCATCGATTCAATCATCTCTAATAAGAATCAAAGCATCTGTCCAAAACAGATCAGATTCCTAATCTTGTTCAGATTAAAATCCCACAATTAATGAGCCCCAATTTATTTGAGTTGAGGAGAACCAAAACCAATTTAGATAATTTGAAGAATCTAGTGCTTTTTCCTGATCTGGGGCAACACAATCTGTGATGTTTCAAAGTGTGGAAACCCACGATTTTCCCTGTATATTCATCATGATCCTCGATCCCAAAGTACACGTGAGGGTCTCTTGCCGCCTCTACATTCTGCACACTTGCCATACTTGGCAGACTTGATTGTCTGTTACTGAGGTTGCACAGGCAGGGGAGTGGAGGATGTTGTGGGGTGCTTTAAAGTGTGGCAAAACTTTACCTTAGTCTTAAATTAAGGTTTAAGGGGAGTTTATCAAGGGGTTTCACAACGAAGGCCATCCAGAATCAAGATGCTCCTAAGGAAATCTCTTAAAGAAAGACAAGAATAAAAAAAAAGGCCATCCCTGGTCATGAATACAGCCTGTGGCCATCTGGCTGCCTCCTCGCATCACCTATGGGGGGTTCTAATGTACAGTAGGGGAACTTTGGAGAAGCATTGGGATTATTGACAGACACTAAGTGCCTTTATAGCTGACATTATGCTTTGCCCCTCATACAGGACTAGGGCTATCTGTTAGTACCCTATGAAAAACTCCACTATAAAAATAAAATATGGTTTTTGTGAGTTTAAAACTTCAGCTGGTAACATGTCTGGTGCTCGTCCTATATAGTTTCCCCTTAGTATATAAGGCTTACACGAGGCTCAAAGAAATGGCAATGTTATCAATCCAGCTTGTTTAATAATTACAAAGAGAAAATGGGATAGAAAATATCAGGGTTTTTTAAAGATGACAAAGAAGAAGAACAGCAATCAAATATATTTCCAGTATTTTGCTGTCAGTTTTATGTGCATGTACATGACATAAATGGGTTTAATATAGTATTAGGCTGCCTTGCCCCATGTTAGACTGTGTCTGCTAAGACATCCAGTAAAGACCCATATTCATTAAAATTTAGGGTAGGGTATGGCACACTCAGATCAGTAAATATGGGATTCTTTCAGTCTGTGAACATGCCAAGGGAAAAATAGAATCATACATGCATATATACTGGCAATTCATGGTGGCATGGTGGCATGGAGGCAACAGAGAACCGTCTCAACAGGTAAGGGAAAAAATAAACAATTCCAATATAAGGAAATAAGAATAATCAAACACTGAAGGCAGGGCAGGGGTTTGGGAAACAAGAAATAGAAGGTTTTTTACTTGGAATAGAAATAGAAGTTAGGGCACTAAGAGGCGAATGAATGGAAGATTTCCTAAAGGGGTTTCAGGGACAAAGGTTGGAGTAAAGAGAGAGAAGTTTTTTTTCTAAACTAGCAGCCTATTAACCTGGCAGGTGGAGGAGTTTCCAGGCCTAGGAAATTAGGAGAAACCTAAATAGTGGGGGTACAGAAAATGGAGAGAAGAGAAAAGCAGCCAACCTATTTGAAATTGCTACGTGGTAGGTCCCCGGCCCAAAGACACAATTGGAGTGAGGTCTAGTACAAGGACAGAGTTTGGAGTACAGTAGGTAGGTAGACGAGGGAGGTATCTCTCTGAACTAGGAGCCTCCTTACCCCTCCTACCAGGCAGCCATTCCATTCCAAAGTGCCATTTGGTGGGTATTTTATGGGGGTTTCTATTGGGTTTGTGATGAGTAGTGTTAGGTGAACCCAAACCACAAAGTTTGGGTTTGAACCAAAGTTTGTGAGTTCAGATTCTCAAACCTGAACACGACTCCAGCCAGAAGTTTGTGTTTGAGTTCGGTGTAGGGCTGGACCCTAGAGGCAAAATAGATCCCCAACGTTCAGGTCCCCATTGATTTCAGTGGGGACTGGGTTCCGGCTTTTATTCAAAACTCAGCCAAACTTTGAGGCTTCAATCAACCCTACTTCTGAGTAACTTCCTCTGGGGACACAGTTTGGGGTTCAACTGTTCACTGAGAAGCACCCTGAATGAAGTACTAACTACAGTACTTGTTGAGCATGAGGTGGGAGCTGTATTTGCTAAATAATTTAGCAAACTAAACTTTAGAAAAGGTGTATTACATTGTTGTAAATAGTTTAATAAAATAAATTATAATTAAAGTTGAACAGTAGTAGCCACAAAAAGTGTAGCAAATACAACTTTGACTGTTGTGCAGGTCAGACATAAGTCGACACAACCTGAAATAACTATTAATTTGAACCCATAGCCCCTAGTTTGCCCACACTCACTCACTATCTATTGGGAAGTTCAGTTAATTTGAATATACCGGGTAGACATATTAAATGCAAACGCTTTTGAGATGCAAAACCAAATCCAATGCACCATATTTTTCTGGCCTTTGATAGAAAATAAAAGGAAGTACAGATTGTTCCATAAAGTATTCTGAAGGATCCTCATCGTCCGTGACTCAGCCGCCCGGAAGGCAGAGTGTCATTATCACGATTAAAGCTCCGATCCTAACTAGGAGCCTATTTACTGTTAATTCACAATGTAAAAGCGGCCTGTGTTATTTCTACATCTCTTCTGCTCCTTTCTGTTATTTGATTGCTCATGTGGCCGGAGGGGATAGCAGAAAGAAAAAAAATAGAAATAAAGAGGCGCCGGATGCATTTCAAGCTCAGGTAAGCCAAATTGACTTGTAATTTGTTTCAGCGAGACTCGGCTCGAAGAAGTCATCAGAGGAGCCTCTTTGTAGTTTCAGGGACAGTCAGTAAATGTTGGTTCTACATCGGGCGGCTTGACATTTTGAGCGACTTTCCACTGTGTTTGTTATTCAAGGTTTTCTTTTGAAAAAGAAATAAGCAAAAAGCAAAACACAAGCTAGGCAGGGGACAAGGTCTTCAGAAAACTTTATTCTTCTGTTTGTTGTAACATAGAGTGGAATATGGTGAGCTAAAGATTAATAATTGATCTGCCACCATTTTGTTATTGTATCTGGGTTTAATGTGCATTTAAAATGACCCTCTAATTAAATAGGACTGGAGGCATCTTCCTTTATGTGTCCTCTTCCAGGCTGTGTCCTTTCTGCAGGTCTGCTAGGTAGGGGGCTCCTTCCTGTTCCAGTGGGCTGTGATCTTCTTGGGGCAGAAGTGCTGCTACTGCCACACCTTCTCCTCCCTTGGCATCTTTCCAAGCTAATGCTGGGCTTTTGGGGCAGGGAGGCTTTTATACCCCCCTCTATGTCACCCCCCTTCAGTTATGTCATTAGTCACAAGGGAGGATTCCACAGAGGCTTCTCATCTGTGGTATAAAGCCCCCTGCCCCGATGGCTCGTAATTAGCATAGCGGGATGCCAAGGGAAAGAGAGGGAGGATTTGTGTCCCCCTCTCACTACAGATGCTAGAGGCTCCCTATTATCAAGAAGATCACAGCCAACTGGACCAGGGTGCAGCCCCCAAGCCTGAGGATCTACAGAGAGGATGTAGACCAATGAGCCAGTGAAGGAAGATGCAGCATGCAGTATGTTGAAATGGTATTTTTCTTCTTCTTTAACTGTTTGGGAACTGTAAGGGGTCCAAGGGACTCCTATACCAGTTCGCAAGTGGTTGTAATGAGAGATATATGTTCCAAATACCAGATACTGAGAACTATCCCATCGTAGGGCTTCCGAACCGCATTGTTCCTACTCCGGCTCATCACTACACACTATTTGTTACAGAAAACGGGTCCCGAAGTAGTGCCAGGCATCCGCATAAAAATTGCCATGGGTATAGACTTTATTATTTTTACATTGAATAACTCTTTAATGGTCCTTAAAGTTGAACCAGTCTGGGATTTCGACTATCCTGCTGTGTGAAACCCGCTAGATCACCCACCAAAATGCAACTCTTCCCGGTGCTACGGCTCATGTGCAGACTTTCGTCCTGCAGAGCCATTTGCTGTGCATATGTAATACTTGGCAAGCGTCTCTGTTTTCAGGAGCATAAGCTGGCGCAACCCCGGCAGCGGGTGCGGTCCAGTCTCCTGCCTATCTAAATGGCCGGGGACTGGAGCACGCGTACCGCCCAAAGAAGCTGCTTAAGCGGCCTCCCAATAGCCCATGTTGGGGTCCGTTCCACTTTAACAGATATTTTTTCTAATTTACAGACCAGTTTATAGTCTCATGAAAGAGCTGTACAACAAAAAATATGTCCTTTAAGCTGCAAACTCAAAACAGTCACAAATCATACATGTTCCCCTTCTCATACGAAATATTTAACAGCTCATAGAAAGGAGTTTCCAGTACATATAAGTTGTCTTCTAACAGAGGATTTGACCAAACTTATGGTAGATGCTTCCCTAATTATATGAGATCTTTCCTCACAGGATATTTTCCCAGCCCACAGCATAAAGATTCCAACTACTGGGAAAGGTTTTCGAACTCCTGAGATGTCTTCAAATTCATTGTTGATGCACTGTAGAATAAATAATAAGAGATTTTAAAAAATGGTTCAGCCCCAATCAGATATATTCTGAGATTTCTCAAATGTCTAAAACTAACTCCAATATTATAAGATCTGATTTTTTTTGTTCAAATCAAATTGCTTTTAAAGTCATATATGAATTTAAAAGAAATTGGTCTAATAGGACCCCCGGGTCATCCTTGGAAGTAGTAACAGGTTTGTTTTTTGGAAAAAGAAAAAAAAATGTTTAGTTATAAAAATAATCTGAAATGAAGTGTCAGATTCACTGCAAACCTAAAATGGACCAAATGTCAAAAAAATACATTTGCGCCAATTAGTACTGTAGGAATTCTAAGGGGCATCCAAATTTTGGATGCCCTACTGTCGGCATTGATATGAAGCCCCCTTTTTTTTTAACAATCAATCTTTATTGAGACCGGCCAGGTCAAAAGGGCATACAGAGTTTGTCATTTACATAATCTCTTGCTTTAGGTTCAAACAGATAGAGTTACAACACATTGACATAAAAGGCAATACATCCATTATTCACTAAATCCACGACGTTCAAATGCCTGCATATCAATTTCTCAACCTAGCTCGTTTTTCTTAAACCTTGTTGCCAACGTGCCTGCACTCCTTCCTCTCCGACCGTCAGCTTTTTTGCATAATGACATCAAGAGAAACTGAGAGGGGGGGGGGGGAAGAACAAGAGGGAGAGAGTGAAGGGGATAGGGATAGGCCCCTCCGCGCCATCCCGCCGCCTCAGGGTGCTCCAATCACCTCCCTGCCTTCAGACGATTCCACAAACATATTCCATGGAGTCCAGCGGAGCCTATGTCCCTCCTCCGTCGGTTTGAGGGTGGCTGTGAGATCCTCCATATGCCTAATATCCTCTACTTTCCTTGCCCACAAGCCTATTGAGGGTGGCGCTTGGTTTCTCCAGTACGCCGGAATACAGGCACGGGCGGCATTTATCAGGTGAATGGTCAAGGACTTCCTGTATTTCCCTACTGAAAGGGGTGTGCAGTGTAGCAGCAGGGCCTCTGGGGAAAAGGGGGTGGTTTCCCCCGTTATCTTATGGATCCATCTCACAACCCCCTCCCAGAAGCTGTCAAGCTTCTCGCACTTCCAGAAAATGTATAACAGCGAGCCTGTAGCTTTCTCACATCTCCAGCAGAGGGGGGAGACCGTCGGGTAGAACCGGTGAAGTGTCTGGGGCGTTCTGTACCACTGACTGAGGATTTTGTAGCCTGCCTCCTGGTATGAATTACTTATTGATGCCCGTTGGGATAGCTCCAGAATCTTCTTGATTTGAGATGGGGAGAATGACATTCCCAGGTCTCTTTCCCAAGACTCGACAAAGTTCGGGACAAAGGTCTCCCCCGGGTCGGTTAAGAGTTTGTATGTTAGGGACAAATAGCCCCTCATCGGTTCCGTGTTCACACAGAATCTTTCAAAGGGTGTCAGTTCTCTGCAGTACCCTCCTGGGGGGTCCAGTTTCTGCAGGAATCGGGAGACTTGCATTGCTCTCCAGAATGAAAGTCCGGGCTGGTCTCCTAATAACCTGAGCTCCTGTATAGATTTCCATAACGAACCATTTAGAAAGTCACGAGCCCTGCCCCTCCCGACCCCCCTCCATCCTCTAAATCCTGCGTCTATCTGGTTGGGTAGAAAATCTAGGGACCCCAGGACTGGTCTAAGTGGGGAGGGGGAGGGCGCATATCTGGCCCATATCCTTAGAGTCGGGCCAATTGTCGGGTGTGTTTTAAGTCCGCTGGGGATCTCCCCCGAGGACCACGGAAGGCCCGCCAGGAGGACCGGGGACCACTGCTGCTCCAACTGGATCCATCTCTTATGTCTGTCATGAAGGTTCCAGTCTATTACCCTGTTAAGGTGAGTTTCTGCGTAGTATTTTTTAATGTCAGGAAGTCCAACACCTCCTCTATTCTTAGGGAGTGAGAGCATTGCCTGCGAGATCCTAGGGCTTTTTCCCCCCCACACAAATTTTATGAATTCAGCTCGGACAGAATTCAGGAAGGATGCAGGTATCTGTATTGGCAGAACCTGGATCGGGTATAGAAATCTTGGTAGCACATTCATTTTGAGGACATTACATCTACCAAACCATGATAGTGTTTTGTCTTTCCAGGTGTCTAGGTCCTTCTTTATTACACTAAGCAGTGGGGGGAAGTTTACTGCAAACAGGTCTTTCAGACGTGGCGTTATTCTGACTCCTAGATACTTAATTGAATCTGGAGACCAGCGGAAACGGAAGTTGTGTTTAAGATCATCCAGATTCTTCCGTGATAGGGTGATATTTAATGCCTCCGACTTCTGTATGTTGATCTTATAATTTGAGAGGAGGGTATATTCTTTAAGCTCTCGTAGTAGGTTAGGTATAATTATCATCGGTTGGGTGATGCAGAAGATTAAGTCATCCGCAAAGGCCGCTACTTTGTGTTCCGTTTGCCCCTTCCCTAACCCTTTTATATCTGAGTTCGCCCTCACTCGCCTGAGAAAGGGCTCTAATGCCAGAATAAAGATGATCGGGGAGAGTGGGCAGCCCTGTCTGGTCCCATTCGTTATTGAGAAGGGGTCTGAAAGTACCCCATTCACTTTGATGCAAGCCGAGGGGGAGGAATACAGAGATGGAATACAGAGATGAGATCCAGGCTCGCATATTCTCCTGCAGGCCTATGTGCTCTATCACTGCCTGGATGAAGTCCCAGCAAACTCTGTTGAATGCTTTCTCCGCGTCTGTTGACAGCAGCAAGGCCGGGACCCCGTCTGTGTGAATCAGGTGCACCAGATTGAGTATTCTGGTGACGTTGTCTCTGGCCTCTCTTCCAGGGGTAAATCCCACCTGGTCATTGTGCACCAAACTGCATAGGTTAGAAGCAAGTCTAGAGGCCAGGATCTTCGCAAATATCTTCAGGTCTACATTTAACAGTGATATCGGCCTGTAGTTGGCACACTGGAGTGGATCCTTGTCTTTTTTGTGGATCACTGTGACCTGTGCCCTTAGCATATCCGGCGGGATGGGTTGTCCCCTCGGAAGGGAATTAAAGGCTGCCACTGCGTGTGAGGTCAGAATGTCACCCATCCACCTGTAATAGGACAGTGTGAACCCATCCGGGCCCGGGGATTTACCCGACGCGGAGGATTTAACTGCTCGGGTCCACTCTTCTTCTGAAAGTGGGGCTTCCAGGGCCTCAAGAACCCCCGGGTCCAGCACGGGCATGTTCGAAGAGGCAACATACTCCCTCGCGAGGCTGTCTGCCTTGTTATTTCCCCCTTCCGGAAGGTTATAAAGTTTATAAAAGAAGTCCTTGAACGCTTTTGCAATATAGGTAGAGACCTGTTGGCCATTTTGATTCAGTATCTGTGGTATGAAATTTCTTGCCCTCTGTTCCCGCAGCAACCTTGCAAGAGTGCGACTGCACTTGTTACCATATTCATAGAAGGAGCGCCTGGTTTTCAAGAGAGTGGATTTGGTGCTGAACATCAAGATGTCCCTGAGTTTATCTCGTGCTGCGGCCAATTCTAGTTTTACCTTCACCGCCTGTTGTTTTTTGTGTTCCGCTTCCAGGCGGCTTATGTTCTCCAGTAGCCCCCTGACGGCCCTCTCCCGCTCTCGCTTTCTTCTAGAGGCTGATCCCTCGGATGTAGCACTTATGGGCAGCCCATACACTCATGGGTGGTGTCTCCGGCCTGGTGTTAAGGTTGAAGTAACTCCTTAATTCGCCCCTTATCTCCTCTTTTAGGACAGGGTCCTGTAAGAGTGATTCATTTAGGATCCAGGAGCAGGGCCTAGAGAGTACCTCTGGTAAATCCAGGGACAGGGTGATCAAGGCGTGGTCTGAAATTGTAATGGGGTCAATCTCGGTCTTTCCTACTAGCTGCAGATGTTTATGCTCTATAAATAGGTAGTCTATTCTCGAGTACAAGTCATGAGGATGGGAGTAGAAAGTATAGTCTCTCCCTCTCGGGTTTTGTACTCTCCATGGGTCTATGAGCTGGGACAAGTGTAGCGTCTTCTTTAGTTTTTTTAGGGTACCGTATGACAGGTGGGAGGCCCCCCTAGACACATCCAGTAGGGGGTCTAGAGCGACATTGAGATCTCCCCCGAAGATTACCAGGCCTTCTGAGAAAGTCTGGAGGGTGCTCAAGACCTTCTCTAAAAAACGAACCTGATCAGAATTTGGTGCGTACACGTTGGCCAATGTGCAGATATGGTTACCAATCTTCCCTTTCAGAAATAGAAACCTCCCCTCTGTGTCTGACAGGCTGTCTATCAGGGTCCATGGGATAGCCGCCGCTACCAGGATGCTCACCCTCCTCGACTTGACATCTGGCGAGTAAGAGTGCCACCCTATGGGGAACCGACGGTCCGAAAATTTTGGGGCCCTTTCTTTTTGGAAGTGTGTCTCCTGAACAAATACCACCCGCTCCCTACGCCTCCAGAACAAATTCAGGCACATTCTCCTCTTTTCAGAGGTATTGAGGCCTTTTCAATTTAGGGAGGCGATTTTAAGTCCCGTCGGGGGTCTGGCGTCAGTCCCTAGAGGGGGCGGAGAGGCCATGGGGAGGGGAGGGGTAGCCATCGACAGAGGGGTTGGGGTTGAACGGGAAAAGAAAACTGTGGCGCGGCACGGCCGTGGAGGACCCAGGTCCCCCCAGCCCGAAACAGACCCCCCCTTCTGGGGGTGCAACCCATTATAAACTTCAACAATGAAAAGCACATATGCACATTACCTGTTAACTATATACAAAGCATAGCCCGTCTCTCTCTGTCCCCGTATATTCTCCTCCCGATCCCTCCCCTCCCCCCGTGCAGCACCCATGGAAGCCCAACCACAGCTCCCCTCATGTCTTTAGCCCATCTTATGTCTGGAGTCCCCGGGCGCTCAGGACCCAATGCCCCCTCTGTAACCCACCCAAGCCCCCGGCCCGACGGCCACGACCCCACGGGGAGGCCCCCCACCCGACCGTGGAAGCCCCCTTTTGAGCTACATACTCACCTCACTGGGAACCAGAGCAATGGGCACATTTTGCAAAGGATGTGTGCACAGCTGTATGTTCTCTTTGGGGTTGATTTTGAGCCTGTTGAGAAACCAAGCTTCTTTTTTGGAGAGAAAATTGGGAGTGGCAGGGTGGGCGGGCAGGGTAACTGATACCTGCTCGATGTCCCCGTCATCTATGCTGTCCCCACTTCCAAACTTCCTATGGGAATGGGAGGGGGGAAAGCCACAGTGCCTATGGGAATGGGATGGAGGGATGAGATGCCCACAGTGCCTATGGGAATGGGATGGGGGAATGCCACACTGCCCATGGGGAATGGGATGGGGGAATGCCACACTGCCCATGGGGAATGGGATGGGGGAATGCCACACTGCCCATGGGGAATGGGATGGGGGAATGCCACACTGCCCATGGGGAATGGGATGGGGGAATGCCACACTGCCCATGGGGAATGGGATGGGGGAATGCCACACTGCCCATGGGGAATGGGATGGGGGAATGCCACACTGCCCATGGGGAATGGGATGGGGGAATGCCACACTGCCCATGGGGAATGGGATGGGGGAATGCCACACTGCCCATGGGGAATGGGATGGGGGAATGCCACACTGCCCATGGGGAATGGGATGGGGGAATGCCACACTGCCCATGGGGAATGGGATGGGGGAATGCCACACTGCCCATGGGGAATGGGATGGGGGAATGCCACACTGCCCATGGGGAATGGGATGGGGGAATGCCACACTGCCCATGGGGAATGGGATGGGGGAATGCCACACTGCCCATGGGGAATGGGATGGGGGAATGCCACACTGCCCATGGGGAATGGGATGGGGGAATGCCACACTGCCCATGGGGAATGGGATGGGGGAATGCCACACTGCCCATGGGGAATGGGATGGGGGAATGCCGCACTGCCCATGGGGAATGGGATGAAGGAATGCCACACTGCCCATGGGGAATGGGATGGGGGAATGCCGCACTGCCCATGGGGAATGGGATGGGGGAATGCCACACTGCCCATGGGGAATGGGATGGGGGAATGCCACACTGCCCATGGGGAATGGGATGGGGGAATGCCACACTGCCCATGGGGAATGGGATGGGGGAATGCCACACTGCCCATGGGGAATGGGATGGGGGAATGCCACACTGCCCATGGGGAATGGGATGGGGGAATGCCACACTGCCCATGGGGAATGGGATGGGGGAATGCCACACTGCCCATGGGGAATGGGATGGGGGAATGCCACACTGCCCATGGGGAATGGGATGGGGGAATGCCACACTGCCCATGGGGAATGGGATGGGGGAATGCCACACTGCCCATGGGGAATGGGATGGGGGAATACCACACTGCCCATGGGGAATGGGGTAGGGGATGCCACACTGCCTATGGGAATGGGGTAGGGGATGCCACACTGCCTATGGAAATTGGAGGGGAAATGCCACACTGCTCATGGGAATGGGAGGGGGAAATGCCACACTGCCTATGGGGAATGGGAAGGGGAAATGCCACACTGCCTATGGGGAATGGGAAGGGGGAATGCCATACTGCCCATGGGGTATGGGAAGGGGGAATGCCATACTGCCCATGGGGTATGGGAAGGGGGAATGCCACACTGCCTATGGGGAATGGGGTAGGGGATGCCACACTGCCTATGGGAATGGGGTAGGGGATGCCACACTGCCTATGGAAATTGGAGGGGAAATGCCACACTGCCCATGGGAATGGGAGGGGGAAATGCCGCACTGCCTATGGGAATGGGAGGGGGAAATGCCACATTGCCTATGGGAATGGGAAGGGGAAATGCCACACTGCCTATGGGAATGGGAGGGGGAAATGCCACACTGCCTATGGGAATTGGAGGGGAAATGCCACACTGCCTATGGGAATTGGAGGGGAAATGCCACACTGCCTATGGGAATTGGAGGGGAAATGCCACACTGCCTATGCGAATTGGAGGGGAAATGCCACACTGCCTATGGAAATTGGAGGGGAAATGCCACACTGCCTATGGAAATTGGAGGGGAAATGCCACACTGCCTATGGAAATTGGAGGGGAAATGCCACACTGCCTATGGAAATGGGAGGGAGAATGCAGTTCTTATTTTCCTCCTCCAAATCCTATGTGCGTCATATAGGTCGAAAAATACAGTAATTCAAAAATTCCGTCGGAATTTCTCTTTAAACTTCCTGAGGCAACACTGATAGACTACTTCACATGCGCTATTTCTTTCTATTCTTCAATATTTTACTCAAAGTTTTTGAACAAGAAACTACATTGCAATCTCAAGGACAAGGAGACATTCACCGATTTCTCTAACCCATCATTATTTCAGTACAATGGTCTATATTCAGCTAAACACATTATTCCATTAACAGCTGTTTATTGAGTAAAAGGTTTGCAGAGAGAAAACAAGCTTCTTTTTTGGAGAGAAAACTGGGAGTGTCAGGGTGGGCGGGCAGGGTAACTGATACTTGCTCGGTGTCCCCGTCATCCACGCTGTCCCCACTTCCAAACTTCCTATGGGAATGGGATGGGGGAATGCCACACTGCCCATGGGGAATGGAATGGGGGAATGCCACACTGCCCATGGGGAATGGGATGGGGGAATGCCACACTGCCTATGGGGAATGGGATGGGGGAATGCCACACTGCCTATGGGGAATGGGATGGGGGAATGCCACACTGCCTATGGGGAATGGGATGGGGGAATGCCACACTGCCTATGGGGAATGGGATGAGGGAATGCCACACTGCCTATGGGGAATGGGATGGGGGAATGCCACACTGCCTATGTGAATGGGATGGGGGAATGCCACACTGCCTATGGGGAATGGGATGGGGGAATGCCACACTGCCTATGGGGAATGGGATGGGGGAATGCCACACTGCCTATGGGGAATGGGATGGGGGAATGCCACACTGCCTATGGGGAATGGGATGGGGGAATGCCACACTGCCTATGGGGAATGGGATAGGGGAATGCCACACTGCCTATGTGGAATGGGATGGGGGAATGCCACACTGCCTATGTGGATTGGGATGGGGGAATGCCACACTGCCTATGGGGATTGGGATGGGGGAATGCCACGCTGCCTATGGGGAATGGGATGGGGGAATGCCACACTGCCTATGGGGATTGGGATGGGGGAATGCCACACTGCCTATGGGGATTGGGATGGGGGAATGCCACACTGCCTATGGGGATTGGGATGGGGGAATGCCACACTGCCTATGGGGATTGGGATGGGGGAATGCCACACTGCCTATGGGGATTGGGATGGGGGAATGCCACACTGCCTATGGGGATTGGGATGGGGGAATGCCACACTGCCTATGGGGATTGGGATGGGGGAATGCCACACTGCCGATGGGGGAATGCCACACTGCCTATGGGGATTGGGATGGGGGAATGCCACACTGCCTATGGGGATTGGGATGGGGGAATGCCACACTGCCTATGGGGATTGGGATGGGGGAATGCCACACTGCCTATGGGGATTGGGATGGGGGAATGCCACACTGCCTATGGGGATTGGGATGGGGGAATGCCACACTGCGTATGGGGATTGGGATGGGGGAATGCCACACTGCGTATGGGGAATGGGATGGGGGAATGCCACACTGCCTATTGGGAATGGGATGGGGGAATGCCACACTGCCTATGGGGAATGGGATGGGGGAATGCCACACTGCCTATTGGGAATGGGATGGGGGAATGCCACACTGCCTATGGGGAATGGGATGGGGAATGCCACACTGCCTATGGGGAATGGGATGGGGGAATGCCACACTGCCTATGGGGAATGGGATGGGGGAATGCCACACTGCCTATGGGGAATGGGATGGGGGAATGCCACACTGCCTATGGGGAATGGGATGGGGGAATGGGATGGGGGAATGCCACACTGCCCATGGGAATGGGAGGGGGAAATGTCACACTGCCCATGGGAATGGGAGGGGGAAATGCCACACTGCCTATGGGAATGGGAGGGGGAAATGCCACACTGCCTATGGGAATGGGAGGGGGAAATGCCACACTGCCTATGGGAATGGGAGGGGGAAATGCCACACTGCCTATGGGAATGGGAGGGGGAAATGCCACACTGCCTATGGGAATGGGAGGGGGAAATGCCACACTGCCTATGGGAATGGGAGGGGGAAATGCCACACTGCCTATGGGAATGGGAGGGGGAAATGCCACACTGCCTATGGGAATGGGAGGGGGAAATGCCACACTGCCTATGGGAATGGGAGGGGGAAATGCCACACTGCCTATGGGAATGGGAGGGGGAAATGCCACACTGCCTATGGGAATGGGAGGGGGAAATGCCACACTGCCTATGGGAATGGGAGGGGGAAATGCCACACTGCCTATGGGAATGGGAGGGGGAAATGCCACACTGCCTATGGGAATGGGAGGGGGAAATGCCACACTGCCTATGGGAATGGGAGGGGGAAATGCAACACTGCCTATGGGAATGGGAGGGGGAAATGCAACACTGCCTATGGGAATGGTTGGGGGAAATGCCACACTGCCTATGGGAATGGGAGGGGGAAATGCCACATTGCCTATGGAAATTGGAGGGGAATTGCCACACTGCCTATGGAAATTGGAGGGGAAATGCCACACTGCCTATGGGAATGGGAGGGGGAAATGCCACACTGCCTATGGGAATGGGAGGGGGAAATGCCACACTGCCTATGGGAATGGGAGGGGGAAATGTCACACTGCCTATGGGAATGGGAAGGAGAAATGCCACACTGCCTATGGGGAATGGGATGGAGAAATGCCACACTGCCTATGGGGAATGGGATGGAGAAATGCCACACTGCCTATGGGGAATGGGAAGGGGAAATGCCACACTGCCTATAGGAATGGGAAGGGGAAATGCCACACTGCCTATAGGAATGGGAAGGGGAAATGCCACACTGCCTATAGGAATGGGAAGGGGAAATGCCACACTGCCTATGGGAATGGGAAGGGGAAATGCCACACTGCCTATGGGAATGGGAAGGGGAAATGCCACACTGCCTATGGGAATGGGAAATGCCACACTGCCTATGGGAATGGGAGGGGGAAATGCCACACTGCCTATGGGAATGGGAGGGGGAAATGCCACACTGCCTATGGGAATGGGAGGGGGAAATGCCACACTGCCTATGGGAATGGGAGGGGGAAATGTCACACTGCCTATGGGAATTGGAGGGGAAATGCCACACTGCCTATGGAAATTGGAGGGGAAATGCCACACTGCCTATGGAAATTGGAGGGGAAATGCCACACTGCCTATGGAAATTGGAGGGGAAATGCCACACTGCCTACGGAAATTGGAGGGGAAATGCCACACTGCCTACGGAAATTGGAGGGGAAATGCCACACTGCCTATGGGAATGGGATGGGGGAATGCCAAACTGCCTATGGGAATGGGATGGGGGAATGCCACACTGCCTATGAGAATGGGATGGGGGAATGCCACACTGCCTATGGGAATGGGATGGGGGAATGCCACACTGCCTATGGGAATGGGATGGGGGAATGCCTCACTGCCTATGTGGATTGGGATGGGGGAATGCCACACTGCCCATGGCAATAGGAGGGAGAAATGCCACACTGCCCATGGCAATAGGAGGGGGAAATGCCACACTGCCTATGGGAATGGGAGGGGGAAATGCCACACTGCCTATGGGAATGGGAGGGGGAAATGCCACACTGCCTATGGGAATGGGAGGGGGAAATGCCACACTGCCTATGGGAATGGGAGTGGGAAATGCCACACTGCCTATGGGAATGGGAGGGGGAAATGCCACACTGCCTATGGAAATTGGAGGGGAAATGCCACACTGCCTATGGAAATGGGAGGGAGAATGCAGTTCTTCTTATTTTCCTCCTCCAAATCCTATGTGTGTCATATAGGTCGAAAAATACAGTAATTCTCTTTAAACTTCCTGAGGCAACACTGATAGACTACTTCACATGCTCTCTTTCTTTCTATTCTTCAATATTTTACTCAAAATTTCTGAGCAAGAAACTACATTGCAATCTCAAGGACAAGGAGACATTCACCGACAGTGATTTCTCTAACCCATCATTATTTCAGTACAATGGTCTTTATTCAGCTAAACACATTATTCCATTAACAGCTGTTTATGGAGTAAAAGGTTTGCAGAGTGAACTTTTTTCAGTTTTTTATGTTGTATGATTCAGCATTGCAAAAAAAAAATGTTTTGTACTTTTTTTTTACTCTGAGACCTGATAAGTGTAAAGAAAGTATTGTATTCAAAAAAGTGCATCAGCTGACATTTGTATAATGAGCATGTGATTACTATCTGACACTGTGTAGCACTGCAATTTCCAAATGGCTTTTTTTATTGGAAAAAGGCATGCATCAAAAAAATCTACAAAAACTATGTTCAGAATTCTGGTCTTACTAGCCCCCACAAACCAGTATTAGGAGTTGGAAATGGTCCAAATGGTTTGAAGGGCAAGCTTTGGCAATGCAGGATACCAGTCCCCATTCCCTTCACCTTGTGTGCATTGCTCTGCCAGGTGGTCTCCCAACAATAGGCCACACAGACCACTGGTCTCTTCCACAGCCCCAGTGTCCTGGAGGGGGGTCCAGCTAATAAGGAAAGGGTAAGTTTGAAAAAATAAAACACTGTGGGACATCATAATTGCCCTGAAGTTTTCTACCAGTTCAGTGGGCTGATTTAAGTCCTCTCCTGGTCCATCACGTTAAATTTAAGCGAAACATCTACTACTTCTGATGCCTCCACCCTGCCACCCTACCCTGGTGCTGGAATGCTTCACACTGTTAGCACTCCCTCCTGGACCTTTTAGTGTTAAAACCCTGGATTTTTTTCTCTTTCTTCTGTTTTACTTTCTCTTGTTGATGCACACAATTGCTTTCTGATCTTCATTTTTATCTACCCTTAGCTCTTCCCCTAGTCAACATTGTTGCCACTATGAGCCTATCAGAGCACTATGACTCATACTAGACAACATTGTTGCTACTAACAGCCTTTCAGGGCCCTCTGACTCTGATCCTGTTGTTTTTACATTGCTTCTTGCCTATTCTAATAAATAAATATTCATTTTTATCCCTTGCTGCCCTCCAGTGGCCTAACTCTGTAACTACACCTAGTTTTGCTTTATTCCCTAAATAAAAATAGCCCAAGATCAATATGTCCGAAAGGGTGGATATTCTTGTCCGTACAACTGAATCAAAGAAAATTCTAGCTACTAGACGCTAGCTAACACTAGCTAAATTCTTTGGCAATCTATAACTCTCAGCACCTTTATACTAAGCTGAAATGTTTCTGTCTTGCTTGGGCGTAATTTATCTAAAATTTACAAAATATATTTGCAGCCCTCAAATATATAAGGAAACTTAAGAGCTCAAATACAGATATATCTCCAAAAATTACGCCTTGTTTTCTAATAAGTTCATTTGCCAGTAATCTCCAAGGAAGATGATGCACTTTAAAGTTATTTTATATACCTTGCAAAATGTACAAAACAAAAATACTACAATCTGTGTTACAACATAGAAAGCCTAACAGGGCAAAAGCATATATATATATATATATATTAAAACAGATTACTCATCTGTTTTAATTGCTCCATGCAGAAAATCAGCAGACCACGTCCAAACAAGATGGCTGCTGTACTTGGGTTCACAATGCAGGTCCATCTACCCAAGGCAAAGTCCCATCATCGTCCGTCTGGTCAGGCGCACCAGCACATGTTTTCTCCAGCTGCCCTCCAAAAGAAATCTCTCCTCTCTCTCTCCAGCCTACAGTTTTTATCAGGTGGACCCTTTGTTCCATTTTGAAATCTGCAGGTCGTCTGTGATTGGCCCAGGCAAAACTCACAAATGAATACCCTTAGTCTATCACAGGTAGCCAGCTTAATTTGCATACAAATGCACACCTGAAACTGGAGCTACAGTCAAACCAGTCTTTAAAGAACAAAGGGGGTTACCCACCATTCTGCACCAAACAAAAGGGATTGTCCTATATACAGTTATTGCATGTATAAGATTTTTTTTTACAATTTCTATGGGAACAAAATATATAAAAACTATCATAGCTTCACAATCCACCCAGTTGTTCCCTATGAAAACTTAAAAATCGGCAACAATCAGTGACCAATGTCCCTTTCAGCTTCTGGTGACTGAAAAAAAAAAAAAACTTCTGGAAAAAGTCACCAAATCCAAGTCCTTAACTCGTATCAGGGCCCAGGCAAAGTCAGAATGTCTTTCAAGTGTCCCTGCCGCTGTAATTCGACTTTTCAAAGTTCCACCGCATCACCCACTCAACCGTTGCTCGACGCCATTTTCTTGCCCATCTGGTTAGGCTGGGACTCATCACCTCAATGGAAACGGCTGCGGGAACAAACAAAAGTACAGCGGAATTACCTGTCCTTTACAAAGCATTCAGATCAGGAACATTCTCTGATACTGCCTTAGCTCTTATTTCATTATAAGGCAACTTTTGCTGCCTAACTGCACTTAATCCAAAACGAGAATTAAATCTGGCAGAATGTGTATCAATATCACGTTTGGAAGTTGTGGGGTGTGCAACACCTGTGCGCCTCTGTCCCACATCACTATGTGCAGTATTACAATTACTGGACAAATGCCCACGTTTCTTGCAGGTAAAACATATGATTCTATGTCCAGTTACCCTCTTCCATTTGTTCCACAACTCCTCATGAGGGATCCCATCTATCTCTTGCTTTGGAACCCCTGATTTCAATAAATCCACCCAGAGAATCTTGCGAGGAATTTTCCATTTCCTTTTCACCAAGTCATTCTCGGGCTTTTCAATAGGTGCAGACTGCACTTTCTCAAGTGGAGGCCCACTCAGTGCACGTGAGGGGGTCTTAGGCTTAAGCAATGGCTGCTTAACCACCTGGCTTGCTGCAGGCTGGCTCACTATATTTCTGACCTCATCAACTGAGCTAGATACAACTTTGCTTGACCTAACCTTAGAGCCTGACTTCCTTTCACTACTCTGGGAAGTATTACTGGCTACAGACAAAGCTTTGTACTTATTTTCCAACTCAGAAAACTCATTTGCAGTGTGTTGGAGGCATTCTACAGCTACTACAAGTTGATCTCTCAAAGATACAACTTCCTCATCAGCTTTGAGTTTTTCCGTCATGTCAGCATGAAAAACTTCTAATAGTAGCCACCCCATCTCTGCCACTGCAACTCTAGCTTGCTTATCGAGATGGAAACGTTTAAAACTAAATTTAGCTAAACGGCTATGTATGCTACCCTCACCCAAACTAACACTAGGGGGAGCATATTTACCAAACTCTTTAGCAATGGACACCCATGGACTCTGATTAACCCAGCTTGGGACATTACAATCCTCAATTTCCCATTGTGAAGTATGCTTAACCCCAGCCTTCTTAAACAGCTTGTGAAACATTTTCTACTCAACAAAGGTATAACGAAAAAATAACTCTCTACAATTTGTGCACGGTTTCAGTTGGAAATTAGTGCAAATAACGGCACGAGCCCCCAATTGTCTTGCTTGGGCGTAATTTATCTAAAATTTACAAAATATATTTGCAGCCCTCAAATATATACGGAAACTTAAGAGCTCAAATACAGATATATCTCCAAAAATTACGCCTTGTTTGTCTAATAAGTTCATTTGCCAGTAATCTCCAAGGAAGATGATGCACTTTAAAGTTATTTTATATACTTTGCAAAATGTACAAAACAAAAATACTACAATCTGTGTTACAACATAGAAAGCCTAACAGGGCAAAAGCATATATATATATATATATATTAAAACGGATTACTCATCTGTTTTAATTGCTCCACGCAGAAAATCAGCAGACCACGTCCAAACAAGATGGCTGCTGTACTTGGGTTCACAATGCAGGTCCATCTACCCAAGGCAAAGTCCCATCATCATCCGTCTGGTCAGGTGCACCAGCACATGTTTTCTCCAGCTGCCCTCCAAAAGAAATCTCTCCTCTCTCTCTCCAGCCTACAGTTTTTATCAGGTGGACCCTTTGTTCCATTTTGAAATCTGCAGGTCGTCTGTGATTGGCCCAGGCAAAACTCACAAATGAATACCCTTAGTCTATCACAGGTAGCCAGCTTAATTTGCATACAAATGCACACCTGAAACTGGAGCTACAGTCAAACCAGTCTTCAAAGAACAAAGGGGGTTACCCACCATTCTGCACCAAACAAAAGGGATTGTCCTATATACAGTTATTGCATGTATAAGATTTTTTTTACAATTTCTATGGGAACAAAATATATAAAAACTACCATAGCTTCACAGTTTCACTACAAAAAACCTTTACATCTACAGATAGAGCAGCCTTTAACCCAGTTATTACAGCCCAAAAAGTAGGATACACTAGTGTTAATAAAAACATGCTATTGCATAATCACCATGTCAGACTGCAAAAATCATTAAGAAAAAGTAATGACAATAGTAACCAACAAAAAATTGTTAACAACATGCATCCCAATACTACTCCTTTAACAAAAATGTTGATAGTCACAGCATCCTTCTTGTCCTCAATGGGTTTAAAGATGTGTTAGAGCAAACTTGAGCTCCAAGTGCTTCCTGGCCAGACAAAGAATGTTCTCAAAGGCTGAGGCTATAGCATTGCAATGATTATGGTTAGCGGTTTAAAGTGGACCAACACCCAGGGGGGATCGGCCCGGAAATCTATAAGATTCCCGGACCGATCAGATCCCTCCCCGCGGGGCATCCGAAATCGGGATGTCCCGCGGGGAGGAACCCCCCAGGAGGCCCACAAACCTTACCTCAGCCCCGTTCCATCGGCGCATCGGCGCTTCTCCCTAGCAGGGCGCGCACCTGCGCCGGCCGTTTGTGAATGGCCGGTGCAGGCGCGCTCCCTGTTAGAGGGAAGCGCGAGACGCGGCCTCCAGCGCTCAGAGCCAGCTGAGCTGGTATGTGCGTCCAGGTGGCCTTGGACGCGCATACCACAGCGGCTCTGAGCGCTGTGATTGGCTGGCGCGGTCACGTGGGAGCGGGGAGAGGTGAGTTTTTTGGGGCTTTCTGGGGGGTTTCAGACAGCGGGGCACCCCCGATCGGGGTGCCCCACCGAAGTGGACCAAAACCCAGGATAGTCAAAATCCTGGGTGTTGGTCCACTTTAAGTTCTAAAGCTTTAGTATGTTGGGGACATACTTGCTGTGTATAGACCCCCACAGGCAGCCATGGGGCAGAGGCTGCAGCATTGGGGGTAAACTGACCATTCTTTTGGGGACTCAAAGTGGGACACCTAGTTAAATTAAACTGACCACTTTACAGGTCAATGAGTGTAGTTTGGGGGTGTGGGTTAAGGTGGTGCTTTTTTTCTCTGCCTTCAGTAACCCTTTAAAGCACAGCTTGGATATATCCAATATGTATGTTGGATGTTCGTTATTGACCTAACGCGCACCCAATCCATACATGCCTACCAAGTCAGGGCTACAGTTGTAAATTGACCTGATATAATGGAGTTGGTGGGACAGGCACATTTAGGGGTCCCCAGAGTTTTTTGGGGGGGGAACAGTGGGACAAAATGCCTCAAAGTAGGACTGTTCCACTGGAAGTGGAACATCTGGTCAATATAATTGGGGGGGCAAAATGGGGTGGGGCACAGGTGTCTAGGGAGAGACAAAGTGGCTGAGCCTTATTGGGAATGTTAGAAGCAGCAACCCCTCTGGCCCAAAATCAGTCAAGCCCACTAAGATCTCCCTATAGCCAGTCAGCCCCTGTCTGTTAGGGCCTGTGTCAGTCTTTGGACAGAGTTCGAATATCACTCAGTTAAGGGTCCGAGTGAATCCAAACACGCCAGCTTCTATTTTGCTAGATATAGAACCAGATTTTAAATTACACAGTGGATTTAATATTTTTTTTGTTGGAAACTTTTGCATAAAAGCCCTTGGACTTTGTTCACCAGAAACTATTTTCCTGTACTACAAGTTTTCAGGTCATAAGATGAGTCACTCTCTTCTTTTCTGGCCAGTGGACCCTCTAGTAGGCACTAAGGTGAGGGCATGAGTGTGTTTCCAGGTGCAAAAACATGTGGGCCAATATGTGTGCCCTCTGGTACACACAGAACAGGCATTTCAACACACAGGCTCCAAAAAAGTAATGCGTCCACCAGTCACAGAGCTGCAATTCAAGCTTTACACATAAATTGTACTTGGAAAGGAAGAAAAAATTCAGCTCCACTTGTAATGCTGTGTTGCTGCGTGGTCCTGTGTGACTGCTAACATGTAGTATTTATTCAATCATGTTTAAAGTGCTGTGCAAAAGCTGGAAGTCCAATGATTCAGGGTCTTCCCGTCACCCCCCCCCTTAGTCATAACGGGAACCCCCCTTTCCGATGTACCTTATGGCTTCGCAGTAACCATTCCAGGCTCCCACCGTGTTGGCTTGGAGGACTAATTGATCACTGAAGGCGGGCTGTGACCAGGGGCGTAGCTGGGGGGGCACATGTACTGGGTGCAGCAGGTAAGAAGGGTGCCAAGGGCCTGAGCACAGGTGGGGGCGCCATTTTTAATTTTTGCCCTGGGTGCCAGAAAGCCTAGCTCTGCCTCTGGCTGTGACCATACTTTATAAATTATTCTTGCTCCTTCCATCAGTTCACATGTACACACACAACATCTTTTATATGAAGAGACTCTCCGTGAACACAAAGTATACAAACCCTTCTAAACCTTTACAAGTACATTTCATGTCAGATTTTACAAAATAAATATAATTTTGACGTGACAGGTCCTCAGTGATTGGTAACCCTCTCGGGGTGCTGCAAAGATTGGTGGAGAGCCAAGAACATTGACCTTCTTGCTCTCCTATGTTACTTCATTAATCATAGACTTATAAACGGAACGGCAATAGAACCGGCCTGTGAAGGACAAACAAAGTCACTGAACAATTCACCCAGAAACTCAATCACTCCTGTAACTTTATAGGCATTCTGGTCATTTGTTTGCGGCCACACATTACGAGGCCCATGATTTAATGGAAAAATTATTTCTTAAGGAGTATTCTAAATATTTAAATGGCACATAAAGAATATGTGTGAAGAAAAAAGAAGGAGCTGCCGGCCCCAAACATGTGTCCACAGGTAGGAAGTAAAGTATGTGCAACTATTAGAAGGTATAATCAAGCACTGCACCTTCTGGGGCTTGAGATACCACAAAGGCGAAAATCAATCACCATATTTTTTTTCATCCTATAAGACGCACATGCGCATAAGACGCACCTAGGATTTGAAGGAGGAAAATAAGAAAAACATTCTAAACCAAATGTTGTGAACACCCCATTACAGACAGTGTGGCATTCCCCCCATCCTATCCCCATATGCATTGTGGCATTCCCTCATCCCATTCCCCATAGGCAGTGTGGCATTCCCCCCATCCCATTCCCATAGGCAGTGTGGCATTCCCCCCTTCCCATTCTCATAGGCAGTGTGGCATCCCCCCCATTCCATTCCCCCATATAGGCAGTGTGGAATAACTCCCATCGGCAGTGTGACATCCCCCCATCCCATTCCTATAGGCAGTGTGGCATTCCCCCATCCCATTCCCATAGGCAGTGTGGCATTTCCCCCATCCCATTCCCATAGGCAGTGTGGCATTCCCCCATCCCATTCCCATAGGCAGTGTGGCATTTCCCCCATCTCATTCCCATAGGCAGTGTGGCATTTCCCCCATCCCATTCCCATAGGCAGTGTGGCATTCCCCCCATCCCATTCCCCATGGGCAGTGTGGCATTCCCCCATCCCATTCCTATAGGCAGTGTGGCATTCCCCCCATCCCATTCCCATAGGTAGTGTGGCATTCCCCCATCCCATTCCCATAGGTAGTGTGGCATTCCCCCCATCCCATTCCCCATGGGCAGTGTGGCATTCTCCCCAGCCCATTCCCATAGGTAGTGTGGCATTCCCCCCATCCCATTCCCCATGGGCAGTGTGGCATTCCCCCCAGCCCATTCCTATAGGCAGTGTGGCATTCCCCCATCCCATTCCCCATGGGCATTGCGGCATCCCCCCTATCCCATTCCCCATAAGCACTGTGACATCCCCCCTCCCATTCCCATGGGCAGTGTGGCTGAATTCTCCACCCTCACCCAACACTGGAGATAAGAAAAAAAAAAGATATACTTACATCCTCGCGCTGTGGCCACCGGGAGGCCAGCCGATGAAAGAGCGGAGGGCTGGGAGGGCAGGGTAACTGAACCACCCCCGTCGGCTGCATGAACTGGTCAATTTCGGCATATTGAAGGGGGAAATTAGAGTAGTGAGGGTGTAGACAGTCCAGCCACTTTAATAACCAGAGGAACAACGCAAATGGGGAATTTTCAGACTGACCTAAAATTGATTTAGGTCCTCTTGAAAACCTACCACTGTTATATAGTTCAAAAGGTCATATGAGCAGAGCCTGATGTTACGAGCTCCAATCCTACCAATCTCACATGAGACCTCTCTCTTTTTTTGGAAAAATCTAAATAAACAGGAAAAACAAATAAGACAATTTCAGTGCTGTAAGATGATAATACATCAGGAAGGATCAGGAAGATTATGTGCTCCTCATTAGGCGCGCCTGTTTATACATGCTAATGAATTGAAACTGACGAGGACTTGCAGATATAATGGAGGGCTGTTATTTTTTTAGGATGAACCAAAATCCAATACTCATTATCCGGACTCATTTATACACACAGCGGGGGGGCATTTATCAATGTTTTGCTCCCCCGACATCAGGACAGAAAGTATTGGGCTTATCAAGGGTAATGCCTGACAAAGCAAAATGGGATTCTTTTTTTGTGCAGTGTGTACTTTTATACTAACCTTGCCAGAAGATTAATGCCTGGTCCCTTGTTACTGTGTGAACATTGAATAGCTGAAGGAGAAACTATCATCAAACTGCCTGGCCTTTTTAATCATTGTTGTGAAAGAATGTTTAACACCAAGATATAATGGAGGGGAAAGCACAGTATATTTAACGGCATAATATGGGACAAATAGGTCGCGTTTACATTTTGTCCGAATCCCAAGACACAGTAATAAGCAATGGGCTGGAACAGGGATTATCCGACTTGGAAGCCCTCTGGTTGGATAAGTCTTCAGTATCAGATATTCGGTAGTCCATGGACCTCTTACCAGTTCACAAACTGCGTCTTCCTCCTACTGACCCCAGTTATGCAACATACTCTCCGCAGGTTTGCCAGGTCGGTACTGTGTACTAACTACTATAGGACATGTAAACACAGGCCCCCCTGTAACTTTGCACCCCTCCAAGGGTAATGGCAGGCAGCTGGGAAGGGAAACTATTAGACCACAGAGCTGGAGCCTCTGTGGAATCCTCCTACCTATTTGACTATCTACATTGTTGGGAGGTAACTCGGACCCCCCGATAAGTCTTGCCTGGCCTCTTTGACTCAACCTCTGTATTATTCACCCTTTAACAACCGATAGGAGAATCAAGTGTTTAAATTTAAAAGAGAGATGTGCACAGTGGGACAATTCAACACATGGCTGTCTTTATTGACGGAAGGATGTATCTTTTAAAAGAGAGAGAGGAGAGCTTTAGCTTGCCCCTCCCTTCGTGAGAAACATGAGTTTTACATAACACAGAATAATGTTATCTCGCAGTTGGCATCAGGGAATTACTTTTCTTAAACTTGGGTGCATGGAATGCTCTCGCTGTACCAAACCTCAGAATCACATGTACACCACAAAGCTTAAGGTACAACTCTAAGTCTAAATATATTAAAGCAGCAAGATGGCTGAAATGATGTCAAAGAAAGAGAGAAAGAGAATTAACCCTTCATACATTACTGGTGCAGAGGGCCATGGAGGGTATTTCCTGGGGTATCCTCCTTCAATCTTTTCCCCTTCCAGAAATATTAATTGTCACATGGGGAGATTTCACAGAGACTCTTGTGCAGAGGGCCATGGAGGAAATGTCCTGGGGTATCGCCCTTCATTCTTTTCCCCATCCAGTAATGTTGATTGTCACATGGGGAGATTTCACCTCTGTGAGTTTAAAGTTTTCCCTCCCCAGTGGCCTGCCATTACACTTGGTAGAGGGAGGGGGACCAATAGACGCTCTCTGGCATGTGAAAGAAACAGCTCACCACCAGGTGAGGCCCCCAACCCAGCGAACCTGCAGAGAGGACACTACCTGGCAGGAAACAGGAAGGCATTGAGTTTTTAATTTTTTATTTTTTTAACTGTTGAACCGCTATACTAGTTCCCACCACATGCAGGATGTCTGGTCAGTTTACAAAAGCTCTGGCTCTTTGGCTGAATGGTGGTAGTGAAATGCATGGAATGGCTGAGTATAAGTGTAGGGAGTCATATTTATACAACCACATCATGTTTTCTGTTTAACCATTTAACTGGCAAGCACATAGACTCTATGGAGCTGCTTCTCTATCCATTAAGTTCCAGATTATACATGGGTGGCTTTCCCCCCATTTTACAGCAAAAAATAGAAAAGCTCACCTCCATCCAGGATCCAGCACCAGGATCTTGTCTTCCCTGGGAGGCCTCCATTCCTCCAGCTGGGGTCTCCAGTGGGACAGAGAACGGCCTCTAACAGCTGCTGCTCACTTCTGGCTGTCGGATGGCACGGGACAGCACATGGAGATGGAAGGAGATAAGTAGAAAAAAAATAAAAATAATATATATATATACATATAAAAATATAATATATATATATATATATATATATATATATATACACACTTTTTTATGTGTTTGTGTGTTTTTCCACTTAATTCTTTGTGAACTGGTACCAGCTGAAAGGAGGAGCCGGCAACTCACCTGCCGGCAAGTGGGTGACTTGCCAACCCCCCTCCCATTACCTGCATCCCCAAAGGTGAGGGAGGTGCAGAAGAGCCCCATGCCCTTGTGTACTATGTGGGCTGATTGACTTGATGGCTGGGGGGGTGGCCAATCAGCCTCTGCACCCTGGTTTACCAGCCCCCATAACTGGTGTCCAGGCTGAAGAGAGGGGACTCCATGTTTTTTCTTTTTTCAATTTTCAAGGTTTTAACTCTTGATAGAGCGCATAGTGGTTGTATTTTATTTGAAAATCATACATGCTTTTCAGTTTGGGGTGATTCCTGGGCAAGGAATGGATGTCTATGGATGGATGTCCAAACACAAGATATAATTTTCCTGGAAATCCCTGCAAAACACAGTTAAACATATATAGCACAAAATGATGAAAACTTGTCTGGCCACAAAGGATGTCAAAATCTCTAGGTAGGCTGACACAAAAGGGGTTAATTTTTCCACCCTGAAAGATTTCCGTTCGTTTTTCAGTATAATTGTAAATATTGGTGACAGAAAAGGTGGGTAGTTCAAAAGTTCTGATATTTTCTGATATTTTTCTGGTCCTTTTTTTACATGGCGAAAGTCTGCCTTTGAAACAGAAGCGTGGATACTTGTTATACCAAAAATAATCTTTCTAAACACTTTCAATGTTTTACCTATTTGAGCACATCTGTTCAGTTAGATGTCAAAGATTTGGAATGCTGATCATGTGATACGCGATATGAAAATAAGTATTTTAGTAGTTGCAGAAGAAACATAGAAAATGGTTGTTTTGTGTAGCAGAATTCCTTATTTACTGTAAACGTGATGAGCGGGTCCTCCTGAGCTTTTGTGAATATATTCCACTCAAGGCTTGTCTGCAAATCTTATAACGTTCCCAATATTAGTCTACAAATCCCGGCCACACAGAGCGTAAATTCCATCTATCCCTCGTCCATGTTACTGCATGAGAGTCACTGGGGTAGTGCAGGCTTAATGTCAAAGCATATTGACTTTGTCGGTGGTAATAAGGAATGAGTCTGAGAGCTTTTCTTAATTCCTGTATTTCCAGGAACCTGCGGCAACATCTGTGATGAAAACTCTTCACATCCAAATAGAGAGCTTCGTGTGGTCACCAACAATTCAATCTGAAGATCTGTGTGGGAGATTTAAATTGTTCTGGTTGATACAGAGACTAAAGGCTCTGGAGCAAGGACATGATGAAGGGACAACATTGTAGGGCATGGACTCCAGAGGGTCGATTCAGTAACATGTGAGAGTGAATTCTTGCACAATACTAAATGGACCCTCTTGAGTCCATTCCCAGCTTGCATTGGCACACTACGCTACCCCCTATGGCCCAGGCTGTGTCAGTGCCTGTTTGTGTACCTATTGGCCCCTATACTGGATGTAAAAGCACAAATGTGCACTACCTTGTTCTGCCAACTTCTTGCTGCTAAATGCCATATTTTCTCTTTTTTAAGACACGGAGCAGTTTGGCCCTAGTTGCGGTAATATAATTCAAGTGGATCAAAACCCAGTATTTTGACTATCCTGGGTTTTGCTCCTTGCTCCTAGGGCACCCAGATTCAGCATGCCCCGCTGTGTTAAAAACTCCCAGGTCACCCAGGAAAACTAAAATTTCCCCTGTCCTATGGTGCAATTGCGTGCTCTCGTTCAGCACGCTGGTGGTCGCATTCCCTCTACCCTCTAACAAGGTGTGTGCCCACCGAACCGGCTATTCACAAATGCCTGACATGTACCCAGCTAAAAGTATAGCCTACAACAGCTGCGGCTTGAGCGTGCACAATTGGCGATCAGTTTTACGGGGGACTCAGCAGTTTTCACACAGTGGGCCATCCCAAATCTGGCCGCTTTTGGTCCGTTTTTTAAATCTGAAAACACTGTTGCAATGAAAATTTGGCATATGTTTGTATAGGTTTTATTCCATTTTTGGTTGTTTAGGTAATATAACACATTGGTGTGAGAATCGGGAGGAAAAGGTAATTTGTGACAATTTGTTAAAGAATAGCAGATAACCACATCTAAGTCATGTGTTAGCATTTCAGTTTCTCGCGTCTTTTCAACATGTTTTCATTATAAAACCTTTCAATATTCTTCCTGCCATTGTGCTCTATGGCAGCATAGGTTCAGCGCCACTTATGACTGGCGTAGCTTATACAGAAATACTATGATGCACTGTAAATAAGGTAAAAGTCATAAATGTGTCTGTTTAAGGCTTTTTACTTGTGCTTGTGCTGTCTCACATGTTAGGCATAGAATGATGCATTGGTCAAACCATCAGTGCAAAATGGTGCAGGCGCTTATTAAATCAGGTGCCAAATGAATCAAGGCCTGAATTTTCTTAATTGTTTTGCTCAACTTGAGGTACGAGAAAAGGAATTCTGAATGGAAAAAAAATGCCAATTGCCCTGACTTACTGTATTAGCAGATATATAAATGATGGGGTTAACTATTTTGGAGACTGTAAATAGTAAAAACTAACAACTACATTTTGCGACTATAATGCACTTTAGAAAAGATTCCCAACACCATCAGAATCAGCACAGGAGAGGTGTTTAATATTCTACTGGGAGGAATACCATCTGGAAGAGGAGCCTCGGTACTTCACAATCCGCAGCGGGATAATCAAGTGTTTTAACAAGTGAATGTGGTCAGTGAATGCTAATTTGGAGAAGATACAAGGCCTGCTGCTTTTAAGGTGCCATACATTAAAGGACAATTTCATCACATTTTGTTTTATAAAATTTACTTTATGAGGCTTTTTATGTGCCTTTTATAGCGTTTCATTCTGGCTGTGCATCATCCTTTATTCACTGGGGCTTCTTGCATCAAGAGCGTAACTGCAGTCACCATGCCTCATTAGCAAATACCATCAGTTAATGTACCCCCAAAAATATCAGCATAACAGAAATTGATGAATGACAGCAGACTATGGTACTCGCTCTCAGTCAGGGATTTCTGAATACGCCACCCTAAAGTCTTAGGCCTGGGGGAAGTCCTCTCCAGGGGCATTCTGGTTAGTGTGAAACCCACTGGAACAATCATGGAGTTGTCAATCTCTTACCTTGCTCCACACTTTGAAAACAAAAAAGGCCATACTAAGCATTTATCCCCCTGCATATGAATTCTTCCTAGTCCAGTGATATAACCCGCACCATCTGCCCTGATCACCCCCCACTTTCCTAGTACTGGCCACCCCGGCCAACCTATCAGAGTCTGAGGCACGTCCTCTACATTCACTGTCAAGAACCGGCATGCCCCCCTCC
Organism: Gastrophryne carolinensis; assembly: GCA_027917425.1. Lineage (NCBI taxonomy): Eukaryota > Metazoa > Chordata > Amphibia > Anura > Microhylidae > Gastrophryne > Gastrophryne carolinensis. Next base: position 88,994,003 of record CM051241.1, read on the forward strand.
TTCAAAGAGCGATTAAGGAGGATAAAGGGTAAGTATAACCTTTATTGTTTTCATGCTTGGACAATGACTTTACTTTTTAAAGTGGAACAATAAGACAATGTGGCCCCAAACATTTTTAAACCGGACCAACAACCATTTTTTCTTTAACGGTTGTTGGTCCCGCAGACAGCAAATAAGGACAAGCCGGGGGGAGGGGGGGTTATCCAGAAAGCTAGAGCCCCCGAACATAATCCCCCAGGAACACCCTATCTCCTTACCTTCAACTTCGGGAAAGGAGTCCTGTAATTGGCCACTGGCGTACACGTGGGTGGGGAATTCCAGTAGCTGGAGCCGTGGCCCACGTGACCGCTCAGCGGCCAATTGTGGGACTCCTTTAACGAAGTTGGTCCGGTTTAAGAAACATATAGCGAGTACAGGTGCTTTGATTTAATATTTAAAGCAGAACAAAACCCTGAGCGCTAGAAGTTCACATTTTAGGATGCAACACTGTGTGAAACCCCCCAGATCACCCATAATAATTCATCTCTTCCCGTTCCAACAGCACATGTCGGGGCTCTCATCCAATCAGAGCTGTTTGCCGTTACTATGTCATTTGGCACAGAGCTCTGATTGTTATTAATGGGGAGCGTAAGTGTCCGCACCTCCATTCAAAGACCCTGCTTTTGTTCCGCTTTAAGATATATGATGCCTGGGATGAATTGAAACCCCTACAGATAATTTCTCAAGGTTATTGTGGGATGAGTTTAGCACGCTATCTAAGCTATTCTATTGTAAGTCTACATGAGGCTAGTTGGAGATTGGCATGCAAATGAAGTATTTCCAGAAATTCTTTAAAGTATCCTGATACTAAATTGAATACATATCATAAGAAATTGCAGCATTTACTAGATTCAAGCTTAAGTAGGTACAGGCACATCTGTGATTTCTCCAAGGTAAATGGATTCCAAGCTCTGGAAAATTGTGGTTTTCACTATAGCTAAATGGGGTGTTGGAATTTCGACTTCATCGACTACATCAAGGTTTCCTTTCAAAAGGGGCACCCAGTCTCTGCAAGGAGATACTGAAGGCTAAATACACTTGAGGAAATGGGTGTAAAGACATCACCCACTAAGTATCTTTGGTTATATCTACAAGGGCTGTACTGTGGCCTTACCCAAAAGATCATCAAAATTGATGTTTCCAATATTCCAGTGATCCCATAAATTTGGAAACAATCCCCACACTATTGCCTACCCTCTACACCAGGGGTAGTCAACTGGCGGACCTAAGTCAGAATGTGGACCGCAAAAATGATGTCGCAGCTGCATCGTGGCCTAGCTTTCAGGTCCCCGTTGGCGCCGTTGAGCTGCCTGACGCTCTGTGCAGCCCTGTTGACAGGCAGTGCATTACATTGGGGCCTGCAAGGGGGAGGGGTCCGGGGAGGTGGGGGAGACACACGCTGCCTGAAGTGTCATGAGCCATATGCTGTACAGGGATCAGCACCTCATTGACCTGACCTCAGAGTTCCTTCCTGACAGCCCGTCCCACCTCCCCCCAGCGTGCAAGTCTCCTGATCACTGTCCCCCCTGCATTTGCCGTACGTTTCTGCCTTTCCCAATGTGGGTAACTCAGAGCACTTCTACCGCCCTCTCCATGACCCCGTTCTGTTCAGTCTCTTTTTTTGCCGCTCTTTCTACACTCATTTATCTGTCCAACTCCATGTTTTTTCCTTTTCCTCTTTTTCTCTTTCCCCTCTTTGTTTGTCTTTTTTTTCTCCGTCTGGTTAGATACGTGCCCTCATTCATTCCCCTTATTTCCAGCTCTGCCCCCTTCATCCATCCTAGTCCCAACTCTGCCCCCATTCATCGCTCTTATTCCCAGCTCTGTGCCTATTCACCCATCTTAATCCTAGCTCTGCCCCCATTCATCCATCCTAATCCAAGCTCTGCGCCCATTCATCGCCCGTATTCCCAGCTCTGCGCCCATTCATCACCCTTATTCCCAGCTCTGTGCCCATTCATCCATCTTATTTCCAGCTCTGCCCTCATTCATTTTCCTTATCCCCAGCTCTGCCCCCCATTCATTGCCCCTATCCCCAGCTCTGCCCCTATTCATTGCCCTTATTCCCAGCTCTGCACCCATTCATTGCCCTTATTCCCAGCTTTGCACCCATTCATTGCTCTTATAACTAGCTCTGCACCCATTCATTGCCCTTATTCCCAGCTCTGTGCCCATTCATCCATCTTATTTCCAGCTCTGCCCTCATTCCTTTTCCTTAATCCCCAGCTCTGCCCCCCATTCATTGCCGTTATTCCCAGCTCTGTGCCCATTCGTCCATCTTATTTCCAGCTCTGCCCTCATTCATTTTCCTTATCCCCAAATCTGCCCTCCATTCATTGCCCTTATTCCCAGCTTTGCACCCATTCATTTCCCTTATTCCCAGCTCTGCACCCATTCATTACCCTTATTCCCAGCTATGCACCCATTCATTGCCCTTATTCCCAGCTCAGCACCCATTCATTGCCCGTATTTCCAGCTCTGCACCCATTCATTGCCCTTATTCCCAGCTCTGCACCCATTCATTACCCTTATTCCCAGCTCTGCACGCATTCATTGTCCTTATTCCCAGCTCTGCACCCATTCATTGCCCTTATTCCCAGCTCTGCACCCATTCATTGCCCTTATTCCCAGCTCTGCACCCATTCATTGCCCTTATTCCCATCTCTGCACCCATTCATTGCCCTTATTCCCATCTCTGCCCCATTCATTGCCCTTATTCCCAGCTCTGCACCCATTCATTGCCCTTATTCCCAGCCATGTTCTCATTCGTTGCCCTTACTGCCAGCTCTGCACCCATTCATTGCCCCTACTCCCAGCTCTGCACCAATTCATTGCCCTTATTCCCAGCTCTGCACCCATTCATTGTCGTTATTCCCAGCTCTGCACCTATTCATTGCCCTTATTCCCAGCTCTGCACCTATTCATTGCCGTTATTCCCAGATCTGCACCCATACATTGCCCTTATTCCCATCTCTGCCCCATTCATTGCCCTTATTCCCAGCTCTGCACCCATTCATTGCCCTTATTCCCAGCCATGTTCTCATTCGTTGCCCTTACTCCCAGCTCTGCACCCATTCATTGCCCCTACTCCCAGCTCTGCACCCATTCATTGCCCTTATTCCCAGCTCTGCACCCATTCATTGTCGTTATTCCCAGCTCTGCGCTTATTCATTGCCCTTATTCCCAGCTCTGCCCCCATTCATTGCCCTTATCCCCAGCTCTGCCCCCATTCATTGCCCTTATTCCCAGCTCTGCACCCATTCATTGCCCTTATTCCCAGCTCTGCACCCATTCATTGCCCTTATTCCCAACTCTGCACCCATTCATTGCCCTTATTCCCATCTCTGCCCCATTCATTGCCCTTATTCCCAGCTCTGCACCTATTCATTGCCCTTATTCCCAGCTATGCACCCATTCATTGCCCTTATTCCCAGCTCTGCACCCATTCATTGCCCTTATTCCCAGCTCTGCACCCATTAATTGCCATTACTCCCAGCTCTGCACCCATTCATTGCCCTTATTCCCAGCTCTGCAGCCATGTTCTCATTCATCGCCCTTACTCCTAACTCTGCACCCATTCATTGCCCTTATTCCCAGCTCTGCACCCATTCATTGCCCTTATTCCCAGCTCTGCACCCATTCATTGCCCTTATTCCCAGCTCTGCACCCATTCATTGCCCTTATTCCCAGCTCTGCACCCATTCACTGCCCTTAATCCCAGCTCTGCACCCATTCATTGCCCTTACTCCTAGCTCTGCCCCCATTCATTGCCCTTACTCCCAGCTCTGCACCCATTCATTGCCCTTATTCCCAGATCTGCACCCATTCATTGGAGTCCTTTCAGCTGGCTTAGCCGATAGACTTAGGGTCTTGTACCCTGTTGTGCCTTTGTTCCACCACTTGCCCAAGATACATAAGCAAGATTATCCTCCCAAAGGTAGGCCCATAGTAGCCGGAATTGGGGGCTTACACGAACCAATGGGCAAGTGGTTGGACACAATGCTACAGCCACTAGTACAGAGACTACCAGGTTTTTTACGTGACACCGGCCATTTGATACGGCTTTTATCCGAAATACCATGGGAATCTAACTTAACTCTATGTACTATGGACGTCACATCTCTATACTCATCGATCCCCCAGAATCTGGCAATTGAAGCGTTAAGGTTTCATCTTATGCACTATTCCGAGTTAGACCTATGTACTTTCATTGGTATGACAACGGAATATTTGCTACAGCATAATTATTTTACATTTGATGGGGACTTTTATTTGCAGGTTAGGGGAGCATCTATGGGGGCTCCATTCTCACCCTCCTTAGCCAATCTATACATGGGGTGGTGGGAACACCACTCCATATATAGTGATAAAAATAAATGGCGGTCCTACATTGTGGCGTATTTTAGATACATTGATGATTTGCTACTTTTATGGAGGGGTACAGAGAATGACCTCACTGACTTCATAGACCATTGCAATAACAACGACTTGAATTTGGAGTTCACGGCCCACAGACATAATAGTGAATTGGAATTTTTGGATCTGAAAATAAGGCTAGATACTATAAATGAGACCTTTCAGACTTCTACATTCCGCAAGCCCACGGCAGGCAATAATATACTCCGTGCATCTAGCTGCCATCCGGCCCACACTATTAAATCCATCCCAGTAGGGGAAATGGTACGAAGCCACAGAAACTGTTCCAGCACTGAATCCTTTCTAGAGGAATCCATTGAGATTCAGTCTAGACTTATGAGTAGGGGCTATTCACCCTGGATGCTTACAAGAGCCAAAGACATTGCTCTTAGAAAGCCTAGGACCAGCATCCTGGGTGACAATAAGAAATCTAGTGAAACTAAGGGTTCCTCTCTTTTTAAAGGGGTGACGTTCAGTACTCCATATACTTTGGAGTTCAAAGAGGTTTGTAAAATAATCCGGACCAACTTACCTATATTAAAGGCTGACCCCCTCCTTGGGGATATATTGGACGAGGGAGTGCGACTAGTTAGTCGCAAGTCCCCAAGTTTATCCAATACATTGTCACCCAGCCTTTTTCAAACACCAGGTGTGGATTGCAACACATGGTTAGCAACTAGAGGATTTTTCCCATGTGGTGGTCCTCGTTGCGGCCTATGTAGGTATGTGGATAAGGGGAATAGTTTTACTTCTACCATCAGTGGCAGGAACTTTCCAATTAAAGCCTTGCTTAATTGTAACTCAAGAATGGTTGTTTACCTTATTACCTGCATGCATTGTCAAATGCAATATGTAGGTTGCACAACACGCAAACTCAAGACCCGCATTACCGAACACCTGTATGGGATTGGCAAACCTGAATTGGCTAAAAATTCAAATGTAGCCAAACACTTTAACCAGTTTTATCCCGGCAGCAATCCCATGATTAGAGTGAAAGCATTGGAGAGGGTATATATGGGGCCTAGAGGGGGCGATACCCATAAAAAGCTATTGATGAGGGAGGCATTTTGGATATTCACTCTCGATACACGTTTCCCCCGTGGCCTTAACTATAGATGGGATTTATCTTTCATTACAGATTGAGAGTGTGGCTGCTCAGTAAAAAAAGTTTTTACACCAATGTATTTCTTTTTTCTTTTCTTGTTCTAATCAGAGAGGTCACCCAAATAGGGTGATCTCATACGTTATACTGTCTACTACTGGCCAGTTGTGATACCCATAGCTTTCACTAGTATATAGGTCAGATTTCACGTCCTATACTGACCGTTAATTGTTGGCCATGAACTGATATCTATATATTTCTTCTTTGTCATTTTTGGCTATTATATGTACATATTGAGGATCAGATGTCTCATATTGACCCTTGATTTATTATCACTTCTGATGGTCTCAGGTATCGGCCCTAATAGTGTGGTGTATGGGTATCTATGATTATAGAATATGTACATATATTTACTTTGTTTGATATGCGTTGGACATAGATATATGGCTGCATGATATATGTGTGCATAGACTTAGGCTTAAAATCGTGTGTAGTCTTTATTATGTAGCCCCTTTCAGGATGTTAGAGCCGCTTTTCGGCCTGCTTATTAATTTTGTTTTGACTGCTCTCCCTTCTCCGCTGCCGTTATTTGTTTATCTTGTTGCTTGGCAACTACAACTTTGACGCATCCCCCCTCTCCACCCTGATTGGCCCCTGCTTCCAGGCTTACTATTGGTGTGGTTGACGCTGCCTTACGCATGACGTCATCGCACCTCGACGGCGGCGGTGATGGCGGGGGGATTTGCGTCTACAGGCGGCAGCTGGCGGAGGGTGAGTCTATTATCATTATTTCTTATATAAACGTCTATTGTTATGTCACTTGTTACTATGACTAAGGACCAAGTATGTGCGTCCGAAACGCGTTAGCGAGCGTGGCATAACTTTATGTGCCAGGGTCCTTCACTGTTTTTACACTGCCGTGGATACTATGGAGATTCTGTTTTTATCCTTTTTCAAATACATTTTCAAGATTTTAGGAGTGCGGATCCTTCTCCTCTTTCTTCTCATCGTATGTGTATGGGGTAAGGACAGCCCCAGATCCTGCACCCGTTTCCAGTGTGCCTTGTATTCCCCTCCTCTTTTTTGCTACCCATTCATTGCCCTTACTCCCAGCTCTGCACCCATTCATTGCCCTTACTCCAAGCTCTGCACCCATTCATTGTCCTTACTCCCAGCTCTGCACCCATTCATTGCCCTTATTCCCAGCCATGTTCTCATTCATTGCCCTTACTCCCAGCTCTGCACCCATTCATTGCCCTTATTCCCAGCTCTGCACCCATTCATTGCCCTTACTCCCAGCTCTGCACCCATTCATTGCCCTTACTCCCAGCTCTGCCCTCATTCATTTTCCTTATCCCCAGCTCTGCCCCCCATTCATTGCCCTTATCCCCAGCTCTGCCCCTATTCATTGCCCTTATTCCCAGCTCTGCACCCATTCATTGCCCTTATTCCCAGCTCTGCACCCATTCATTCATCTTATTCCCAGCTCTGCACCCACTCATTACCCTTATTCCCAGCTCTGCACCCATTCATTGCCCTTATTCCCAGCTCTGCACCCATTCATTGCCCTTATTCCCAGCTCTGCACCCATTCATTGCCCTTATTCCCAGCTCTGCACTCATTCATTACCCTTATTCCCAGCTCTGCACGCATTCATTGCCCTTATTCCCAGCTCTGCACGCATTCATTGCCCTTATTCCCAGCTCTGCACCCATTCATTGCCCTTATTCCCAGCTCTGCACCCATTCATTGCCCTTATTCCCAGCTCTGCACCCATTCATTGCCCTTATTCCCAGCTTTGCACCCATTCATTGCCCTTATTCCCAGCTCTGCACCCATTCATTGCCCTTATTCCCAGCTTTGCACCCATTCATTGCCCTTATTCCCAGCTCTGCACCCATTCATTGCCCTTATTCCCAGCTCTGCCCTCATTCATTGCCCTTATTCCCAGCTTTGCACCCATTCATTGCCCTTATTCCCAGCTCTGCACCCATTCATTGCCCTTATTCCCAGCTCTGCACCCATTCATTGCCCTTGTTCCCAGATCTGCACCCATTCATTGCCCTTATTCCCAGCTCTGCACCCATTCATTGCCCTTATTCCCAGCTCTGCATCCATTCATTGCCCTTATTCCCAGCTCTGCACCCATTCATTGCCCTTATTCCCAGCTCAGCACGCATTCATTGCCCGTATTCCCAGCTCTGCACCCATTCATTGCCCTTATTCCCAGCTCTGCACCCATTCATTACCCTTATTCCCAGCTCTGCACGCATTCATTGTCCTTATTCCCAGCTCTGCACCCATTCATTGCCCTTATTCCCAGCTCTGCACCCATTCATTGCCCTTATTCCCAGCTCTGCACCCATTCATTGCCCTTATTCCCATCTCTGCACCCATTCATTGCCCTTATTCCCATCTCTGCCCCATTCATTGCCCTTATTCCCATCTCTGCCCCATTCATTGCCCTTATTCCCAGCTCTGCACCCATTCATTGCCCTTATTCCCAGCGATGTTCTCATTCGTTGCCCTTACTCCCAGCTCTGCACCCATTCATTGCCCCTACTCCCAGCTCTGCACCAATTCATTGCCCTTATTCCCAGCTCTGCACCCATTAATTGTTGTTATTCCCAGCTCTGCACCTATTCATTGCCCTTATTCCCAGCTCTGCACCTATTCATTGCCGTTATTCCCAGCTCTGCACCCATACATTGCCCTTATTCCCATCTCTGCCCCATTCATTGCCCTTATTCCCAGCTCTGCACCCATTCATTGCCCTTATTCCGCCATGTTCTCATTCGTTGTCCTTACTCCCAGCTCTGCACCCATTCATTGCCCCTACTCCCAGCTCTGCACCCATTCATTGCACTTATTTCCAGCTCTGTACCCATTCATTGTCGTTATTCCCAGCTCTGCACCTATTCATTGCCCTTATTCCCAGCTCTGCCCCCCATTCATTGCCCTTATCCCCAGCTCTGCCCCGATTCATTGCCCTTATTCCCAGCTCTGCACCCATTCATTGCCCTTATTCCCAGCTCTGCACCCATTCATTGCCCTTATTCCCATCTCTGCCCCATTCATTGCCCTTATTCCCAGCTCTGCACCTATTCATTGCCCTTATTCCCAGCTCTGCACCCATTCATTGCCCTTATTCCCAGCTCTGCACCCATTAATTGCCCTTACTCCCAGCTCTGCACCCATTCATTGCCCTTATTCCCAGCTCTGCACCCATTCATTGCCCTTACTCCCAGCTCTGCACCCATTCATTGCCCTTATTCCCAGCTCTGCACCCATTCATTGCCCTTATTCCCAGCTCTGCACCCATTCATTGCCCTTATTCCAAGCTCTGCACCCATTCATTGTCCTTATTCCCAGCTCTGCACCCATTCATTGCCCTTATTCCCAGCTCTGCACCCATTCATTGCCCTTATTCCCAGCTCTGCACGCATTCATTGCCCTTTTTCCAATCTCTGCACCCATTCATTGCCCTTATTCCCAGCTCTGTACCCATTCATTGCCCTTATTCCCATCTCTGCACCCATTCATTGCCATTATTCCCAACTCTTCACCTATTCATCCATCTTATTTCCAGCTCTGCACCCATTCATTGCCCTTATTCTCAGCTCTGCACCCATTCATTGCCCTATTCCCAGCTCTGCACCCATTCATTGGCCTTTTTCCCAGCTATGCACCCATTCATTGCCCTTATTCCCAGCTCTGCACCCATTCATTGCCCTTTTTCCCAGCTCTGCACCCATTCATTGCCCTTGTTCCCAGCACTGCACCCAATCATTGCCCGCATTCCCAGCTCTGCACCCATTCATTGCCCTTACTCGTAGCTCTGCACCCATTCATTGCCCTTATTCCCAGCTCTGCACTCATTCATTGCCCTTATTCCCAGCTCTGTACCCATTCATTGCCCTTATTCCCATCTCTGCACCCATTCATTGCCCTTATTCCCAACTCTTCACCCATTCATCCATTTTATTTCCAGCTCTGCACCCATTCATCCATCTTATTCCCAGCTCTGCACCCATTCATTGCCCTTATTCCCAGCTCTGCACCCATTCATTGGCCTTTTTCCCAGCTATGCACCCATTCATTGCCCTTATTCCCAGCTCTGCACCCATTCATTGCCCTTGTTCCCAGCTCTGCACCCATTCATTGCCCTTGTTCCCAGCTCTGCACCCATTCATTGCCCTTGTTCCCAGCTCTGCCCCCATTCATTGCCCTTGTTCCCAGCTCTGCCCCCATTCATTGCCCTTGGTCCCAGCTCTGCACCCATGCATTGCCCTTGGTCCCAGCTCTGCACCCATTCATTGCCCGTATTCCCAGCTCTGCACCCATTCATTGCCCGTATTCCCAGCTCTGCACCCATTCATTGCCCGTATTCCCAGCTCTGCACCCATTCATTGCCCTTATTCACAGCTCTGCCCTCATTCGTTGCCTTTATTCCCAGCTCTGCACCCATTCATTGCCCTTATTCCAAGCTCTGCACCCATTCATTGCCCTTATTCCCAGCTCTGCACCCATTCATTGCCCTTATTCCCAGCTCTGCACCCATTCATTCATCTTATTCCCAGCTCTGCACCCACTCATTACCCTTATTCCCAGCTCTGCACCCATTCATTGCCCTTATTCCCAGCTCTGCACCCATTCATTGCCCTTATTCCCAGCTCTGCACTCATTCATTGCCCTTATTCCCAGCTCTGTACCCATTCATTGCCCTTATTCCCATCTCTGCACCCATTCATTGCCCTTATTCCCAACTCTTCACCCATTCATCCATCTTATTTCCAGCTCTGCACCCATTCATCCATCTTATTCCCAGCTCTGCACCCATTCATTGCCCTTATTCCCAGCTCTGCACCCATTCATTGCCCTTATTCCCAGCTCTGCACCCATTCATTGGCCTTTTTCCCAGCTATGCACCCATTCATTGCCCTTATTCCCAGCTCTGCACCCATTCATTGCCCTTGTTCCCAGCTCTGCACCCATTCATTGCCCCTACTCCCAGCTCTGCACCCATTCATTGCCCTTATTTGCAGCTCTGCACCCATTCATTGCCCTTACTCGTAGCTCTGCACCCATTCATTGCCCTTATTCCCAGCTCTGCACTCATTCATTGCCCTTATTCCCAGCTCTGTACCCATTCATTGCCCTTACTCCCATCTCTGCACCCATTCATTGCCCTTATTCCCAACTCTTCACCCATTCATCCATCTTATTTCCAGCTCTGCACCCATTCATCCATCTTATTCCCAGCTCTGCACCCATCCATTGCCCTTATTCCCAGCTCTGCACCCATTCATTGCCCTTATTCCCAGCTCTGCACCCATTCATTGGCCTTTTTCTCAGCTATGCACCCATTCATTGCCCTTATTCCCAGCTCTGCAACCATTCATTGCCCTTGTTCCCAGCTCTGCACCCATTCATTGCCCTTGTTCCCAGCTCTGCACCCATTCATTGCCCTTGTTCCCAGCTCTGCCCCCATTCATTGCCCTTGTTCCCAGCTCTGCCCCCATTCATTGCCCTTGGTCCCAGCTCTGCACCCATTCATTGCCCTTGTTCCCAGCTCTGCACCCATTCTTTGCCCGTATTCCCAGCTCTGCACCCATTCATTGCCCGTATTCCCAGCTCTGCACCCATTCATTGCCCGTATTCCCAGCTCTGCACCCATTCATTGCCCTGATTCACAGCTCTGCCCTCATTCATTGCCTTTATTCCCAGCTCTGCACCCATTCATTGCCCTTATTCCCAGCTCTGCACCCATTCATTGCCCTTATTCCCAGCTCTGCACCCATTCATTGCCCTTATTCCCAGTTCTGCACCCATTCATTGCCCTTATTCCCAGCTCTGCTCCCATTCATTGCCCTTATTCCCAGCTCTGCACCCATTCATTGCCCTTTTTCCCAGCTATGCACCCATTCATTGCCCTTATTCCCAGCTCTGCTCCCATTCATTGCCCTAATTCCCAGCTCTGCACCCACTCATTGCCCTTTTTCCCAGCTCTGCACCCATTCATTGCCCTTATTCCCAGCTCTGCACCCATTCATTGCCCTTATTCCCAGCTCTGCATCCATTCATTGCCCTTATTCCCAGCTCTGCACTCATTCATTGCCCTTATTCCCAGCTCTGCACTCATTCATTGCCCTTATTCCCAGCTCTGCCCCCATTCATTGCCCTTTTTCCCAGCTCTGCACCCATTCATTGCCCTTATTCCCAGCTCTGCATCCATTTATTGCCCTTATTCCCGGCTCTGCACCCATTCATTGCCCTTATTCCCAGCTCTGCACCCATTCATTGCCCTTATTCCAAGCTCTGCATCCATTCATTGCCCTTATTCCCAGCTCTGCATCTATTCATTGCCCTTATTACCAGCTCTGCACCCATTCATTGCCCTTTTTCCCAGCTCTGCACCCATTCATTGCCCTTTTTCCCAGCTCTGCACCCATTCATTGCCCTTTTTCCCAGCTCTGCACCCATTCATTGCCATTTTTCCAAGCTCTGCACCCATTCATTGCCCTTATTCCCAGCTCTACACCCATTCATTGCCCTTATTCCCAGCTATGCACCCATTCATTGCCCGTATTCCTAGCTCTGCACCCATTCATTGCCCGTATTCCCAGGTCTGCACCCATTCATTGCCCTTATTCCCAGCTCTGCACCCATGCATTGCCTAAATTCCCAGCTCTGCACCCATTCATTGCCCTTATTCCCAGCTCTGCACCCATTCATTGCCCTTTTTCCCAGCTCTGCACCCATTCATTGCCCTTATTCCCAGCTCTGCACCCATGCATTGCCTAAATTCTCAGCTCTGCACCCATTCATTGCCCTTATTCCCAGCTCTGCACCCATTCATTGCCCGTATTCCCAGGTCTGCACCCATTCATTGCCCTTATTCCCAGCTCTGCACCCATGCATTGCCTAAATTCCCAGCTCTGCACCCATTCATTGCCCTTATTCCCAGCTCTGCACCCATTCATTGCCCTTTTTCCCAGCTCTGCACCCATTCATTGCCCTTATTCCCAGCTCTGCACCCATGCATTGCCTAAATTCTCAGCTCTGCACCCATTCATTGCCCTTATTCCCAGCTCTGCACCCATTCATTGCCCTTATTCCCAGCTCTGCCCCCATTCATTGCCCTTGTTCCCAGCTCTGCCCCCATTCATTGCCCTTGTTCCCAGCTCTGCACCCATTCATTGCCCTTGTTCCCAGCTCTGCACCCATTCATTGCCCTTTTTCCCAGCTCTGCACCCATTCATTGCCCTTATTCCCAGCTCTGCTCCCATTCATTGCCCTAATTCCCAGCTCTGCACCCACTCATTGCCCTTTTTCCCAGCTCTGCACCCTTTTCATTGTCCTTATTCCCAGCTCTGCACCCATTCATTGCCCTTATTCCCAGCTCTGCACCCATTCATTGGCCTTTTTCCCAGCTATGCACCCATTCATTGCCCTGATTCACAGCTCTGCCCTCATTCATTGCCTTTATTCCCAGCTCTGCACCCATTCATTGCCCTTATACCCAGCTCTGCACCCATTCATTGCCCTTATTCCCAGCTCTGCACCCATTCATTGCCCTTATTCCCAGCTCTGCACCCATTCATTGCCCTTATTCCCAGCTCTGCACCCATTCATTGCCCTTATTCCCAGCTCTGCACCCATTCATTGCCCTTATTCCCAGCTATGCACCCATTCATTGCCCTGATTCACAGCTCTGCCCTCATTCATTGCCTTTATTCCCAGCTCTGCACCCATTCATTGCCCTTATACCCAGCTCTGCACCCATTCATTGCCCTTATTCCCAGCTCTGCACCCATTCATTGCCCTTATTCCCAGCTCTGCACCCATTCATTGCCCTTATTCCCAGCTCTGCACCCATTCATTGCCCTTATTCCCAGCTCTGCTCCCATTCATTGCCCTTATTCCCAGCTCTGCACCCATTCATTGCCCTTTTTCCCAGCTCTGCACCCATTCATTGCCCTTATTCCCAGCTCTGCTCCCATTCATTGCCCTAATTCCCAGCTCTGCACCCACTCATTGCCCTTTTTCCCAGCTCTGCACCCTTTTCATTGTCCTTATTCCCAGCTCTGCACCCATTCATTGCCCTTATTCCCAGCTCTGCATCCATTCATTGCCCTTATTCCCAGCTCTGCACTCATTCATTGCCCTTATTCCCAGCTCTGCACTCATTCATTGCCCTTATTCCCAGCTCTGCCCCCATTCATTGCCCTTTTTCCCAGCTCTGCACCCATTCATTGCCCTTATTCCCAGCTCTGCATCCATTTATTGCCCTTATTCCCAGCTCTGCACCCATTCATTGCCCTTATTCCCAGCTCTGCACCCATTCATTGCCCTTATTCCAAGCTCTGCATCCATTCATTGCCCTTATTCCCAGCTCTGCATCTATTCATTGCCCTTATTACCAGCTCTGCACCCATTCATTGCCCTTTTTCCCAGCTCTGCACCCATTCATTGCCCTTTTTCCCAGCTCTGCACCCATTCATTGCCATTTTTCCAAGCTCTGCACCCATTCATTGCCCTTATTCCCAGCTCTACACCCATTCATTGCCCTTATTCCCAGCTATGCACCCATTCATTGCCCGTATTCCTAGCTCTGCACCCATTCATTGCCCGTATTCCCAGCTCTGCACCCATTCATTGCCCTTATTCCCAGCTCTGCACCCATGCATTGCCTAAATTCCCAGCTCTGCACCCATTCATTGCCCTTATTCCCAGCTCTGCACCCATGCATTGCCTAAATTCCCAGCTCTGCACCCATTCATTGCCCTTATTCCCAGCTCTGCACCCATTCATTGCCCTTTTTCCCAGCTCTGCACCCATTCATTGCCCTTATTCCCAGCTCTGCTCCCATTCATTGCCCTAATTCCCAGCTCTGCACCCACTCATTGCCCTTTTTCCCAGCTCTGCACCCTTTTCATTGTCCTTATTCCCAGCTCTGCACCCATTCATTGCCCTTATTCCCAGCTCTGCATCCATTCATTGCCCTTATTCCCAGCTCTGCACTCATTCATTGCCCTTATTCCCAGCTCTGCACTCATTCATTGCCCTTATTCCCAGCTCTGCCCCCATTCATTGCCCTTTTTCCCAGCTCTGCACCCATTCATTGCCCTTATTCCCAGCTCTGCATCCATTTATTGCCCTTATTCCCAGCTCTGCACCCATTCATTGCCCTTATTCCCAGCTCTGCACCCATTCATTGCCCTTATTCCAAGCTCTGCATCCATTCATTGCCCTTATTCCCAGCTCTGCATCTATTCATTGCCCTTATTACCAGCTCTGCACCCATTCATTGCCCTTTTTCCCAGCTCTGCACCCATTCATTGCCCTTTTTCCCAGCTCTGCACCCATTCATTGCCATTTTTCCAAGCTCTGCACCCATTCATTGCCCTTATTCCCAGCTCTACACCCATTCATTGCCCTTATTCCCAGCTATGCACCCATTCATTGCCCGTATTCCTAGCTCTGCACCCATTCATTGCCCGTATTCCCAGCTCTGCACCCATTCATTGCCCTTATTCCCAGCTCTGCACCCATGCATTGCCTAAATTCCCAGCTCTGCACCCATTCATTGCCCTTATTCCCAGCTCTGCACCCATGCATTGCCTAAATTCCCAGCTCTGCACCCATTCATTGCCCTTATTCCCAGCTCTGCACCCATTCATTGCCCTTATTCCCAGCTCTGCCCCCATTCATTGCCCTTGTTCCCAGCTCTGCCCCCATTCATTGCCCTTGTTCCCAGCTCTGCACCCATTCATTGCCCTTGTTCCCAGCTCTGCACCCATTCATTGCCCTTATTCCCAGCTCTGCCCCCATTCATTGCCCTTGTTCCCAGCTCTGCCCCCATTCATTGCCCTTGTTCCCAGCTCTGCACCCATTCATTGCCCTTGTTCCCAGCTCTGCACCCATTCATTGCCCTTTTTCCCAGCTCTGCACCCATTCATTGCCCTTATTCCCAGCTCTGCTCCCATTCATTGCCCTAATTCCCAGCTCTGCACCCACTCATTGCCCTTTTTCCCAGCTCTGCACCCTTTTCATTGTCCTTATTCCCAGCTCTGCACCCATTCATTGCCCTTATTCCCAGCTCTGCACCCATTCATTGGCCTTTTTCCCAGCTATGCACCCATTCATTGCCCTGATTCACAGCTCTGCCCTCATTCATTGCCTTTATTCCCAGCTCTGCACCCATTCATTGCCCTTATACCCAGCTCTGCACCCATTCATTGCCCTTATTCCCAGCTCTGCACCCATTCATTGCCCTTATTCCCAGCTCTGCACCCATTCATTGCCCTTATTCCCAGCTCTGCACCCATTCATTGCCCTTATTCCCAGCTCTGCTCCCATTCATTGCCCTTATTCCCAGCTCTGCACCCATTCATTGCCCTTTTTCCCAGCTCTGCACCCATTCATTGCCCTTATTCCCAGCTCTGCTCCCATTCATTGCCCTAATTCCCAGCTCTGCACCCACTCATTGCCCTTTTTCCCAGCTCTGCACCCTTTTCATTGTCCTTATTCCCAGCTCTGCACCCATTCATTGCCCTTATTCCCAGCTCTGCATCCATTCATTGCCCTTATTCCCAGCTCTGCACTCATTCATTGCCCTTATTCCCAGCTCTGCACTCATTCATTGCCCTTATTCCCAGCTCTGCCCCCATTCATTGCCCTTTTTCCCAGCTCTGCACCCATTCATTGCCCTTATTCCCAGCTCTGCATCCATTTATTGCCCTTATTCCCAGCTCTGCACCCATTCATTGCCCTTATTCCCAGCTCTGCACCCATTCATTGCCCTTATTCCAAGCTCTGCATCCATTCATTGCCCTTATTCCCAGCTCTGCATCTATTCATTGCCCTTATTACCAGCTCTGCACCCATTCATTGCCCTTTTTCCCAGCTCTGCACCCATTCATTGCCCTTTTTCCCAGCTCTGCACCCATTCATTGCCATTTTTCCAAGCTCTGCACCCATTCATTGCCCTTATTCCCAGCTCTACACCCATTCATTGCCCTTATTCCCAGCTATGCACCCATTCATTGCCCGTATTCCTAGCTCTGCACCCATTCATTGCCCGTATTCCCAGCTCTGCACCCATTCATTGCCCTTATTCCCAGCTCTGCACCCATGCATTGCCTAAATTCCCAGCTCTGCACCCATTCATTGCCCTTATTCCCAGCTCTGCACCCATGCATTGCCTAAATTCCCAGCTCTGCACCCATTCATTGCCCTTATTCCCAGCTCTGCACCCATTCATTGCCCTTTTTCCCAGCTCTGCACCCATTCATTGCCCTTATTCCCAGCTCTGCTCCCATTCATTGCCCTAATTCCCAGCTCTGCACCCACTCATTGCCCTTTTTCCCAGCTCTGCACCCTTTTCATTGTCCTTCTTCCCAGCTCTGCACCCATTCATTGCCCTTATTCCCAGCTCTGCATCCATTCATTGCCCTTATTCCCAGCTCTGCACTCATTCATTGCCCTTATTCCCAGCTCTGCACTCATTCATTGCCCTTATTCCCAGCTCTGCCCCCATTCATTGCCCTTTTTCCCAGCTCTGCACCCATTCATTGCCCTTATTCCCAGCTCTGCATCCATTTATTGCCCTTATTCCCAGCTCTGCACCCATTCATTGCCCTTATTCCCAGCTCTGCACCCATTCATTGCCCTTATTCCAAGCTCTGCATCCATTCATTGCCCTTATTCCCAGCTCTGCATCTATTCATTGCCCTTATTACCAGCTCTGCACCCATTCATTGCCCTTTTTCCCAGCTCTGCACCCATTCATTGCCCTTTTTCCCAGCTCTGCACCCATTCATTGCCATTTTTCCAAGCTCTGCACCCATTCATTGCCCTTATTCCCAGCTCTACACCCATTCATTGCCCTTATTCCCAGCTATGCACCCATTCATTGCCCGTATTCCTAGCTCTGCACCCATTCATTGCCCGTATTCCCAGCTCTGCACCCATTCATTGCCCTTATTCCCAGCTCTGCACCCATGCATTGCCTAAATTCCCAGCTCTGCACCCATTCATTGCCCTTATTCCCAGCTCTGCACCCATGCATTGCCTAAATTCCCAGCTCTGCACCCATTCATTGCCCTTATTCCCAGCTCTGCACCCATTCATTGCCCTTATTCCCAGCTCTGCCCCCATTCATTGCCCTTGTTCCCAGCTCTGCCCCCATTCATTGCCCTTGTTCCCAGCTCTGCACCCATTCATTGCCCTTGTTCCCAGCTCTGCACCCATTCATTGCCCGCATTCCCAGCTCTGCACCCATTCATTGCCCGTATTCCCAGCTCTGCACCCATTCATTGCCCTTATTCCCAGCTCTGCACCCATTCATTGCCCTTATTCCCAGATTTGCACCCATTCATTGCCCTTATTCCCAGCTCTGCACCCATTCATTGCCCTTATTCCCAGCTCTGTACCCATTCATTGCCCTTATTCCCAGCTCTGCACCCATTCATTGCCCTTATTCCCAGCTCTGCACCCATTCATTGCCCTTATTCCCAGCTCTGCACCCATTCATTGCCCTTATTCCCAGCTCTGCACCCATTCATTGCCCTTATTCCCAGCTCTGCACCCATTCATTGCCCTTATTCCCAGCTCTGCACCCATTCATTGCCCTTATTCCCAGCTCTGCACCCATTCATTGCCCTTATTCCCAGCTCTGCACCCATTCATTGCCCTTATTCCCAGCTCTGCACCCATTTATTGCCCTTTTTCCCAGCTCTGCACCCATTCATTGCCCTTATTCCCAGCTCTGCCCCCTTCATCTATCTTAATCCCAGCTCTGCCCTCATCCATTGCCCTTATTCCCCACTCTGCACCCATCCATTGCCCTTATTCCCAGCTCTGCAACCATTCATTGCCCTTATTCCCAGCTCTGCAACCATTCATTGCCCTTATTCCCAGCTCTGCACCCATTCATTGCCCTTGTTCCCAGCTCTGCACCCATTCATTACCCTTGTTCCCAGCTCTGCACCCATTCATTGCCCTTGTTCTCAGCTCTGCACCCATTCATTGCCCTTGTTCCCAGCTCTGCACCCATTCATTGCCCTTGTTCCCAGCTCTGCACCCATTCATTGCCCTTGTTCCCAGCTCTGCACCCATTCATTGCCCTTATTCCGAGCTCTGCACCCATTCATTGCCCTTATTCCCAGCTCTGCATCCATTCATCCATTCATTGCCCTTATTCCCAGCTCTGCACCCATTCATTGCCCTTATTCCCAGCTCTGCACCCATTCATTGCCCTTATTCCCAGCTCTGCACCCATTCATTGCCCTTATTCCCAGCTCTGCACCCATTCATTGCCCTTACTCCCAGCTCTGCACCCATTCATTGCCCTTATTCCCAGCTCTGCACCCATTCATTGCCCTTATTCCCAGCTCTGCACCCATTCATTGCCCTTATTCCAAGCTCTGCACCCATTCATTGTCCTTATTCCCAGCTCTGCACCCATTCATTGCCCTTATTCCCAGCTCTGCACCCATTCATTGCCCTTATTCCCAGCTCTGCACGCATTCATTGCCCTTTTTCCAATCTCTGCACCCATTCATTGCCCTTATTCCCAGCTCTGTACCCATTCATTGCCCTTATTCCCATCTCTGCACCCATTCATTGCCATTATTCCCAACTCTTCACCTATTCATCCATCTTATTTCCAGCTCTGCACCCATTCATTGCCCTTATTCTCAGCTCTGCACCCATTCATTGCCCTATTCCCAGCTCTGCACCCATTCATTGGCCTTTTTCCCAGCTATGCACCCATTCATTGCCCTTATTCCCAGCTCTGCACCCATTCATTGCCCTTTTTCCCAGCTCTGCACCCATTCATTGCCCTTGTTCCCAGCACTGCACCCAATCATTGCCCGCATTCCCAGCTCTGCACCCATTCATTGCCCTTACTCGTAGCTCTGCACCCATTCATTGCCCTTATTCCCAGCTCTGCACTCATTCATTGCCCTTATTCCCAGCTCTGTACCCATTCATTGCCCTTATTCCCATCTCTGCACCCATTCATTGCCCTTATTCCCAACTCTTCACCCATTCATCCATTTTATTTCCAGCTCTGCACCCATTCATCCATCTTATTCCCAGCTCTGCACCCATTCATTGCCCTTATTCCCAGCTCTGCACCCATTCATTGGCCTTTTTCCCAGCTATGCACCCATTCATTGCCCTTATTCCCAGCTCTGCACCCATTCATTGCCCTTGTTCCCAGCTCTGCACCCATTCATTGCCCTTGTTCCCAGCTCTGCACCCATTCATTGCCCTTGTTCCCAGCTCTGCCCCCATTCATTGCCCTTGTTCCCAGCTCTGCCCCCATTCATTGCCCTTGGTCCCAGCTCTGCACCCATGCATTGCCCTTGGTCCCAGCTCTGCACCCATTCATTGCCCGTATTCCCAGCTCTGCACCCATTCATTGCCCGTATTCCCAGCTCTGCACCCATTCATTGCCCGTATTCCCAGCTCTGCACCCATTCATTGCCCTTATTCACAGCTCTGCCCTCATTCGTTGCCTTTATTCCCAGCTCTGCACCCATTCATTGCCCTTATTCCAAGCTCTGCACCCATTCATTGCCCTTATTCCCAGCTCTGCACCCATTCATTGCCCTTATTCCCAGCTCTGCACCCATTCATTCATCTTATTCCCAGCTCTGCACCCACTCATTACCCTTATTCCCAGCTCTGCACCCATTCATTGCCCTTATTCCCAGCTCTGCACCCATTCATTGCCCTTATTCCCAGCTCTGCACTCATTCATTGCCCTTATTCCCAGCTCTGTACCCATTCATTGCCCTTATTCCCATCTCTGCACCCATTCATTGCCCTTATTCCCAACTCTTCACCCATTCATCCATCTTATTTCCAGCTCTGCACCCATTCATCCATCTTATTCCCAGCTCTGCACCCATTCATTGCCCTTATTCCCAGCTCTGCACCCATTCATTGCCCTTATTCCCAGCTCTGCACCCATTCATTGGCCTTTTTCCCAGCTATGCACCCATTCATTGCCCTTATTCCCAGCTCTGCACCCATTCATTGCCCTTGTTCCCAGCTCTGCACCCATTCATTGCCCCTACTCCCAGCTCTGCACCCATTCATTGCCCTTATTTGCAGCTCTGCACCCATTCATTGCCCTTACTCGTAGCTCTGCACCCATTCATTGCCCTTATTCCCAGCTCTGCACTCATTCATTGCCCTTATTCCCAGCTCTGTACCCATTCATTGCCCTTACTCCCATCTCTGCACCCATTCATTGCCCTTATTCCCAACTCTTCACCCATTCATCCATCTTATTTCCAGCTCTGCACCCATTCATCCATCTTATTCCCAGCTCTGCACCCATCCATTGCCCTTATTCCCAGCTCTGCACCCATTCATTGCCCTTATTCCCAGCTCTGCACCCATTCATTGGCCTTTTTCTCAGCTATGCACCCATTCATTGCCCTTATTCCCAGCTCTGCAACCATTCATTGCCCTTGTTCCCAGCTCTGCACCCATTCATTGCCCTTGTTCCCAGCTCTGCACCCATTCATTGCCCTTGTTCCCAGCTCTGCCCCCATTCATTGCCCTTGTTCCCAGCTCTGCCCCCATTCATTGCCCTTGGTCCCAGCTCTGCACCCATTCATTGCCCTTGTTCCCAGCTCTGCACCCATTCTTTGCCCGTATTCCCAGCTCTGCACCCATTCATTGCCCGTATTCCCAGCTCTGCACCCATTCATTGCCCGTATTCCCAGCTCTGCACCCATTCATTGCCCTGATTCACAGCTCTGCCCTCATTCATTGCCTTTATTCCCAGCTCTGCACCCATTCATTGCCCTTATTCCCAGCTCTGCACCCATTCATTGCCCTTATTCCCAGCTCTGCACCCATTCATTGCCCTTATTCCCAGTTCTGCACCCATTCATTGCCCTTATTCCCAGCTCTGCTCCCATTCATTGCCCTTATTCCCAGCTCTGCACCCATTCATTGCCCTTTTTCCCAGCTATGCACCCATTCATTGCCCTTATTCCCAGCTCTGCTCCCATTCATTGCCCTAATTCCCAGCTCTGCACCCACTCATTGCCCTTTTTCCCAGCTCTGCACCCATTCATTGCCCTTATTCCCAGCTCTGCACCCATTCATTGCCCTTATTCCCAGCTCTGCATCCATTCATTGCCCTTATTCCCAGCTCTGCACTCATTCATTGCCCTTATTCCCAGCTCTGCACTCATTCATTGCCCTTATTCCCAGCTCTGCCCCCATTCATTGCCCTTTTTCCCAGCTCTGCACCCATTCATTGCCCTTATTCCCAGCTCTGCATCCATTTATTGCCCTTATTCCCGGCTCTGCACCCATTCATTGCCCTTATTCCCAGCTCTGCACCCATTCATTGCCCTTATTCCAAGCTCTGCATCCATTCATTGCCCTTATTCCCAGCTCTGCATCTATTCATTGCCCTTATTACCAGCTCTGCACCCATTCATTGCCCTTTTTCCCAGCTCTGCACCCATTCATTGCCCTTTTTCCCAGCTCTGCACCCATTCATTGCCCTTTTTCCCAGCTCTGCACCCATTCATTGCCATTTTTCCAAGCTCTGCACCCATGCATTGCCCTTATTCCCAGCTCTACACCCATTCATTGCCCTTATTCCCAGCTATGCACCCATTCATTGCCCGTATTCCTAGCTCTGCACCCATTCATTGCCCGTATTCCCAGGTCTGCACCCATTCATTGCCCTTATTCCCAGCTCTGCACCCATGCATTGCCTAAATTCCCAGCTCTGCACCCATTCATTGCCCTTATTCCCAGCTCTGCACCCATTCATTGCCCTTTTTCCCAGCTCTGCACCCATTCATTGCCCTTATTCCCAGCTCTGCACCCATGCATTGCCTAAATTCTCAGCTCTGCACCCATTCATTGCCCTTATTCCCAGCTCTGCACCCATTCATTGCCCGTATTCCCAGGTCTGCACCCATTCATTGCCCTTATTCCCAGCTCTGCACCCATGCATTGCCTAAATTCCCAGCTCTGCACCCATTCATTGCCCTTATTCCCAGCTCTGCACCCATTCATTGCCCTTTTTCCCAGCTCTGCACCCATTCATTGCCCTTATTCCCAGCTCTGCACCCATGCATTGCCTAAATTCTCAGCTCTGCACCCATTCATTGCCCTTATTCCCAGCTCTGCACCCATTCATTGCCCTTATTCCCAGCTCTGCCCCCATTCATTGCCCTTGTTCCCAGCTCTGCCCCCATTCATTGCCCTTGTTCCCAGCTCTGCACCCATTCATTGCCCTTGTTCCCAGCTCTGCACCCATTCATTGCCCTTTTTCCCAGCTCTGCACCCATTCATTGCCCTTATTCCCAGCTCTGCTCCCATTCATTGCCCTAATTCCCAGCTCTGCACCCACTCATTGCCCTTTTTCCCAGCTCTGCACCCTTTTCATTGTCCTTATTCCCAGCTCTGCACCCATTCATTGCCCTTATTCCCAGCTCTGCACCCATTCATTGGCCTTTTTCCCAGCTATGCACCCATTCATTGCCCTGATTCACAGCTCTGCCCTCATTCATTGCCTTTATTCCCAGCTCTGCACCCATTCATTGCCCTTATACCCAGCTCTGCACCCATTCATTGCCCTTATTCCCAGCTCTGCACCCATTCATTGCCCTTATTCCCAGCTCTGCACCCATTCATTGCCCTTATTCCCAGCTCTGCACCCATTCATTGCCCTTATTCCCAGCTCTGCACCCATTCATTGCCCTTATTCCCAGCTATGCACCCATTCATTGCCCTGATTCACAGCTCTGCCCTCATTCATTGCCTTTATTCCCAGCTCTGCACCCATTCATTGCCCTTATACCCAGCTCTGCACCCATTCATTGCCCTTATTCCCAGCTCTGCACCCATTCATTGCCCTTATTCCCAGCTCTGCACCCATTCATTGCCCTTATTCCCAGCTCTGCACCCATTCATTGCCCTTATTCCCAGCTCTGCACCCATTCATTGCCCTTATTCCCAGCTCTGCACCCATTCATTGCCCTTTTTCCCAGCTCTGCACCCATTCATTGCCCTTATTCCCAGCTCTGCTCCCATTCATTGCCCTAATTCCCAGCTCTGCACCCACTCATTGCCCTTTTTCCCAGCTCTGCACCCTTTTCATTGTCCTTATTCCCAGCTCTGCACCCATTCATTGCCCTTATTCCCAGCTCTGCATCCATTCATTGCCCTTATTCCCAGCTCTGCACTCATTCATTGCCCTTATTCCCAGCTCTGCACTCATTCATTGCCCTTATTCCCAGCTCTGCCCCCATTCATTGCCCTTTTTCCCAGCTCTGCACCCATTCATTGCCCTTATTCCCAGCTCTGCATCCATTTATTGCCCTTATTCCCAGCTCTGCACCCATTCATTGCCCTTATTCCCAGCTCTGCACCCATTCATTGCCCTTATTCCAAGCTCTGCATCCATTCATTGCCCTTATTCCCAGCTCTGCATCTATTCATTGCCCTTATTACCAGCTCTGCACCCATTCATTGCCCTTTTTCCCAGCTCTGCACCCATTCATTGCCCTTTTTCCCAGCTCTGCACCCATTCATTGCCATTTTTCCAAGCTCTGCACCCATTCATTGCCCTTATTCCCAGCTCTACACCCATTCATTGCCCTTATTCCCAGCTATGCACCCATTCATTGCCCGTATTCCTAGCTCTGCACCCATTCATTGCCCGTATTCCCAGCTCTGCACCCATTCATTGCCCTTATTCCCAGCTCTGCACCCATGCATTGCCTAAATTCCCAGCTCTGCACCCATTCATTGCCCTTATTCCCAGCTCTGCACCCATGCATTGCCTAAATTCCCAGCTCTGCACCCATTCATTGCCCTTATTCCCAGCTCTGCACCCATTCATTGCCCTTTTTCCCAGCTCTGCACCCATTCATTGCCCTTATTCCCAGCTCTGCTCCCATTCATTGCCCTAATTCCCAGCTCTGCACCCACTCATTGCCCTTTTTCCCAGCTCTGCACCCTTTTCATTGTCCTTATTCCCAGCTCTGCACCCATTCATTGCCCTTATTCCCAGCTCTGCATCCATTCATTGCCCTTATTCCCAGCTCTGCACTCATTCATTGCCCTTATTCCCAGCTCTGCACTCATTCATTGCCCTTATTCCCAGCTCTGCCCCCATTCATTGCCCTTTTTCCCAGCTCTGCACCCATTCATTGCCCTTATTCCCAGCTCTGCATCCATTTATTGCCCTTATTCCCAGCTCTGCACCCATTCATTGCCCTTATTCCCAGCTCTGCACCCATTCATTGCCCTTATTCCAAGCTCTGCATCCATTCATTGCCCTTATTCCCAGCTCTGCATCTATTCATTGCCCTTATTACCAGCTCTGCACCCATTCATTGCCCTTTTTCCCAGCTCTGCACCCATTCATTGCCCTTTTTCCCAGCTCTGCACCCATTCATTGCCATTTTTCCAAGCTCTGCACCCATTCATTGCCCTTATTCCCAGCTCTACACCCATTCATTGCCCTTATTCCCAGCTATGCACCCATTCATTGCCCGTATTCCTAGCTCTGCACCCATTCATTGCCCGTATTCCCAGCTCTGCACCCATTCATTGCCCTTATTCCCAGCTCTGCACCCATGCATTGCCTAAATTCCCAGCTCTGCACCCATTCATTGCCCTTATTCCCAGCTCTGCACCCATGCATTGCCTAAATTCCCAGCTCTGCACCCATTCATTGCCCTTATTCCCAGCTCTGCACCCATTCATTGCCCTTATTCCCAGCTCTGCCCCCATTCATTGCCCTTGTTCCCAGCTCTGCCCCCATTCATTGCCCTTGTTCCCAGCTCTGCACCCATTCATTGCCCTTGTTCCCAGCTCTGCACCCATTCATTGCCCGCATTCCCAGCTCTGCACCCATTCATTGCCCGTATTCCCAGCTCTGCACCCATTCATTGCCCTTATTCCCAGCTCTGCCCCCATTCATTGCCCTTGTTCCCAGCTCTGCCCCCATTCATTGCCCTTGTTCCCAGCTCTGCACCCATTCATTGCCCTTGTTCCCAGCTCTGCACCCATTCATTGCCCTTTTTCCCAGCTCTGCACCCATTCATTGCCCTTATTCCCAGCTCTGCTCCCATTCATTGCCCTAATTCCCAGCTCTGCACCCACTCATTGCCCTTTTTCCCAGCTCTGCACCCTTTTCATTGTCCTTATTCCCAGCTCTGCACCCATTCATTGCCCTTATTCCCAGCTCTGCACCCATTCATTGGCCTTTTTCCCAGCTATGCACCCATTCATTGCCCTGATTCACAGCTCTGCCCTCATTCATTGCCTTTATTCCCAGCTCTGCACCCATTCATTGCCCTTATACCCAGCTCTGCACCCATTCATTGCCCTTATTCCCAGCTCTGCACCCATTCATTGCCCTTATTCCCAGCTCTGCACCCATTCATTGCCCTTATTCCCAGCTCTGCACCCATTCATTGCCCTTATTCCCAGCTCTGCTCCCATTCATTGCCCTTATTCCCAGCTCTGCACCCATTCATTGCCCTTTTTCCCAGCTCTGCACCCATTCATTGCCCTTATTCCCAGCTCTGCTCCCATTCATTGCCCTAATTCCCAGCTCTGCACCCACTCATTGCCCTTTTTCCCAGCTCTGCACCCTTTTCATTGTCCTTATTCCCAGCTCTGCACCCATTCATTGCCCTTATTCCCAGCTCTGCATCCATTCATTGCCCTTATTCCCAGCTCTGCACTCATTCATTGCCCTTATTCCCAGCTCTGCACTCATTCATTGCCCTTATTCCCAGCTCTGCCCCCATTCATTGCCCTTTTTCCCAGCTCTGCACCCATTCATTGCCCTTATTCCCAGCTCTGCATCCATTTATTGCCCTTATTCCCAGCTCTGCACCCATTCATTGCCCTTATTCCCAGCTCTGCACCCATTCATTGCCCTTATTCCAAGCTCTGCATCCATTCATTGCCCTTATTCCCAGCTCTGCATCTATTCATTGCCCTTATTACCAGCTCTGCACCCATTCATTGCCCTTTTTCCCAGCTCTGCACCCATTCATTGCCCTTTTTCCCAGCTCTGCACCCATTCATTGCCATTTTTCCAAGCTCTGCACCCATTCATTGCCCTTATTCCCAGCTCTACACCCATTCATTGCCCTTATTCCCAGCTATGCACCCATTCATTGCCCGTATTCCTAGCTCTGCACCCATTCATTGCCCGTATTCCCAGCTCTGCACCCATTCATTGCCCTTATTCCCAGCTCTGCACCCATGCATTGCCTAAATTCCCAGCTCTGCACCCATTCATTGCCCTTATTCCCAGCTCTGCACCCATGCATTGCCTAAATTCCCAGCTCTGCACCCATTCATTGCCCTTATTCCCAGCTCTGCACCCATTCATTGCCCTTTTTCCCAGCTCTGCACCCATTCATTGCCCTTATTCCCAGCTCTGCTCCCATTCATTGCCCTAATTCCCAGCTCTGCACCCACTCATTGCCCTTTTTCCCAGCTCTGCACCCTTTTCATTGTCCTTCTTCCCAGCTCTGCACCCATTCATTGCCCTTATTCCCAGCTCTGCATCCATTCATTGCCCTTATTCCCAGCTCTGCACTCATTCATTGCCCTTATTCCCAGCTCTGCACTCATTCATTGCCCTTATTCCCAGCTCTGCCCCCATTCATTGCCCTTTTTCCCAGCTCTGCACCCATTCATTGCCCTTATTCCCAGCTCTGCATCCATTTATTGCCCTTATTCCCAGCTCTGCACCCATTCATTGCCCTTATTCCCAGCTCTGCACCCATTCATTGCCCTTATTCCAAGCTCTGCATCCATTCATTGCCCTTATTCCCAGCTCTGCATCTATTCATTGCCCTTATTACCAGCTCTGCACCCATTCATTGCCCTTTTTCCCAGCTCTGCACCCATTCATTGCCCTTTTTCCCAGCTCTGCACCCATTCATTGCCATTTTTCCAAGCTCTGCACCCATTCATTGCCCTTATTCCCAGCTCTACACCCATTCATTGCCCTTATTCCCAGCTATGCACCCATTCATTGCCCGTATTCCTAGCTCTGCACCCATTCATTGCCCGTATTCCCAGCTCTGCACCCATTCATTGCCCTTATTCCCAGCTCTGCACCCATGCATTGCCTAAATTCCCAGCTCTGCACCCATTCATTGCCCTTATTCCCAGCTCTGCACCCATGCATTGCCTAAATTCCCAGCTCTGCACCCATTCATTGCCCTTATTCCCAGCTCTGCACCCATTCATTGCCCTTATTCCCAGCTCTGCCCCCATTCATTGCCCTTGTTCCCAGCTCTGCCCCCATTCATTGCCCTTGTTCCCAGCTCTGCACCCATTCATTGCCCTTGTTCCCAGCTCTGCACCCATTCATTGCCCGCATTCCCAGCTCTGCACCCATTCATTGCCCGTATTCCCAGCTCTGCACCCATTCATTGCCCTTATTCCCAGCTCTGCACCCATTCATTGCCCTTATTCCCAGATTTGCACCCATTCATTGCCCTTATTCCCAGCTCTGCACCCATTCATTGCCCTTATTCCCAGCTCTGTACCCATTCATTGCCCTTATTCCCAGCTCTGCACCCATTCATTGCCCTTATTCCCAGCTCTGCACCCATTCATTGCCCTTATTCCCAGCTCTGCACCCATTCATTGCCCTTATTCCCAGCTCTGCACCCATTCATTGCCCTTATTCCCAGCTCTGCACCCATTCATTGCCCTTATTCCCAGCTCTGCACCCATTCATTGCCCTTATTCCCAGCTCTGCACCCATTCATTGCCCTTATTCCCAGCTCTGCACCCATTCATTGCCCTTATTCCCAGCTCTGCACCCATTTATTGCCCTTTTTCCCAGCTCTGCACCCATTCATTGCCCTTATTCCCAGCTCTGCCCCCTTCATCTATCTTAATCCCAGCTCTGCCCTCATCCATTGCCCTTATTCCCCACTCTGCACCCATCCATTGCCCTTATTCCCAGCTCTGCAACCATTCATTGCCCTTATTCCCAGCTCTGCAACCATTCATTGCCCTTATTCCCAGCTCTGCACCCATTCATTGCCCTTGTTCCCAGCTCTGCACCCATTCATTACCCTTGTTCCCAGCTCTGCACCCATTCATTGCCCTTGTTCTCAGCTCTGCACCCATTCATTGCCCTTGTTCCCAGCTCTGCACCCATTCATTGCCCTTGTTCCCAGCTCTGCACCCATTCATTGCCCTTGTTCCCAGCTCTGCACCCATTCATTGCCCTTATTCCGAGCTCTGCACCCATTCATTGCCCTTATTCCCAGCTCTGCATCCATTCATCCATTCATTGCCCTTATTCCCAGCTCTGCACCCATTCATTGCCCTTATTCCCAGCTCTGCACCCATTCATTGCCCTTATTCCCAGCTCTGCACCCATTCATTGCCCTTATTCCCAGCTCTGCACCCATTCATTGCCCTTATTCCCAGCTCTGCACCCATTCATTGCCCTTATTCCCAGCTCTGCACCCATTCATTGCCCTTGTTCCCAGCTCTGCACCCATTCATTGCCCTTGTTCCCAGCTCTGCACCCATTCATTGCCCTTGTTCCCAGCTCTGCACCCATTCATTGCCCTTGTTCCCAGCTCTGCACCCATTCATTGCCCTTGTTCCCAGCTCTGCACCCATTCATTGCCCTTGTTCCCAGCTCTGCACCCATTCATTGCCCTTGTTCCCAGCTCTGCACCCATTCATTGCCCTTGTTCCCAGCTCTGCACCCATTCATTGCCCTTATTCCCAGCTTTGCCCTCATTCATTGCCCTTATTCTCAGCTCTGCACCCATACAATTCCTTTAAACCCAGCTCTGCACCCATTCATTGGCCTTATTCCCAGCTCTGCACCCATTCATTGCCCTTATTCCCAGCTCTGCGCCCATTCATTGCCCTTATTCCCAGCTCTGCGCCCATTCATTGCCCTTATTCCCAGCTCTGCGCCCATTCATTGCCCTTATTCCCAGCTCTGCGCCCATTTATTGCCCTTATTCCCAGCTCTGCGCCCATTCATTGCCCTTATTCCCAACTCTGCGCCCATTCATTGCCCTTATTCCCAGCTCTGCACCCATTCATTGCCCTTATTCGGAGCTCTGCACCCATACATCGCCCTTTTTCCCAGCTCTGCACCCATTCATCCATCTTATTTTCAGCTCTGCCCTCATTCATTTCCCATATTCCCAGCTCTGCCCCCTTCATCCATCTTAATCCCAGCTCTGCCCTCATTCATTGCCCTTATTCCCAGCTCTGCACCCATTCATCCATCCATCTTATTTCCAGCTCTGCCTTCATTCATTACCCTTATTCCCAGCTCTGCGCCCCTTCATCCATCTTAATCCCAGCTCTGCCCTCATCCATTGCCCTTATTCCCAGCTCTGAGCCCCTTCATCCATCTTAATCCCAGCTCTGCCCTTATTCATTCTCCTTCTCCCAAACCTTATTCCAAGCTCTGCCCCATCCATCTTATTCTCCGCTATGTCCCAGCCATATTTTATCCCTCAATGCCCAATATAGATAATTGGGGGGGGGGGGGGGAGCGACCCTGCTTATGAAATATTGGAATTTATAGCCTAAATTACTTACGTAGCCCTGCTCTCCACCTAAAAGCTTACCCAAATGTTCAAAGGATATTGTCACTGCCCATGCGGAACAGAGCTCTGGCTACAGGATATTTTAAACATTTTAGTGTTGAGTTGGATAAGTTCACCAAAATTAGTGCAAATGTATTTAATAAAGATCGGAGAGGCTCCCAAAAATATGTAGATCCTCTACAGATAAGTACTCACCACCCAATGTGTCTTTCTGATTAAATAATTCTCCTCAAACTCTATCTCTAACAGTTCTCATATGCACCAGAGCCCAGGGCTATTCAGATTGCTGAACATACAAATTAATTTACCATTTTGGAACTCTTTTCCCCACTGCATGGCAACCCCTGGATCTGCCTGTAGCCTGCAAAGTACCACTGGGTTTCCTGCAGATGTGCATGTGGGTTATGTCGGTAAAGTCCAAGAGTTATGTTGGTTAAGACTGGGATGCTGGTAAAGAAAGAAGCCTTACAGGTGCTCCAAGATGTTCAAGACCAGGAGAAAATCGGTGAAACAGCATTTCAGTTTTAGTGGATGCAGCAGCAAAGTGCTGATAACGATTCTGTATCATGCATGCAGATGGAAATATAATGTTTTGAATTGTTTTTTAATAATGATTCCATTGTCCAGCACTCAAGTGTAGGTAACTTTTATTTTTCCAGATTAAATCATGTACAGCTTCTGTATAAAAGCGACATCTGTACATGCTTTATTATGGAAAAATAAAAGTTTTAGATTTTAACTACATCTGAGTGCTTGACCATGGAATCATAATTCACCAGCGGACTTTGCAGGTATGTCTCAAGCCTCGGTGTACTTTTTCCATTCCCCACAAAAAATGGATTGAGCTGGCCATAGACACTATTGTTTTTTTTATAACTTTGCCAATCTGTTGGCTAGTTTAAAGTGGCTGAAAACCCATGTGACAACGCCCTGAAATCTAAAAGATTCCAGGTCCGCCTGTTAGCCCTGTGTAAAACCTTCAGCTCCCGGGACACTGCAATTGTTGGCTTACGTGTAGCCGTGCACACTCCAAGCATCTAGCCTTTCTTAATGGCTGGGCACTGAAGTGCATGCGCACCCAAACAGAGGGACCTCGTCACAATTGCACCTTTGAGATCATGGCTTTGGCGGTGGAAAAACTGGGCCACCGTTGAGCCCATAGGAGTGCCCAAGGTACTGGGGCAGGGTGTGGGAGCAAAATTGACTTTTGATTCATTTTAAGTGTCATAATTAATTTCAGTGGGACAGCTCTGCTCACTGGGAGTGCATCCTTTTACATTTTTGGATACCTTGTTTTTCTCACAGAATAAAGGTGCTTTAAATAAACAAAAATAAACTAACAGCCTCCTGTGGGGTCTGGAAATGTCAGTGAGGAGAAGCTTGAAGAGGCTGATGGTTGTCCCTATACTAGGATGTAGAGGCCTGTAAAGCCTTGCCAAAATATTTTTTATAAAACTTTAGGAATACCCACATATAAATTTAGGGGTACAGTGTCAAGCTTAGGGATTTGAGGGGATACAGGCAGAAAATAGTTAAAAAGGGGCCAGGAGTGGATGGATTTTAGAGAAAATGGCAACTATACAACCATTATACCACATTATTGCCCATTTCATTTGTGTAACTATCAATGTGCGTAGCAGAGCAAAATTATAGATATTTTTCAAATGGCACTTTTTAAAGGTCAATAAATTAAGTTCCTACAGATAAAAACAGCTAAATAAGGTGTTAATGACTCCGACAATCAGGGAGATTCTTTTCTGTTCTCATTAAGGTTAATTAGTAAATGATTGTCCTTCATCGGTCAGGCCTGACATTAAGACATTCCTCTACATGAGAAGTGTCGTGTTGTGAATGGTTTGGGAAAGATCAGTGATATTAAATTACAGAACAATTCCTATAAGGGGTTCGAAAGGGTACTACAAATTAAATATAGATAGAGTTGCAGATAAGTTAAAAACTACTGTTGTTGGAATGTGCCTCTAGTCTAAATTCGATTTAGCACTGTGCGAGAATGCATTTTCTCAAATTTTTTTGCTTGCAAAAGTGAATATAATATGCGAAAAGCTGGAAAAGGTCTGAAAAATGCTCAGGGGATTAGGGTGTCATATTTATTGCAAGTTTTTTTGCAAGACATGCGGTAATGTAAAGTGTTTTTTTATTTTAAAAAAAAAGCATTGCCCCCCTCCTCCCTAAGCCAACCAGCCTGATGAGCCAAGCATAGTGGCTGGTAATCCCTCCCTGGTCCTAGTCATTACCTGCCCTTTAGCTTAGGTCAGGGACTGAACCAATGCCAAGGGGTACCAGGCTCTTCTCCACTCCCCTGGCCGTTAGAAGTGCAGATAATGTGGGAGAGAGATTCAACAAACCACCTACTAGTATGCTGAGCAGGTGGCTCCCCCCCCCCCTTCCTTTGAGGTTTGCTTGGCGGGCCATCAAGGAAGAAGGATCTGTGTCCACCATTACTACATATGCGCCCTGCAACTCTCCCCATCATTAGCAGACTAGTAACTGCCAGAACCAGGAGGAAACCCCCAACCCCTGACCTGAAAAGAGAACACTACCTGGCTATGGACAGAATATGCTGAACAACAAGTCCTTTTTTTCTTAAGTATTTTTTTGTATTAACAGTTTGTGAACTGATAAGGGGTCCAAGGGACCTCTATACCAGTTAACATATTGTGGTCTACCAGCACCAAAGGGTGGCATGCCATATAATTTCACTAGGAAGTTTCTGGAATGGGGTTAACCAGACCAAATTGTCAAGATTTGGGTTGCAGCTAACTTCAGTCCATAACAGAAACCAACCACTAGTCTTAACCTTGGGGGCTCTGGGTCAATGTCTGGGGTGGGTTAATCTTCATGGCTTCACCTCAGTTCTCCTTACACCGCTTGATTCATGATGACTCTGTTACTGTAACAAGTTTTACAATGCATCAACCGTTATCCATTTTGAATTTCTCTATAATAGTCATTGCAGCAGAGTTTCTTTGGGTTTGCAAAAAAGAAAAAAATGAATTCAAGATCAGCTTGGATGGGAGTCTCTGAGATCAGTTTACTGCTGCAGTAATGTATCTGAAATTTGCTTTGGTACGCGCTTCCCAAATAATCATTTTGTCTCCCCCGCTGAAACTGACAGAGCCAAAGCCTCTCCCCTGAGACCCGACAATATCCGAACTTCAATCAGAAAATTGAATATTTATGTTATTTATCAAGAACAAGAGAAGAGAGAGAGGATTTCATCAGGGAGCTTTCTGAGAAAAATTACTGAAATATTCATTTTCTGGAAGTCAAGATGCTCTAAATTACCAAAGTCAGTCACTCTAGTGCAATGTGAAAATGAATCCCCTGGATGTGTGACTCCGCGCATCTGCTCAGTGCACCAAACTTTTCTTCCAGCAAAACATTTCAATGTTAAGCATAATGTTCTGTACCGGTGCCTGTAAAGCCAAATTGTTCAGGCAATTCTAAAGCTACAGTCAAGAGTTGGGGTTGTCAAGTAGCCTAAATTCTTCTCATAAAAGGACAGGAATTCTGGTATGCAGTTTTCTTATTATAGCACTTACAGTGGGTAATGTTAATATTGAACACGTCATCAATCTATTTCTAAAGGTGCTATTGACATGAACATTTCACCAGCTGTCGGTAACAACCCATCTATTCCACACGTGCAAAGAAATCAAACCACAGATGTCCATAAAGTTATATGTAATAATGGAAAATGACACAGGGAAAACGTAATGAGCGCGCTAACTGAAATGAATTTATCCTTCACACAAAAGCCTTTGTTGGGGATGACAGCTTCAAGACGCCTCCTGTATAGAGAAATCACACACATTGCTCAGGTGTGATTTTGGTCCATTTATCCATGAAACACACTTCAAATCCTGAAGGTCTCCTCCTTCTATGAACTCTGAGCTTCAGTTCCTTTCATAATCGGATTCAGGTCAGGTGATTGGTTGGCCCATTCTAGCAACTGAATTTTCTTTGTCTGAAACCAATTGAGAGTTTCCTTGGCTGTGTGTTTGGGAGAATTGTCTGAAATGCTGAAATGCCCAGCCTCGTTTCATTTTAATCAGCCTGGTCGATGGAAGCAGTTTTTTTATCAAGAATGTTTTGGTACATTTGTCTATTCATCCTTCCTTGAATTAAATATAAGTGTGCCAATGCCGTACGCTGAAAAGCAGCCCAACACCATTATGTTCCCTTTTGGGGGTGATATGCAGTTCCGACTTTTGGTCTTCAAACATAAGGAGTATTATGACATTCAAAGTGTTCAGTTTCAGCCGCATCTGACCAGACTCTATGCTCCCAGTATTTTACAGGTTTGTCTAAATGTGGTTGAGCAAAAAAGCTTCAACATGCCATTTCTTCATCAATAGTCTGCAGGTTTTTTTTTTTAATTGTTTTCTTTTTATTAATTGTATCTGCTGACCGAGGACTTAGCTCTCCACAGGTGGTCCTTGCCTCTTGGAAAAATCTGATCATTCTTTTTAATACCCTAAAATCTTGTGGGGAGCACCTGGTCATAGTTTGTTTATGGTTAAATTATGTTTTACACTTCTGGATTATGACTTCAACAGTTCTTACTTGAATTCCAGTAGTTTACAAATTCTTTTGTAACCAATGCCATCAGTCTGTTTTGCAACAATAAGGTTGTGAGGTTCTTGAGGGCGCTCACTGGTTAAAGCCATTATGAGATGTGGCACCTTGGTAATAAGACACCTTTTGTGTTTCAATAATTTTATTGAGTTTTCAACAGAACACGCTTGGAAGGCATACAGTCAATATAACCATCCCACGTAGAGGAGGTAAAAGATTGCAATCTGTCATACATAGAAATGCGCCTTACCCATACCTGATTAACATACTACAAAGTACTTTAGATAAGGATGGAGCAAGTGAAATGCAACAAGTTTTAAACAGCAATCTGCCCCGACCCGTGTCAGGGACAATGCGGGCCCCGGGGGCATCAGCACCCACAGCACACACCGCCACCGGCATGCCTGCCATCCCCCGCACCAAGTGCCAAATGGGATGAGGCATGGTTTATGCTATTGAACATTTCCAAATTTGTAGGCATAGAAATATTGTTGAAAACTTTTAAATCCTTGGTGTTATAAGAGAAAAAAAGGGGAGAAGAGGGGAACCGGACTAGGGTGGTCAAGGTGGGGGGAAGGGGGGTGTCAGGGATGGAAGGGAGGGAGGGGATGGAAGGGAGGGAGGGGAGGGAGGGAAGGGAGGGAACGGAGGGAGGGAAGGGAGGGAACGGAGGGAGGGAAGGGAGGGAAGGGAGGGAGGGGAGGGAGGGAAGGGAGGGGAGGGAGGGGAGGGAGGGAGGGGAAGGGAGGGGAGGGAGGGAGGGAGGGAGGGGAGGGAGGGGAGGGAGGGAGGGGAGGGAGGGGAGGGAGGGAGGGGAGGGAGGGAGGGAGGGAGGGGAGGGAGGGAGGGAGGGAGGGAGGGAGGGAGGGAGGGAGGGAGGGAGGGGAGGGAGGGAGGGGAGGGAGGGAGGGAGGGGAGGGAGGGAGGGAGGGGAGGGAGGGAGGGAGGGAGGGAGGGAGGGAGGGGAGGGAGGGAGGGAGGGGAGGGAGGGAGGGAGGGAGGGGGGGAGGGAGGGGGGGAGGGAGGGAGGGAGGGAGGGAGGGGAGGGAAGGGAGGGAGGGAAGGGAGGGAGGGAAGGGAGGGAGGGAAGGGAGGGAAGGGAGTGAGGGAAGGGAGGGGAGGGAGGGAGGGAGGGAGGGAGGGAGGGAGGGAGGGAGGGAAGGGAGGGAGGGAGGGAGGGAAGGGAGGGAGGGAGGGAAGGGAGGGAGGGAAGGGAGGGAGGGAGGGAGGGGAGGGAGGGAGGGAGGGAGGGAGGGAGGGGAGGGAGGGAGGGAGGGGAGGGAGGGAGGGGAGGGAGGGAGGGAGGGAGGGAGGAGGAGGGAGGGAGGGAGGGAGGGAGGGAGGGAGGGAGGGAGGGAGGGAGGGGAGGGAGGGAGGGGAGGGAGGGAGGGAGGGAGGGAGGGAGGGGAGGGAAGGGAAGGGAAGGGAGGGAAGGGAAGGGAGGGAGGGAGGGAGGGAGGGAAGGGAGGGAGGGAGGGAAGGGAGGGAAGGGAGGGAGGGAAGGGAGGGAAGGGAGGGAGGGAAGGGAGGGAAGGGAGGAGGGAAGGGAGGGAAGGGAGGGAGGGAAGGGAGGGAAGGGAGGGAGGGAAGGGAAGGGAGGGAGGGAAGGGAGGGAAGGGAGGGAGGGAAGGGAGGGAAGGGAGGGAAGGGAGGGAGGGAAGGGAGGGAAGGGAGGGAAGGGAGGGAGGGAAGGGAGGGAAGGGAGGGAAGGGAGGGAGGGAAGGGAGGGAGGGAGGGAGGGAGGGAGGGAGGGAGGGAAGGGAGGGAGGGAAGGGAGGGAGGGAGGAAGGGAGGGAGGGAGGGAAGGGAGGGAGGGAGGGAGGGAGGGAAGGGAGGGAGGGAGGGAAGGGAGGGAGGGAGGGAGGGAGGGAGGGAGGGAGGGAAGGAAGGGTAGGTTAGGTTAGGTTAGGTTGCTCCCGCGTTCCACCAGCTGCTCATCTGGTTATTGGGTAACAATCCTTATAATACCCGCGGAGGTTCCCCAGACCACGTAAACCTTATCCAGGGCTCCCATAGGGAAATGAATTTATCATGAGAGTCGGCCAGGATGCTGGACAACCTCTCGTTAGTAAGAAACCCATTCATCCTGGCCGACACCTCTGAGATTGGGGTAAATTGTTTTTTCCAGGCTTTAGCTATAGTCTGCTTAGCCGCTAGCAGCAGATATACAAAGAGTCTGTGTTGCTTGTTAGTCAGCTCCCGGGGCTTGCAGTGCAGGAGGGCAACCCATGGGTCTCTTCTCATACTGGTTTGAAAGACCTCGTTGGCCATCCTGTACACCTGGCTCCAGAAGCGGGCCAACATGGGACAGGTCCACCATGTGTGTAAGAAGTCCCCCTCCGCACTACGGCCTCTAAAGCATGAGCTAGATTGCCCCGGAAACATCCTGCTCAGGCCACCCAGCACCAGGTACCAGCGGAGCATTACCTTGTAGGCTGTTTCAACTGTCCGGACGTTCACCGAACATTTAGAGACATGTGACCATATCACAGCCCACCCCCTCTCCCCCGGACAGGGACCTATGTCCTTTTCCCAGCTCCCCACATGGGAACCAGGGAATCTGGTTTAATTTCATTTAGTGCCGAGTAGATTGAGGATATTGATCCCCTTTGAAAAGGGTTGTTGGCGCACATTTCCTCGAAGGAGGTCCTAATCCGAAAGGAAGGGCTCAGTTTTGTCAGGGGCAGAATCCAGTGCCTTAATTGAATGTAGCTGAAGTATTCCTTATGGGGGATATCATATTTTCCTTGCAAATCTTGGAAGGACCCAAGGCCCTCCCTTGTGAGCAAGTCTGCTATTTTGTTTATGTCCCTGTTTTGCCACCATCTAAAGGCCATTGTGTTTTGTTCACCTGGAGGAAAGCTTGGGTTATCCCACAAATGTGCCAGGGGGGTGTGGGGGGACATCAAGGCAGCAGAGTACTTGACCGAGTCCCACACAGTGAGGGAATGCTTCATTAAGGGGCTCAGTGTCTTGGGTCTGAGTCTCGGGTCCATCCAGAGCAGGCTATCGATGGGTACTGGTGCGCAATTAGGGAGTTCAAAAAATATCCACACTGGGGGATTAAGGGCAGAGTGCATGGGAACCAGTTGAGCGATCTGCGCAGCCTTGTAATATTTGAAGATATCTGGCACCCCTAACCCTCCCTGAGCTCTTTGTGCTAGCATAGTGCGTTTGGAAACCCTTGGACCATATGAACATCAGGATCCTCCTCTGCATCACCGGAGCACGTATAGCGGAATTCT
This sequence comes from Gastrophryne carolinensis, assembly GCA_027917425.1. Classification (NCBI taxonomy): domain Eukaryota; kingdom Metazoa; phylum Chordata; class Amphibia; order Anura; family Microhylidae; genus Gastrophryne; species Gastrophryne carolinensis. The sequence continues at coordinate 89,032,039 of CM051241.1, forward strand.
CGTGGGCAACACTCTGAAAAAATATAGCAATTTCAGTAGTATTGACATCTTGACCACATTAATGCGGCCTATCCAGGAAATTGGATATGATTTCCAGGTTTCTAATAAGCGGGTTAGGGATTTGAATAGAGAGGGATAGTTAGCCTCATACAAGTCTGTGTATTTGGCGGAGATGCGCACCCCCAAATATGGGAGTGGTTCCGATGACCATGGAAAGGGGAAACTAGCCTTGATCCGGTCCACCACTTCCACCGGCAGGGACACGTTCAGCGCCCTATAAGACACCTTTTTATAGGCCATCAGTTGAACCAGCTGATATTAATTTGCACTGGATTGGAGTGGCAGGATTGCTTTTTAATTACTGATAGTTTTCAGCTGGTGCCATGACTTGTCATGCATGTCTTGTTGTAACTCTTTCTTTGTGTGTTCAGTAAATGTTCCCTATGTCATTTATGGACATCTATAGTATGATTTCTTTGCATGTGTAGACTGAATGGGTAGTTACAAACATCTGGTGAGGACATCATGTCAATAGCACCTATAAATAAATTTACATAGAATATTAGCCACATGTTCAATACTTAGAGCTGATGGAAACCCATTTCTGGGTCGACTGCTTATCCTTCGGGGCTCCCCCGCTCATTGGCTCTCTCAAAAGTGCCAGCTGGCTGGCTGCAAACCCCGGCATGCAGTTTCGGGCACACGCATGCTCCCGAGCCCATCCTTTATGAATGCGCACATGGCCGCAGAGAAACCGGGGACACGGCTCAGATGGAGATCAGGGGGTTTCAAACTGCAGAGCATCTGATGTAATGATCTTCTAGGGATTAGTTTTCTGGGGCTAACCCAAATTTTGCGAGTTTGGGTTTCCAAACTCAGCTAGAAGTCCGCATTCACGTTCTGCGTTGGCAAGAATACCTAAAAACTTACCTGAGCCCCCATCTGGTCCCAGGTTGGCGGTTGGTGGTCCACATTCCAGCTGTCAAATGGCCCATGGCCAGGACCACAGAAAGATGGCCATCGCTTCCATGAATGAGGACACTCCTAGTGCCGACCAGGGACCAGACCAGGGCTCAGGCAAGTTAAAGATCCTTCCTGCTGCTGGGCCCCCCCCCCCCCCCACACACACACACTCACATCACAATTTTTTTTCCATAGCCCCGATTTTGCCTCTGGGATGGACCATCCCTCCACCCAGGTGGGTGAGGAGTGGGAGAGTGGAGGGGCCCACAGAAGCAGAATCACCCCCCCCCCCCAAAGTACTGGCTCCCATTGATTCTCCTCCTGAACCTAAACTTTGATTCAAAACTTGCCGAACCCGACCCTTGGAATCAGAACCTCTAGAACTTCTTTATCCCCTTCCCAGAAGCCCTAGAGCTTGGTGCAGCTCCAGAATATATAGAGCATGGTCCCCTGAGACTGTGAGCATCTCCAGCATGATGGCTCATGTCTTTTTCTCACTGTGCTATGTATGTTGGTGTCGGTGTAGATGGAGATACTGTTATCATAGAATACATATCTGATAGGACTCAGGTGTCCCACCCCCACAAACATTTGTTCAAAGGTCACCACACCCTGAGTTCAGGGAGTGAGTTAGTTCTTGTTAGGCTCTCCGGCTGGAGCCATTTACTTTTAATGAATAAATGTAAGGCTCGGAAGCAGATATGGAAAGTCCTGTTGCTCAGGCCCGCTGGAAATTATGGGTGGCCCTGAACTGGTAGGAGAGAGAAGAGAGATAGGTCTGCCCTGGTACTGAACTTGGACATTATTGCTCATTGGCCCTTGAGTGGGGTGCTTTCACAGATCTGATGTCAGCTGTTGAGAATACCAAAGCAAGCTAGCCAGTGGTACCATGGAGGTTCTATTGTTACCCATCGTTTGAAATTCTCATGCCAGCACCAAACCACGGCTCTAGTTGGAAGGCTACATAGCATAGTCAGTCTGGGAGACCCCCCCCCCCCCACACACACACACATTTGGGTAGAGCGAGCAAGAAGTTCACTAGCCAATGTGATTTGCCCGCCCTGAGAGAGGTGGAGCAAATGGCTGTCAGTTTTAAAGAATGATGTTGGGAGTGCTATCGGTAGGGCTTGAAGGTGGTACAGGACATGGGGGAAGTACATTCATCTTAAGGATGTTGGCCCTGCCAAATCATATAAAGGTGCCTTTGGTCCAAGTCGATAGATCGATATTTTTCTCAGGAGGGGTTTGTGATTTAGAGAACACAATTTAGAAAAGTCAGCAGGAATGTGTCCTCCCAAATAAGTTATTGCCTACGCTTGCCATTTGTGGTTGAGGCGACAAATTCGGTGGTTGAGATGGCTGAAGATTTTTGGTCATTTATTTTGTAGTCTGCTAATGACTGATATGTTTGCAATTCAGCAGTCATATTGGGAAGGGAGATTTCAGGGCTAGTAATAAAGAATATCAGGTATCCAGGTATCCGCTTAGGCAGCTACCTTGTGGTGGGCTCAACCTAATTTGATCCTGTGGATATTTGGATTTTTCCTGATAGAATGTAGGAAATGGGCACCCCTGTATCATTCCATTGGCCTGACTGAAGCCATCTGATAGGGGTCTATTGACTCCCACCGATGCCAGAGGGCCAGAATATAAGGCCATGATACATGATAACATCTTCCTCTTCAAGCCTATGTGCTTGAATGTGGCAGTCATGAAGTCCCAGTTTACCATATTTTTTCAGCATCAGTGGAGAGCAGCATGGCTGGCTATACTCTGGTTTTGGCTATGTGGATAAGGTCAATCACCTGCCCTCCCATCTTAGTCACAGTGTATGATCTTTTGAAGGTGTGGGGCTATTCTGTCGGCTAGGATCTTAGTAGATCATTTCAGATCCACATTCAACAATGAGATGGGTCGATATTTGCTGCACTGTAGTGGGTCTTTACCTTCTTTGTGAATTTCACTGATATTGGTTCTTAAAGTATCTTTAGGATGGGACGGCCATCCCTGAGAGGGTTAAATGAGCTCAAGAAATGAGGGCTCAAAACCGTAATAAACTGCTTATAGTTAGAGATGGGCAAACTCGAACCACAAAGTTTGGGTTCATATCGAATTTTGCATGTTTGGGTTCCCAAACCTGAACACGGACTTCAGCCAGAAGTCTGTGTTGGAGTTTGGCGTTCGTCCCAAACACGGATAAGTTGGTTAAGTTGAGCTCTACCTGATGCCCTTCTGTCAGCGGCAGAAACCGTATTTGAATCTGGCCGAGTCTCACCGCCAGTCTCCTGTGAGGTCTTCACTCCCCTCAATGCTCTGGGCTGCCGAGTTCCCTGCCTCAGAGGTGTACAGGTGACTCATGTGGTTCCCCTTCTGCTGCTGCCACTCTTGTGCTGGAGACGCCATCTTGCCTGTGCTGCCCTCCGCTACCAGGTCGCACTCCTGGGCCACATAGGAGCTGATCTTCCTCACAGGGACGAGTGGGGATGATGCCCCGCCCTTCTTTTTTGGTATGTTTGTGGCTGCCCTTGGGCTAAAGCTGGATCCTGGAAAGTTGAAATAAAAGGCCATTGGTGCCGGGAGAGATCAGACAAGTGTCTTTACTCCTCCATGTCCAGCCATACCCCGGAGATTTTTGAAGGAATGTTCAGGGATTTCCAGGAAAAATATACATTGTTTTTTTCAGCAGAGTTTGGGCCTCCCAATTACAATGGTGCCCTAGATGTATTAATAGATACCTTTTCCTTCCCAGGAGACACCCCAAACTGAAACAGTGCTTTAGTACATACTTCAAGCTTTCTAGGCATACCAGGCTTGTTTTCATGGGTGCAGTTTTCTGGAGGTAAACCCTCAAGGAATTCACTGGTTGCACAGCATTTACCTAAAATTATAAAAAAAACAGAATCAAAACCACATTTGCGAAAATATCAATATGCAAACAAGGAACAACAAGCTAAATTTGAAACCACGAGGTCCTGTAAACAGAACAATACTTTAACTTTCAGCCTACTTGAGATTTTGTCACACTTTGTTGCCAAGGCCATTTTCACCATTTTGTATTATCTATATGACTTTTGCAGGAATTTTCAGCAAAACGAAAGTCTTCCAGGAAAAGTACAATTAGTTTTTTTGGGGGCTTTAACATGGACATTAACATGAGTTTGGGCTTTAACATGAAATGTCTGGTAATTTTTTCATTAATTAAAAAGAAAAAAACACATTAAGTCATTAATTAAAAAAAAACACATTGCCTGTGAAAGCACCATTCCTCCTGATTAAATTGGTACAACATATTTATTAGTAGAAACCTGTTTATGCCCAGGACACAGCATAATGAAATCTTCAAATAAGATATTTGATAAGATATTAATTAAAAAGAATAATTGGCATGGGCCCCCCTATTTTTTATTTTTAAGGGTTAAACCCTTAGAAATTAAAGGAAAATGGCATGTAAAAACAGCCCAGAACAACCGTCCCAGGCAGTCCAGGCAACATCTATGGGGGCTATCCCCTTGCCTTGAAGGCTACCAGCCCGCTTAGCCTATATGGGCCGCATGCTCTTCTGCAGCCCCTGGCCTTTTAGGATGCAGGTAATGGGGCTGGGGGTTAATGGAAAGCAGGTGACTTGCCTGCCCCTCCTGCCCTGTGAACTGGTATAGGGGTCTCAAAACACACACACACACACACACACACACACACACACACACACATACAAACACACAGAATAATGTACTTTATTGCCTTTTTCTCTCTGCTTACCTCTGATCCATTACTGATTGCTGTGTCCTATGCTGCTGCTATCACTGACAGCCGGAAGTTATTGGCAGAAGACTGGAGCGGAGACAGAGGATTGGAGCCCCCTGCATCCAGCTTTCGCTGATCACTCCCAGCTTCTCTTACTCTCGCCTCTGGGAGGGTCTTTTTATAGTGGTTGAGTGAGATGACGTCATCTCACTCAACGTATAAAAGGGCAGCCGTTGAGCTGTCAAAAGCCAATGCACGGGCCAGGGAATAGGCTTTCTCTGCCCTGTGGAATGCCCTGTTGAATACCCAGGGGTGCAGATCAGATGCTCAGGGTGAAGAGGTGACTCTCAGGGCTGTATCCGGGATGGAGGTGAGTGGCTGCTGTTTTGGGCTGCAAGCACAGGGAAAATACCAGGCAAGTAGAATATACATGCTTAGCAGTTAACGGCAGGAGAAGCGGGCAAGTGGAATCTACGTGCTTGCCATTTAAACGGTTAGAGAATTGCACTGAACTTGTTCCAAAGGACATGGTATGTTGCCATGACCAGAGGTCTCTGAGCCTTGGGAAAAAGCTCCAAGGTGGGGCCCACTTTAAATAAAAAAATTCTTGAAAAGAAAATGGGACTATAGTTTTTGAATGTAATAATTGATGAGGTGAGCAAATTTGATTTGTAGGATTCACAGAATTTCCCCAAGAAATTTGGGTTGGTCTGAATTGAATTTTTAACAAAGCGCTGTTGACAAATAAAAAAAATTCTCACCTCCATCCTCATTCTACAACATCGTCAAGTGAGCCTTGGCGTCTTCAGCCGGATGGGGGGCACAGATCCTCCACCCTGCATTGGGCTCTAGATGCTCACTCCCTGCCAAATTGATTTATAGGTGGGGAGTGAGCAGAAAAAACCTTTCACGTCCCAATCACTCACAGCGACACTCATCTTATGGGATGGCATTGAAGACCACAGAGAGTGGCATGGGACAGCATCCAGCGATGGATAGGAGTAAGTATTGGTATAAAAATATGTATTAAAGGACTTTTTTGGTGTGCTTGTGTTTTTTTTTTTTTTACTTAATCCTTTGTGAACTCATAAGGGATCTTTGGGACCACTATACCAATTCAAAGGGCAAGAGAGGACGGCATGTCACAACTTGCCGAAACTCTCCACATGATTACTTGCACCCCCACCAACCCGGTGCCCATCTGAGCTATGTGGGCTGGTAGCATTTAGGGCCTGAGGCCAGTCGCTTAGCCTGTGAGCCCTGGTCTACTAGCCCACATAGCTGGTTCCTGGGCTGGTATTTATGGAAATAGTCCCCCCTCACCCTGATTACATAGTAACATAATATGTAAGACCAAAAAAAAAAACAACTTAGTTCATCCAGTATGTAAAGAAATATATCCTTCAAGAGGTCTAGTAGCCATAGCTAGCAATGTTATTACATGTAAAGAAGGCATCTATGTATCTTTAGAACTCTTTTAGTATATTCTTCATGACTACCTTCTCTGGCAGTGAGTTCCAAAGTCTCACTGCACTAACAATAAAGAACCCCCTTCTATGCTGGTGCCATTTTTTTCCCTCTAACCTAAGCTGATACCCCCGTGTTATGGTTATACACTGGAGTATAAATAGTTTGTGAAAAAGATCTTTGTATTGAAGCTGGAAATATTTTTACATACTGTAGTTATTACATCACCCCTCAGACATCTCTTTTTCAAAATAAATAAGCCTATTTTTTTTCAGAAGTCTTAAAGGAGCCACAGCACTCAACCCTGTTAGCTTGCAGGCCAGCCTATAATCTGTCTCTAAACTTGGTTAAAAACAGAGGACTCGGTCACCCACATCTGCAGAAGTATGCTTAAGCTGCACCACTACGCCAAAGTGCCTCTGTGGGGTGCAGTCCTAACTCTAATCTCTGAGAGCCCATTTGGGACATACAGTGCAATAGATAAATTGGGAGCAGGCTTACCTGAGGTTGCCCTAATCCTCTGAAGTGCAAGCCATGGGGTGGAAGGGTCAAAGACCTTGCAATACAGCCTAGACCCCACACACCATGTGCTTGCACAAATTCAAAAGAAACAAAGGGGGGGTGTGGCAGCCGCTCAGAACATTTTATAACTAACCTGGGAGGTGCACATTAGCAGGGCAATTAGAATACAAAAGTCTTAAAGGAGCCACAGCACTCAACCCTGTTAGCTTGCAGGCCAGCCTATAATCTGTCTCTAAACTTGGTTAAAAACAGAGGACTCGGTCACACACATTTTAACCAAGTTTAGAGACAGATTATAGGCTGGCCTGCAAGCTAACAGGGTTGAGTGCTGTGGCTCCTTTAAGACTTTTGTATTCTAATTGCCCTGCTAACGTGCACCTCCCAGGTTAGTTATAAAATGATCTGAGCGGCTGCCACCCCCCCTTTGTTTCTATTTTTTTTCAGGGTTCTTTAGTTCCCTCGGTTCACTTACTAGTTAGGTAGTGCAACTGTAAAGGGGATTTTTTTCCCCTTTACTAAGGAGAAATTAGCCACTGTGCTGACCAGAAAAACAAAGTTCTCTCTGTGAAAGCTTTCCATTAATGATAACCCACTAAATGTAAGATCGGTATCATGTTATACGTTTAGTGTTTAATTTAAGGCTTAACCTTAAGGATTTGGTGCAGATAATAGGGTTAGGTTAAGGGCCAAATGAAAACTAAGTGAAACAAAAATCAGTTTGAATGTATACTGCTGCCAAGCTCCTACACCATTCCATGACCATGAGTCATGCTCACACTCACGGGGGGGGGGGGGTCTTGTCCATTAGAAAACTTCTGATCAACACATAGATATTGGTGGGGATGACAGTTTATTTCTTCTTCTTAAATATTATATTCAGATTTACAAATGTTAAAGGCCTAGCTAAAATCAACAAAAGTAATCTTAGATTAGGAACCTAGTGCGGGTGTTCCAGAATTGAATGGAAAGCCAAACCATCCTCTTCATCCTCTTTTTATCTTATATGCCACATAGACAGGGGCTAGTTAGTTTTTATGGTTTCTTTGAGATACAGATGTAGCATTTCAATGTGATCTGCTGATTGGCTGTTACAATGTAACACTGCAGGAAGCTGGGCAGCTTTTTACAATGGAGCATCATGGAGGAGTGCAAGTTTTAAAACTCCCGGTCCAAGTTTTATTACAATGAGGGCTGTGTCCTCTATGGGTTAAATTTACACATTTTGCAGCAGATAAAAGCTATAGATGTCTGTAATGTGAATGGCTATAAATGTGTGGTATTCAGTGGTACTCGAATAGTGCTCTGTTCAGTTTGGAGTTTTGCAGTTCAGCCAAATTTGCTCAAGAACTCCGATGAGAATCTATAGGGAAAATGTGAGATGTGTTTTTATCCCTAGAAAGCTACTACAGTAGTAATCAAATGCCCCCAAACTGTGTTATGTGAAGCATTGTACTACTTAACGGTACTGTCATGGCAACAATAAAAAAAGGATTGGTACTCAACAATAGTCCTACACATCTGATTTCTCTTTACCAGTTTTAAACTTACCTCCACTGGAGATCTAGACCATGGCAGCCCCGCTCATAGCATAACTGACAGGACGGGTCGGCTGCAAAGATGTGGGGACTTTAATAATTGCTGCACATTTTATAGTATATTATAATATATGTATATAAAGATAAAGCTTCCCTTAAGTCGACATTTAAACCGGACCAACACCATTGCACAGCTCCAAAACTCTCTCACTGGATTTAACCAACATAACTCACAATCCGCTTTGCACTTTCTTCTAAGGGTGTTGGTTGTGCAAGCACTTTGGGATTGTGGATTGAATATACAGTGAAAGCAGAAAGTGAACATTCCAAATTAAGTTGACCTTCGGGTACGGATTTACAAAAGTCTACAGAGTTTTGGTCCACTGTAAAGGGAATATCGAATTTTTAAGGCACATGTGCTTAACCCTCTCTTCAAGGGCCACCAACAGGCAGATCTCTACACAGGTAGCATAAATAGTGCTAAGACAGAGCTTTACAAGACACCTATTTGGAAATCTACCAAACCTGACCTCCTGGTGGCCCTTGAGGAGAAGATCGGGCACCCATGATTTAAAGGGTATTTCTTGACCCATTTTTGCCAAAATGTGGTTCTAGTGGAACCTATATCACAACATTTAAATTTAATTTAGCTTGAGACAGAAAACAGCAACACTAGTTATGTATTTGCAACTAGGTGCATGTAACTTTTACATGAACATTCAGATAAGGTTTGTACTGTTGTCTGAAGGTTCGCATTCATCCCAGTTATGGCACAGCGCTAGGAATATATCAAGGCCACTGGACATGCTGTGTTATTTTCTTGAAGATAAAATAGCTTCCGACTGGCTTTCTCATTTCAGGTTGACTTGTACAGGAATTTGGCAGCATGTTGATGTTTGTACTATTGACTATCATCAGGTGAAATAGTAAAAATCCAGTACATTTATTAGGTTACTAGTCTGTCTAATGGGGGGGTCGAAGATATAGTTCTTGTAAAGAAATCAGGCTTTGCAGCACAACAGGACTCCTCACTTGGAAACTTTCTTATCAAGCCCCAGTCTTCTGCAACATCACTGTTGGTCGTCGGACCCAAACTGACCCTTTTACCAATTTTTTATTTAATGGAGGTAGACTTTCATCAGCAGAAACAAATGGAATTTAAGATGCTGTTACATTAAAATCCATGCATCTGCCTCTCAGCTGCACCCAGCTATTATCCAAGCATTTACCAAAAAGGGAAAAAAATATATAAAGATGCATATTTTATTAGCGTGAATAAAGACTGGACTTTGACCTGTTTTCTTTATTGCATCCAAGGAACATCCATAATTGAATCCCTTTTAGTGAAATGTAATTTCTTGGTGCGCTGAGACTGCAAATGACAAGATAAGTGACTGCAGGCTTTTCAGTTAGTTCAGTTAAGAAAGAGAAAAGCTGGTCTATTGGGACTGACAGGGCGTTAAATGAGTAGATTTGCCAAGGTGGCTCTGAAATAAAAGAAATGTTTCCCTTATTGTGCAAACATTGTAGGGGGGATTTAAAGGAAGACTCCAGTCTATAACTAGCAGAAGCATGCAATGAGGTCCTCAGGGGTGAGTGCTGAAATTAGTAATAAATAAAGGCATCCGCGATATTAGGGGTGGGAAAATGTAATAAAATAAGCGGAACAGGGTGTGCTTGACTTTGGAGGTGAGAGCATCAATCTGATCTTCAGCTAACCAGAGTAGTTTTTCCACAAGGTGTCACGATCAGCTACTCATCTGTCCTTGTTGCTCCCTGGTAGATGCTGTGGTTAGTGTTGGGCGAACCCGAATCCCAAATTCATTCAGAAGCTAGGCAGCCAATCAACCAGCTTTTAGCCCTCCCCTCAACCAATCAGGTCAGCCAGTAGGCCGACCATCTCGCTGTCCCCTGGCCCATCCAGCTTGCGGACTGTAGCATGGCGGGGGGTGTTCTGCCACACAGTCTTCTATGGGGGGTTTCTGTCACACAATCTGATATGAGGTGATGAGGGGAATTGTGTATGAGGTGATGGGGGCTCTGTCACATAACCTGCTATGAGGTGATGGGGGATTCTGTCGCAAATTCCCTACCCCATTTTATGCAGGGCAGAGGGGATTTTAGAGGGGATTTTACCTGAAATAGTTTTTCCCCATATTTTTTGTATTGGCCATTTATACATTTATACAAGTTAATCATGTCCCCCCTCAGTCATCTTCTCTCAAGACTAAACAGATTTAATTCTCGTAATCTTTCCTCATAACTAAGATATTTCATTCGTCTGATTAGTTTTTTGGCTCTCCTCTGCACCTTTTCCATAGTCAGAGTGTCCTTTCTATGAGAGGGTGCCCAGACCTAGACGGCATATTCCAGGTGAGGGCGCACCAGTGTCTTGTAAAGAGGCAAAATTACATCCCTATCCCGTGATTCCAGGCCTCTATTAATGCATGATAGTATCTTCGTGGCCTTGCATGCATGATACCGTATATATATATAATATAGCATATATGAAACTATATACATAGTTAATCGGCACAAGCAGTGATGATAACAACTTAATATTGATTTAATGAAATCATCATACAATGACACCAACAAAAAGATAACGGTTGTAATAACAGCCTCTATCACAACAGGGCATTCGTATTAACCCAAAATAACAACCAAGCCTCCAATCCTGGACAACATCGGTAAATCGGTGAATCCTAGGGTGAACCAATTGGAGCCATGTATTTGATCCAACAAATGGCGATTAGAAAAGGATTATGGTCGAGCCAAATAGCAACCACAAGAAAAAGGTAGTAAAGGGGAAGCCAAAATGAGTATGTGTACATAGGTGAATCCTCCAACACAGCCATCTTAACGACCAAAATGATGATCCAAATCCTCTGTCAATGAAAACATATGTGTGAATACAATGAATATACAACAAATACCAATCACCATTCAAAGAAAAAAAAAAAAAAACCCTCTCACATTTACTTAAAAGTGGACCAAAACCCAACATGATCGGCCCGGGAATCTACAAGACACCCGGGCCGATCCGATCCCCAGCCACGGGGCACCCAAAACTGTGATGCCCCGCCGAGTGTGTTATTGTCCCATTTATATGTTTTTAAGGGATTTTAATATGTTGAGTGTATTGTATTTATTGTTTATAAATATGTAATTAATAAAAATGTATTTTTTGATCAATTTATGAGTTGAGAGTGCCTCCCTACATTCTTTTTTTTGTTCCTGGTCTGAGCTCTTTTGCAGCTTTGGGAGTGGCACCTCCTACAGATTGAATAGGGTATAGTGCAAGTCCCCATTTTTTTCCTTACTGTCTACATTGCCCACCTACATCCTAACCCTGTCCACGTTGCTGTCCTGACCACATCCAAGTTTCTGCCCTCATTGCTAACCACATGTTAAGCTTATGGACCCATAATCTTTGCTAATGGTAAGCGTGGTAGCATGGACTTGAAACATTACAGTAACTAATCAAACGGAGCAGGAGTTTTCTGAGCTTGATGTTTTCATAGTGTGCCATGACTGCAAGGAGCACAGTTCGAGATGGAAGCGGTGAGGGTGCCTCCAGGGTGAAACAAAATGACCCATGCTAGAGAAGAGGAAGGAAGGAAGATTTCACAAACACAGGGGGCCTGCCCTCAAAGTGGAATGCTTTCTCTACCTGTGGGGCATCCCTGCAACAGTAGGATTTATGAGTGCTGGGCAGGAACTGGCAGCATGCAGTGAGTTGGGGTGGGATAGACTAGAAGAGGTAAAGATCTTTCTTCAAAACATGTCTGCAACCCCATATGTACATAATGGTTTCTAGATATATATGTGAGTAGCCTGACAGATTTTGCTGCTTTTTTTTAGGGCTCAGTCCCTCCCTAGCTGCTTACATGCTGCAGCCTCTAAACCAGGGCAGTTTTAGGCAAAATAGCACTCAGACCAGTAAGAAAAAAATTCTGCCCCCTCCTGACCTATTTTTTGGTGCGGTCTCATATAAGTAGGTACCATGCTGGGCCTCTATCTAAGCAGCAGGCAGCCCCCATGACTGTGCCCAACATGGGGAATGAGGGGCCTGTTTTATTGCCTCCACAACTAAGGCCCTGACTCATTAGCAGAAAATAGGGTGGCTGGGATAAAGTTGCCCCCAACTGCCCTGGCACCCAGGGTAACTGTCCTGCTTGCCCTCCCCTAGAAAAAGAACCATCTGGCAGCTACCACTTATAAATCCTCATACTGTTGCCAGGATGCTGCACAGGGAGAGCGAGTGTCACACAATGGGAGAGGGTCCCCAGCAGGGGAATCTTCCTCCTTTCATCCAGCTCCAGATAATATAAACAGCATGGGGAGGGTCAGGTCATTGGGGAGGTATACCAGAAAGTATAACACTAATCCCAATTAGGACACTATTCTATCCTGGAAGTACAAAAGAGACAATATTTATGGAGTATTTCCATCACACAATGTGATGAATACATCACGTTGCACGGTCAGCTATCTAGATCATGACTGCTTTAGAAAGTAACACAGCTGATTACAATAGAAAACAATAGAAATAGAATACAATAGAAACAATTAAGATAAATGAATTGCCCCTTGGCTGTGCAATGCAACACAATGGACCTCTTAGCAGGAAGCTGTTAGGCTTTTCAGAATGACTATCTTGTTTGTCAGTCACAGCAGGAGGGAGAAATAGTGCATCCCAATAAACTCCCATCCCAATATATGGCTCCCTGAGCTCTGTTGCCTTTGTGAGTACGCCGATTTGGGCTTTTTGTTGGATTAAAGGTGAGCAGAATTTTACATTCTTGGGTGTGGCGAGGCAATCCCGATTGGATGCTGTGTAAAACCCACAGGATTTGGCAATAAACCAATGGAAATCAATTCCACAGCGCATATACGGGCCTTTGGTAGCATCCCTAGCACCCCTCAATCTTATACCAGATATGCTGGCGGCAGGTGGGACTTACCCAGCAAACATTCCATTCAGAACTCATTGCCGGCCATAAATAGTCACAGCAGGAAATTCTGATTGGACACGAGCCTGCGCATGGGAGCGTGTATTAAGGTAAGCAACCAGGTGATCCCTGATGTTACACACACAAATAGGGATGCCCCAGTAAATCAGACCAAAACTGAGATGAGTCTTGCCCACACCACATGCAATCTATGGGCAGTGCAGGCATCACAGATGCAATGCCCATAGACTTGTCCCCCCCCTCCGAAGGTAAAGTGCTCCCCATAGACTTATACTGCCCTTTTGTGTTGTGCAAAACTACAAAAATAATAGGGTCAGTTTTTTTAATGCTCTGTGGAAGTATTCTTTCACTAGTGGATATTGATACAACATACAGCGGTTCCCTACTCAGTTATTACTCCTTTTTTGCACCCATCTATTTTCATCTATGGGTTGTCAGGGCTATAGTGTAGCCTTTTTATGTAATTTTTTAAAGGTATGCTTTCTAGGTATTTCATAAAGTTTATATATTCTATACAATTCTTTTATTGAAGCACACAGTGGCTGCTCTCATCCCTGGTTTGTTTCACTTGTAGATTCTTTGTCTTTGCTACTGTGTTGTTTTAGTGGTGCACATCATTTATTCTTAGATAAAAACAAGAAATTACCATCTGACTAAAAATAATGCGCCTATAAATGACTGGAAGTCATTATGTGTATCAAATACTGACGCTCTGCTAAAATGCATTTAATAGAGAGGCATAATTATTCAAATGTTGGTGCAAAAATGTTCTGAAACAAAATTAGAAAAGAAGAAATAGAAGACATCAGCCAGGTGAAATAAAAAATATATATATTACAATGCGATTTGGTTGGTCTCTTACCAAAGGCTTCTGACCTGCCAAAAATACTGGGAGCAAACTGTAAATTTGACTTCTAAATTCTATATTTCAAGCTCTCTTTCTTTTACTGTCTGTAACGTCCTATTCCTTACCCCAAAAAACATCATGCCATGTACAGTGATCTTTGTATTATTACATATTACTCTTCATATAAAAGTTAAACAGTAAGTTTGAGAACATTATTTCTGGCTTAGCAAACTAGAGATAATTCCCTCAAAAGGTTAAATAGAAGAGAGTAATATGAGTTCCCAACTTTCCCTACAGTAGCTCAAGGGCAAATTCCCTGAAATACCCAAGATTGTGTCACTTTTTTAGAGTTTGTTTAAAAGGACCTTTGTTGGAAGAGAGTTCTAGCTTACCCTAGGACAGCCAAAATCATGTAGGAGATGCAGCCGTGGCCACACATGGGCTTTGGGATTGCAGGAAAGGTTTGATTTATGGCCCTTCAAAAAGGGAGACCATCAGCCCTGCAGAAAACAGGGTTGCTGGGATAAAGGTGACCCAATAGCCTTGGCACCCAGGGCGATCTCCCTGCTCGCCTTCCCCTAAAAACAGCTCCGATTACAAAAGGATTAATGTAACAACACAGACCAATGTTCTAAGTAAATGTACTTCTAAAGGTGCTATTGGCATGACATTCTCACCAGATGCTATTCACAACCATTCCAATGCACACATGCAAAGTAAACCATAGATTTCCTTAAATTAATGTATGTGTAATAATGAGAAATGACACCAGGGACGAAAATTGAACACATGAAGAAAGAGAGGCGCAAAATGCCATGGAAAGTCATGAGACCAGCTGAAATCTATTGGTAATTAGAAATCAATCCTGCCACTTAGTGCAAATAATATCAAAGGCTTTTGTACAAACTATTAAAAACATTTTAGTAAGCATGTTCAAAAATTTTACCCTGTGTCATTTCTCATTATGAAACATTACCTAATTTTCAGATATTTATAGTTGTATTTATTTGTAGGTGTGGACTGGATGGGTTGTTACCGACATCTGTTGTGATTTTTCCTTTAGAAATATATTTACTGTACTTAGAAAATTGGTGATGTGTTCAATACTTACTGTCATGTCCCACGGCCTTCCTTTCATTTAAATGTTTGATGTTGTGTTTATTTACATAGGCTGAGCAATGTGCCTTTTGCCCTTTGTCCCTTCCTTGCTTTTTTAGTCTAGCTTCTTCCTCTCTCCCTCAGACATTTTCAGTTAGCATCCAAGCAGTGCACATGTGCTGCTTCCTCTAGCAGTCCCCATTGTAATCAATGGGGTGATGCATGCTCTGTGCTTCTGCTGCAGAGTGTGCAGTAGAAGCCGCTGCTGTGACTTACCTCTGCCCGCGATCCACTCTTGTCAGTGGCAGCAGCATTCAAATCTGGCCCCAACTGGGGCTACAAAAAGATGGCCACCAGCCCTGACATTCCGGCCCTAGGTGTGTCCTCACTCATGGAAGCCGGTCGCCATCTTTTTGTAGCCTTGTCTGGGGCCAGATTCAAATGCTGCTGTCACCACCTCCACTGGCGGGAGGGGATCAGGCAGAGGTAAGTCACAGCAGCTTCCTGCTGCTGCAACCTTAGGTGAACCGGGCTGTTCAGCCCATGAACCAGCTTTTCAGTGTTCAGGCCGGATGCAGAACTCTGACACAGACTTTTGAAGTTCATGTTGGCGTTTAGGTTCGGGTTTGCCCATCTCTACCCAGAAGACAATTGTGCGTGTGCCCTTTTTTGTTACATTTTCGCCATCCTCCCTCCCCGTATTCAGTGTGGCGTTTCCCGCTTCCATTACCATAGGCAGTGTGGCACCCCCCCATCTTATTCCCATAGGCAGTGTGGCATCCCCCCTATCTTATTCCCATAGGCAGCGTGGCATCCCCCCATCTTATTCCCACAGGCAGTTTGACATTCCCCCCTCCCATTCCCATATGCAGTGTGGCATTCCCCCCATCCTATTTCCCATAGGTAGTGTGGCATTTCCCATTCCATCCCCCATAGGCACTGTGGCATCCCCCCCATACAATTCCCATATGCAGTGTGGATGAATCACCCACCATGCCCCCCTCCAACCCCAACACTGGAAATAAAGAAAAAAAGATATACTTACATAAGCCTCGCAATGAAAGAACGGCGAGCAGAGTAACTGAACCCCACCCACTGTCCACGCTCTGACCCCTGCCAGTACCGCCGCTAGTTCTCGGGTCGGCACATGCACAAATCTAGTCCAAGCAGCCGGTGGTGTGGCCTGCACCCATTCATGGACCAGGTGTGTGTTCAGTCTCCCTGCTCTCTCCCTGCCCACTGCTCTTTCATCGGCCGGTGTCCCGGTGGCCGCAGTGCTTTGCTCATGTAAATATATCTTTTGTTTTTTACTTTTTTGTTGTTTGTTTGTTTTTTTTTACATTCGCCCAATGAGACGCACTGGCATTTTTCCCCCCCAAAAATATGCGTCTTATATGGTGAAAAAATATGGAATCAGGATGGGACTAGACATTGAGAATTGATTTAAATTAGACCTTATGCCTTTAACAGGAATAGAGGCTTCATAGTGGTGACGTGACGATTTCTTTGTAGATGAGACGAAGGCCAATCCGCATTTGTAGCAATATTTTTTATTAATCTCCTGCATGACAGCGAATGTCTCCATGGTGATTGCGTTTACCTTTTAGGGCAGTGATTTCAATTAAATTGTCTTGACACATTAAAGTGTACAGCTGAAACAGAGAAATATAGCTCCCAGCTCTTACAATTACAGTCTATATTATACCCAAAAATGTGCAATTTATCACTGGACACAAAAAAGTTGCGCAAAGTCAATGATCAATAGTCCACTAATAAAAATGTAATGCAGGCACCATATAAGACAACTGGTCTCTGGGAGCAGTGATATGTGAGCAGTGTATATAATGTGTGTATATAGCCGTTGGCTTTAGTTTTTCCACTGTAAATGTGTTTTTCTTATAATGTTTGATTACTTCTATAAAAAACATCCATTATTTATTCATTGCATGACTACTTCTCGGAATCATAATCAGATTTATTTTGACCGGGTACATACATTACATATGTACAGGGAATTCATTGTTGCACGGAGGCTACGGGGATACAGGTAGAGGGGCTAACAATTAAACCAAGTGGCCTTGCATATTTTAACGCTGCCCCACCATTTTTTTTCTTGGTCGCAGCCATCTTGGAACACCCAGGAGGCTTCCTTTTCTAGATGTGCTGATGGCCTGAATTTAACAGACATAACCCACAGGTACTTCCTCTTTACAGGCTAGTGGTAAGTCCTTAGGACGTCATTGATAAAGGAAAATTGACTATGGCAGAAGTTACAAAAATGTAACATTTTTATGTGCAGCAATCTGAATTTCCCTGTGATGGATGCATATGACCACTGTTTCTTGTAAGGGGTTGGTCCAGTTTAACAAGTCCAGCAAATGCAGAGTAGGGAATATAGCAAGTGAAGAAGCACGGTTAGGAGAAAGAGAAAGTAGTCAGTGGAGGTATAGAGTTAGAGATGAGTTGAAAGACTAGGAGGGACTACTTGTACCAGGTGCCTCCCACCCAGGCAGTTATTCTATTTTAAATGGTGGGTATAAATTTTCACCTGGCTCTTAGCCCCAATGTAAACAATGAAAGTGAATTGCTAATTTCTCTCCTAAAAAAAGAAGCATGTTTTCTCACCAGGCACTGAATCGACCCCAAGGTCCATAAAGTAAATTTCAAAACATATTTTTACAGAGAAGTCAAGTTTTTTGAGCCGGCTTCGAGCATTGATTGGGGGGGGGGTATGTTGTTTGGGTGGACAGGAGGGGGACTTGCAAACCTGGGGAGGTCTGTGGGGGCCATGAGTATGAAAGGGAAAGCAAATATGTGGAGGGAGGCTGAAACATATCTAGGAACCAAACACTTGTAAAGGGAACAGCATGTTTATGAGGGGTGCTGAGATATACAGAGGTGCAGCATTTTTGTGGGGGGAGGGGTATTAAGACATAACATGCATGTGAGAGGGGTGCTAAAAGATTTGGAGGGGCACCATGTATGTGTGGGGAAAGTTCTGGGACATGTGGAGGAGCGTGGGGTGGGGGTTGCGGTGATGATTTATGTAGGGAGAAGGTGGCTTGGACTCTTAGGGAACAGTATGTATATAGAGGGGTGGGTAGAGAAGGAAGGGAGATTCAATGGCAGCATGGGGTGTGACCAAACTGTAATATATGTGTGAGAGAGAGAGAGAGAGAGAGAGACGTTAGCTGACCTGCCTGCTTGGTGTAAACCTCTCATTTCTTGTCCTCCCTCCCACTTGGTTTTCACCTTTATCTAACCCTCTCCTACTCACTTCCTCCCCCTCCCACCTAGTAACAAAACCACTTGGAAAAGCAAAATAAACAAATCACAAATAGATCCCCAATTGAGACAGCAAGGTTCTTCTTCTGCTTGTGTTACCCCCTCCCTTGGAATGTGGTCAGTTGGTATCATATAGCATAAACGAGATTGGAATACTCTGAGACAGGCTGTGATACCAACACCAGCCCCTGGTGGGAGGGGGAGAGGGAGACCCACTGTTCTGGGGCTATAAGCATGGCTGGCAAGAATGGCCAGACACTCTAACCCTTACCATCAAGAGTGACACACGCTCCTTTTTAACATCAAAGCATTAAGACCAGACGAAGCATAAGACCAAGCGTGTGGGGACTGGCAGACAATTTGAATCAATCGAAACTGCAGCCCAGACGGACTCTTAAGTATATTTTTCACCTTTTCTTATTTTGCATTGCTATTTATCTTATTTACCATGTTATATAGTCAATTCTGTTTTTATCACCTGTTTTCTTGTTGTTTTTGTGGTTTTCTGTTTGTCTAAATAAATTCTAAAAATACAGCAGAGGGTCACTGATGCTCTGAATTGATCTGATCTAAAAAGCTCACACTATTTCTGAAGAGCCTGGCTACCTTACTTGCCTAGGACGCTTGATCGCCGTCTGCCTGGAAGCGGTTGTGGGTCGACCGATCCGTTTGATCTGATTGTGTTGTGTGTGGCTTTATATAGAGTTGAACCCTGTATGGGTTCTGGTGGCAGCAGTTTATAGCCACATGTGTTGCCAATTGAACAATTGCAGTGACACACGTGGGGTACGATTGGTCGGTTTGATCAAATGAACGATCAAGAGGTCTGATCAACCCATGCAATCGTCACATGGGGCACCTCTTTAGCTTTGAGGCACAATTACATCACAAGCAGATCTTCTGCTGGTCTCCACAGCAGCCGATGATCTGAAAGCTCCATCATCCATTCAAACTCCAGGTTCAATGCCTGTCCTCCACCACCTTGTGGCCTGTCCTCCAACACCACCACCAGCACAGCTGAGTTCCCATAACACCCAGAAGGATCTAGCCATGCTACAGTCTTGTGCCTCTCCCCGGCTCCACATGCTGATCCTCCACTGCCACCATATGCCGTCCACCAACATCCCATCCTCCACAGCCACACGCATTCCATCAACAACCTCCTTCCAGCATTGCCTGCTCCCACCGGGGCTCCACTATGGAGCAGTTACACTGCCAGCTGCCTGCATCCACCGGGACATAAGATTATGTGGCTTTGTTAGGGTTTGGGGTGCAGGAAGGGAGGCATCCCTTTCGGGGAGTGTCCCACCATGGATGGTGCTTAGAGCTTCACCCTGAATAAGAGCCTATCTTATATGTTTCCCACATCCTGTACATAGAGATTGCTCACATTAAAAATCATCTTACCTGCATCTACTGCATGTTATGAGCCTTTAAACATCCAAGATGGCAGCTCATGGAGCATCAGGCAGTCTGCAAACACGAAGTGTCTTATGACTCTGCCGCTCTGCATTCTGGGATTGCTGTCCTTTCCCTGACCCTAGTTCTGCTCTGTCTGTGCAAAGCACAACTATAACCCCACCCCCTGCACTTTATCCCGCTCTCCCTTTCTCAGTATGTGTAAAGCTTCTAATTCAAGATGGCGGCGCCCGTATCCTTGAACGAATAATAAGTAAGTGACTAAAAACTTTTCATTGAATCATGCTGAAGGTCCGCTTCAAGGCACCATCTTGAGATCTTTTGTTTAGGAATCATTGTCCCGGGGAGCAAATAAAGTCTGCTTGTAGTAATTGATGAGCAAAAAGTGAAGCACCAGATTCATTTGTTGGGCCATCAATTTTAGCTGTTAGTTTGTTTCAACCCCATGAGCTAGGAAGTTCCAGACCGTAGTCTATTATAAGAGATGGGATCAATAATTTATCTATCCAGTATGTCAGTATAAGAGAGCTGAGCGTGTCTGTGAAGGTTAACACATGTCTGGACATGCAACACATATAGTAGCAAGTCCAGTCTGATGAAAGCACTGAAAGTGACAGGGTGGAAAATGCATACTTAACAACTTTTCAGGATGGGAGATAGGGACATTTGTTAAATTAGGCCACACCCCTCATTGAGGGATGGATTGGAGATAGATTGTAACAGTTACAACAATAGAAACACTTTAAATGGGCAAATTAATCATTTATTGATTCAGATCTGCATGTTACACCTCAAAGAGGGACAAATGTGAACAACAAGGGACAGGGGGACATAGTAACATAGTATGTAAGGATAAATAAAGACTTTAGTCCATCCAGTTCACCCTGTTTATGTCCTTCCAGTGGCCTAGTAGCCATAGCTGGAAATGCCAGGAAGGCATCCAGGCCACTTCTGAATGTTTTTACTGTATCCTTCATAACTACCTCTTCTGGCAGTGAGTTCCATAGTCTCATTGGTCTTACAGAGAAGAATCCCCTCCTATGTCGGTGGAGAAAGCACCTTCCCTCCAATCTTAGTGGATGCCCTCGGGCTATGGTTACCCTCCGGGGTATAAATAGATTGTAGGACAGAGCTTTGTATTGACCCCGAATATATTTAGACATAGTTATAAGGTCACCCCTCAGGCGTCTTTTTTTGTAAACTAAATAAACCTAACTTTGACAATTTTTCAGGGTACTCTAGCCCCCGCACTCCTTTTATTAACTTTGTTGCCCTTCTTTGAACTCCATATGGGGTCTGACCAGTGACTTGAACAGGGGTAAAATGATGCTCAGGTCATGAGCACCTATGCCCCTCTTGATGCACCCCATGATCCTATTTGCTTTGGCAGCTGCTGCCTGCCATTAATTACTACAGTTGAGCTTATTGTTAATTAAAACTTCTAGGTTCTTTTCCATTGTTGTTTTACCAAGTGTTTCTTTATTTAGTATGTAACCATGACACAGATTTCTCTTTCCCATGTGCATAACCTTACATTTATCTGTGTTAAACTTCATTTGCCATTTAACTGCCCATGCTTGGACTCCAAAAAAAGAGAGACAGTTCCTCCAAATCCTCATCTTGGAAGGTAAGAAAATGCAGTACAATGCAGATCTACAAAGAAAGTGAAGGATTTGAAGCTTTATTTTGTGATTAAATTAAAGGAAGAAAAGAATCCTAAAGAAATCCATGAATGGATGATTGATGTATATAGTAATGTAAGTTTCGGCCCAAGCAGTTTCCATGGAGTAGGGAAAAAGTGAAGATGATGGGAGAGGGTGACCAGTTGAAGCATCTTCAGAGAATATTTTGAGGCTGTGAATTTGGAAGATGGTGTAGTCATGGCCATTATTACAGCTCATGAATTAGACATTTTAGTTGCCATGGTTTGTTGACGCCTACGAATAAACTATGTCATTAGGAATTTAGCTGGTTTAGACATGCTTAGAAACTTCTATTCTCAAATTGTTACAGGCAATGAGACATGAATCCATCACCATGATCTCAAAACCAACCATGAATTCATGCAACGGAAACACGGGTCACCAACTTCAAAAGCATTTTGGGTACAACAGCCGCAAGGGTCATGGAAATGTTTTTTTTGGGACTCACAAGGGGTTTCATTTCTAAAAGTCATGCCACACAAGGCAACAATTACTGGAGACCCCTTAGCGTCAACAATGAAGAAATTAAGAGAAGCAATCAAAGAGAAGTGCCAATGTGTAGCTGTTGGCAGATATGTTGTTGCTTCAAGACAATGCACAAACTCAAGTCTGTTATCAAGGAATGAAGCTTCATGTAGCTTAACCTTCTATCCTACAGTGATTGTGTTGTCTTTTATAACCTTAAGAAATTTCTGGGGCTAAATGTTTTACCTGAAGAAAATAAAGTCAAAGAGGCAGTAACAGGATTCCAGAGGCAGCAAGAAGTCTTCTATTCCGAGTGCATCTAATCACTTGAGGTGAATGTGTTGAGTTGAAGGTGGATTACAGCAAAAAGTTCCCCTCATATCTGAATTCACATGTTCATTTTAGGAAAGTTGAACATGAAACATGTGACTAAACACAATAGACTATATCAAAACCTACCCCAGGCTTGCACACTATTGATGCTGTATAGACAGTGTTACACAAGAGGCAAGATGGAAACAGAGGAAAAAAACAACGAAGGACCTGAAAAATTTGACTACGGTGGTTGAGAAAAAATGAAATTCAAATTGAAGTTAGCAGAGCATAAAGGTTGATTCAGAGCCTCAGTCTCGCCCATTCCCCAATGTAAATTCCCGTTTTTTGCATTTTCTTCCCAAATGAAGAATCCTGCAAAACATGCGAATTTGTGTGACTCATGGCCTATTTTTTACGAGAAAGATGTATTTTGACTGAATTTTTGGGCCCGGACGTTTTCGCTAGCAAAAACTTGAACTCGAGGCTTTTCCAGGAGTGCCTTGGTCACCCCTCAAAGAAACCAATGCCCACACCAAAGGGCACCGGACTCTTCCTCACCCCCAATGCCTCAAATGTGGATGCAGGTAATATATCATTTTACTGACATGCCACCCACCGAGTCTGGCAGATGCCAGCTCCTGACCCTCCAGAGGACCCCTATATCAGTTCACCTCACGTTTAAGTTAAAAAAATAGACCACACCAAAAACTTTATTTAAAAAATTTCACCCGCCCCTGTCTTCCTTCTTCTCCCCGCCGGGTCTTCTTCTGGGCCCTCTGCTGTAGTGCTGGCTGGGTCCTCTGACGAACATCCTCTAGCAGTAGTAGCGGCTGTCAAAAGCTGACAACTGGTGCTGTCATCTGGATGAAGAGGAATATAGGTTCCCCCTTCTTTCATCCTCACTACCCAGCGAGGGACTGAAGTTTGGGCCGGGGGAGACGGATTTTATACTTGGAGATTTGACTTTAACACTGGTGTAATGATTCCTGGTTTATGGGTTTATCACATTGTCAACATGATCTAAGGAATGACTGATCTTAAGTATATTTGATGTTTGTTTTTTAACACTTGTGAGTAATTCTCTTTTAAGCTGCATACACCTAAAAACCTACAAGGCTGATGGATGTACAAACCAATGTTTAAAGTGGACCAATCACTGGCTCAGCCGGCCCTGGAGTATGAAAGACTGGGTGATCTGGGGGGTTTCACAAAGAGACATCCCAAATTGGGATGCCCCAGGTAAGAGAACAAATCAGCGATAGTCAAAATCCTGGTCACGGGTCTACTTTAAGCTTTTAAACTTGCCTATTTATTTGACTTTGGTATAAAATACATTATTCTTTAATTTAATTTTTAATTTTAAATGCATAGATGCCCATTGTATGCTTGCGCACACATAAGAATTTGTCCTACGCATTTAACCCATCCGTGCAGTGAGCGTACACATGGTGGGCTGCCCTAATTATGGCACCCGGGGAGCAGTTGGGGGGTTAGGTGCCTTCCTCAAGAGCACTTCAGTCATGTTCCACTTCAGTCAGTTGTATTCCAGACAAGATGTTTGAAAACTCATGAATCTCCTGTCAGTGCCTTTGAAACCTGCCAAAGAGAAAATTAGTTTTATTGAGGTTTGATCAGTAAACAGTGAAGGAACCAAATACAAAGACATAGAAAAAAAACAGCTGCTTCAATATGTAAATCCTTTAGCATACCCAGGTCACGGCATATCTGCAATGAAGGCCATAGCAGCTGAGTTTTCTTTACCGCTCATTTTAGGTTTTTTATTTGGCAGTAAATGGCTTTTGAAAATACCAAGCAAGAGAAATATTTTTTTACTTATCATTATCACTGCTTTAAAACAGTTTTTAGGCTACATCAGCTACTAACCAATGACATGGGAACATGAGTTATAACTCAAAATGTACATTAACCCTCTAACTGCCAGACTACCTAGAGATTGTGACACCTCTTGTTCCCAAGCTATTTTTTAAACATTTTGCAGTATATACATTTACATTTTTGCAGGTATTTCCAGGGCTTTCTAGTAACATTATACCATATTTTTCACCCTATAAGATGCCAATAAGATGCACCTAGGATTTGGAGGAGAAAAATAAGAAAAGAAAATTCTAAACCAAGTGTTGTTCTAAAACACGCCATTACAGGCAGTGTGGCATTTCAGTGTGGCATTCCCCCCATCCCATTCCCATAGGCAGTGTGGCATTCCCCCCATCCCATTCCATCCCATTCCCATAGGCAGTGTGGCATTCCCCCCTTCCTTTCCGCATAGGCAGTGTGGATTCCCCCCTCCCATTCTCCATAGGCAGTGTGGAATTCCCCCCATACCATTCCCATAGGCAGTGTGGAATCCCTTCTCCCATTCCTATAGGCAGTGTGGCATTCCCCCTCCCATTCCCATAGGCAGTGTGGCATCCCCCCCATTCCCATAGGCAGTGTGGCATCCCCCCCATTCCCCATAGGCAGTGTGGCATTCCCCCATCCCATTCCCCATAGGCAGTGTGGCATTCCCCCTCCCCATTCCCATAGGCAGTGTGGCATTCCCCCATCCCATTCCCCATAGGCAGTGTGGCATTCCCCCATCCCATTCCCCATAGGCAGTGTGGCATTCCCCCCATCCCATTCCCATAGGCAGTGTGGCATTCCTCCTCCCATCCCCATGAGCAGTGTGGCTTTCCCCCTCCCATTCCCATAGGTAGTGAGGCATTCCCCCCATCCCATTCCCTATAGGCAGTGTGGAATCCCCCCATTCCCCATAGGCAGTGTGGAATCCCCCATTCCCCATAGGCAGTGTGGAATCCCCCATTCCCCATAGGCAGTGTGGCATTACCCCTCCCATTCCCATAGGCAGTGTGGCATCCCCCCCATTCCCATAGACAGTGTGGCATCCCCCCCATTCCCATAGACAGTGTGGCATCCCCCCCATTCCCCATAGGCAGTGTGGCATTCCCCCATCCCATTCCCCATAGGCAGTGTGGCATTCCCATATGCAGTGTGGAATCCCTCCTCCCATTCCTATAGGCAGTATGGGTTTCCCCCCTCCCATTCCCCACAGGCAGTGTGGCATTCCCCCCATTCCATTCCCATAGGCAGTGTGGAATCCCCCCATTCCCCATAGGCAGTGTGGCATTCCCCCTCCCCTTCCCCATAGGCAGTGTGGAATCCCTCCTCCCATTCCCATAGGCAGTGTGGAATCGCTCCTCCCATTCCTATAGGCAGTGTGGCTTTCCCCCTCCCATTCCCCATAGGCAGTGTGGAATCCTTCCTCCCATTCCCATAGGCAGTGTGGAATCCCTCCTCCCATTCCCATAGGCAGTGTGGAATCCCTCCTCCCATTCCTATAGACAGTGTGGCTTTCCCCCCTCCCATTCCCCATAGGCAGTGTGGCATTCTCTCCCATCCGAATCCCATAGGCAGTGTGGCATTCCTTCTCCCATTCCTATAGGCACTATGGCATTCCCCCCTCCTATTCCCCATGGGCAGTGTGGCATTCCCTCATCCCATGCCCCATGGGCAGTGTGGCATTCTCCAAATCCCATTCCCCATGGGCAGTGTGGCATTCTCCAAATCCCATTCCCCATGGGCAGTGTGGCATCCCTCCTCCTATTCCCATAGGCAGTGTGGCATTCCCCCCCATCCGATTCCCATAGGCAGTGTGGCATTCCCCCCTTCCATTCCCATAGGCAGTGTGGCATTCCCTCCATCCCATTCCCCATGGGCAGTGTGGCATTCCCCCTCCCATTCCCCATAGGCAGTGTGGCATTCCCCCCTCCTATTCCCCATGGGCAGTGTGGCATTCCCCCCTCCTATTCCCCATGGGCAGTGTGGCATTCCCCCCTCCTATTCCTTATGGGCAGTGTGGCATTCCCTCATCCCATTCCCCATGGGCAGTGTGGCATTCCCCCCCTCCTATTCCTCATGGGCAGTGTGGCATTTCTCCCATGCCATTCCCCATGGGCAGTGTGGCATTTCCCCCTCCCATTCACCATGGGTAGTGTGACATTCTCCAAATCCCATTCCCCATAGGCAGTGTGGCATTCCCATATGGGCAGTGTGGCATTCCCTCTTCCCATTCTCCATAGGCAGTGTGGCATTCCCATATGGGCAGTGTGGCATTCCCTCATCCCATTCTCCATAGGCAGTGTGGCATTTCCCCCTCCTATTCCTCATGGGCAGTGTGGCATTTCTCCCATGCCATTCCCCATGGGCAGTGTGGCATTTCCCCCTCCCATTCACCATGGGCAGTGTGACATTCTCCAAATCCCATTCCCCATAGGCAGTGTGGCATTCCCTCTTCCCATTCTCCATAGGCAGTGTGGCATTCCCATATGGGCAGTGTGGCATTCCCTCTTCCCATTCTCCATAGGCAGTGTGGCATTCCCCCATCCCATTGTCATAGGCAGTGTGGCATTCCCCCCTCCCATTCCCCATAGACAGTGTGGCATTCCCCCCCCATCCCTTTCCCCATAGGCAGTGTGGCATTTCACCCTCCTATTCCCCATAGGCAGTGTGGAACCCCCCGCCATTCCCCATAGGCAGTGTGGCATCCCCCCCCATCCCTTTCCCCATATGCAGTGTGGCATTTTACCCTCCTATTCCCCATAGGCTGTGTGGAATCCCCCCCCCATTCCCCATAGCCACTGTGGCATTTCCCCCTCCCAACAAATTAAAATATGAGTAAAATTGCTACTTTTTAAATTGTATAAAATGCACATAAAAATTTGAGGCAGTTTGTTCAAGACTAGGTAAAGTATAAATAGCAGCAAATCAGTTTGGGGTACAGGCCAATCTGCAGCCTTGTTGCATACCACCTGATAAAATCTCACATACTACCTAAACTGATCAGATCTCCCTTTTTGGTGGGACAGTCTAACACTTAAATGTCCCACTTTGCCGACATAAGTAGGAAGACTGTCCCCTCTGAATCTAGTTTGTCTGGTGAATTTATAACTGCTTCGGCAGATTGGCTGAATGGCAGTAGTGGAATGTAGGCATTGGCTGAGCATTAGATCAATAAACAAAATCATTTACAGAACAGAACACAAGTTGTGCTCTGTGTATGTCCTGGGAAGAGGGTTACACCTATGCTACCTCAGAGGACAGGCCACACCCCAAACCATCAAGCCCATTACCCAGCAGTGTGGTCAGTTTAACTGTGTATCCCACTTTCAGTCCCCCCAAAAATGGTCAGTTTAGTTCTACCAGTGGTACTCATACCACTCCCATGCCAATCCAAAGGTAAGGATGATAACAGACATAAAGGTTGATTCAGAGCCCCATTCTCACCCATTTTCCCATGTAAATTCCTGTTTTTTCGGCCTTTGTCATTCTCGTATGATTCATTCAAGCAAATTTTAGGTGTTCAAATTTTTCCTTTTTTTTTTTCAGTTTTTCGTGATTTTTGTTTAGAAACGAGAATTCCAAATAAAAAAATCCAGTAAACCGTATGAATTTGTGTGATCCTTTTTTTTTTTACAGAAAAGAACATGTATTTTGAATGAAGTTTTGGGCCCAGCTGTTCTCACCAGCAAAAACCTGAAATTGTGGTGCCTTGGTCACCCATCAAAAATCTCTGTACCCACATCAAAGGAATGCCCTATTTTTTCTCTTCCGCATCCCCAATGCCCCAAATAGGGATGCAGGTAATATGTCATTTACCATCATGTCACCCACCGAGTCTGGCAGGTGCCAGCTCCTGACACTCCAGCGGACCCCTATATCAGTTCACCTCAAGTTTAAGTTAAACTTTATTAGGCTAAAATTCTCTACTCACCCATCCCTGATTTCCTTCTTCTTCTCCCCAGCCTGGCGGGTCTTCCTCTTGGCCCTCTCTGGCATCCTCATCAGTTTGGCAGTGCCGGCTGTCAGAAGCTGACGACTGGCAGCGCCATTTGAATTAGGTTCCCATTTCTTTCATCTCCTCTACCCAGCAACAAGACGAAGACCATCTGGGGCAGACCTGGGCAATGTACGGCCCGCGGGCCGTATACGGCCCTTTGCTAGGCTCTTACCGGCCCGGGCTTAGCTGGCCAGTAAGAGACGCAGAGGAAGGGAAAACATGCCAGACTCGACGAGCCGAGTGGCCGATCGCCTGCTGCTTAACTTAGGTGATCGCCTGTGTACAGTGTGAGAGGCTTAGGTTAAGCAGCAGCTGATCGGCCGCTCGGCTCGTCGGGTCTGGCACATTCTCCCTTCCTCTGAGGAAGCCAGACCCGATGAGCAGGTGATAGAGACCTGGGGACTTTGGAAGGACAGAGTAGGGGCTCCAGAGCATCAGTAAGTCTGCTCAGAAAGATTATGTCGTTTGCTTGTGTTTTCCCTTCCTGCCTGCTGTCTCTTTTTCACCATGTACCTGCCCACCATGCTCTCACCATGCCCCCTTCTTGCTGTCCACATGCTCTCACCATGCCCCCTTCCTACTGTCCACATGCTCTCACCATGTCCCCTTCCTACTGTCCACATGCTCTCACCATGCCCCCTTCCTGCTGTCCACATGCTCTCACCATGCCCCCTTCTTGCTGTCCACCATGCTCTCACCATGCCCCCTTCCTGCTGTCCACATGCTCTCACCATGCCCCCTTCCTGCTGTCCACCATGCTCTCACCATGTCCCCTTCCTGCTGTCCACCATGCTCTCACCATGCCCCCTTCCTGCTGTCCACCATGCTCTCACCATGCCCCCTTCCTGCTGTCCACATGCTCTCACCATGTCCCCTTCCTGCTGTCCACATGCTCTCACCATGTCCCCTTCCTGCTGTCCACCATGCTCTCACCATGTCCCCTTCCTGCTGTCCACCATGCTCTCACCATGCCCCCTTCCTGCTGTCCACATGCTCTCACCATGCCCCCTTCCTGCTGTCCACATGCTCTCACCATGCCCCCTTCCTGCTGTCCACATGCTCTCACCATGTCCCCTTCCTGCTGTCCACCATGCTTTCACCATGCCCCCTTCCTGCTGCCCACCATGCTCCCACCATGCCCCCTTCCTGCTATCCACCATGCTCTCACCATGTCCCCTTCCTGCTGTCCACATGCTCTCACCATGCCCCCTTCCTGCTGTCCACATGCTCTCACCATGCCCCCTTCCTGCTGTCCACATGCTCTCACCATGCCCCCTTCCTGCTGTCCACCATGCTCTCACCATGCCCCCTTCCTGCTGTCCACATGCTCTCACCATGCCCCCTTCCTGCTGTCCACCGTGCTCTCACCATGCCCCCTTCCTGCTGTCCACCGTGCTTTCACCATGCCCCCTTCCTGCTGTCCACCGTGCTCTCACCATGTCCCCTTCCTGCTGTCCACCGTGCTCTCACCATGCCCCCTTCCTGCTGTCCACCGTGCTTTCACCATGCCCCCTTCCTGCTGTCCACATGCTCTCACCATGCCCCCTTCCTGCTGGCCACATGCTCTCACCATGCCCCCTTCCTGCTGGCCACATGCTCTCACCATGCCCCCTTCTTGCTGTCCACCATGCTCTCACCATGCCCCCTTCCTGCTGGCCACATGCTCTCACCATGCCCCCTTCCTGCTGGCCACATGCTCTCACCATGCCCCCTTCTTGCTGTCCACCATGCTCTCACCATGTCCCCTTCCTGCTGTCCACATGCTCTCACCATGCCCCCTTCCTGCTGTCCACATGCTCTCACCATGCCCCCTTCTTGCTGTCCACCATGCTCCCACCATGCCCCCTTCTTGCTGTCCACCATGCTCTCACCATGCCCCCTTCCTGCTGTCCACATGCTCTCACCATGCCCCCTTCCTGCTGGCCACATGCTCTCACCATGCCCCCTTCCTGCTGTCCACCATGCTCTCACCATGCCCCCTTCCTGCTGTCCACATGCTCCCACCATGCCCCCTTCCTGCTGTCCACATGATCTCACCATGCCCCCTTCCTGCTGTCCACATGCTCTCACCATGCCCCCTTCCTGCTGTCCACATGCTCTCACCATGCCCCCTTCCTGCTGTCCACATGCTCTCACCATGCCCCCTTCCTGCTGCCCACCATGCTCTCACCATGCCCCCTTCCTGAAGTCCACCATGCTCTCACCATGTCCCCTTCCTGCTGTCCACCATGCTCTCACCATGCCCCCTTCCTGCTGTCCACCATGCTCTCACCATGTCCCCTTCCTGCTGTCCACATGCTCTCACCATGCCCCCTTCCTGCTGTCCACATGCTCTCACCATGTCCCCTTCCTGCTGCCCACATGCTCTCCCCATGCCCCCTTCCTGCTTTCCACATGCTCTCACCATGCCCCCTTCCTGCTGTCCACATGCTCTCACCATGCCCCCTTCCATGCTCTCACCATGTCCCCTTCCTGCTGTCCACCATGCTCTCACCATGCCCCCTTCCTGCTGTCCACCATGCTCTCACCATGCCCCCTTCCTGCTGTCCACCATGCTCTCACCATGCCCCCTTCCTGCTGTCCACCATGCTCTCACCATGCCCCCTTCCTGCTGTCCACCATGCTCTCACCATGCCCCCTTCCAGCTGTCCACCATGCTCTCACCATGCCCCCTTCCTGCTGTCCACCATGCTCTCACCATGTCCCCTTCCTGCTGTACACCATGCTCTCAGCATGCCCCCTTCCTGCTGTCCACCATGCTCTCACCATGCCCTCTTCCTGCTGCCCACCATGCTCTCACCATGCCCCCTTCCTGCTGCCCACCATGCTCTCACCATGTCCCCTTCCTGCTGTCCACCATGCTCTCACCATGCCCCCTTCCTGCTGTCCACCATGCTCTCACCATGCCCCCTTCCTGCTGTCCACCATGCTCTCACCATGCCCCCTTCCTGCTGTCCACCATGCTCTCACCATGCCCCCTTCCTGCTGCCCACCATTCTTACACTTTGCCCCAGCTGATATGAGCTCTCCTTCCAGACTGCCAGAAGCCAAGGGCTTCTCTGATTGGCTGGGAAATTATCACATCAGAACGTTTGAAGTGGACCAAAACCCTGCTTTATCAGCCTGGGAATCTTATAGATCCCCTCCCCGCGGGGCATCCAAAATCGGGATGCCCCGCTGTGTGAAACCCCCAGGTCGCCCATAAACTCACCTTCTTTCCCAGTTCAACGGCGCATGCACGAGCTGCGGCCGCATGCCCGCTATCCCTCTAGCAGGGCGCGTGCCTGTGTCAGCCATTTGAGAATGGCCAGCGCGGGCATGCTCCCTGTTAGAGGGAAGCTCGAGATGCAGCCGCCAGCGCACTCAGAGCCGCTGAGCTTAGACGTCGCTTAGACGCCCATAGCTCAGCGGCCCTCCACAATATTTTTAGTTTCTCATGTGGCCCCATGAAAAAAATAATTGCCCACCCCTGATCTGGGGTGTGGGAGGTCTGGTACTCAATATCAAGCCTGTAGCCACCCCACGTCTTCAACAGAGCTTGCAATGGTGATGGGTACATCGGGCCCTGGGCAGTCCTGTGGTAGTTGCTGAATTAAGAAAAGGAAAACATGGGGAAGGAGGAACACAGCAAAGCAGACTTACAGTACCACAGGTATCAGTGGACATGATGTACCCGGGGCTAGTCGATGGCCTTGGCCCCAGTGCAGTCAATGGGGGGCATGTGCTCCAATACATACAATGGATGGCTAAGGCCCAAGAAATAGACAATGGAGGATGTGGCCCCAATAAGTCCACTGAGGGCATGGACCTCAATAAAGACAACTGAGGGTCTAGGCCAAAGTACAGACTATGGAGGGCCTGGGCCACAAGAGCAAGGAACATGAGTACAGATAACTGGCAACTGGCAACCCCCAATCTCCGCCACTGCTTCCACCTATAGCCAAGCCTCCATTCGCCAGGAAGCACAATATGTCTCGCCGGACACAGTTGCACCCATTTCTTTAAAGGCGCAAAGGATGCCAGCTCACGGTGAAGATAGGAGGAACACAAGGGTATACTATGGCCAAAGTCGTATACAGGAAATCAGTCTGAAAGTGCGTCTACTCACATGGATGAGGCAGAAGAGTAGTCAAACACTAGCCGAAGGTCAAGCCAGGTGGTCAGAGGTAGTGCGGTAATAAAAGAGGTCAGATGAAGATCAAGGTCAGGCAAAAGGGTCGGTTCGGGCAGCAAGCTGGGATGGTCAAACAAAGTTGGGTCAATCTGAAGTACAGCACAGATAAAGTCACACCCTGAGCAACACTAGCTATAACGGGCAACGGGGTTAGGGCTAAGCTCTATTTAAAGAATAGCTGGCCAATGGGAAGTGGGGTAAATGATTGGTGCAACTATGAACCTGGAAATGATTGGAGAACTGATCCCTGGGGCTAGACTTCCTTGACCAGTAAGGCTGTCCAGCCCCTGAGACACTCAGGTGTAGGTTCTAAAGAGCAGCCATACTACTGCAGGGGAGCGAGTGCAGCAGACAGGATAGCTCGTCATGCTCCCCGGCTTCCAGGAGCGCCGAACACGCCCTGCTCCAGATAGCAGGGAAGAGCCACGCCGGCCAGAAGACGCTCGCCGCAGGCCCCCCGAGACAGGTAAGTATGTCACACATGTGTGATAGAGCCTCAAACATGAAACAGAGAACCCAAAGCCACATAAGCACAACAGGCACACACAAACAGAAGAGCAGGTGGCTCAAGGAGACTTGATAGCAGACCACACCTTGCCATTTCAAGGTGCCATAAATATCAGTCCTCATTCTACTATATCAGTTTATAATGGAACCAAAATACAGGACTCAGCTGACTCTTTGTTTTTATTCTATTTTTGGTGGACAAATAGCTGAACACATACTTCTTACATCACATACATCTCATACATCTTTATAACAAAAATAAAGAAAAAACATGCCCTTTAGCATGCCGTATTAACAATTGTTAAGTTATAGAACAGGAAAAAGGTCATCTTTAATAGATATTAAGATGACTCAAAGTCAAAAATCAGGGTGTCAAGAATAGATTCTATGATGAGTGATGTAAGGTAAGTAAAAATACTTTTCATTGCTTTTGAAAACTTACTTGATCCCCCGGTAGCCAATTTTGCTGCTCACATTTATAATATGAGAAAACAATACATTAAAAAAATCAATGATTTACATTTTTATTCATGTTTCAGTGTAAAAGTACTTACAGTCTTACTTCCAACAGTCCTAATTGGAACGCATATGTGTTACAAATGAATAAAAATTTAATTTTCTTCATAATCAAGAAACGATTCTTTAAAAGAACTGTGCGTCTTGTCCTTGTTCCTTTATTCCCAGCGATGGCTTGAGCCGCCGGTAGTTTTAATTAAGAAGTTGTTTCACGTGGAAACATCATTTCTGGTGATTGCAGATTTAAATTAGTCAGACTTAGTAATAAAAATGTCATTGTGTGAGTGCGAGCGTGGGATATATGTAGAGAATTAAACGTACCTGAGCACCGAAGGGCTGCTGGATCCTGCCGCACAAGGCGGGAGAAAATTAAGCAAAGTGAAGTGACGATAAACAAACTCTTTCACAATATTGTTGTTAACTGATGATATTTACATATTGTATTGAGCATGTATAGGGCATACCACAACTATAGGGAAGCATTTAATCCCTTCAGATGAGGGTGTATGTTAGCATTTAGTATGTAATTTGTTTTTGCCAAAACTAAAGCATTTGTTAAGAATCTTTACACCAAAATGGATGCCGATATGGTGAAATGCATCAGGACACAAGGGCAATTAACACAACAGGAGATCTGTAGGATCCAGTCCCCCTTTAAACATAATGGAGCTTGAAGACTACCAACAAGGCTATGAGGAGCCCTTAGTGTTCATAACCTGTTAAAACACAGGTCTCTGTAGACATGTTTTATAGTACAGGGAATGTGTATATCTGAGTGGAACTTTAATAGTGCAATGTAAACATTTGTTCAGTATATGGAATGTGAATTAAATACAAGGATTAGGTGACACTAAATACTTTCAGTCTTTATTTGCTTTAACCAAAGGACTGCTGTATTTACACAACCAGGTGAAGGTTACATATATTACATAGTTACATAGTTAACACGGTTGAAAAAAGACATATGTCTATCAAGTTCAACCGAGGGTGTTGAGTAGGGAAAGTTATTTTTTATTTTATTTTTTGTTTTTTACTGATAACAGCTAATAGTAACTGTTAATTTTATTTTCTTCTGAATAAGCATCTAATCCTTTTTTTAATCTGTCAGTGGTTGATGCTGTAAGCTTCTGCGGGATTTAGATTTATAGTTCTTATGGTAAAAAATAATTATCGCCTCCAGAGACTGAATTTCTTTGTGTCCAGTCGAAGGGAGTGCCCCCTTGTCTTTAGAGAGGGTTTTAACTGAATCACTGTTTCCCCATATTTTTTGTATTGGCCAATTATATATTTATACAAAATAATCTTGTCCCCCCCTCAGTTGTCTCATCTCAAGACTAAACAGATTTAATTCTCATAATTTTTCCTCATAACTAAGATCCTTCATTCCCCTTATTAGTTTGGTGGCTCTCCTCTGCACTCTTTCCAGAGTCAGAGCATCCTTTCTATGAATGGGTGCCCAGAACTGGACGGCATATTCCAGGTGAGGGCGCACCAGTGCCTTGTAAAGAGGCAAAATTACATCTCTATCCCATGATTCCATTCCTCTTTTAATGCATGATAATATCTTGGTGGCCTTGGAAGCAGCTGCTTGACATTGCATGCTGTTATTTAGCCTGTGATCTACCAGTACCCCCAGATACTTCTCAACAAGTGATTCTCCCAGTTTTACTCCCCCGAGGACATATGTGGCCTTCAGGTTGTTAGACCCCAAGTGCATGACTTTACATTTCTCCACACTGAACTTAATTTGCCAAGTGGATGCCCAGACACTCAAAGTGTCCAAGTCAGCTTGAAGCTTGTGAACATCTTCAATATACTGCACTGTGCTACATATCTTTGTGTCAGGTTGTAGGTAGAGATGGGTGAATTGGTTCTTCTGAATCAGTATTTGCTTTGAATTTCAGGGAAAAAAGAATCAAATCTTTTTGGGATTTGTGCCGATTTTACCCTCACCTGCTGCCTCGCTATCCAGTGCCAGTTCTTACCTTAAATAGTGAATGCAAGAATCCTGTTCATCTTCATGCCGACCGGGAGTTCATGCCATTCCCTGCTCACTTCTGGTAGGGATGACTCCTCCCGCTCATCAGCCAACGAGCGAAAAGGAATGCCAGATAAAACACATGTGTTCTACCTGGTAACATCACTTCCAGTGAATCATTTTCGGTCCAGAACCCTGTCTGACAAGGAGATGGGTTCTTCAGTATGCACAATATGTTTCAACTTCTCCAATTATCTAGTTTTATCTGTAATTTCTTTAGGTCCTATTGGCTAGTGACTAGGGATGCGTCATCACTAAAAGTGAGCAGGTGATGGTGTGGACTCCCAATGGCTCGAAGGCCATTGGGAACCTTGCATGCAATGTTTAAGGTGTTGCCCTCCATTGTCTATATTGAACTTGGTAATGCCTTTTTTATAATGTACCCACGCACACACACACAGGTGAGTTTTGTTTTTTTCATTTTTAAAGTTTGATATGGATGAACCCCAATTTCCCGTCATTGACAGGTGGAAAAGTATACAAAAGTTGTGAAGCTATAACAGAGGGTGAATTCACAAGCAGCTCAGGCAGGCAGATCAGGTTTGTAGTCTAGTAATGGGTCATAATTTTAGACAGGAGGATCAGAAACGTAATTAAAATGCCAGTCAGAGCTAGGGGCAGATAGGGTCATAGCCAAAAAACAGGCCCAAGTCATGGGCAGCTGGATCAGGATTATAGTTAAGAAACTGGCTACAGTTGCTGGAGGACAGATCGCAAATGTACAGTAATTGAGAAGCATGCTAGAGTGCCATGTACCTTATTAGAAGTCTGGCCGTATACACAGACCACCACCAACATACCAACTGCAGCTTCCCCAGATATTGCACACAAGGGAAACACAATAGAAGCGAAGGCCGGAGTGTCAATTATAGATGTGTTGGAGGATCTGGTAAACAGAGCAGGTATTCAGGGCACTCAAAATCTGGAAGGCAGGAAGTGGTTAACACAGTCTGTACCTGGAGGGAGTCAGCAATGAGCAACTTGGTGAAATGCTGCACCACACACCGATTCCAGAGTTTGATCTACCATGTGTGACCTTTGATATCCTCAACTCTGTTTCTGCCTGCTAATCTTATACTTCATACCTGGTGTGTCCTTTGACCCAGAGCAATTTTCATCATTGTGTCGTGATGCAAGTTTGGACTGATCTTTCTGTGTATAACTCTTGGCTACATCTCGACTACCTGAGAGAGCTCACCCACCTGTAGACCCAGCACTCAGTTGTCTGCGCTATAAGTCGTCGGGGGCTTGTCCACTTTAAAGGGGGAAGAGGCAGCAGAAAAGATTGGTAAATATTCTCTAAACAGGGTTCTGTACAATGGTGAGCCTTACAATGCATTGATAAAATGCCCTCGTTGAGACCTCCCTGACCTCCCTGACCAAGAAGACAATATTTCCTAGAACCTATTGTACAGATTTAGGGTTTAACCCTTTAACTGCCCTAGTGAAACAGAAAAGCATTCCAAAACATCCAGAAATATGTCTACATTAGTGGGGTCTAAAGTTCCATATATTACCACAAACTTCCAAAATATTTATAGGTGCATGCACAGGTTCCCGTCGTCACATGTAGATACATGTAGATGAGCCAGTAAGTGCTGAAAGAAGTATTGTATTCCAAAATGGAAGCTTACAAAATTCCCCAGGTTTCTGAGTCACGCAGTACCTGTTTCTCAAGGAACCGACAAGCGACTTGCTCACCCGCAGCACCGGTATGTAAAGCTGATGTGGCAGGTGAGCATGCCCTCAGTACGGAGCTCTCTGAATGACTTAAATGTGCGCCACAGAAGTTGCTTGTGTACTTGTTGATTTACGTCAGTAAGAGTGCTCAATCCTGAGGCCAGGCCCACTCACCTCTTAGGAGCGAGGGGAAGTTTAAAGTAGGTTCCATCCAAAATTATAATTATTTTGCGTTTTTATTTACCATTTTCTGATTTCCATTCTAAATGATCAAAAACCATGTAAAAGTCTATGGCACAGAGAGTGACCCCTCGAATATTTATATGGTGAAATCTATAAAATGATTTGTATGTTGGTGCATAGAAGCAGGTAATTAGAGGATCGCACTTCAGGGAGGCGCAGGTCTCTGATGTGACTGTTTTCGCTGCACTCTCTGAAAGTGTAAATCACTCCCTAAGGACAAAAATAAATGAGTCGCGTCCTTTTCTTTGCTTAAATGCCGAACAAGAGAAACTTCTGATTAGTAATCGCCCCCTTTGCCCCCCTTGCTGGATTCATCAGTGAAGTCAACATATTTTACTCTGAAAAAAGTACATTTGTTTAATTAGTCGTGGCTCGGGGCACGGAACATTTCACTTCAACTAAACAACTGCAAATGTGGCTTTTATCGGAAACATTGTGGTAAATCTGAGGAAGAAATCTGTTAGGATGGACGGCCAGGCTCAGAGTCAATTGTTTCAAAGGGGAACAACCACCTCCCTAGTGCCCTCCCTTGTGGCCTCTTTATGAGCATCCTGATATGGGATGTCCCACTGTGTCTATCCCGGGGGAATGCCCAGTACACTCACCTCAGCGGCAATCCCACAACGCTTCCCTAGGCTGCAGATGCATCCCTGCTATACCCTTTGCCTAGGAGCGCCTCTGTGCCAGCCATTTCTGAATAGCTTAAAGGGGGACACCCCAGTACTAGAGGTTAAGAGCAGATACAGCTGGCGGGCCATAGGGGGACCCGGAAGAATTTCCAGTGGGCTGAACTGTTTAGGGCCTATTTGGCTGCTGCTTCAAACACCCCCATCCAATCCCTGCTTTCCTTGGGACAGATACAACCCCAGACCATCTTTAAGCCTCCCCATCTTGATCTATAGGTGCTGTGTTCATTTCTTTGTAGGCCTCATGCCATTATCAGTAAACAGTAGAATTATGTGCTTTACCAAACTTTCTATATTGCTCTCATCTGTCCACAAGACATTTTCCCTAAAGGATTGGATTTTGGTTTACTCACTTACATTTTGTCAAACTGCAGTTTTTATGGTTGTGTCAGCAGTGGGGTCCTCCTGGGTCATTTCATTCAAAAAGTGCAACCAACCTCATTGAAGAACCCAGTCGCAAATGGATCAACATTTACTAATTGGAACCTCAGGGGCCCTGGGTAGGTTGAGAACCTCTGGGCCGTGGCAGTGAGTGCCTTAATTTTCTAATTCCATATAAGTGAATATATGAAGATAATAACCGTTTCTTATAAAAAGCTGTACCAATAAGAGGTTAAAAAATCTTGGAAAGCCTTATAAATCTCAGCTTAGATCAAACTAACTATCCATCAGAGAATTTTTATTATGTCCCAGCTATATTAATATATATTTGGGATGATATATCTCTGGTACAAACTCTAAAGTGTGCCTAAACTAATTTTCTTCCTTTGGTCACTTTGAATACCAGAGAAGAAATCACCAACACACTATTTCATTCAAATGTCAACTGCTAGTTTGTGCTGACATGGATGCACCCTAAGTCAATTTCTCCAATTGTTATCAGGTTTCAGTTATGAATGTTATATTTCTCACGCCTGTTACTTGCCACATGTGAGTTTGAATGCTTGAAACAAAGTTGTTTATCCAGAATGTTGAAAAGTTTTCAACAATTTGGTCCGGATTTTGACCATACCAGGTTTTTTAGTTTGGGATTCCCTGGTGTGTGAAACCCACCGGGTTGTCCATGCCTGCGGCACATGCTCTTGTCAAGTCAGGGCCATGTGCCTTCTATATTAATGATCAGTAATTTGGCTCTGTTAAGACCAGAGCTCAGCAATATAGATAGATAGATAGATAGATAGATAGATAGATAGATAGATAGATAGAAGATCCCCGGTCCCCTTTATCTGTGGTACTCATGCCAGACGTTTCTAAATGGCTGGGAAGTGATGAGTGCAGCCAGTGGTACACTGGGTTTAGAGCTTTTACAACTCAACATTTTTTTGTTCTAATTTTTTTTAATTTCCAGGATCTGATTAGGTTTTGTCATGGGAAAGGGGTAGAATGCTTTCAACACGTTAAGAGACGTTTGTGAATAACAGTCTCCCTATGTGGTATTCAAACAAATTTGGAGAGGTTTAAAATATTTTTAAACATGCCATAGAAAGCTGTGATTTAGATTTTTTTTAATCATAAGCATTTGCAAACATAAGCATTTGTTTTAACTTTATATTTATTTAAATTAATACAATTAAAGACAATTAACATAGCAATATGAACACTGAAGAGACATCTGTACAAAAATATATTTTTATCATACCCATTGAGTTTTACATTAAAAGTTTAATATACTACCTGACAACTAAAATATCTAGACAAAAAAATAACATAAAAAAACATAAGCATGCGATTAAACATGACATGCTCTCAAAATCGTCCCCACAGTGTACTGTATATTATTTTATGTATTTACAAGGGATGTACAGTATAAAAAGAAGGTATCTACTTTCATACAGTATCTATCCACAGGTGCCAGTAGTGATATGCAACAGAAATGGTGCTTTGTATAGGGTCTCATCTATCCCCCGGCCAGCAGGCCATTCTATTGAATGGATACTGTGCGGGATATAGACAGCATAAAGGTGTTATGCCAGTTAATTTTCAGCAATCCGGAACAGCTAGTTATGATGATTGCCGTGTTCATGTGGGCAACATTTGAACTGTATAAAAAGCATGTAGCCACAATACGGCACCATTTGATTGGCTTAGAAACACCAATTGTTTTACCATTTGATTGGCTTCGCAGGGAACATATTTTTCAATCCGTTAAGGTTTGCTCAGAAAAAATTTACACAAAAGGCATCTTGCAAAAGATGTGTGGCTACATTCCTGTTATCCTAAGCTAGAAGAAGCTTTAGTATAGCAAAAATGGAGGATTTGACTGAACAACTGAAATGCTCTACTTTAACATCACACCTAGAGATGAGGGAATCGATTCGGAGAAATCAGAATTTGGTTCAAATTCTAAGGCAAGGTGACAAATTCCTTGGGATTTGTGCCGATCAAATCTTTTCCCAAAATAGTTGAAAAGAAAACAACAAACTCACCTTAGATATCCTCATACACAGGTGTCATTCCCTGCTCTACAGCTGGATGGACGACACAGATCCTTTGTCCTGCCTGCTCATTCCACTAGCACTACCCACTGCAGGTAGGGGCTCATTACACCCTGAAGAGTAAGCTGCTGGGGGGAGTCCTCATGCCCCCACCCCATTGATGTCACTGTATGAGGGGCATGAGGGCTTTCTCCGCCTGCCCACTCCTTGGGCTATAAAATAGGCCAGGTGCTGTCCCACACCATACTCTGACATCTCCTTTCCGGATGTAAGGTACAAACCCTCCACCCTGCTTTGGGCATCCCACCGCTCACTCCCCACCACAGTCCTTTTAAATGGTGAGGAGTGAGCTGCAGGGAAAGCCCATCACCTCCCCGTCACTCACAGTGACATCAAATAAATTTTCTCTGATGACTCAAGGACCTACATACCATAGAGGCAGGGAGGGCAGCTGCTACTAGGCCTATGGCAGAAGGGCATGGAATGGGGGCATCTAAGCCAGCAGCAGGACCAGGATTGGTGATGGCATAGTCCGGCTTCCATAGGTGGGCCCAGGTTGGGAGCAGCAGGGTTTGTCACCCTGGGCACTTCATGCCACCCCTTCTTACATCATTTGGCTCCACGGGGCAGAACAAAGGTTCCCACAGCTTATTATGAGCTCTGGAATACAAACGCAACTGCCCCAGTGTGAAAGGAGCCTTAAGGAGGAGGTGCCTGCTGGGAGGGGGGGTTGATATTCCAATGAAAACTTCTCATTCACCCAGTGCCAAATTATCCTGTTACTTTTGAAAGTTAGCAAGTAAGTTTTTATTATTTTCTTGAAGTTTTTATGTGCGCATCACCATGTTGAAAATGTGCGTTTGAGTTAAACAAGAAACAATTTGCCCTTATCAGCTAAGATTTAATAATAGAGGACAC
The DNA here is from genome assembly GCA_027917425.1 of Gastrophryne carolinensis. Taxonomy (NCBI): domain Eukaryota; kingdom Metazoa; phylum Chordata; class Amphibia; order Anura; family Microhylidae; genus Gastrophryne; species Gastrophryne carolinensis. The sequence goes on from CM051241.1 coordinate 89,073,426, forward strand.
AACAGCCCAAAACAGAGCTCCACTAACTGGGAGAGCTTTAGACACTGAAGTGTCTCTGGGAGCTATTCAGCAACGGTAGGCGCCCCGACTTCCGGGAAAATTGTAGGTGCTAATCTAATAAGGAAAGCGCTGTAAGGCTTACAACAGCTTTTTTCACAAAGCAGAATTACCTTAATGCGGGAGCGCCATATGGAGCATGAGTGGAAGGCTGCTCGAGTGGGAATTTTAATTTACTAATTTAATGCCGAAGCTCGACGTAGCTAAAAAATTAATTATGTGCAACACAAAAGTTCTGGGAAAAGGATGACGGGCTTGGGCAGTAAAAAATGAGCTTCGCTCCAATTGTTTAAGAGTTGTTGGGAAAGGGACACCGATCCTTGCCCAGAAACATGCCATTATCATTGCTGCTTATTTTCACATTTCACTTTTATTACAGTGTCAGTACAGAGAACTGCTTTAATCAGCCCACAGGTAACCATTACAACTAAGGTTAGCCTTCTGATTTAAACTTTTACAAACTAAAGGGGGTTACCATCAGCAATGCAAATATTTTATGCTCCGAATACTTGGAGCTTTTTTTTCTAATATCAGCAATACTATGTATGTAATACATATTTTAGCCTTCTTTCGACATAAGGACTCCTGCATCAGAAATATCTTCGTCATCTTACTTTACAGTACCACTGCACATGGGATACTTTATCTGTAATACCACGTTACCTCCATTGCACATTATGAAGTAGGCATTTGTGAGACCAAATTTAGTATCCCGCAATCCTATAGTAACTATCAATATACTACAATGCTTGTGGCAGTGCTTGCAGCTGGAAATTAATTTAGTACACAAGAATATTCCCCTGTTGTGGCTCCAGCAACCACAGAGTTAACCCCAAACCGCAGCACCCTCTCCACAAGTGATCAATCAACTCAAATGTACCTCATGAATTCATCTTTATTAAAGTCTCAACTAAAAATTACACATAACATACAATTTAAAATTACCCCAAAATTCAATATATGTGGGATTCCATGCAGACCCGCAATCCCATTACCACTAGAGATGAGCGAACCTTTGAAAAATTCGATTCGACTGATTCGCCGAATTTTCCGACAAAAATCATTTCGACCCGAATTTATTCGCGACGAATTGCTATTAAAAACGGCTATTTCTGAGCCTCCTAGAGCCTCAATAGGGTTGCAAACCATTGTGCCTTGCTGTAACACGCATAGGATGCGTGCTGGGTTAGTGAAATAATACTGTAAACAATTAGGACATGCAGATCAGAGCACAATTGCAGAGAGTTGAAACGGCATCACTATGAGGGGCCCCTAGAGTGCCTGAAAAACACACCCTGGAGCTGGCAGCAGCAGGAGCCCATAAATTAGCTGAATCACACCGTGGAGTTGCAAGCAGCAGCAGCAGCAGGAGCCCAAACATTGCTTTAAAGAAACACTGGATTTGGCTGGAGGAGCCCAAAAATTGGATGAATCACACCCTGGAGTTGCAAGCAGCAGGAGCAGCAGCAGCAGGAGCCCAAACATTACTTTAAAGAGACACTGGATTTGGCTGCAGGAGCCCAAAAATTGGATGAATCACACCCTGGAGTTGCAAGCAGCAGCAGCCGGAGCCCAAACATTGCTTTAAAGAGACACTGGAGTTGGCTGCAGGAGCCCAAAAATTGAATGAATCACACCCTGGAGTTGCAAGCAGCAGCAGCAGGAGCCCAAACATTGCTTTAACAAAACACTGGAGTTGGCTGCAGAAGCCCAAAAATTAGATGAATCACACCCTGGAGTTGCAAGCAGCAGCAGCAGAAGCAGCAGCAGCAGCAGCCGGAGCCCAACCATTGCTTTAAAGAGACACTGGAGTTGGCTGCAGGAGCCCAAAAATTGGATGAATCACACCCTGGAGTTGCAAGCAGCAGCAGCAGGAGCAGGGGCCCAAACATTACTTTAAAGAGACACTGGATTTGGCTGCAGGAGCCCAAAAATTGGATGAATCAAACCCTGGAGTTGCAAGCAGCAGCAGCAGAAGCAGCAGCAGCAGAAGCAGCAGCAGCAGGAGCCCAAACATTGCTTTAAAGAGACACTGGAGTTGGCTGCAGGAGCCCAAAAATTGGATGAATCACACCCTGGAGTTGCAAGCAGCAGCAGTATGAGCCCAAACATTGCTTTAAAGAGACACTGAAGTTGGCTGCAGGAGCCCAAAAATTGGATGAATCACACCCTGGAGTTGCAAGCAGCAGAAGCGGCAGCAGCAGGAGCAGGAGCCCAAACATTACTTTAAAGAGACACTGGATTTGGCTGCATGAGCCCAAAAACTGGATGAATCACACCCTGGAGTTGCAAGCAGCAGCAGCAGGAGCACAAACATTGCTTGAAAGACACCCTGTAGTTGGCAGCAGCAGCAGGAGCCCAAAAATTGGCTGGAAGGCACCCTGAAGTTGGCAGCAGCAGGAGCACAAACATGAGCTGGAAGGCACACCCTGGAGTTGGCAGCAGCATAAGCAGGAGCCCAAACACTGCTTGAAAGACACCCTGGAGTTGGCAGCAGCAGGAGGCCAAAAATTGGCTGAAAGGCACACCTTGAAGTTGGCATCAGCAGGAGGCCAAAAATTGGTCTAAAGACAAATATGTTTTGCACCATTTGGAAAGTTTAAAACGTGGCACCATGCTGAATCTAGTCGCATGCATCAGCCATTGGTGGGTGGAAATCCTGGCTGATCCATCCCTGATTCATTTTGACAAAGGTGAGTCTCTCCACATTTTTAGTTGACAGACGAGTTCTCCTCGCCGTAACTATGGCCCCCGCCGCACTAAAGACCCGCTCAGATGGCACGCTACTTGCCAGGCAGGACAGCTTTTCCAGGGCAAACTCTACTAGTTGCGACCACAAGCCAAGTTTGGCTGCCCAGAAGTCCAGCGGATCCTCAAGGTGTGTTGGCATGGTGATGTAAAGGTATGACATGACCTGCTGGTTGAGGTCCTGCTCCAGGTCTTCCTGCTGCTCATGGGTAGCCTCACTATGCGGGTGTAGAAAGTACCCATTAGCGACTAAAGACTGAGGCTGCTGCTGATGGAGCTGCTGCTGCTGCTCCTGCCAACCCCCCCAGCATGCATGACAGTGGAAGTTGAGCGCAGAGGTCCCCCCCCCCCCCGAGTCAGACCTGCGAGAGTATGGACCATGGCGCAGATAGGCATCGGCGAACTGATTACGCAGAATGTCTTTGTAGCAGTTCAGTTTGTCCTCCCTCTCGGCGGGTTTAAAAAATGTCCCCATTTTGTGCCGGAAGTGAGGGTCCAATAAGGTGGACAGCCAGAAGTCATCCCACTGACAAATGGAAACAATTCTGGGGTCACTACGCAAGCACGTGAGCACGCTTCCTGCCATTTGCGCAAGTGACTCGGAGGGACTACCTGTCTCCATCTCCACTGCATACTGCCACGGTGTGTCCGGGTCCTCTGTCTCGCCTTCCTCAAAACCCTCTAGCTCCTCTGGCTGCTCCTGCTCCTCCTCTCCTGTCCGCTGACTAGATAAACCAGCCATTTCGCCAAGCCTAAACTGTGCTTCACTGTGCCCCTCCTCTTCCTCCTCCTCCTCCTCCAGTTCAGCTCCAACGGGGTTCATGTGGTCGTAAGATGTAGACGCCATGTCTCCAGTGCCCTGACCAGCCATGGTTTCCAACATGTGCTGTAGTACATGAAGCAGTGGAATCACGTCGTTCATTCCGTAATCCTGCCGACTGACAAATTAAGTGGCTTCCTCAAAGGGCCTGAGCAAATGGCAGGTGTCACGTATGATCTGCCACTGGTTGACATTGAAGTTACACAGGGGAGTCCCCCTATCCACTTGGATCATCAGGAAATCCGTGATGGCTTTTCTCTGTTCATATAATCAGTCCAACATGTGAAGGGTGGAATTCCAACGGGTGGAAACATCGCAAATCAGACTATGTTGGGGGCTACCGTTCTGACGCTGTAGCTCAAGAAGGGTGTGTTTGGCGGTGTATGAGTGGCTGAAGTGCATGCAAAGTTTCCTTGAAGTTGTTAGGATGTCTTGCAGATGGGGGGAACACTTCAGAAACCGCTTGACAACCAGATTGAAGACGTGAGCCATGCAGGGGGCTTCGGCTGAGGTGCTGGAGCCTTGGCTGGCAGAAATTGGGAGCGGCGTGCCACTTGGTGAGGAAGCAGGCTGGACCACCCTTTCAGAGCCTCGGTTCTCCCAGGCCGCTTTATGGTGACGCATCATATGTTGACACAGGGCCGTGGTGCCAACATTTGGGCCCTGGCCACGCTTCACCTTCTGCCTACATATCTTGCATGTGGCCATGTTACCCTCCTGCGGATGCTTGAGGAAAAACTGCCACACTGCCGAGTAGCTACTTTTCCCACCAACAGGCCTCACTGATTCACTGCTACTGTCACCAACTCCAGTAACCCCTGCTCCACTACCTCCCGATAAGGTAGCCTGCCGCATAGCAGGTGCTCTACCCCGGCCCCCGGCCCCGTTTGGCTCCAGGCTTTACAATTGTGCCCCCATGCTGACTGCTAACCATGCTGCTAACACCTTGCTGCCTCAGCTGCTGACTCTGGGGCAACCTGCGCCCCTCTTCTCCTGATGATGACGATGAAGCCCCTTCATCACTCGGCTCCCAAGCGCGATCGGCTTCATCATCATCATCACCGAGCTGTGGCTGCACGTCACTGATGTTCTCGGTTTCCTCAACAGTGTCTGGCGCAGGAGCTGGAACGCTCGCAACACCCACGACACTGTCCGCATCACTATTTGTCTGCCTATCTAAAGAAGCCACCTCCATTTCTTGGCTGGGCAGTAGCTGCTGACTGTCCTCTATCTGATCGTCCTCCTCACTAAAGAGTAGAGCTGAACCCAAAGCATAGGATACGTCGCTGGGGGAGGGAACGGCGTAGGACAGAGGCAATGGGAGGACAGGGACTGCTCTCGGGGCATACCAACTCAGGGTTGTGTCAGAGGAACCTACCGACCCTAGACTGGGGGTGTCAGATGTAACTTGTGATGATGTTGATGAGCGCGTTAACCAATCTACCACGGCAGATGCGTTACTGGTGGAGACACGACCGCTAGCAGATACTGGCAGATCAGGTCTCTCACCGTGACTCCTGCTGCCACTCGCTCCTAGGCTGCTGCGACCTCTGCCTGCTAAATCTTGGCCTCTTCCACTCCTCTTTAAACATCCTTGCACTTGTCTGCCTGACATTTTTATGTATTTGAAATGCGCAATAGGTACGACAAAAAATGTGTTTAAAAGAAGAAGCTAAATAAAGTGAGGAGCTGCTTCTCTGCACCAGATACTATGAAAATTGGCAATATGAGATACCCTGCGGCCTAGTGTTTTGGCAGCAGACCAAAAACCAATATCAACATGCAACAGTTTGATTAAGCTGAGGAAGGATGAACAAGCGTATTTAATATAACAGAAAGGGTGCCATGTGGTGGTTTGGGATACCCTGCAGCCTGGTGTATTGACAGCAGGACAAAAACCAATTCAAAATGCAATAACGTAATAAAGCTGAGGCTGTAGACGCTTATTTAGTATAAGAGATAGGGTGCCACGTGGTGGTTTGGGATACTCTGCTGCCTGGTGTATTGACAGCAGGACAAAAACATATGCAAAATGCAATAGCTTAATAAAGCTGATGCTGAACAACGCTTATTTAGTATAACAGATAGGGTGCCATGTGGTGGTTTGGGATACCCTGCGGCCTGGTGTATTGACAGCAGGACAAAAACCAATTCAAAATGCAATAACTTAATAAAGCTGAGGCTGTATACGCTAATTTAGTATAACAGATAGGGTGTCACGTGGTGGTTTGGGATACCCTGCAGCCTGGTGTACTTAAAGCAGACCAAAACCAATTCAAAATGCAATAACTTAATAAAGCTGAGGCTTTAGATGCTTATTTAGTATAACAGATAGGGTGCCACCTGGTGGTTTGGGATACCCTGCGGCCTGGTGTATTGACAGCAGGACAAAAACCAATGCAAAATGCAATAGCTTAATAAAGCTGATGCTGAACAACGCTTATTTAGTATAACAGATAGGGTGCAACGTGGTGGTTTGGGATACCCTGCGGCCTGGTGTATTGACAGCAGGACAAAAACCAATTCAAAATGCAATAACTTAATAAAGCTGAGGCTGTAGACGCTTATTTAGTATAACAGATAGAGTGCCACGTGGTGGTTTGGGATACTCTGCGGCCTGGTGTATTGACAGCAGGACAAAAACCAATGCAAAATGCAATAGCTTAATAAAGCTGATGCTGAACAACGCTTATTTATTATAACAGATAGGGTGCAACGTCGTGGTTTGGGATACCCTGCGGCCTGGTGTATTTAAAGCAGACCAAAACCAAATCAAAATGCAACAACTTAATAAAGCTGAGGCTGTAGACGCTTATTTAGTATAACAGGGTACCACGTGGTGGTTTGGGATACCCTGCGGCCTGGTGTATTGACAGCAGGACAAAAACCAGTGCAAAAGGCAATAGGTTAATAAAGCTGATGCTGAACAACGCTTATTTAGTATAACAGATAGGGTGCAACGTGGGGGTTTGGGATACCCTGCAGTCTGGTGTATTTAAAGCAGACCAAAACCAATTCAAAATGCAATAACTTAATAAAGCTGAGGCTGTAGACGCTTATTTAGTATAAGAGTGAAGAAGGATTAGTAAAAAACTAAAATGTATGGTGCGCTTCGGGTTCGATGGAGTAGCAGCTGCCTAAGAAAGGGGGGTCAGACCTTATTGTAGAGATTGCAAGAAAAAACAAATAGGTTTGGGTTTTAGGCGCGCTTTGGGGTAAGTGCTGATATTGAGTCTTCAGACACAACCTGGTTAGTGCGGGTTCATTATAAAGGGGGCAAAGGTTCAGTCCTTCTTTAGTATTATTATGTTAGAGGTATTCAGCACCAGGTATAATAGATTAATGAATTATATCTGGTTTATTGCATCACCTCTGTGTAACACCAAAAAAGTAATCTGTGCTGTATGGGTTTAGTCATACAGCCAAGTAATTGTGTAGCTAAATTTTACTTTCACGATGGGGTAAATTAAATCAATGATTGTGTACAACTCCAGTATATATATACAGTAATAAGTGCTATGTATATATAAAATTAAAGTAAAACTCACCGCCGCGGCCCGGGGGTAGAAACATAAAAGTTCTTAGTAACTGTGTATTTCAAAGATCCTGCAGGGCTCTGCCTGCTTGTTCACCATCCGGTTCCTGTGAAGTATTTAAAATATACTGCAGGGCTCTGCCTGCGTGTTCACCGACGCGCGTTTCGGCAGTCAATGCCGTCCTCTGGGTGTGTAATGGGCTTGCGCACAGCAGCCCTCCTTATTGGTTGTATGATGCTGTCATTTCTTCGCTGAGGTTTGTGGGAGATGTAGTCACAGCTTGTAGTTCCAGTCTCCGGCTCACACTGCTGCCATTTTTTATATTATCGGCTTTAATCACAGCTGATGTCAGTCCCGCGGAGTTTGCAAAAGAAGCTGTTGTATTCTATTATGCGCAGATTAATGCGCAGAGCCCTGCAGTATCTTGCAAATACTTCACAGGAACCGGATGGTGAACAAGCAGGCAGAGCCCTGCAGGATCTTTGAAATACCACACAGGAACCGGATTTACAATCGACTACAGTTACTAAGAACTTTTATGTTTCTATGTTTCTACCCCCGGGCCGCGGCGGTGAGTTTTACTTTAATTTTATATATACATAGCACTTATTACTGTATATATACTGGAGTTGTACACAATCATTGATTTAATTTACCCCATCGTGAAAGTAAAATTTAGCTACACAATTACTTGGCTGTATGACTAAACCCATACAGCACAGATTACTTTTTTGGTGTTACACAGAGGTGATGCAATAAACCAGATATAATTCATTAATCTATTATACCTCTAACATAATAATACTAAAGAAGGACTGAACCTTTGACCCCTTTATACTGAACCCGCACTAACCAGGTTGTGTCTGAAGACTCAATATCAGCACTTACCCCAAAGCGCGCCTAAAACCCAAACCTATTTGGTTTTTCTTGCAATCTCTACAATAAGGTCTGACCCCCCTTTCTTATGCAGCTGCTACTCCATCGAACCCGAAGCGCACCTTAGATTTTAGTTTTATACTAATCCTTCTTCACTCTGATTCTTTGGTCACCACTAAGGAGCTGCACTAGGGCCCCACACAAATATAGATTAAATATGGATATATCACAGCTCAGAAGAGAGTTCAATAGATCTACAATAATAATAGAAGAAGAGGAAGAAATGAGGGAGATATCAGAGAGTTTTGATGACCTCTTTAAAACAGTGAAACACCTATTACATAAGGAATTAGCCATAAAATGACATATCTCTACTCTGGAAACATATATCCAAAAAGGCCTTATACCTAGAAGCCTCAGAAGGGACATCGCACCAGAAAGAGACATAGGCGGTACAATCCCAGATATTACAGAATGGCAGGAATTTTTTAATGACTGCAGTGTAAACTTGATGAAGTTAATTATCAAAAGGAAAAAGTGAAAACTGGAACACATTACATCCAAAATAGATGAATTGCAGAATAACCTAGCCCCATGTAAGGTACTGGATGAATACCAGGATCATATAATTGAAATAAAGAACAACCTAAAAAGTTACGAAAAAGAGCAAAAAATCAAGAAACAACGTAAATTTGCAAGGGACTTGGCAGACCAGAAGAATAATAGTATTTACAAATGGCAGAAAGAATTCACTGCAAATAACCTGCCTAGCCAAATACAGAATTCCACAATAATACAACAAGAAAATGAGCTAACCCCAGAAAAGAGGGCCTATAACAAACCATGGCACAATGACTATAGGAAGCAGAATTACGCACAAGGACGTTTTGAAGTAAGAAATGATAGAAGAAGGCGCTATGACCGGTATGGGGGATCCTATAACACCACCAGTGGTCAATATATTAACCCACGAAGGGACCCTTATAGACAACATCAATATACATACCGGAACCAAAGATTTTATGACTATCACCACTCTCAACCTTCATCTACAAGAAGATCACAGTCCCCGGAGTGCAGGCCATCATTCCGCCAAACACAAAAAACCTTTGGTACTCCAAGAACCCCCAAGACACACAGAAAACGTATACATAAGTCTCCCATTCAACTAACACCAAAACCACAAAGAGGGGATGATCGACAAAGACACAGAGACCATCAATATCCCCCACAACATTACAATAAAGAAAGTATAAGGCATCCAGAATCGATTCAAACAGAACTACACAAAAAGTCCCATACTGATCGTTTTTTAGGACTAGAGTTCCCCCATACACCAAAGAGAAAAAATCTAGAAATAGAGGCAGAAGAGCAGGGATTAGAGGTCAATCAAAAAAAATCAAAAAAGGAGGAAAAGGCAAGAAGAATAGAACAAAACTCTGCAGACGGCCTATTCAATCTCACTGACATAAAGTTCAACGATAAAGAACTTGCGTTGCTAAATAAAGGCTTAAAATTTGCCCCCGCTTCAGGCCTAAACAAATTTGAAACATACATTGACGTCCTAAAGTTCACCAGAAAATTAAACATAAAAAAATTCTTCGAGGAGAATCACAACTGTGAGAATCAATCTGATCAAGCAACCAATTCTGCAACACCCCAATCACAATACACACACACCGAATTAAAGAATAACTCTACATTCAATCCACAGACCAATAAGGGAGTAATTACTGTTTTCAAGAACCTAGTCGTCAGAGATTTAAAAAAACTTAAAACAAAAAGCAAGAGACACCAAATCATAAAGAAAAGGGAAATCAAGGAAACAATTAAAGGAATTCAAAACAGGGATGAAGTTGTGATTAAATCGGCAGACAAAGGAGGAGGAATAGTGATCCTCGAAAAAAATAAATATTTACAAGAGACCAACAGACTACTTAGTGACGTAGAGACCTATGAAAAAGGCTGACCCCACTAGAGACTTTCATCAAAAATTAAAACATTTACTGGACAAAGGCAGAAGAGCAGGGATCTTAACCAAAAAAAGAATTGAACTACCTAAATTTGGAAACACCTAGAATTCCTACTATTTATCACCTACCCAAGGTGCACAAAAACAAAGAGCACCCCCCTGGCAGACCCATCGTGAGTGGGATAGGTTCCCTAACAAGTAGATTCAGGGAATACATAGACGCCTTTCTCCAACCTTTGGTCCAACAAACCCCAGCCTATCTGAAAGACTCAGGAGCATTCCTCGAATTAATCAAGCAATTTGAGAATAATCACAACCTGGTATTAGCAACAGCAGACATCAGTGCACTCTATACCATAATACCACACAACAAAGGATTGGAAGCAGTATGGTTTTTCTTGACGGTTGATGGTAAACTACCAACAAAACAGATTGAATTCATCCTGGAAAGTTTACATTTTTGTTTGACACATAACTACTTCTGGTATGAGGACTCCTTTTATTTACAACGCATTGGCGTAGCTATGGGTGGCAAGCTTGCACCAAGCCTTGCTAACCTATTCATGGCGTTATGGGAAAAAGAAAGAATGTATGAAGCAAGACCCCAAGAACTAAAGTTCTACAAACGGTATATTGATGACTGCATATTTTTTTGGGAAGGTACAGAACACGGCCTACAACAGTTTCTACACTCACTAAATGAAAACACATGGAATATTAACTTCCCATATACCACCAGTCAAACAGAAATAAACTTCCTAAATGTCACCATTTACAAATCGGACCAACAAATCAAAACCAAAACCTATTTTAAAGATACAGACAGAAACAGCTACATACCCACAGACAGCTGCCATCATCCCACCTGGTTACGCAATATCCCTAAAGGACAATTTAAAAGAATACAAAGGAACTGCACGGATGATATGTGCTATCAAGAACAAGCGGACCTACTAGGATCAAGATTTGCAGAAAAAGGATATCCGAAAGAAACCAAAACTATTTCTACTGTTAATGAAGAATTTAAAGACAAAAATTATACCAGCAAGGTTAAAACAACATTAACGGTACCATTTATAACAAAGTACAACAGTGAATATAAGAAAATGGAAAGTATAATAAAGAAACATTTGGAACATCCTACAAACAGACCCTACACTTGAAAAAATTCTCAGTATAAAGCCTACATTCATATACAGAAAGCCACAAACACTTGCACAACTATTAACCACCAGTTACATAAACCCCTCAAAGAAAACCGTCACCACCAAGGGCAAGTTCGTGAGATGCAGAGACTGTAAGGCATGCAAACTATCACTCAAAACATCATCTTTCATTCCTAGCCAGGAATCTTTCATAAACCCCAAAAATAATAAGGAGTATAAGATAAAAAACTATGCCCCTTGCAATACAAAGGAAGTGATATATTGTCTCAAATGCCCTTGCAACCTTTTGTATATAGGAAAAACAAAAAGACCTTTCAAGATACGTCTAGCGGAACACCTAAGGAATATCCAAAATGGTCTGAAAACTCACAATTTATCATTACATTTTTTAGAAAAACACAATAAAGACACTACAGGCCTATGCTTCTGGGTCATTGAAAAAATTGAAAGAAACTGGAGAGGCAGTAACATGGAGCGAACTTTAGCACAGAGAGAGATGTTTTGTATCTTTGAATTAGACAGTTTGGTACCTAACAGCCTCAATGTTGATCTGGACCCTGAATTGTTTTTTTTAGATAATAATCAATTTAAATATAAATTCTTAAAGTGTATATAATCCCTATACCCAATTACCCAATCATTTATTTATTACGTACCAACCAACTTTTTTCCCTTTTAATATTTGACCTATTTTTATGTGATTATTAATAAATAATTAATACGAATAATCTATGATGCACTGAGATATTTTAATTGAAGGATAATACTCCAGTAGTAATAAAGGAGATCAAGTCTTAAATTTTATCCTACTCCTCTAATTTATTTTTAATTTTTCAACCCTTTTGAATTGGTCTCCTGCAGCTGTACCCCTTCTGGATCATAGGCAATAACTAATTATTTTTTTTGGCTTTAATCGAATCTAATAATGTTTCAGTTTAAATATGCCCTTTATTATATTTTTTTGCCTAGGTAAGAAGTCGCATACATAATAATTAACATATAAATATATGTGGTATGCATTTTGTAGAAAACTGACAAAATACTGATACTCTAAATATATAACAATTTTATGGACATAACAGATACATTGGACAATATTGGTAAAGTTTTAAATATCTAAAACGCCAATGTCTAACAGTGTACCCTTTAATATGTTTTATTTTTCCTATCTTGTTTGGAGTACATTTCAACAGGAAGATACAAATATGCAGAAAGAACACTGTATAGAATTAATCTGTGCATAATAGAATACAAAGTAACAGCTTCTTTTGCAAACTCCGCGGGACTGACATCAGCTGTGATTAAAGCCGATAATATAAAAAAATGGCAGCAGTGTGAGCCGGAGACTGGAACTACAAGCTGTGACTACATCTCCCACAAACCTCAGCGAAGAAATGACAGCATCATACAACCAATAAGGAGGACTGCTGTGCGCAAGCCCATTACACACCCAGAGGGCGGCATTGACTGCCGAAACGCGCGTCGGTGAACACGCAGGCAGAGCCCTGCAGTATCTTTAAAATACTTCACAGGAACCGGATGGTGAACAAGCAGGCAGAGCCCTGCAGGATCTTTGAAATACCACACAGGAACCGGATTTACAATCGACTACAGTTACTAAGAACTTTTATATCCATCATCACCTAGATACACAGGAAGCCATTATTTAACAGCGCAACGGGAAGTGGATCCTATCGAGAAAACAGGAAAGTTGGGAGTTTACCTTATCCCATACAATCATTATTCCCTGTGCAGTGTTTACATCAATTCATCAACTTTGGAGTAATAAAGCTATATTTTAAACACGCAATAAGCCCTTGTGAATAATTGAAAGCAACCAAATCATAGAGGAATTGCGAAAGTCCAGAGAAAAAAAACATTTCTCACTGAAGCCACAGCAACCACCGCTGAGTACCATAACCTAACAAGCGGCAGAACCTCATAGGCCTAGGGTAGGTCGGCGTACCCCCGGGCCGCGGCGGTGAGTTTTACTTTAATTTTATATATACATAGCACTTATTACTATATATATTCTGTAGTTGTACACAATCATTGATTTAATTTACCCCATCATGAAAGTAAAATTAAGCTACACAATTACTTGGCTGTATGACTAAACCCATACAGCACAGATTACTTTTTTGGTGTTACACAGAGGTGATGCAATAAACCAGATATAATTCATTAATCTATTATACCTGGTGCCGAATACCTCTAACATAACAATACTAAAGAAGGACTGAACCTTTGCCCCCTTTATACTGAAACCGCACTAACCAGGTTGTGTCTGAAGACTCAATATCAGCACTTACCCCAAAGCGTGCCTAAAACCCAAACCTATTTGGTTTTTCTTGCAATCGCTTATTTAGTATAACAGATAGGGTGCCACGTGATGGTTTGGGATATCCTGCGGCCTGGTGTATTGACAGCAGGACAAAAACCTATGCAAAATGCAATAGCTTAATAAAGCTGATGCTGAACAACGCTTGTTTAGTATAACAGATAGGGTGCCATGTGGTGGTTTGGGATACCCTGCGGCCTGGTGTATTGACAGCAGGACAAAAACCAATTCAAAATGCAATAACTTAATAAAGCTGAGGCTGTAGACGCTTATTTAGTATAACAGATAGGGTGCCACGTGGTGGTTTGGGATACCCTGCGGCCTGGTGTATTGACAGCAAGACAAAAACCAATGCAAAATGCAATAGCTTAATAAAGCTGATGCTGAACAACGCTTATATTATAACAGATAGGGTGCAACGTGGTGGTTTGGGATACCCTGCAGCCTGGTGTTTTTAAAGCAGACCAAAACCAATTAAAAATGCAATATCTTAATAAAGCTGAGGCTGTAGACGCTTATTTAGTATAAAGGATAGGGTGCCACGCGGTGGTTTGGGATATCCTGCGGCCTGGTGTATTGACAGCAGGACAAAAAACATATGCAAAATGCAATAGCTTAATAAAGCTGAGGCTGTAGACGCTTATTTAGTATAACAGATAGGGTGCCACGTGGTGGTTTGGGATACCCTGCGGCCTAGTGTATTTAAAGCAGACCAAAACCAATTCAAAATGCAATAGCTTAATAAAGCTGAGGCTGTAGACGCTTTTTTTAGTATAACAGATAGGGTGCCACCTGGTGGTTTGGGATACCCTGCGGCCTGGTGTATTGACAGCAGGACAAAAACCTATGCAAAATGCAATAGCTTAATAAAGCTGATGCTGAACAACGCTTATTTAGTATAACAGATAGGGTTACATAAGGCACTGCATAGATGGCATGCACAGTGGCAAGGCAGATTACGGCAGATTACGGTTTACAGCACAAAGAATTCAAATTGAATTGAAAACTGATCAGGCAAATCACCCTGTCACTGTCACTTTTATGCTGTCCCTGGATTGTTCCGGTTTTCCACTATCTTTCCCTGGCTCTGTCTGCCTCTCTAAATCTCCCTACCTATCTGTAAATCTCCCTACCTATCTGTAACTCTCCCTACCTATCGCTAACTGTCTGTCCCTGTCTGCAGCAACCACCACTGTCTCCCGCAAGTCTGAAATGCGCACAAGCAAGATGGCCGCCGTTTTATATAGCACGGTGACGTCACAGGCTTCCTGGCTGCTGATAGGCTGCATGTGACCTTCCCATGATAACTTGCCCCAGGGAATATGTCCAGACATGTCCATCCACCATTTTACAATGCCTGTAATTGAAGTAAATGGAGTTTAAAGAAAAACTTCGAATCGCGGGGAAATTCGGATTCGTTCAGAATCGAATATTTCCTGAAATTCGGAACGAATTCGGGTTCGTCCGGATCGATTCGCTCATCCCTAATTACCACCCTCAAAAATAAAGTAACAATTAATAAATAAATGATTAAATAAAATAATGCAAAAAGTGCATAGAACTGTGCTTTATAGTGTGCAGATTCAATTCAGTATAACCGCTGAAAATATGGCAAGAGGAGTAAAGTGCAAAGTGACAACAGTTAATCCATAAATATTAATGAACACATCACCTAATTGTGATGGGTCCCAGGGATGTCCCCCATACAGATGAGGCCAAGAGGTATTTCCCCACGCATTTCGTGGTCCAAGCCCGACTACTTCCTCCAGGTGTAGGCATGTGTGGGCTGAAACAAGACCCCCAGGATACTGGGATGCCAAGAGAGGCTGGGCCCCTGGAAGACAGAATTGCTGGATCTCTGCCCTTAGTTTGAAGATGCTAACGCTGAACAGAAAAGCTACATAGGCACACCGGACATTTTTTTTTTTTTGGGCTGGACTATCCCTTTAATTAAAAACATTTTGGTGGAATTTAGGCCCCTTTATACCAAATTCAAGATAAGGTAAGGGTGGACACTGTAGTAAATGGGTTTAAGAACCTCGGAGAGAAATATAGTACTTTCTAATTGAACACAAAAAGAATATCCTATTCCTAAAGTGGTCCAAACCCGGGGTTTTTACTCTGCTGGGTTTTGATCCATCCCCCTGGCGCACCCCAATTTTGGGTGCTCCGCTATTTGAAACCCGCCATTCGGCCAGTAAACTCACCTCTCTTTAGTCCAGCGGTGCATGTGTGGCCTCTCGTCCAATTAGTTTCTGTGGCTGCACATATGGTTGTGCGGTTAGAGAAGTTGAAAGGAACCCCAGCCACACACATGGTGCGCAAGCAACCTCTTTCACCATCCACCGCACAGCTATTCAGTTGTGGCGGGCATGGCCATGCACAGCCCAAAGAGAGTGCGAGTGATGTGCTATGGTATCATCGGACAGGTAGGAATATTGGACGACTAGAGGGTTTCATAGAGCAGGGCATCCCAGTTTGGGATGTCCGGGGAAAGGGAATAAGCCGGCCTTCGAGTCTCAGACTCCACAGCTGGTTTTGGTCCATTTTAATCTAAATTTTATTAAGGATTCAAACATTGGAGAAGATTTTTTTAAATGTGTTTGATGAGTTATTAGTAACTTTGTAAAATAACACATCTTTCTTATTAGAAAACATATCTGCCCTTAACTTTAAGGACTGCTCCATCCCAAATCCCAGGAGAATGGAGTATGTAAAAGAAATGTGCTTTAAGTTGCTAAGTTAGAAAGTTTTTCTTCAAAACTTGGTCTTCTAAAAATTGTGAAGACTCTCAAACCCATTCAGATAGCCCTAATAGGCTTTATAAACAATCATTTCCTTCTCTGTAAAGCACAAGGGCAGCCTCGTCTCTAATACTTGGCAAAGCTCCTTTGGCAGAAACAACTGCCAATATGCGTTTCTCTGACATCATCTGGGAGACATTTGTCCCACTTCTCCATGCTGAGTGCTTTCTCTTGTGTAATATTTAAGGATGTTTTTGCATCCTCAGCTTAAATACTTCTTGTAGCATTTTAATGGGCTTAAGATACAAGCTTAGACTTGGCCATTAAAGAACCTATTTTTAAGCCATTGCTTTCTGGATTTACTATGTTGGGTTATTGTCAGGTTGCAAGGCAAACTTAGATTTAAACGTAAATTGGCCAACAAAGTTATCCTCGGGAACTGTCTGGTACAATGTACAAGGTACTGTACTGACAAATCTTTGATGCTGACAAAGCTTTGATGTTGAAAAGTGTTAAGAGGCAGCATGCCTAGGTCTGTTGTGTGTGCATGTGTGGTCAGCAGCAGTTCCAACACCAGCATGGGTATCTTCAGGCACTTCAGGAAGTTTCTGGAGGCAGTAAGGCACCAGAAGATTCTTCCGGTGCCACTTCTGATTTCATGGAACCTGTGAACACTAAGCTTTGGATAATCTATGGCCTCATCTCCCATAGAACCTTGCTACCTGAATACTTTTGAACTAATGACCTGTTCATGACCTCAGCTTCCATTGAACCTCACTATTCCTATTGGACGCATATCCTGTCAGGCTGAAGAGTTCTCCAAATGGAACTCCCCACCAGGCGAAGATATTATTAGGCCAGAGCATTGACACAGCACATGGATAGATGAACTAAAGGGAGTTTATTAGACAAGGCAAACAATAAACCATGAAACAAAAGAACAAAAAAAAACTTGGATTCAGGCAACAAAAACACAACACCAAAACACAAGCATATGCTAAAGGAAACATAAACCAAAGCAGAGGGACCCCCAGGTGCTGGTGACTCACCAAGAGTCCAGGACAGGGGCCTGCAGCCTCCAGGAGCCGATAGAAGACCTGCAGTATCAAGGACTGGGAGCGTCAAGTGGTCAAGCAGCCTCAGGGAAGCAAGCAAGAGGCCTGCTAGTCACTAGAACAGAGAGTCCATGAGATTCGACAACAAACAAAATCCTGCTGCACCAGATCAAGGGGGGTTCCCACTTAAATAGACCTAACAGGTGCAGCAGCTGAGGGGCAGATAGAACAGACAGGGGCTCTGCTTGCACCCACTGGTGGCTGTTCAAACTGCGGACAGGGTAATAAATAGCACAACCCACCAGCCAATCCCCAGCTTCTCACATAACCCGTGTATGACCTTAGCTGTCTTTTGGACTTTGCACCTCTGCCAGTGACCCCTTACCATTTCACCCACAGTAGTAGGTCTGGCAACTATAGCGAGGAAGGAAACAGGACCCCCTTCCTCCTTCCTTGGCATCCTGCCAAGCTAATTCCAGGCCGCTGGGGCAAAGAAGCATTTTTACCACTAAGAGGAACCTCTGAGAGATCCCCCCATGTGACTAATGATGTCACTGGAGGGGAGGAACATGGAGGGTGATTCCCGGAGAATCCAGCAACCCTCCCCCCCAGACCAAGAGGGGGCCCCTGAACCGGCAAACCTTTTTACTTTATACGATGTTTGTGAACCAGTTCATAGGGTATCAGTTCATAGGGAAGTGTTGGCCAGCCAATACAGGCAGGTGGCATGCCGGATAATTTGACCTTGATCTTGCCGGTTTTAGGCATCATCAATATCCGAGCCGAGTCTTCAAGATCTGAGCCGAATCTAGCTTCAGCCTGAATCCTAAGCCCATCAGCAGTTATGCTGATAAGTAGTGATGAGCAACCCCCCTAAAGTTCATGTTCAGCAACCCCGAACCACGGTCCCCATTGAAATCAATTGGGACCCAAACAAATAAAAAGAGTAAATGTGATGGTGGTTGTGGAGCTCAGAGTTACCAGTCGGAAGCTGGCTGTAACTTACCTGAGCCTCGTGGCTTCTGGCTGAAGTTCGATACGAAGTTCGATACAAACCCACATTTGCGGCTCGGCTCACACTACTGGTAAGTAGTCAACACTTTGCTTGAGGGGGTATCTCATATTTCTCTCTTTATGAATAGTATCAAAGCGTTACATTTCCATACATTTGTCCTTTTCTTTATGTTTACTGCTTCTTTATAGAAAGTGTTTATCTTACATATTTGATTTCTGAAGTTAAAATACGTCTTTATAAGGGAAAGCTGGTTCCTCCTGATTCCTTCTTTATGGTCTCCTAGCAGGTGCTGTTACCTATTTTATTATTAATAAATTGTTTTTATTTTTCTCCAGGCTAGCCAACAGTAAACTTATATCCGCCGTCTCTGCTCTATATTTTAAAGTAAATTGTGTTGAAATGTAAAATGCGTTGTTGAATATTTTACACGCTTGCCGCCTCGTACAGCGTTATGAATGAGAGAGAAAGCATTTTCTCCACAGTGGGGCCTAAATATTCTCTCTGTATGTCCTGGAACATCTTCAAAGCAAGAAAGGGAAAAATATCTTCCTATTACTTCGAAGGCTTATGTGAATCTGAGCAGATAATCAGTCAAAATAAAAAAAGAATATAAATATAAAAAGAGAATATAAATGCTATGTGTGAAAGCATAGACTGCCACTTTGGTTTTTAAAGGGCAAGTGCACAGGAAATAGCAAATGGTTTATTGGAAGACGGAGGCTTTTTTTTGGGTCTTACACTGCCTTGGAATTATATCTGGAATTATTGAGTCATGCAATGTCTAGATAGATACACTTTAAAGAGAAGCATTGAACAGTCTGGGGAGCAGGGGCGGACTGGGACCAAAAAACGGCCCTGGACTTTTTGGTCAGACTGGCCCTGCTGTACTGTGCTTGGCCCGGTAAAGTGAGTCAACGCCACATTAATATATATATATTATATAATATATATAATATATTATATATAAAACCGAGCTTGATCGGCCCACTCCATTCCCACTCCCGGGGCATCCAAAATCGGGATGCCCGCTGTGTGAAACCCCCCAGGTTTCCTGCTACACTTACCTTACCTCCCGGTCCAACGGCGCATGCATGAGCCACAATCGCATCCCCGCTATCCCTCTAGCAGGGCGCATGCCCACACCAGGCATTTGTGAATGGCCGGTGCGGGGACGCTCCCTGTTAGAGGGTAGTGGAGGATGCAGCCGCGGCTCACGCATGCGCTGCTGCTCTTAGACGCTGGCTTAGACTACGTCAGTGGCTCCGAGTGCGCTCATTGGACGAGCAGCCACGCATGAGCCATAGGACCGGGAAGAGATAAGTTGGCTTCAGAGATCTGGGGGGTTTCACGCAGTGGGGCATCCCCGATTGGGGTGCCCCGGGGTTAAGGACCAAGACCCAGGATAGTCAAATTCCTGTGTTTTGGTCCACTTCAAAGGGTTTTGGTCCTTCTCTGTGGGGCGTCCTGATTTGGGATGCCCCATTTTGTGCAAACCCCCCCCCAAGATCGCTAGTTACACTTAACTGACCGCCGATCCAGTGGCTCGTGCATGGGTTCTCTTCGCTAAGGGCTGGATGGAGCTGAGCAGGCTGCCAGCCACATTTTAGCTGTTGCAGACACATGTTTGAACCATGCATGTGCTGTTTGATTAGTGGTCAGGCATTTTTACTGGGGATTTGGGGGAGTTTGCACATAATGGGGCATCCCAAATCAGGATGCCCCACAGAAAAGGACCAAAACTCTTTAAACTAGACCAAAACCGTTTGGGATGCCCTAGGGATAGGGAATCAGGTGACCCTGGTCACCAATCAAGCCAAACTCCAGGCAATTTACAAAGCAATTTATGACCCCCTCAAAAATAAAAAATTAATAAATGATAAGCAGCTAGCAGCTTACCACTCCAAAGCAGAGCACAGGCAGGGAAATACAGAACAGGGGGCCGATTTGTCCAGAATCTGGGGTCTGAGCTGTCCATGAGTGTAACAGAGCCGATGGGGAAACTGCAGCGAGGTTTGACAGTTCCGCCTCACTGTCCGATGAAGGCAGGAGCGGCAGGTCGGAACTAATGACTAACTACTTGTATTGCAGCCCGGACATCAAAGGCTGCTGCAAAGAGCGCTCAGAGCAGACGAAAAGCCTGGCCTCTCCTGCTATCACCCGGCCCGCTGCGGAACTAGAAAGCAGCCAGAGCAACCAGGAGAAGGTAAACGGGGAGTCAGAAATGCAGGAAAAGGCCGCGGCCCACCGGGATTTGTCCCGGTATGCCCTGCGGCCAGCCCGCCCCTGCTGGGGAGTTCTCAAAAACTCCCCAAACTTGGCCCCCTGCTCCCTTTAAAGTTCCAGTTCTACATTTGGCAGGTTTAACTTACCTGTCTTCTGCTCTTCCGCCTGCACTCAACCATTCTTCTCAGGCGCTTTCCATAGGGCAGCTCCATCTTTTCTTCTTCTCTGTCCCATGATGCAGTGCACCTGTCCCTGAGTTCCCACGCCTACAGTGAAGTCCACATTGCGGCCCAGGGCAGCTGCAGGAGGATCAGAAACACCATGAGATGTAGGCGCAACTAGCGAGAGTAGAGGGGGAGGACGGCAGGTAAGCTAAGCTCCCCCGGCCTCTGTCACAGATAGCTAAGACACCAAGGGGTGGAAAAAACAGCAGGAAGACGCAGTCATCCAAAAGGTATGGAACATTGCGGTGGGGACTATCAGGACCTAGTAGTTTAGAGGTCCGAAGTTCCTTTTTAAAGGTCATCTGTAGGCTCTGGGCTATGCACTAATGGACCTGCGCAGAGGGCGGCATCATACAGGAGGCCAGAAACCTTCTAGGTGAAACCTCAACTTTTAAATGTTTTCCTTTTTCTTGAAATATTACTTGTTTTACTCTACTGAACATGTGCAGTTGTGAAGGGGGGACAAACAATCGGACTACCTAGTGTTACACACACACACACTCCACCCAAATGCAAAGAAGATAGATTTGGGCATTAAGAATTTTCTTCCTGCTCCCCTGCTGATTAGTGGAAGCTGCCGGGAGACTACCCACCCTGGCAAGGACTGACCAGGACTGCCACACACTGATTGGCTGACTAGACACTCAGTCACAACAGCTTTAAATGTGGAAGTCCTGCTCCTGTACCCAGAGAGTGACTGCTGGTGGCCAATTGCTATGGCTTCTGACTAACACATGGCACATGGGTCCAGAACGTGGAAGAGTTCCGGGAGCCTGGTTTGTGAGTTTACAGGGTGCATTACAAATCAGAATACCCCCTCCATGAGCAGAAGTGCCATTCAAGGTGATTGCATGTTGTAGGATCGTCCTACCCCCCTCATATTCACCAATTACACAATCCAACACCCATTTTCGTATTAATTCCATTTGCTAACCCTCTCTCTCTCTCTATTTGAAATTGGGCCCTGTGATTGGTCACCAGCTTTTTATTGCATGATGGCACCTTTATGAGCTGAAGACTTGTTTTTAGCAGTTGTGGGCCTGTGTGCTGCTAGTAGCTGGGTTATTAAACTTGGTTGCATTTTTGTAATATTTGCTTCATGTTGTGCCACGCTTTTGTGGGGCTTGTGAAGTTAAGTTTTGCAAGCACAAAAGTTGGTTTAGTTTTCCTGTTAATTGTATGAGTTTTCTCAACTGATCTTCTTGGGTGATAGAGACACAGCTGCAGACGGGCTCACACAGCCAAATTTTGTAGATATTTATTTCCTGTGAGAGACACAGTTGGGCAGAGAAATAGTTAATGAAGATTTAAGATCTTTCTGAAACAAGTAAATACTTTGATTCCTTTAGTTGATGTTAAGAGAGTGGATGCAAAAAGAAACTCTCTGAAATATGAAAGTGCTCAAGGACCCTGAGACACCAATTGTCCTATTAGGGCAAACATTCTCAAACAAACAAATGCCACAAAAAAGCATTACAATTTTTTTCCCTGAGGCCTGTGTGTGATCCATGTTTCAAGGACACATGCAAGAAAATCCCACATGTGCCTGGAGCATGTGAGAAAGCCATTAGAGAATTCTCTTTTTATATAACATTTTACAACTCGCATGACAGTTAACTGAATCACCACATGCAAGTTGTAATTTATTTCATAAAGAAAAGCGATGCTGCAATTTCCACAGTTTTTTTCAATTATTTATTTATTTATTTATTTTTTTAATGCATAGATGGCCATTGTATGCTTGCGCACACATAGGAATTCGTCCTCCGCATTTAACCCATCCGTGCTGTGAGTGTACACATGACTAATTACGGCGCACGGGGAGCAGTTATGGGGTTAGGTGCCTTGCTCAAGAGCATTTTGGTCATGTCCCAGGCATCATCCCCCAACAATTACTAAGAAAAAACGTAACAAAAATGTGTGCCCCCACCCCATAGTCAACTATCCCTGGCACCAGGACCCAGAGGCCAGCCAAACCTTGGCCTTGCCAGTATACCAGCCCTTTTACCCTTCAGTATGGATTTGGTGCCCTTCTGGGCAAGCCATGGACATTGGCCTTTTCCCCACCCCACACCTCTGGCGTCTCAAATGGCTTTGTTTTTATTTTTAATTTTTAAAAATTGGCATGGGAAGGGTAACACAAAAAACAATTTAAAAGAAAGCATGGCCTCCTCCCTCTAATCTAACACTTACCAGCCTTGGCAGACCAAGCATAGGAGCTGGTAATTCTGGCGCTCAAGGGCTGAAATGTCTGCCCCTAGTCTTTACCAGCCCTTATCCCCTACAGCCAGGGGCCGAGATCTTGGAGGGATCAAGCAGGGGCAACAGGCATGAAACACATAGCGGGATGCAGCCTTAACAGTGAAGGGAGAGGTGGGATGCCAAGTTGGGGGCCCAGAGCCAAGGTCGCAATAATTGGTAGCACAGGGGTTAATTTTAAGTACAGCTCCAGTGGCAGAAGGGCAAGAGCAGCCAGACACAGGAGATTTTTGGTGTCGCAGGTCAGATAATGTTTATTGTGCAAGGAGTCAAGGAGGGGGGCAGGGCAAGGGGGCTGCTAAGCTACCTCTCTGGAAGCAACCATTCTTCTCATATGGCATTTGAGGGGTGGGGGGCAGGCCTAGGTGGAAAGAGAGCTCCATGATGTTTAAAGCAGAGCTCTTGTTCTTGTAAGCGTTGTGGCCAAATGCTGCCGTCAAGTGGGGAGGTCAGTCTATTATTGGGGGGCTGAGGCGGGATCCACCAGCACACTGCATATTACATTTAGGGAGGCAGACAGGAAGGTCCATACATTCTGCCATGCTGTGCCTCTTACATATGAGCAAGCAGTGCCCCCTCCTCCTGAATGAGCCCAGTATGGGGGGGGGTGAGGGTCCTGGCATATGACTGGCAATACCAGTGGTGCTGACCCATCTGCATAAAAAAGAATGACTGGGGGACTGGACTGCTTACTCTCCCTTATAAATAGCCCTGATGCTGTATATTCAATTTTGGCGCATGAGGGGGATTTTTTTAAGGCATTTCATTTTTGAATCTTTGGACATGGCAGTTTCTAGACAAAATCGCATTCAGTGTGGGAAATAAAAATGCTTTGGGGCCAGTTGGGCTGCTTATTATTACACAACTAATCAGTGGCAGACTGGGGCCCAAAAAAAATGCCCAGGATTTTACCCTGGCCGGCCTGAGACACGTAACCCTAGCCCATGTTCTGCCTCTAATGCCTAAGCCTTATCCTCCCTGCCCACCCCTGTTACATTATCTGCCCCTACACTAAAAAAGCTTGAGTACCTTCAAGTTGGCCATATCTACCCCTGCACCCTGCAATGCCATAGCTTCACCCTTGGAAGATACTCAGGCTTAGTGGGGAAGCTGTGAGCTGGTCATGGGCTGCCCGGGTCGGTAAAGTCCCGGGCTGATTTTTGGCCCCAGAAAGTTGTGTTGTTTGTGCTGTGCTAGTGCCCTCTTCTGAATCTGTGTTCTTATCACCCAGTGTATAAATATAACTGGGCCTCTCAGGAGTCAAGGGACATCAGTGTACTCATACCTCCCAAGTGTCCCAGATTTGAAGAGACTGTCCCTCTTTTGAGTTCATGTCCCCAGGGCCGGACTAAGTGTGGTGGAGGCCCCTGGGAACAAAATCTGGTGGAGACCCTAGATAGTTTTTTTTTCCTTTAAATGAATAGTCCAGCCAAGTAATTGATTGGTGGTTGTCTGGCACCTGCCCATTTACTGAAACGTCGGATCGAGTCCCTTGTGCCACCCTTGTGTGGGTGTGTGCTGCTCTGGGTGGGGGGGTAGTGTAGTCGTCCAGTTGGTCCAGCAGAAAACAGTTCCCTGCATTGAGCTGCCAGTGGCTGTGCTTGGTGGCTTATGTGTGACAGCTCTGCACCCATCACTGTAGAGTTGCTGATGGCAGCTTTACTGCTCTAGACTCTCCATCCTGCCCTGTGGTGGCTTTGCAAAAACAAAAAAAGGCTTGCCCAGATGCAAGGGTGGATAACTTGTTGCCGGCCCCGTGGACCATCAGATCAAAGACTCCTGGACCAGACCATAACCCGAAGGTTGGTGGAGGCCCCCTTTGCAGGGCAAGTGGTGGAGGCCCTGAAATTTGCACCCTCCTCATAATCCGGCCCTGCATGTCCACCTATCCCTTGTAGTTCTTGTAGTTCTCATTTGTCCCTCTTTGAGGTGTAACATGCAGATCTGCATCAATAAATGATTAATTTGTCTATTTAAAGTGTTTTTATTGTTGTAACTGTTACATCCTATTTCCTATCCATTCCTCAATAAGGGGGTGTGGCCTAATTTAACAAATGTCCCTCTTTGCCACCCTGAAAAATTTGGAGGTATGGTGTATTGTATTCTACTTCTACCTACAGTACCTCGGAGTAGGTTTTAACTTTGAATCACCTGAATTCCTGCATATTGTGTATATTTCAGGCTTTTTGTTGCACCAAGACCAATGTCTGCTCTTTAGACCACAATCAAGTAAATCAAAGATTTTGATGAAATGTAATAAATGCCCCTGGTTTCCTACGTGTGATGTGAGATTGGCAGCTGGTACAATGTAACATAGGGCCTTATTCATCAAGCGATAGCGCCAGGTAGTGTCTGACGAGCGCCAGGTCCCGCCAGCTAACGGCGGCTACCGACTCAAGTACGCCCGGCGTCGGCCACAATGACGCATTTATCAAGCTAAATGAGGCTAGCGCCGGCGAGAGCGTCAGCTAGCGCGGGATTCATCATGTAGCCGACTGCAACGAACAGCGCCGCTGCTAATCCCATCACAGCGACAGGTATGACCTGGCGCTACCTGCCGCTCTCCCATACATTTCAATGGCAGACGCTGCAATGATTGTTTTAAGTGGTTTTTGTGTTCTTGTCTTTGGCACAAAATTCAACACATGTTTATTGGGATATGTTTTATTAATCTGTCTTGTTATTTTTCTTTTTTAGATGAAAGTTGTAATTTTTACACTGTAATGTTGTGAGTGACATCTAAAATGCATCTCCTCCCACAAAACTCATTGGGCTCAAAATCGCTTGTTTTCACAACACACGGGGCTTGTAAAGCTACTTTTTAGTCAGTGATGTTTGGCGCTCACGTTCGCTCATCGAAATTGTCAGCGCCCAAGCTATTCGGCAGCCCTGTCCTTGATGAATCTGTGGTGGTCAGAGTTTGTGCAGTCGCTGTTTTGATTCGCTATGTGGCGGCGCTGTGCTGTTCATACATGTGCCCTTCTGCCATTTGCCTGGAATTCACTTGCCGCGACCCCAGTCGTTCTTAATGAATACACTGTAGTTGTGAGCGTGCATGTCCACATTCTGCAGGATTTATTCTGGCGTACAAGATCATAACAACCCGTTATGCATTCTCCTGTGTGCCACATTATCATGTAGTTGGAAAGTTTTATTGTGTAATTATTTTATGAAGGAATAAGATTGTTATTTGTAAGCAACCAGCTTTTTGGTTTTCTCGGACCTATGCATTACAGGATCTTGAACCCTCAGCTAAATCAAGCTAATAATTAATGGCGTCTTTGCCAATAGCTTGTTGTAATGCGTCAATTTACTTTTTCCGCCACTTAGCTTGCACATAGCTGATATTAGCTTATTCCTGGTGCGCGGAGCTTGTTTTTTAAAATTTATTTCACAGTTGTTTTGGTCATATCCGGTTCCGGTTTCCTCCTTTGCGTTTCAAAGCCACCTAAAGCTAAAAATTACTAGCGCTTAGGCCAATAGCTTGTTGTAATGCGTCAATTTGTTTTTTCCGCCACTTAGCTTGCACATAGCTGATATTAGCTTGTTCCTGGTGCGCGGAGCTTGTTTTTTAAAATTTATTTCACAGTTGCTTTGGTCATATCCGGTTCCGGTTTCCTCCTTTGCGTTTCAAAGCCACCTAAAGCTAAAAATTTATAGCGCTTAGGCCAATAGCTTGTTGTAATGCGTCAATTTACTTTTTCCGCCACTTAGCTTGCACATAGCTGATATTAGCTTGTTCCTGGTGTGCGGAGCGTTTTTTTTTTTTTTTGGTCCCTGTTGCTTTG
Organism: Gastrophryne carolinensis; assembly: GCA_027917425.1. Taxonomy (NCBI): domain Eukaryota; kingdom Metazoa; phylum Chordata; class Amphibia; order Anura; family Microhylidae; genus Gastrophryne; species Gastrophryne carolinensis. The sequence continues at coordinate 89,100,250 of CM051241.1, forward strand.
GTCATATCCGGTTCCTGTTTCCTCCTTAGCGTTTCCACCATGCTGCCCAGGAGACGTATTCGTCGCCTCCCCAGCTCCTCCTCCAAATCTGATAAGCGTCCTCCCCTGGGGAAACGTGGGAAGGGATTCCTCCCCCGAACCAGGCAGGCGGACTCGGGGGAGTCATCGGGGGAGGGTCCCTCTCGCGGCTTCTATTTAGAGGACCCAGGGGAGGAAGGGGATGACGCCCCAGAGGAGTGTGCTGCTGGGGGGCTGGCAGGATCAAGCCTCAGCTCCTCACACTCTGACTCTGAGGAGTCTCACCAGCCAAGGGGCCACTCTCAAGTGGGGAGTCCAAGTGGGGTGGAAGGAATGGACTCTCCCACACTCCCTGAAGGAGCAGGGAGTGAGAGGGAGGAGGGTGGCCCTTTGGCTGGGGGATCTTCGGAGCAGAGTGTGAGGAGCCGAGGCTCCCCGCCTCCTCCTCAGAGCCTTCCCTGGGCTTCAAGTGGCGGATCATCCCCTGGTGAGTGCACATTTTGTCATTGTTAGTCTGTGACAGGTTTCATCTGGCCATTTGTACTTAGCCCTTGCCATTCCTCTCTAATTTGCAGGGCATCATATAGGCGGCACCTCCATGGCCTTTTGGCAACGCCTTCTCCACGGGCATAGTCATGGTGTTTGTTGTTATCCCTCACATTCCCTATGTTATGACATTCCTTAAAGTGGACCAACACCCATTGTTGATTGTGCTTGGAATCTCGAAGCTTCCCTGCCCAATCACCTCCCTCACCCAGGGCCCCCCCCCCCCCAAAAAAGCCCACAAACTCCTTACCTCATTGGGGGTGGCAGAAGCCACCGCCGCAGCCTCCTGCGTGCCCCTCTAGATGTGTGTGCGCCTGCGCTCTCTGTTTCCTAATGGGCTGCGCGTGCGCACACACTGGAGGAGTGATGTGCGGAAGGCAGCGGCGGCGGACGGTGTCTCACTCAAATTGTGGTGCTCTGCCAAAGTGGACCAAAACACAGAATAGTATCAATCCTGGGTCTTGGCCCACTTTTAACAGACACATGTTTCCTGGTCCATAGTACAAGCTGGTTTGATTATGTACATTAACATCACAAACCCCACTACAGTGCAATCCAACTGGCAACTACCCCTATGTTTCTGCCCACACCATGATGGGGGCTAGCAAATGTGTTATTTGGTTAAGTTGTTCCGGCTAACACATGTTGCACACTAGTAACATTCGACAATCAACTGCAAATTAGTCCTTACCATTGCACTGTCAAGGTTATTGGCACATTATCTTTATGTGTCCATGTTGCAACCATAAATAATTTACATGAACTCATGGACCAAGAAATATGCTAATGTTGGACAACATGTGTGTAACCATGCAAGCATTTGATTTTTCAGACTCCCTAACCAGATGGATGTCAAATAGTCAGGTGTCATTGGCCCACTAATTTTGCTTTTCTCTTTTGCTTTCTCCTGACAGATGTTGCCACGCAGACGGAGCCGGTGACCATCCTCCCCACCCCAGCTCCAGGGACGGCCAGCAGCATGGGCCCCCGCCACAGCTGCGATGGTGAGTACATCCCACTTCATATGCCTAAAGACTTGTGAACCCTATGTCTTAAAGTCAAATCTGCAGACATTTACAATGTACCTATGTGTCTAGGTTACATGTGTTTGGCCAACAATCCTACATGCCTGTCTGCATGCTTGATTGTTGCCTCACATTCTTGAGTTTGCCACATAGAGACAATTTGTGGTTTATACACAACCAAATGGGCCTGCTTAGGTCGTGACCTCTAAGATTCTGGGACAAACTAGTTTACTCGTTAGGACTTAGGCCCTGATGTTTGGCTGTGACTAAACACATAAATGTCCACACTGGGACTTATACCTTCTTTTATTCCCAAGAGTTAAGAGTAAATGTATGCTTGGGATGTGGTGGCCACATTGAAGCCAGCCACTAGTACTCATATAATGTTAACACCTAAGGGCACAGTGGGCAACAATGTTAATGTGAGTGTCAGCTAATTGGACCCACTGACATTACATTGCTACATCTGTGTCTGTTGAGGTCACATTCCATTTATTAAATCTGTTTTTTTTTTTAATCTCTACAGCTTGTGAAAACCAGCATCGCAGACTGTGGCTGTCGATCCGGCGTCTTCGCCTTATGCTGCTGGCCAAGAAGAGGCGGCGTCGTTAGGGTGGGGGGATGACTGGCCCCTTGTTGTAGCCCCTTTGTGGGCCAATGTTGGGCCTGTTGCCCGGGTTTAATATTAAAATTTTGATATTTTGCTAATTACAGTGTGTTGTGCCTTGCCAAGCATAGTTTAAGTGTCGGCAAACCCATTTGTGTTTAAATTTTGCCATACCTTTGTAGCCATTTAATGTGTAAACCATAGTAAGCTATGGTCACAAATGTGTGGCATTAATTTTGGCCTACATTTACATATGTAGATCAAGATACTCATCCCTGACTGTGTTCTTAGCTATGTCTTTGGAAAAACACAATTTAGAGGTGGGTTAATGAAATGTATTTACACAAAACAAATACAAACACAAACAAATTAATATTCTTGGCTGGGTTGCCGGGGAGGTTGTGAGTCATTGCTAGGGGCGGTGTTGGGGGCCAACAGTGCAGTAAAAAAAATAGACTGCTGTTGTATGAGCTGTTGTGTCAACAACAAACTTTGTTCCTGCCGCTGGAGACATTCTTCCTGGCGCTGTAGAGATTGTTCCTGGCGCTGGAGAGATTGCTCCATGAGATTGGCAAGGCGACCAAGTTCCTGGTTCTGTTGCTGTTGTTGTGCTTGTAGCAACTGGTCGATCTTGCGCTGCTGGGCCTCATTTTGTTGCTGACACATCAGCACCTGATGTTCCAACGCTGCAATGCGCTCATTAGTTCCATCACGCGGCTGTTGGTGACTGTAGTCCTCCAGCATCCGTACCCCTAGCTCATAGAAATCATGACTGGTTGGTGCCACACCGCCTCTTGCTCTGGTTTGAGGCTAACAAAATAGCAAACAACATTTTAGTCAAACAGAACCAATGCAGCTATGCCCCTCAAAATCATTTGGCCAAACTGTAACAATACAACTTACCCTTGTTGGAGCCTCTGAAGCTTGGCCGCATGGCACTTGGGAAGAGGTCCCAGCTTGTGGTTCTGGTCCCGCCACCTGCCAAAACAACCAAGAAAGGAAAAGTGACATGTTGGTTCATCGCCTACCCACGAACATGGCAATGTGGTTATTGGTCCTCTAAATCAGCCATGTTACCTCCGTGTCGTCCGCCACAGGTAGGAGCGGGGTATCGCTGCCAGAGAGGGGCAAATCCACATCCGAGAGCTCCGGCAAGTTGGCATATGCTAAACAGGAAAGTCAGGTTAGTAGGTCAGTGAACCAAACTCAAAAGTAACATGGATAGCCTATCGAGGCCATACCTCCACAAAGTGCCAGATTACACACTAGCCAAAAGGTATCTGTTAAACTCAGATTGCTAACATGTATGTTAGAGGAATATGAGGCAATAATTTGTCAAAATAAGATCAGACACATTGGTAAAATTACACATACCCGCAATCTCCCAGATGTCTGGAGTGGGGACCTCACTCGAGCTTTGCCCTGGAAAATACATGTTGAAACACAAGTTGCCTGAAGAAAGTGCCACAAAAGTAGAGCCAAAATACATACTAGATCATCAAGCCAAAACAACTTACCCTCATCTCTGGCAGCCTCAACGTGAAGGGCCCTTTCCGGACAGCCACTTCCGATATTCTGGCCAACTAAAAGACACAATTAATGTCTCTAAATATTCCTCCAACTACTTGGGTGAATGTTTGTCTAAAAATATTTTAAAAAAATGCATTGCAATCACTCAAAAAACTGTTAGACTGACCCTGGGGATGGAAGAAGCACTCAAAATAGGCATCTTCAAGTTGACAGAGCAAACATGTAGATTATTAGACTAACCAAATAGAACCAGTGTAACATAAACAGCATAAAGGATACATTATTTATTGCAATACACACCAACAGGGTCCTGTTGACCTGCAACATCGGAAGTGGGGTCCAAAGATGAACCAGTCACTTGGCCTACAAAGAAAAAAGAGGAATGATACACATGCACTTGTGTTAAAGCGGATAAAGCAAGGTTGACACATGCACTTACCGACATCCAAAGAGTAGCTTGGCTCCTGAGGAGATGCTGGGGCCAATGGCGGGGCAGCTAGGCAAAAACAAAGCAAACATTTAGCCATTGGTAATGTGCGGCAAAAAATAAAACATGCATTAAGGTGTGTGTGAGCAGCTCATTCACTAATATTCACTAATCAAGGCCAGTGTGGCTTCCACATGTATATGCAGATATATGGCCACACATCTCTGGCTTCCAACATAGCTACACATGTTAGGGCCTTGTTAGTTAGTTGCTGTGAGGGTTAAAGTGGCCGTGAAATTAGGCCGCAGGTCCATATTATTAATCCTCAACAGTGGCCCACTCTATTGTTTGAAGTGCTCCCACACCCATTTGGTCCCCAAAAAACCAGCACCTAAATTAGTGTTAAATACCTTCAATGGCAGACTGGGTTAGGCTTGAGGTTGGTTGAAGGGCAGGAGTTGGTGTGTCCTCAGCCAAATCCTGGACAGCACCATGTGCACCTATGCAGAAAGCAACAGACAGGAAAGTAAAACATTTATGAGGTATAATGTACTACTTCACAGGTCCTACTGTTAGTTGGCCAGAAAGAGAAAAAGCAAATCACATACATTAACATTAGCTGCCAAAAATATGCAGAAAATATGTACCTTCAGTCCAACCTGTGGTGTCATCCCCAGGATCCACACCCTGCAGCCGAGCAAGTGGAATTTTGGCCTTCAGCATCTCCTCATACGGCCTGTAGGTACTCTTTGGAGCCTGGATGGTCCCACTGTCCACATCAAGATCGTGATTCATCTTTTTGATAAGGGCCCCTCTCAAAGTGTAGAAGCGTTTCCTGCAGGATGGGCCACTACGTGGGTGTTGAGCAGTGCTACTAAGCTCAACACCAATGGCATCCCACAGTTTGCTTCTTTCTTGTTTGCCTATTGACTTGAGCAAGGGTAAGGCGCACAAGATTATTATTCTCCGCCAAATTAAATTCAGGCTCCCTCTTGGCACCTGGGCGCTTAGCCTGGGGTGCTGCACCACCTTCAGGCTGGGCCCTTTTCCTTAAGGGAGGTCTGCGCACAGCACCCACCACACTCCTACTTGGGCCTGCTGTGGCCGGCAGATGTCCTGAATTTGGCTCCATCCTGTAGCTGCACACACACACCAATACACAACCAACAAGCACGCATGCAGACTACAGAATGGCATCGCACTCTCTTTGGGTTGGCCAGGTTTTATGTGCTCTAACAGCCAATCACAAACCGGTCCACTTAATAGATTCACACATACTGGCCAGGTGCTTGTAGCCACACCTCCACTGCACTGACTGAAGCATGTGTGTTAGCCAATTAACTAATTACAGACCTCATTAACCAAACAACACACAACCAAATACAACAATGTACTCATGTATATTAAACACTTGTGACATGTGGCTATCCTAACGGCTATTTAAAGAAACAGCAGCTTACCTTTCATTGGCCCACCACAGAATTTTCTGCCATGTCCGTTAATGCACGCAAGTTTCGGCTCACGTACGCTAGTAGCGCTACTAGCGTGCGCATGCGCACTCCGTTTTACGCACACCTGGGTCAGCTAATTGGCGCCCGGAAATAGCAGAGCAACGCAAAAGGCGGCAAAGCGGACCTGTCCTTTTTGAAAGTGAAGTATAAATGGCAGGATTTTGCAAGCTTCTGGTATTGTTACACTGTGGCAAAGGCTGTGGTGTGGTGCTTGTTTCCCTTAGCTCATTTGAGTGTCTGGCTGGGTTTGGTCCTCACTCTCTGTGGCTTGTTGGGTGATTTCTGACATCAGTGCTGTTTCTTTAGAGATTGATTTTGTTGGCATATGCAAATATTGTGGAGCATACAGCAAGTGAGGCTTGATTTTGGGGCCTTTTGTGGGCTGTGCAGCAACTCCCCTCTTGGTTGTGCCTAACTTAGAAAGCTGTTTTTCAGCAGGCTGGTGGTTTGGACCACTATACTTCTGGTTTTGTGGTGAGCTGCATTGTAGTGAGTGTGTGAGGAGTGTGATTGTTTGTGTGTGTGGTGTGTTTGTGGTTTTTGGTTTTGTTTGGTTGATTTTGTATATCTGTTGAGTGTGTGTGTGATGGATAAGAGGGTGATGTATGGTGTCTGGGTGGATGGATGTATGCGTATGCTGGAAGAGCAGGAGGACAGGGAGCGGGGTGTTGTGAGGCTTAGGGCACCCCGCTCCTTTGGAATCCGCCTTTCAGTATGGGACTCAAGTGACGAGCAGATCAGGAGCCGCTTCCGTCTGAATCATGCTGCACTACAGTCCCTATATGATCAGATTAAGCACAAAATCGAGCCATCCACCAAACGCACTCAATCCATTCCAGGCATAGTACGCCTGTGTGCCACTTTAAACATTTTGGCACGAGGGACCTTCCAGGCAACCTCTGCCCTCCTCAGCGGGATCAGCCAGGCTACTATGAGCCGCATATTAATCCAGGTAGTTCTGGCGATTTGTGATTTGATCCCAATTTACATCAAGTTTCCTGAGGATGAGGAGGAGGTTGCCAAAATAAAACATGCTTTCTATCTAATGGGAGGGATCCCGAATGTGCTAGGGTGCGTTGATGGTACACATATCCCTTTCCGCCCTCCCCGTGCACAGGAGCTGTATTACCGAAACAGGAAACAATTTCATTCATTCAACATCATGGTGGTCTGTGACCACGAAATGAAGCTGCGGGCGGTGAGATCGGGGTTCCCCGGCTCATGCCACGATTCTTACGTCTTGCAGCGGACAGTCCTGTGCCGGAAGTTTGAGAACAACGAAATGCCAGCTGGCTGGCTACTGGGTAAATAATTAACCATGTCAAAGTATTTGGCCTAAAATATGTGGCCTAGTAAGCGAAATTAGTAAAAATGAAAACAAAAACATGTACTAGTACTAATTGCTGTCTCTCTCCTTGTGTTTTTTCCACAGCGGATAAGGGATATGGGCAGAGAACGTGGGTGCTGACTCCGGTCAGGAGCCCACAGACCTCTGCCCATGAACGCTACAATGCAGCACACCGCAAGACCCGAAGCATTGTGGAAAGAACCATCGGCCTGCTGAAAGCACGCTTTCTATGTTTGGCACGCCCAGGAGGAGAGATGCTGTACAGTCCACAGAAGGTCTCCAAGATCATCCTCGCCTGCTGTGTGCTCCACAATATATGTATATGCCACAGAATTCAATCCCCTGAAGAGACAGCACTGGTGCCCGAAATCCCCAACTTGCCCGCAGAAAGAAGTGAGGACACCCAGACTGGCGATGAGCTAAGGGAAAGGATGATCACTTCCTTTTTTGCGGTAAGCTAACTACCCTTCACTCTAATCCAAGTACTGCACTACAGGGAAAATTTATTTGACCTCCAATCATAATTTGGCCAAAACCACTATAAGGGGGGTGTAAGATGACCCAAACCACTATAAGGGGGGGTGTAAGATGACCCAAACCACTATAAGGGGGGTGTAAGATGACCCAAACCACTATAAGGGGAGTGTAAGATGACCCAAACCACTATAAGGGGGGTGTAAGATGACCCAAACCACTATAAGGGGGGTGTAAGATGACCAAAACCACTATAAGGGGGGTGTAAGATGACCAAAACCACTATAAGGGGGGTGTAAGATGACCCAAACCACTATAAGGGGGGGTGTAAGATGACCCAAATCACTATAAGGGGGATGTAAGATGACCAAAACCACTATAAGGGGGGTGTAAGATGACCAAAACCACTATAAGGGGGGTGTAAGATGACCAAAACCACTATAAGGGGGGTGTAAGATGACCAAAACCACTATAAGGGGGGTGTAAGATGACCAAAACCACTATAAGGGGGTGTAAGATGACCAAAACCACTATAAGGGGGGTGTAAGATGACCAAAACCACTATAAAGGGGGTGTAAGATGATCCAAACCACTATAAGGGGGGTGTAAGATGACCCAAACCACTATAAGGGGGGTGCAAGATGACCCAAACCACTATAAGGGGGGTGTAAGATGACCAAAACCACTATAAGGGGGGTGTAAGATGACCAAAACCACTATAAGGGGGGTGTAAGATGACCAAAACCACTATAAGGGGGGTGTAAGATGACCAAAACCACTATAAGGGGGGTGTAAGATGACCAAAACCACTATAAGGGGGGGTGGAAGCTCACCAAAATCAATATAAGGGGGGTGTAAGATGACCCAAACCACTATAAGGGGGGGGTGGAAGCTGAACAACATAACAATTAGGGTTGTTGTGCAAGTTGGACCCAAATGTTTGTTACAAATTAATGCAATATTTTTTTACAGCGAAAAAGCCACATTAAATATAAATACTAACTGCACTTTTTAATCTTTTTCAGGCACCCCGAGATGCAGCATGACAGTCCTTTTGTTTTGCTATAACATTTAAGTTAATTTTCTTTACATTTCAAACCAAAATAAAAAAAAAAGAAACATGTTGCAATGTGTTTACTTCTGAAGGTACTTGATTTCAAGCCCACAGCAAAGCAAAGCGCAGGCGCTGTGTTGAATAGCGTGGTCAAATTGACAGCGCCTACAAAGCTGAGCTCCAACATCATATTCAGCAATGTAGGCGTTGTTCCCAACAACGCCAGGTAGCGACTGAGGAGTCCTGCTATAGCGAATCGCTACCGCCCGCGGCGTACGCTAGCGGCGCTCATAGCGCCATACTTCAGTCGCTCATCTGTCGCTACCTGGCGCTATTAATGAATCGGCCTCATAGTAACATAGTATGTAAGGCTGAATAAAGACTTTAGTCCATTCAGTTCAGCCTGAACTGAAAGCCTGAAAGCAGACTTATGAGTGTACAGACACTAATCATAGGGATGAACTTCACACAACACTGGCGCTCAATCCCTCACAGTGCAGAGAATCGCTTATTTGGAATTAAAAATGCGGATGATCGGATGGTTAAATATAGTCATGTGTTTCCAGTGTCTGTGCGGAGAGCCACCATTTGTCTCAGCTCAGACGGAGCCGTGCTGTTGTTGGCTTGTGATGTATGGCTGGAATTAGCATTAAGGTTATTGTGCGGTTAATTGCGTTGTGTCTTCTTGCCACCAATCTTTTCTTTCTATCTGGATTTTGCTGTTTTTTTCTTAAAGTCACATTTTGTTCTTAAAGTGAACTAAAACCTGGGATTTTGACTATATTTTGGTCTTTTCTCCTGAACCCCAATCGGGATGCCCCGCTATGTGAAACTCCCCGGGTTGCCCAATAAAACGTACCTTTCCCCTGTCCTACGTCACATGCGCAGGCTCTCGTCTGCGCTCGTCAATATAAATGGAGTCAACGGGCACCCCCCCGCTGCTCTCTATCAGGGTGCGTGTCTGCACCGGCCATACATAAATGCCTGGATGCAAAAGGTATAACTGATGGCAGTAGTGACTTGCATATGTGCTATTGGATTGGGGAGAAGGCAGGTTTTTAGGGGGTTTCACATAGCTTATCTGATAGATTCCAGGGCCATCGACTGTGGAATTTGGTCCACTTTAACAAGACTGGATACATAGCATGGCACTGGAATCAAATCAAACTGGACCAACAGCCTGGCACAGTTAGAAAAGAAAGGTAGAGGCCATTTTGGAGCTTCCTCTCCCAGCATCTCAGCCATGCTGCTGCCTGGATTCAACTGACATAACTGACAATGCACAGTAACAGGAAGCCCAGCAGCACTTCCTGTTTGCTGGTGGCCTGCAAGTGCATGAGCCACTATCTTGTTTCTAAAACATACCACAGCAGGAGTTTAAAAAAGGCAAATTAATTTTTATGTGCAGCAATCTAAATTGCCCCAGGGAGGGATGAATATGAGCACTGTTTGTTGTGTAGGTCTGCTTTAAGTCATTTTTGACTGTTGGTCTGCTTTCAGTCCCAAAAAAATTCCTAAAAAGAAAAGGGGGGGGGGGGGGGAATCCATTCAATTCCATTTGTAAAAAAATCACTTTAGTGGATCAATTCAGCACCAGTGAGAAAACTATACTACTTGGTAGTAGGTGCTGAATCGGCCCATAGGTGAGAAAAAAGCAGTTTTCTATTTTTATTTGGTGCTGAATGTAACAGGTTGTCTAAAATGTTCTGGACCTAAAGCAGCTCTCAAGGTCAGATTCGGATAACCAGATACTTCTTTTTGTCTGAATTGATTTGGATCCACAATTGATTCTCGCAGTAACATTTGGATCAACATAAAATTAAATATTGGAAGATTTGCTCATCTCTACCCAGCTTTATAATGATCTGATTAATGTATTTTAAGCTGTCCTGCACCTAGGAACATGTAGCGATGGTCATTGCAAGGGCTAGGGGGCTGTTATTTGCAGGTTAGGCTCATGTGAGTGGGGTGGGAGTTTTTTGTGCAATTTTTCTTACTGTAAAAAATATTTGAAAAAAAAACATATGAGGCCCCCTTCCAAGGCCCACAGTCCTGTTGTATTACCAGCCCCTATGCCATTTGGCAGGGACCCAGTGTCTTTCAGGACAGAGCTTGTGCTGATGGGCCGAGCCACCCACCAGCATGTCAGGTAGATGACTTGCAACTCCCCTACCATTTCAACTAGTATAATGAACAGTATTCTGAATAGTGTTAGGCATAGGAGATTACACCCCAAAATATTTAATATTCTCAATTTAACCTATACCTACCCTTATCTTCAGTGATGGGCAAGGGCATAACTTGGGGGTGTGACCAAACCATGGGTCAAAAGCTCAGGGAAAATTAGAACAATATCGGCTGAAGCACACCTAGGAAATGATTTAAAGCAAGGGGGGATAATGAGAGGGACAGTGAGAGGATGGTGTTCAGTCTTCTTAACCTGTGTACTACCTCACAGGGAAACAACACAATATTATATAGATTAAAGAAAGGTGAACTACCAAGATTTGAATTGCAAAAAGAGTATAGGGATTTTAATTGAGGAAAAAGAACACAAGTGCTGTACATATATATAATGCAATATCACAGATTGTTTATACAGATACAATGCAATAAATGGGGTTGCAGCCCCGTAGAATGACCGCTAGGTGGTGCTTCTGTGCATAGAGGTCAGCAAGCAGCGTTCTTATACACATCAATGTAGATAGTACAAATAGAGGGATAAGTTTACACCATATGGTATGCATAGGAGAGCAATATAAAGTCCTTAGATTTTAGAGGACTGTAAAAGCTCCCCAAAGTCCCAGAACTCCTCATATAGGCAAAACAAACCACAACAACAGTATTATTAAGTAAACCAGAGAGAAAAAGTCTTACAGGCAGTGCAGGTGGAAGTAAACCCTCAACGTTTCGGCTGCTATGGCCTTTATCAAGAGGGAGCGGTACCAGTTACATGGAAGCCAGATGCTTAAACACCATAGAAGAGTCTCCAAAGTGCGGGATGCTGCAGATGCGTCATCCGCGGCAACGGAGGTCCATCCTGACCAGTGGCTGACTGGTTTGCAAAAAGCACCAATCAGGAACTGGCGTAGGGGGAAGCCCCGTGTTGCTGGGCCAATTATGTGTAAACCGCCGAAAAGATGGCGGCGGTGTGCAAGGGCGACGTTTGAGGGCTGGTGGGAGCTCACAAGATGGCCGCAAAAGAGAATACCAGGATCCTGATGCAAGGCTTCCGGACTGTGGGAGGAAGCATGGGATGACGTAGAAGAAGACGTTGGCCAATAGGAAGTGGTGTTTCCTTCGATATAGTGATGTCGCAAGGTAGCGCCCCTAAGGGCGTGGTCATGGAGAAGGAATTGATGACGATGTTGGCAGGGAGGCGTCGTCAAATGACAGAGCAGGTTCCGCAGGAAATAGTGTGATAGCAATAAGGGCCCAGTGATGGCGCACGATGGAGACAATTGACTTTGGAGACCATTTGTAGCAAGTAATGGAGTGGTGAACAGTGAAACTAGATCTATCTATAAAGAAATAAATAAAAGCGTGATTAAGTGCGAGTTAAAAACTGGTTAAAAAGCTCAGGGGGGCACCATCATTGTTGCTCAGGGGGGCCCATCATTGTTGCTCCATCATTGTTTCTCAGGGGGGCTCCATCATTGTTGCTTATTTATCAGATTAGTGCTCACTTGGCATCATTTATAGAAACGAAACCCCATTAGCCTTTTCTGTCTTTAGTTGGCTAGCTACATCCAATTGAGTTAAAACTTTTTTAAAAAGTTTACTGTAGGAGTCATGAAAAGGCTCCATTTAGTGTTTTCACGAGGGCCCTGTCACATTTAGTTACACCATTGGTGACAGGGTCCCTTGCCACCTTCTCTGCCGGCCGTCCAATGACTCACCGGGTCCGAATGAACTCCTGTATGAACTCCTAACTTAAATATATGGTTCGCTCCTCCCAAGTGATGAGCTGAATCTGCCTTTATTTCTTTTCTTTTCTGGTGCAGTTCTTCCAAATAGTTTGGAAGATTAAATTCTGTTTTTGCATCACTTGAATATGAATCCAATTAAAGTCACTAAAGCGAGAGACCTTGCACTGCCTGATTTATTCCCAGGTATTAGGTAGAAACAGACAAGCGAACGGCATAGACAGCTAAGAACACTGTTTGGTATTACTCCCAAAGAAACCCTCCACCACTTGCTGATAAAAGTAATAAATAACATGCCTTCAATTATAATGGCAGCATAGCAACGGTGCAACTTCTGTTCATTGCCGTCATAATGCAACACTTGCTTGAACAACTAGGTTTTTTACTCACCTTGGTTTTGGTCCACTTCACTGGACATCCCAATTTGGGATGAAATCTATTTTGAATGAATGGAGCACCTCCCGTGAGTTGCTTCCTATCTGGTTGTGGTCATTCAGAACATGTATCAGTTGGAGGGATGCTAGGGATTCACACGTGCACAGTGGATTGCCAAAAAAGTACATATTATTGGGATCCCAGGGGGTTGCAGAACATCCTTGGGAAAGGAAAATGCTGCGTCTGGAGTCTCTGTGGCCAGCCAAAAAGGAAAGTGCTTTAAACTGGACCTACACCGTTTTTTCTTTAACGGGTGTTGGTCCCGCTGTCAGCTACTCAAAAAAAGCTCGGGGGGCATCCAGAATGCTGGAGTCCCCGTCCCCCCTGCACATAACCCCCTAGAAAGCCCGTAATCCTCACCTTCACTACGAACCAGCGCTGGGTAAGGGGTGCCGCGATTTGTTGCCCGGTGGTCACGTGTTCTGTTGTTGCGTCCTCTGTGCCGGCCGCCAGAACGGCCTGCCCCCATGACCGCCCAATCGCGCTGGCTGGTAGTGAAGGTGAGGATTATAGCCATTCTGGGGGGTTATGTTATTGGGGAAATTGGCCATGTCATCTTTGATTATGTCATTGGTTGTTGGATTTGGGACACCCTCCGACCAAATATCACACAGACACCACGTGCGGTACCATATTTCTCAAGGAGCATCCGTCTGTCCATCCCTTGGACCTTTATTTTATAGTAAAGCAGAGGGGTTGTCTTACAGACTAATTTTTGAAATGCATATGTTTTAACCAATCACAGAAGAACAAGCCTCATAGTACACATGACATAATTTACATTCCTATACATCAGCATATGTACTTGTGATAGATGCCTGACAGCTGTTCTGCTAGTGTTTAAGCTGAAACAAGCTATAGATACAATTAGCTTCAAGGCTACTCTTACAGTTTTAAGCTTTAAGGTAGAACTCCGCTGACTACAAATTAATATAGATCAGATTGAATTAGTTTGAAACTGAATTGGTCAAGTTTTTAGCCTATATTTCCTTATCAATGTGCGAGGGGACTCCAGAATTCTGGATGCCCCCCCTGAGCTTGCTTACTTAGCTGACTGCGGGACCAACCCCTGTTAAAGAAAAAGTGGGTGTTGGTCTGGTTTAGGGAAAGTGCTATTTGTAGGAGACGTTTTAATTTTTTTTTCACAAAAGCTGTGACTTTTCGTTTATTATTAATCTTGGCCATAGTCTAAAGTGACTAAAATGGAGATGGACAAATTTGTACCACACTGTATCAGCAATACTAGCAGCAAGGTATTTTCAGTGGGGTGGGCTGGATAAGAAGCAGCGCCTCTGGGTCATTAGGCCATGTCCCCTGAGCGGGCTTTATTTACAAGCGGGGATATTTTATGTCATCTCTAGGTATAAAGTGTGAAGGATTATTGCTGTGTTTTAATAATCTAATCTCAGGCAGATCACTCAGGCTGGTAATGAACCAATAATTAAAATGAACGACATACTGATTATTAATGGTGTCATCTATTATGAGATGAGCGCAGCACGGCGTCCTAGAGGAGACTACAAGATTAGCACTTTCGTTGGCTGCGTGTTCTGCTCACAAATTAGAGAACTGATGTAAGACACAACAGGAAGGAAGGGGAAATTAATGTGTTATATAGGGCTGACCTATGACAAAAAGATACATGCAGAATTGAATGTGAGCAAACCAATTGTGATTGATTTAGTACAAAGCCAAACTTCTTGGAATTATTGGTGATAAAATTTCTCACTGAAATAGTAAAAAAAACGCCATCTGCTTCCTCGCTATCCAGCGTTGTGCGAGTTGGATGATTTGCCAGATTTCCCCTAGAAATTAGGTGTTAAGGAATGTCCCACGCCACTCCCTTCTCTGTAACGGGATAGAGGACACAGTGACTAAGGTGGTAAGGGTCTTTCCCTGTCACCCCACTCGTAAGGGTCTTTCCCTGTCACCCCACTCATGAAGGTATAAAGAGCCCCCACTTTGCTTCTGGAAGTGCGGTGGTCATGCTGGCCAGATAGCAGGGAGCGGCATGGGCAGTGGGGTAACTGGGTCACAGGGGTTACGGCTGGCCCTGGGCCCGTGACAGTTGATCACGTAAGGGGTCCAGCAGCTGCTCCTCCTCTGATCCTCTGTTGCTACGGCCAGTACTGTTGGATCATGTATGTGTCCCCAGCATCGCGCGTGTGGGGATTCTCAATGAGCAGCAGGGGCTGCGGGTTGAGCAGTGGGGGTGATGCACATTGAGCAGCAGATGTCGGGGGGGGGCAGGTGGGGCTGCTGCAAGTACTGTAAACTTAGTTATGCCAGCTGCACGTCCACCCCAGCTTGCTGTTCCGACCTCCTGTGGTTACATGTCACAAATCTGGCAGAAGAGGATTGGCGCGCTAAGGTGGGTGCGCAGACAGCAATGACTGAGTTTAAACACAGCTGATGTCAGCTAACTCTGCAGGAATAAGGCCCCTATATGGAGCGGGGAGCGAGATTTCAGGAGCCAGAGAGATTGACCAAAGCCAGGCATGGGGCAGCTCTGCGGGACACCAGCAATTGGCGATGGATTGGTAAGCAGTAAGTTCTTGAGATCCCTATACAAGTCCACAGGGGAGGAGGGGCTGGTGCCCTAGCTGGTTTTGCTTGGACAGGGGGAGTCTCCACCCTGTTATTTTTTAAACCCTTAAAAATTAAAAAAAATAGGTCCTCCCTCCGCTGCATGGGGTCCCCCTATCTGAGCAAAACCAGTCCGGGCTCATAGGGGGGGATTGTAACACAAAGCCTAATACCTAAGCCTCTGCGTGGTTGCTTGGTTTGGCGTGGAAGCAAGCTTGCACACTGGGATTTGGCGAATTGGGATGGGAGAACCCGCTGAGGTTCGGGATCAGCGTGCTCTGATCTGCTTGAGCCCCTTTGTCCAGGACCTCATCTAATGTGAGCGAGCCCGCTGCCGGCCATTCGTAAATGAGGGGAGTATGCTCACGCGGCCATTCACAAATGACTGGCATGGGCACAAACGCTGCAATAGGGGATGCAGCCACTGGTCGCGTATGTGCCGTTGGACCGGAAACTAAGGTGATTTTTCAGGCAACCTGGGGGTTTCACACGGTGTGGCACCCCCGATCGGGTGCCCCGGGGGGACTGAGAATGCCTTCCCTGGAGTCTCATAGAGACTAGTGGGTTTTGATCCTATTTAAAGATTACTGTCCCTCCAAGTGGCCTGAACAATTGGTATTAAAGAGTACTAACACACAAGTGCCCTGAACCAGTGGACACTACACAAAGAGGATCTTAAGTGCCTTGAACCAGTGGACTCTGCTAACAATTGGTATGAAAAAGCACTGACACCCAAATGCTATTACAGAGTACTATTGAAACCAAAGTGCTATTACAAAGTGCTGACATTAAGGTGCTATAACACAGAACTGACACCGAAGTGCTATTACAGAGTACTGACACCCAAGTGCTATTAGAAATCACTGACACTCAAGTGCTATTATAGTACTGACACTCAAGTGCTATAACACAATACTGACACTCAGGTGCTATTGCAGTGCACTCACTCCAACTGATTTCCCCGACTAAATGTCCTGAAAAGGACAATAGCGTGCTTAAACCCTATCTAGCCTAACACCTATCTAGCCCTGAATCCAGATGCTTTCCCTATATAAATGTCCTTACAAGGACATTTGTAGTAAAAAAATATAAAGCCCTAACTGTGCCTCTGCAGCAGCACCTCTCCCTGTCTAATGCAGAGCGTAGAGTGGGGAGCCCATTCCGCCTTCTTCTGGGTTCGGGCTGAGCGACGAACGTGCGCATGGATTTCAATTTGAAATTCGCGCTTGGGTTTGGTTATTTGCGAATGCTCTTATTATTCTCAGCCATGTCCAAGATTTGTCTAGGCTAGGCGTATGCGAGTGTTTCATATAAATGAAAGCTTACATGATAAAAATGGAATTCAGAACTAGGCACATGTATGATGTTAGGCATGCTCCTAGAGGTGTGTTTTGTTGAACCCACCTAAGTCGTGGGAGGGTCCTGCCTCGGCTGGCAACCTTTCAGCAAATTCTCCCGGGCCCGATAAGTCTGTGGGGAAGCACAAAAGACCAGCAGAAACTAGCAGAAATGTCATTGGGAGTTCCTTGGCTTGAGGTGTGTGTTTTTCAGTTGTCCTACCAGAGTTCTTTGGCTCTGGCTGTGACTTCAAGCCCAAAACCTGGGCCTCCTCCTCTTCTGATTGTTCCTGTGCTGCTGGTAGGGGTTCCAAAGAGAAGTATGAGGACGTTGGCAGTCTTCGGGGGTGACACCTTACCCGCACACCCAGTCTTTGCTGTGGCACTGGTCAAACCCTTCTGCTCCAGACACTCTGCCAGAACTCTGACACAAGAAGATAAGCACACCTCCATAGCACAATTCTGCATTAGTGGGCAACTTATCTATTGACCAGCCACTTACCTGGGAATGTTTGCACATACATAGCACTTGCACATGCGAAGATGTGCACCAAATCGCACATTTAAGGAAGCAGAGACAGCAGGAAAAGGTCAGCTGATCTTCTTTGAGTGACGCCTGTCATCCTTGTTGATGACCTCGGCTTGTTTGACTATCATCCATGGTTTCTGATCCCGGCTTGTCTAACTACCCACTCTGGTTCCCGATCCAGGCTTGGCTGACTACTAGTATCCTGTCTGTGTTTGGTGATGGTTGGAGCACTGGTTGTGCCTGCAGCCCAGCCTGGCCCCCTTGAGGAGGGCTGTCCATTGAAGACCAAGCTCTGCAACAGATTCCCCACTCCAGAACTTACACACAGTAGCACTCTCATGCTCCAGTACATCTGGTTCCAGGGTCTCCAGCTCTGGTACTTGTTCCAGCACTCACCTGTTCCAGTGGTTGCCAGTTCCAGTACTAACCTGCTCCAGCTCCAGATTCCGATACTTCAGCTTCTCTTGCTGTCATGCCATCCCTGTTACTAATTCAGGGAAGCACCAGCAAGAGCCGCTTGTGGTGGTTAAGACTCAGCAATTGCCAAGTCATATCCAGGTACATGACAGGGACCAATAGAATAATCAGACCGAGAGAGTGCTGGCCCTACTAGAGGCAAGACAGGCACCAACCAGGAATGACCAGGCAACCTTCCCATAATATGTGAGGCCTGACAGATTTTGTTTGTCCTTGGAAGCCAACCATTTTGTTTAGCTTAGATTCTATGCTTGCTGCACATTGTGACTATGATTTGTGGGGCCCAGTGTGGTAGCTCCAATAATAAATGACTCTAAAAACAAATTTGTTTTATATATTTTGTAGTTACAACAAAACAAAAACAAAGGGGGTACAGCAGCAAATACAAAATAAAACAAACAAAAACAAGGCAGACTCAAATTAACTAAAGAAGAAGAGTCCACCAGGTGCTGGCGTACTGACTGGCCAGCATGGCTCTGGGTGAAAGGGGAGGGGAGGGGAATTTAACCCACTATATGCCAAAGCTTGCTTAACCTAGAATAGAGGCTGAGAGTTATGCTTTAAGATATTCATTTACCGTAAAATAGAAGAAATGCTTTTTTGCTATTAGGTCATGTTGTAGCGGAATATGCCCGTTGTTCTTTCTCTGTATGTTATCTCTCCTCCCCGAGCAGGATGTGCCCAGCTACAAGGTTGCAAATCCTTCTGTTTTCTTTTTGTTTTTTTAAGAAGTGTTGCTTATCTATGTGTCTGTCCGTGTGAGAAGGCCCGACTGTAATTGTTCCCGAAGGTTGGGGCCAAATGAGTCCGTGTCTGTATGCTATATAAACTTCTCCCAAAGCAATAAACGGGGAACTTGTATGATGAAAGCTGTTGTATTCACTGTTCCTTCGCGCATCATATGAGTTCCTTGCTTGAGCTACGCAGAGACATCTCAGAAGCAGACACTCAACCAGGAGAGGTTCAAGATACCCCAGGATACATACCCCAACACTGGGTGGAAGAATAGAGATGCCCAGACACCTCCTGAGCAAATGCAGTGGTTTCCTACTCCAGGTAAACCGTCACCTTCTCCAGCAAGGCAAAATTGGGAAGCACAATACAGACAACTATTATCTTAACCACCAACCTGGACACAGAGATCAGTGTGCCCAATGAACAACAAACATTAGCTAGTTTAGGGGAGCAGAACAAAGGCTAGGCAACAAAGGCTTTTTTGGAAGAAGGAGCAGGAGGACCAATGTGCACTTAAACATACATGCCTGCAGTGGCCCGCAACTTCACCGCATTCCAGGCCGCCATGCTGTCAGTAAAACAGATGAATTTCTCCTGCTGCGAGAAATGTAGTCAGGGTACAGCTCAAGGAAGAACATTATCCTAAGCCTCTGGAAGGAGCCATTCACTAAAAATTAAGACAGCCAACCAATTTGTTCATACCATCAATTGCATGCCCCTTTCTTTCTTTGAGCCAACCATGGCCGCAACTCTGAGTAAAGCTTCTCAAGAGAAAGGTGGTTCAGTCGGGTCAATTCAAACATATGTTCTTCAGACATCCGATCAAAGTCCAGATGACGGTGGGTGTGCGGAAGCCCGGGGAGGTACAAGGTGAGCAGCCCACGACACTGCAGATGCTCATACTCTGCCAGAAACTCGTCTAGGGGCTTCATCACACATGTCAGCTGAGCATCCGCTAGTAATCCTGCTAGCAAAAAGAGGGAGTAATTTGTAATGTAATGGACCAGCAACTTCTGTGCAAGCGCAGGCAAAATCCATAAAGTTATGAAAGTGAGAATGCAAAAAGACACGTATTAATACGTTGAATACTCATTTTCGCCTACAGAAGTGAAAAGTCCCAGAAAACGGCAAACTCGCACAAAAAAGGCCAATACTGAATAGCACGAGGTCGAATGCGGGAATGCGCTCGGGAGAAGCTCTGAATCAGGCTTACAGAGGAAGATTGTAGATTACATAGAAGCCATTAGGCTATTTCTCCCTGAGGCAGTTATCCTGAGTCCCAGCTAATAAGTCATAGAATGCTGCGGTCTTCTGGCTTCACCTTTAGGCAAACGTTACACTTCATTTCAAAGTGAAGAAGATGCTAATGGGGTATTTTTAACTTAAAAAATGTTTGTATTACTTGACAAAATGCCAACCCCCAGAATTCAAGATCATTAAGGTATTTTAATGGTGGTTTGAAACTAATAAGAGATTAGCTGGAGTCCCAATCAAGTGGTGAATATGCTGGATAACTGATGGAGCTGTAAAAAACAAGAGTTAAAGATGTAAGAACACAGAGCCTGTGCATTATCTGCAGTGTTTCTCGGCTGCTAAAACAATAAATCGAGAAAATTTTCTGGACAAAAGCCAATAAAAATGGATTCCCCGTGTTGTCTCTCTCTACTTTACATTCTGAATTCCCCCTTGCAGGCTCTCCATAAATCCTCCATTTCACACAGATGAAAAGGATTGTGAAATTGAGGATTTGCCACAAGTCCTGCGCTGAGCTGCCAACGTGATGCTGAGTCTATAACACGGCTGAATGTATATTATATGTGGGCAGAGATAATGTTCCAGCTTGCCCCAAGGAGGATTTAGCCAAGCCCCTGAAGCCACCGGCATAGCCCATTCCCTTGTCCTCATATGTTTCTTTAAAGTGAATGTGTCACCAGAAATAATCACTAAAATAGACAACATATATGCTGTGTTAAGGCATAAGCAACTGGACTTGCTATGTGTTTTAATGAACAAATCCAGTTTACAGATACTGTATATCTTGCATGCTTGGGAAACTCCAATGCCACGCTCAGGTAACTCCAGCCGTCCAAGTAAGCCCTCAACCCCCAATCTCCACAGCCAGCTTCACTTGTAGGAGCCCCCGCTTGCCAGGACGCAGTACACACCTGCCCGGGATCGGTTGCCCCCAGGACTTCAATGGCTCAAAGGATGGAAGCTTACTGGTTGGAGGTCTGGAGAACCAATGACGAAGAGCGGAATTAGAGCGAGTCCAATTGTTGAAGCAGGTATCACTAGGAGGTCCGAAGACAGGCCAGAGGTCAACACCGGGTAAGCAGAGATCGCGAAGGTACAGTAGGATGAGACAGCTCGAGGTCGGGGTACGAAGCAGAGGTCACGGCTGGCAGCGGACAGGATGGTCGTGGATAGCAAAGGTCGGCAACAGAGATCAATCAGAGAGAGTAGTCGGTTCAGGCTGGGGTCGGCACTGGAGATCAGACAGAGAATGGTCGGTTCAGGCAGGGGTCGGCAATGAAGATAAATATGAGAATAATTCAGAAGACAAACAAGGTACAAGGCTCTATCACAGGCACTGAGTAACTGACGGGGTGAAGCCTTTATAGGAACCAGATATGATTGGAGATGGGGAAAGTGGGTGCGTGATTGGTGTTTACTACAATTTAGAATACAATTGGATAACAGCCAGAACAGGGCGTATAGCCCAACAGCTCATTTGGGCTCATTGGCCCTATAACTACAAGGGGAGTTCTCCCCCCACCCCATCTGGGCTCATTGGCCCTTTACTTTTCCTCCTGCGGCCGCGCTGAGAGCAGCGCCGCCGGAGGGCATAAACAAAACGTGCTGAAGAGCACGTGTACGGATACCGGGGATGCCGGCAGAGGAGGAGGGGAGGGGGCGCGCTCGCAGAAGTGCGAGCAGCCACCTGACGCGGCCGGCAAAGGAGCGGGGAGGCGGAGGAGATACCTGTATTACCAGGAACCTATAAGGGCACCTAACCTACTGTACTATACTGCAGCTACCAACCATGTATTTTACAGCATCATCAGATTAAAAGCTAACATATGCATGATGAAGGGAAGTCTGAATGTGTTAAGCATGCTCATAACCACTTGGATCGGCCTTAGGCAAAAATTAATGGGAGACTTGGTGATCCTCATTAAGGTGGTGCAATGATTTTCATGGGTAAAGCACCACCCAAAGATGCTGTGTACCAAATTTTGCAACACATTTTGCTTCCCTATTGCTACTTTGAATTTAGCGGTTAGGTCTTTAAAGAAAGAGAAATTGGATGTATTGGATGTAAGTGTAGTAATATACCTGGCTGGACCCAACTTTTCAACCAACTCATCAACCCTTGGGATAGGCATCAAACTTAACATCAAAGTTATTATAATTACTGCAGAACCTTAGATTAGATCTGGCTTTGAGATCAAAACAGTTGGACTTGACCAACCACTTTGTGGCTTCTCTTTTACCCCTAATGCCAACATTTATCCCCACCTCCTATAAAATTGACTGTCTTTGGGTTTCAGTTTTACTATCTGGCCTAGTTGGACCGGGTAGATCAGAAAATACTTTGTTTTTTATTAAGAAGATGCTCTAACTTCTTTAACCTGTGCATCTAACAGGATTTCTGAAGTCTTCACAGCAGGTAACTCTGTGCTAGGTAAGGTTGGTACTTATTGTGGCAAGAGTCATTCTCCTTCCAGGTTGGAATACCTCATAGTTCACTTCTAGAGATGAGCGAACTTTTGAAAAATTCGATTCGGCTGATTCGCCGAATTTTTCGACAAAATTCGTTTCGGTCCGAATTTATTCGCGCCGAATCGCTATTTAAAACGGCTATTTCTGAGCCTCCTAGAGCCTCAATAGGGTTGTAAACCATTCTGCCTTGCTGTAACACGCATAGGATGCGTGTTGGGTTAGTTAAATAATACTGTAAATAAATATCACATGCAGATCAGAGGCATCGCTAATAGAATCGCAGAGCGGCACAATTGCGGAGAGTTGAAGTGGCATCACTATGAGGGGCAGGAGCCCAAACATTGCTTTAAAGAGACACTGGAGTTGGCTGCAGGAGGCCAAAAATTGGATGAATCACACCCTGGAGTTGCAAGCAGCAGCAGGAGCACAAACATTGCTTTAAAGAGACATTGGAGTTGGCTGCAGGAGCCCAAAAATTGGATGAATTACACCCTGGAGTTGCAAGCAGCAGCAGCAGGAGCCCAAACATTGGCTGAAAGAGACACTGGAGTTGGCAGCAGGAGCCCAAAAATTGGATGAATCACACCCTGGAGTTGCAAGCAGCAGCAGCAGCCCGAACATTACTTTAAAGAGACACTGGAGTTGGCAGCAGGAGCCCAAAAATTGGATGAATCACACCCTGGAGTTGGCAGCAGCAGCAGCCCAAACATTACTTTAAAGAGACACTGGAGTTGGCAGCAGGAGCCCAAAAATTGACTGACACACCCTGGAGTTGGCAGCAGCAGGAGCCCGAACATTACTTTAAAGAGACACTGGGGTTGGCTTCAGGAGCCCAAAAATTGGATGAATCACACCCTGGAGTTGCAAGCAGCAGCAGCAGGAGCCCAAACATTGGCTGAAAGAGACACTGGAGTTGGCAGCAAGAGCCCAAAAATTGGATGAATCACACCCTGGAGTTGCAAGCAGCAGCAGCAGCCCGAACATTACTTTAAAGAGACACTGGAGTTGGCAGCAGGAGCCCAAAAATTGGATGAATCACACCCTGGAGTTGCAAGCAGCAGCAGGAGCCCGAACATTACTTTAAAGAGACACTGGGGTTGGCTTCAGGAGCCCAAAAATTGGATGAATCACACCCTGGAGTTGCAAGCAGCAGCAGGAGCCCGAACATTACATTAAAGAGACACTGGGGTTGGCTTCAGGAGCCCAAAAATTGGATGAATCACACCCTGGAGTTGGCAGCAGCAGCAGCCCATACATTACTTTAAAGAGACACTGGAGTTGGCAGCAGGAGCCCAAAAATTGGATGAATCACACCCTGGAGTTGGCAGCAGCAGCAGCAGCAGGAGCCCAGACATTACTTTAAAGAGACACTGGAGTTGGCAGCAGGAGCCCAAAAATTGGATGAATCACACCCTGGAGTTGGCAGCAGCAGCAGCAGGAGGAGCCCAAACATTACTTTAAAGAGACACTGGAGTTGGCAGCAGGAGCCCATAAATTGGATGAATCACACTCTGGAGTTGCAAGCAGCAGCAGGAGCCCGAACATTACTTTAAAGAGACACTGGAGTTGGCAGCAGGAGCCCAAAAATTGGATGAATCACACCCTGGAGTTGCAAGCAGCAGCAGGAGCACAAACATTGCTTTAAAGAGACACTGGAGTTGGCTGCAGGAGGCCAAAAATTGGATGAATCACACCCTGGAGTTGCAAGCAGCAGCAGGAGCCCAAACATTACTTTAAAGAGACACTGGAGTTGGCAGCAGGAGCCCGAAAATTGGATGAATAACACCCTGGAGTTGCAAGCAGCAGGAGGAGCCCAAACATTACTTTAAAGAGACACTGGAGTTGGCAGCAGGAGCCCAAAAATTGGATGAATCACACCCTGGAGTTGCAAGCAGCTGCAGGAGCCCGAACATTACTTTAAAGAGACACTGGAGTTGGCAGCAGGAGCCCAAAAATTGGATGAATCACACCCTGGAGTTGGCAGCAGCAGCAGCAGGAGCCCAAACATTACTTTAAAGAGACTCCTGGAGTTGGCAGCAGGAGCCCAAAAAATGACTGACACACCCTGGAGTTGGCAGCAGCAGCAGCAGGAGCCCAAACATTACTTTAAAGAGACACTGGGGTTGGCTTCTGGAGCCCAAAAATTGGATGAATCACACCCTGGAGTTGCAAGCAGCAGCAGGAGCCCGAACATTACTTTAAAGAGACACTGGGGTTGGCTTCAGGAGCCCAAAAATTGGATGAATCACACCCTGGAGTTGGCAGCAGCAGCAGCAGGAGCCCAAACATTACCTTAAGGAGACTATGGAGTTGGCAGCAGGAGCCCAAAAATTGACTGACACACCCTGGATTTGGCAGCAGCAGCAGCCCAAACATTACTTTAAAGAGACACTGGAGTTGGCAGCAGGAGCCCAAAAATTGGATGAATCACACCCTGGAGTTGCAAGCAGCAGCAGCAGGAGCCCGAACATTACTTTAAAGAGACACTGGAGTTGGCAGCAGGAGCCCAAAAATTGGATGAATCACACCATGGAGTTGGCAGCAGCAGGAGCCCAAACATTACTTTAAAGAGATACTGGAGTTGGCAGCATGAGCCCAAAAATTGGATGAATCACACCCTGGAGTTGGCAGCAGCAGCAGCAGGAGCCCAAACATTACTTTAAAGAGACACTGGAGCTGGCAGCAGGAGCCCAAAAATTGGATGAATCACACCCTGGAGTTGCAAGCAGCAGCAGCAGGAGCCCGAACATTACTTTAAAGAGACACTGGAGTTGGCAGCAGGAGCCCAAAAATTGGATGAATCACACCCTGGAGTTGCAAGCAGCAAGAGCCCGAACATTACTTTAAAGAGACACTGGAGATGGCAGCAGGAGCCCAAAAATTGACTGACACACCCTGGAGTTGGCAGCAGCAGCAGCAGGAGCCCAAACATTACTTTAAAGAGACTCTGGGGTTGGCTTCAGGAGCCCAAAAATTGGATGAATCACACCCTGGAGTTGCAAGCAGCAGCAGCAGGAGCCCGAACATTACTTTAAAGAGACACTGGAGTTGGCAGCAGGAGCCCAAAAATTGGATGAATCACACCATGGAGTTGGCAGCAGCAGGAGCCCAAACATTACTTTAAAGAGATACTGGAGTTGGCAGCATGAGCCCAAAAATTGGATGAATCACACCCTGGAGTTGGCAGCAGCAGCAGCAGGAGCCCAAACATTACTTTAAAGAGACACTGGAGCTGGCAGCAGGAGCCCAAAAATTGGATGAATCACACCCTGGAGTTGCAAGCAGCAGCAGCAGGAGCCCGAACATTACTTTAAAGAGACACTGGAGTTGGCAGCAGGAGCCCAAAAATTGGATGAATCACACCCTGGAGTTGCAAGCAGCAAGAGCCCGAACATTACTTTAAAGAGACACTGGAGATGGCAGCAGGAGCCCAAAAATTGACTGACACACCCTGGAGTTGGCAGCAGCAGCAGCAGGAGCCCAAACATTACTTTAAAGAGACTCTGGGGTTGGCTTCAGGAGCCCAAAAATTGGATGAATCACACCCTGGAGTTGCAAGCAGCAGCAGCAGGAGCCCGAACATTACTTTAAAGAGACACTGGGGTTGGCTTCAGGAGCCCAAAAATTGGATGAATCACACCCTGGAGTTGGCAGAAGCAGGAGCCCAAACATTACTTTAAAGAGACACTGGAGTTGGCAGCAGGAGCCCAAAAATTGACTGACACACCCTGGAGTTGGCAGCAGCAGGAGGCCAAACATTGGCTGAAAGGCACACCCTGAAGTTGGCATCAGCAGGAGGTCAAAAATTGGTTGGAAGGCACACCCTGAAGTTGGCATCAGCAGGAGCCCAAAAATTGGCATAAAGACATAAATATGTTTTGCACCATTTGGAAAGTGTAAAACGTGGCACCATGCTGAATCTAGTCGCATGCATCAGGCATTGGTGGGTGGAAATCCTGGCTGATCCATCCCTGATATATTTTGACAAAGGTGAGTCTCTCCACATTTTTAGTTGACAGACGAGTTATCCTCGCCGTAACTATGGCCCCCGCCGCACTAAACACCCGCTCAGATGGCACGCTACTTGCCGGACAGCTTTTCCAGGGCAAACTTTGCTAGTTGCGGCCACAAATCAAGTTTGGCTGCCCAGAAGTCCAGCGGATCCTCAAGGTGTGTTGGCATGGTCATGTCAAAGTATAACATGACCTGCTGGTTCAGGTCCTGCTCCAGGTCTTCCTGCTGCTCATGAGTAGCCTCACTATGCGGGTGTAGAAAGCTACTCATTAGCGACTGAAGACTGAGGCTGCTGCTGATGGAGCTGCTGCTGCTGCTCCTGCCAACCCCCCCAGCAGCCATGGCAGTGGAAGGTGAGCGCAGAGGTCCCCTCGAGTCAGACCTGCGAGAGTATAGACCATGGCGCAGATAGGCATCGGCCAACTGCCTACGTAGAATGTCTTTGTAGTAGTTCAGTTTGTCCTCCCTCTCGGTGGATTTAAAAAATGCCCCCATTTTGTGCCGGAATCGAGGGTCCAATAAGGTGGACAGCCAGAAGTCATCCCGCCGACAAATGGAAACAATTCTGGGGTCACTACGCAAGCACGTGAGCATGCTTCCTGCCATTTGCGCAAGTGACTCGGATGGACTACCTGTCTCCATCTCCACTGCATACTGCCACGGTGTGTCCGGGTCCTCTGTCTCGCCTTCCTCAAAAACCTCTAGCTCCTCTGGCTGCTCCTGCTCCTCCTCTCCTGTCCGCTGACTAGATAAACCAGCCAATTCGCCAAGCCTAAACTGTGTTTCGCTGGGCAACTCCTCCTCCTCCAGTTCAGCTCCAACGGGGGTCATGTGGCCGTAAGATGTAGACACCATGTCTCCAGTGCCCTGACCAGCCATGGTTTCCAACATGTGCTGTAGTACATGAAGCAGTGGAATCACGTAGTTCATCCCGTAATCCTGCCGACTGACAAATAAAGTGGCTTCCTCAAAGAACCTGAGCAAATGGCGTCACGTATGAGCTGCCACTGGTTGACATTGAAGTTACACAGGGGAGTCCCCCTATCCGCTTGGATCATCAGGAAATCCGTGATGGCTTTTCTCTGTTCATATAATCGGTCCAACATGTGAAGGGTGGAATTCCAACGGGTGGAAACATCGCAAATCAGACTATGTTGGGGGATACCGTTCTGACGCTGTAGCTCAAGAAGGGTGTGTTTGGTGGTGTATGAGTGGCTGAAGTGCATGCAAAGTTTCCTTGAAGTTGTTAGGATGTCTTGCAGATGGGGGGAACACTTCAGAAACCGCTTGACCGCTTGAAGACGTGAGCCATGCAGGGCGCATGGGTCAGGCTTCCTTGGCGCAGCGCAGACAAAATGTTCTTCCCATTGCCGGTAACCATGATTCCCATTCTAAGTTTTCTTGGAGTAAGCCATGTTTGGATTTCCTGATGAATAAATTTAAGCAGTTCCTCCCCTGTGTGACTCCTTTCGCCAAGACAAACCATGTGAAGCACTGCGTGACACCTCCGTGCCCTGCACACATGGTAGACTGGAGGGGCACTGAGACTTGAGCCTACAGTGGAGGGTGAGGAGATGGCGGAGGATGAGGAGGCTGAGTCGCACAGTGTCACAGTCCCAACGGGCAGGGAGTGCGGAGGCCGAAGCGGCATGACCTGTCCAAGTTGCTGCTGCTGCAAAGGGACCACATTCACCCAGTGGGCCGTAAACGACATGTACTGTCCCTGACCGTAGTTACAGCTCCAGACGTCGGCGCTGCCATGCACTTTGCTACACACCGACAGGCTCAAGGACTGGCCCACCTTCTGTTCAACAAAAGTGTGCAGCGCTGGTACTGCCTTCTTGGCAAAGAAATGACGGCTTGGGACTCTCCACCTCGGCTCGGCACAAGCCATCAGTTCTCTGAAAGGTGCAGAGTCCAACACCTGAAAAGGGAGCGACTGCAGCACCAGCAACTTGGACAGGAGCACATTCAGCATCTGCGCCGTAGGGCGCATACTGCTGTCTCTTGGACATGGCTTCGCTGATGGATTGCTGGCGGGATGCATGACTTGGAGGAGGAGGAGGAGCAGGAGCGACAGAGGATGGGTATGACGCACAGCTGCCTTCGGCTGAGGTGCTGGAGCCTTGGCTGGCAGAAATTGGGAGCGGCGTGCCACTTGGTGAGGAAGCAGACTGGACCACCCCTTGGGAGCCTTGGTTCTCCCAGGTCGCTTTATGGTGACGCATCATATGTTGACGCAGGGCCGTGGTGCCAACATTTGGGCCCTGGCCATGCTTCACCTTCTGCCTACATATCTTGCATGTGGCCATGTTACCCTCCTGCAGATGCTTCAGGAAAAACTGCCACACTGCCGAGTAGCTACTTTTCCCACCAACAGGCCTCACTGATTCGCTGCTATTGTCGCCAACTCCAGGAACCCCTGCCCCACTATCTCCCGAAAAGGTAGTCTGCCGCGCAGCAGGTGCTCTACCCCGGCCCCGTTTGGCTCCAGGCTTTACAATTGTGCCCCCATGCTGACTGCCAACCATGCTGCTAACACCTTGCTGCCTGAGCTCCTGACTCCGGGGCAACCTGCGCCCCTCTTCTCCTGATGATGACGATGAAGCCCCTTCATCACCCGGCTCCCAAGTGCGATCGGCTTCATCGTCATCGTCATTATCACCGAGTTGTGGCTGTACGTCACTGATGTTCGTGGATTCGTCAACAGTGTCTGGCGCAGGAGCTGGAACGCTCGCAACACCCACGACACTGTCCACATCACTATTTGTCTGCCTAGCCAAAGAAGCCACCTCCATTTCTTGGCTGGGCAGTAGCTGCTGACTGTCCTCTATCTGATCGTCCTCCTCACTAAAGAGTGGAGCTGAACCCAAAGCATAGGATACGTCGCTGGGGGAGGGAACGGCGTAGGACAGAGGCAATGGGAGGACAGGGACTGCTCTCGGGGCATGCCAACTCAGGGTTGTGTCAGAGGAACCTACCGACCCTAGACTGAGGGTCTCAGACGTAACTTGTGATGATGTTGATGAGCGCGTTAACCAATCTACCACGGCAGATGCGTTACTGGTGGAGACACGACCGCTAGCAGATAGGGTCTCTCACCGTGACTCCTGCTGCCACTCGCCCCTCGTCTGCTGCGACCTCTGCCTGCTGAATCTTGGCCTCTGCCACTCCTCTTTGAACATCCTGGCACTTGTCTGCCTGACATTTTTATGTATTTGCTTATTTAGTATAAACAGATAGGGTTCAAGGTGCAGCTTTGGGGTGCCCCGCGGCCTGGTTTATTAAAAGCAGTCAAAAACAAATGGGATGCCCCCCACAGCAGACCTGAGATCAGTATATATGCACAGCAACAGTGGATAAGCAGGCTCCTACAGGCCAAATTACTTTATATAAGTGTGCAGCTTAGTGAAGATCAAGAGGGGTATGGTATGTTATAGAATGGGATGCCCCCACAGCAGACTTGAGATCAGTATATATGCACAGCAAAAGTGTCTAAGCAGGCTGCAACAGGCCAAATTACTTTAAATAAGTGTGCAGCTTAGAGGAAATACAGAGGCTAATGAGATCTTACAAAATGGTAATGTTCCCACAGCAGACTTGAGATCAGTTCAGTATATATGCACAACATCAAAAGTGTATAAGCAGCCTGAAACAGCTAACAAAGCCAGTCAGCCAGCCAGTAACACTCAGGCTGGATGAAAAAAAAAAAAATCTCCCTGTCACTGCCTCCGATTTTTCCCAACTTTCTTCTGACTTCCTGCCTGTCTCCTGCCTGTCCCTGTCTCTCTAACTGTCTCTCCCTGAATACAGCAGTGTCCTGTCTCTCATGAATGCAATAGAGAAATGAGGAAAAGCAAGATGTCCGCCGCCTTAAATAGCGCTGTGACGTCACCGGGCTTGCTGGCTGCTGATAGGCTGCATGTGACTGCCCCAGTATGCACTGGAGCGGGGTAGATGTCTGGACATGTCCCGTCTGCCTGTAATGTAAATGAATGGATGTTAAAGAAAAACTTCGAGCGATCGAAGCACGGGGAAATTCGGATTCGATCCGAATCGAATTTTTCATGAAATTCGGATCGAATCCGGGTTAGTCCGGATCGATTCGCTCATCCCTATTCACTTCATTTACTTTCTCTCAAGCCTCATGGGAATGGCACACCGAGGTGTGCAAATGCGTACCTCTTACAAATTTACAAAGTTCTTTCATAGCTTTGGACATAAAGGGCATCCCCCTAGTCTTTCAAAATTTCCTTTAGGGTGCCTATGTGGGTGAACATTTGGAACAACTCCTTTGCAATGACCTTAAAGGAGGTATTCCTGAAGGGCAGAGCTTCTGGATAATGTGTTGCATAGTCTACATCTACAACCACTAAGATGTGCTGTTGGCCCTAAGCAGATTTAGGGAGTGTGCCTACCAGATCGATTGCAGTGCGCTAAAACGGCACCTAAATTATAGGTATCAGGATGAGCAGATTATGGTAATGAGGCCGGGCTACATGAACTTGGTACCCGGGACAGGACTGAGAATACTTTTCTACCATCTTATAGATTCCAGGCCAAAAAAATTCAGTCTTTGTCTCTCTCGTTTTCTCTGACCTTGGGTGAATTTAGAATTTGGGAATGGCCCAATTCCAACACTGTGAGGACATAAGACTGTGGCACAACCAGTTGCTCTACAACTTTAGTTGGTGTCTTTTTTTTACCCGGTAGAGCAAATCATTGTGCACCACAAAGTGGGGGTACATAAGGCCAGTGCAAGTTTCTTGGTTGACACCATTTAGCCCTTTACCATGGCATTTTCTAGATAGGGGTCTATTATTTGCTCTGTGGCAACGTTTTCTATGGAAAAAATTAGGGAACTAAATCTAAGGTGCATTTTCCCCTGAGGTTTCCTCTGAGTCTCTAGCCAGGACTTCTAAAGGAAAATTATCAGGGCCCTCTGGTTTGGGTGCATCAGAACTCCTAGGCTCTTCACTAGCATTAAGCAGATCAGTTACATTAACCATTTTAGTTTCCCACAACCACCCAAAAAATTGGAAATCACAACCCATTCTAGCACCATAGGCTTGATTCAGAGAGACAAAAAAAGACTTTCATTTTAGTGCCGATTTCGTATTATTTTCAAATTTTCCCGCTCTCGTATGAGTGTGCGAGTGATTCTATGCATGCATTGCAAACCTTCTGTAAAGTTTCCGTCCGTTCGTATGCCAGAGTACGAGGATGTCATTTTCCATCGTGACTTTTCTGTTTCGTTTTCTCATGTTACAACGTAGGCTTTCAATTTTGCCCTTTTCCCATCGTCTCCTCCCACGAATCCTTTACGTTTCCCAATAGATTCTGTTTCACTTTTAAAAAAAATAATCGTCCAGATGGAAATCCTTATGATCTTGCGCCTGCGCACTACAAACTTAACTCATTAAAGTGCTCGCCTACATATTTGCCACCCTCACTTCTACTACAATGTTTAGCTAAATCACTTAGCCCTATCCTCCATCTTCCCTTTTGGACCCTTAAAGCTCACCACAACCACTTAGCCCTATCCTCCATCTTCCCTTTTGTACCCTTAAAGCTCACCCAAACCACTTCGCGGTTAGGTTCTTCTTCCATTTTAGCCCCCTAAAACTTACCCAAATCACTTCTCGGTTATGTGAATATTCATCTTTAAATATTTCTGGGCCCATTAGTTTTGTGTTAATGTATTTTGTAAATGAAATGACACTAACATTTTTTTTT
This sequence comes from Gastrophryne carolinensis, assembly GCA_027917425.1. Lineage (NCBI taxonomy): Eukaryota > Metazoa > Chordata > Amphibia > Anura > Microhylidae > Gastrophryne > Gastrophryne carolinensis. The sequence goes on from CM051241.1 coordinate 89,132,288, forward strand.
AATTCCATCATAAAATATAACATTAAAAAAAATTTTGAATATTTAAAATTTTTACAACTATAAAAAACAAAATACATAGCAATGGCAGGCCACAGAACATTATTCTTCATCTGTGGTCCCCAACGAGTCGCGCAGCTCCTGCATCTCGCCCACCAATTGAAGGACCCTGACACTCAGTTGTGCCACTCTGGCATATTGGTATACTGGTTATATTGGTATAACCTTGCTGGGGTCATACTGCAGTGCCCCCCCCCCCTGTATGGCCCAAACACCTAAATCTGGACTTCAAAAGCCAGAGGGCCCTCACCACCACGGCCCGGGTTTTGCATAATGCCCGATTAGAGAACCCCTGGCCCGCATTCTGCAGGCAAAGAACGGGCATCAGGAGCAAGGGCAGGAGTGGATATCCTGAATCCCCTGAAAGTATTTAAAAATACTAACATAAAATACACATTCTAAGCTACAATATTGTTTAACATGTCATCAAGGGCTAAAAACAGCCATAGGTTAAGACATGAGTCATCAACTATATTCATTGCCATACAGTGAAAATGGATTGATGGAATGTGAGCAAAATTACACAGGAGCCATCCACCAGATAATTCTCCAGACTCTAACTGACGAAATAAGCCGGGGCTCTGCAATATATAAGCATCATGGGACGACCCTGGATGCCCTGCAAGAACACTGAGGAATCGCATAGCTGGACCAAACACTGATTGTATGTTGTGTGAGTGGCACATCTTGCGGTTCCTGCAACCAAATATAAAATAATTACACAAAGCAAATGTAACCAACAAACAATAACTCCTACAACAAATTTAGATTCAAGTTCAACAATCCAAATATAATTCACAAAGGACATAAGTAAAAAAAAAAGATAGCAATTATATGGATGTGTGGGAAAATAAATGTTTACATGCTAAGGACTAATTAAGGTCAGCATTAAAATGCTTCTATAAGGCATACATTAAATGTATTGATTCAGGTATGCATTGCTATACCATTTATGGCCTCTGCCATGCTGATACATGCAATGCCTTGGTGCTAAAGGCGCGCAGACTCCCCCACATAGCCGCAAAACATGTTCAACAATAGCAATCCGAGCCCTCAAAGGTCCCATAAGTGGGATCGAAAATGAAACGGATTTATAGGGTGGTGATCCGTCGGAAATCTGCTCTCTGAATCAGACGCAAGCCCATCCCAACAACGTAAGTTATCTGAAAGAACGAAAAAAAATCAGATTTTGTTTAGAAAATGATCCGAACTAACGGAAATGTTCCGATTTGCTTCCGTCCATCGAAAGCGCATATACACATTTTCCCGAACGTTCGCACGAATGAAAAATGAACGAAAAAAAGCAATAAAATTACAAACACCCACTAAAACTTTCACAGACAGCTACGGAAGTCCAGCGGAATGTGTCTCTGAATCGAGCCTCATGTACCAAACTTTTAACCATGTCCACTTCATGTTTTACAGTCCTGGCTGAGGTTTCCACTGTGAGTTTGGGGTAGTCGTTACTGTTGCCATGGATACACACTACCCCCAACTGGTGGGTCTGAAACCAGGGTCTACTAAAGTCTACTAAAGTCTTATGTAAAACAATAAAAGAAAATAAAAACCCAATGAACACAAAAATAACTGTATGCTACAGAGAAAAAAAGTTCTCACTCTAATAATTCAAGTATATCTCTCGAATGTCTTTCCACCAAGAAACTATAGTCAAAAAAATGTGTCTCCTTCACCACTAAAGGGCGAAGCAATTAGGCGATTTTAATATATATATATATATATATATATATATATATATATATATATATATATACAGTATATATATATATATAGCACAGTTTTTGGTTAGCTGCACTCCTCTCACTTTAAATCACCCCTCGTTATCTTGCTTTCAAATCCTCCACATATATTCATGAAATATAAAACACATTAGACCATAGTGCTTTAAGTAAAATGTGGCCTATTTATTTCAATATTGCGCTCACATAAAACTCCGTCTTGTTAGGCAAAAGTGTCAGCGTGGTTTTTACATGGACCTTGCACTTGGCAGTAAAACTTTGGGGGTTATTCATCAAGGGATAGCTGCAGGTAGTGCTTCGTAGTGGCAGGAAGCTTCTGGTGAATGCTGGGCGCTGTACGCAAAACCACATTTATGAAAGTGATTCTGGTGAGTGACTCTAACAGCGCCATGTAGCATCCGATGTATTATTACAGGCGGCTCAGCATATAGCGCCGGCACTCTAGCTTCCAGAGTGCCAGGTATTAACTGTCGCTGTCCCATACATTTCAATGGACGTTCCTTTTCTTCTGTTTAAACAGGGTTTTTTTTTTCTCTCAAATAATTGTGTCACCTCCCCTGGCCTAGAAAAAGTAATTTTTTGTTTTTTTATTTTTTATGCAAAAGGTCTGGCACTAAAGTGTTAATGTCACAATGTTATAACAATGTCATTCCACATGTTTTCGCTTAATTACTGGTGGATATGTGTTCAAAAACAGACTTTAATCACACAGTGTCTGGCGCTCTATGCTATAGCGACCAGATTTAGAGCGTTGATGCTGTGTGTGGTTTTTTTTTTGTTGAATATGGTGTGGAGTGCCAAGAGTCGGTCGCACTGAGCTGCCACTACCTTTCGCTCCCTGCATCGCTGTCCTGTTAGAGCGCCCAGCACACATCACATTCATTAATGCGGGCCAGGTTACTACAGCGACTGAGGTGCTCTGTTACAGCGCCCGATACCCGCTTACAGCGTCTACTAGCGGTCGCTCTATGCGCTGCTATACAGACGCTCATCTGCCGATACCTGGCGCTAGTAGTGAATCAGCCTCCGATGTAATCCTTCGGAAGAGCCGGAGACCCGTGCCCTCATGTTCCTATAGCAGGGTGAGGCCGATACACGCACTGTCTGGTTACGCGAGGCTCCTCCCACCGAAGATCGCAGCACTTCCAGAGGCTCCGCCCAACACATTTCATCAGGATTGACTTTGACAGGGGCTTACAGAGATCAGGACATATGGCTCCTTATATGTGTGTGACTTAACCCTTTATGGTGAAATTAACAGGATGGAGAATTTAGATTTATAATTCCCAAATGGTCAAAATTAAGAATGAGCGCGCTGTCATTTTTATAAACAGCAGTACAATATAATTAAAACATTCTAAAATTAAGGAATTTGTTTATATCTAGTACATTATCTTCATCTGTAAAAAAATTTTAAAAAGGACTTTTAATATGCAATATATTCCCAAAAAGCATCACCGTTCACCCTGAATAAAAGCCTCCCCCACCCTGTACATACAGATTGCTCACATTAAAAATCAGCCTACCTGCATCTACTGCATGTTATGAGCCTTTAAACATCAAAGATGGCGGCCCGCAAAGTCTCAGGCTGTCTGCAAACAGGAAGTGCCTTCTCACTGTGCTGCTCCTCATTCTGGGATTGCTGTCCTTTCCCTGACCCCAGCTCTGCTCTGTCTGTGCAAAGCACAGCTATAACCCCCCCTGAACTTTATCCCACTCTCCTTTCCTCAGTATGTGATACTTCTGAGGCAAGATGGTGGGGCCTGTATCCTAGAGTCCTGAAAGAATAAAAAGTGACAATGTAAAATATATTCATTTTAGATACTGGGGAATAGTTTTTTTATGGGTTTAGGTTTTTCATATATAATGCTGAAGTTCCGGTTTAATAATATCGAAAAATATGTAAAATATTAAAAAACTGTTTAAATCAAACTCAACATTTAACCAAGTTGGGGTTAAACTGTCCACTTTAAAAATCCACTTAGATTCCAACTGAGACAAACTTTGAATAAAGTTTGTACCCCTCCAGCTTTAAATGGTCTATGCCTATTAAAATAAGTACCCAATAATAAGTATCAGTATCCAATAATAGCCCAAAACCTGAAAGCCCAGCACTCGAGATATAACTCCACTTTTATCGACAGCCATCAAAAAAAGGAGCGCTGTGAGAGAATCTCCAGCTTACTCATGTATGGTGAGAGTCACACCCATTAAAAAGCAAGAACAATTTATTCCCCCCCTTCACCCGCCTCCCCTCCCCATGCCCTGCTATTCCTCAAACTCACCAGTCACTAGGAAAACAAGGTGATGGAGACCAGTGACCCAGAGCTGCAGTGAGGATATCAGCCATCTCTGGCCATTTAGCCCCAACTGTCTGTGCCGTGAGCAGGAGCCAGCCCACACATATCGGGCAGAGCCAGAGCCGCCTCACCTGTCAGCCGGTGGCACACCCCCCCCTCCCCCCTCGGAGGAGGGCAGGGTAACACCTCTCATAGGGCGAGCCACCTGTAAGGGACGGAATGGCAAAGCTACCTGCAGGGGAAACCCTGACGCCTTTACAACTTCAAAGTTAAATTTTAGACAGGTGTCAGTCCAGGCAACGGTCACGGAATGGTCAGGCAACAATGAGCAATAACAGCAGTAAATAAGAACTAAAGCACCCAGCAGCACGCTATCACGCGCAATGATAGTCTGGCAGGGAACCCTTTCATAGGACTATGATGCAGGGGATTTGCTAGGGCACTTGGAGCTCATAGGCTCCTGAATTTCTTTACGGATGATTTGCCCACTGGTAATTTGGGGCGGCTGCCTAATAACGACGTTAGGGCTTATTGGCCAACTCAAACTAACCTCCGCCAGGCGCGCCGCCGGCAGCACTGCCAGAGGGCATCAGACAGCTGTGCCTGCGCACACGCACGGTCAGATGAGCAGGGGATGCAGCTGTGACGCAGCTGCCGGGTGACGGAGACCCTGGCACGCCACTCGAGCAGCCGACCAAGGACGCCCGGGGCTGTGCAGAAGGTGAGTGCATCATGACATCCTTCTTGCATTTAACCTTTGTGGGATTTTTGTATTAAGAGTGAAGATCCAAAAGGCTTCACAATTTAACAGCTTAGAACCTATGTCTCCCCGCTTGGGACCAATTCTAACTCTTTCTACAACAGATACACTTATGGGAAAGGGCTGTATCTTCCCGTGTTCATCTCTCAAAGGTTTAGATAAGTTGGAGATCAACCTGTTTACTGAAGCTCCCCCTGGCACCATAAATATATTCAGCCACTCTCGTTTTCACTACTAATCTATATAGGCACAGCAGTCGCACCTAGGCTGGCCACAACCATATGTGCCTGTATTTGCAAGCTATGTCCTGCTTTCTATACTCAATTTACTATAGGAGATGAACAAGCATGGTACCTAAGCTTGGGGATCTCCTAGTTACTACTCTTACCGCTTTGTCTATAATTTTATCTAGGGTCAGCTTTTAGTATTACTGATTTTTCAGCATTAAAGAGGAACTTCGGACATAAAATAAAAAGGGGATGATTTCCGCCCCCCCCCCCCCCCCAAACAGCCCCTAATTACCTTTTGAATGTCCAGCTGCTGCCGTTTGCAAGTGACAGTACGGCTCTAGTCGGCCTCTTCAAAGTCCTGCGCTGCTCAGTGAAGTCTTGCAAGATTTTGGGCGGTTCCATCGCATCCCAGCCATACGCACTCCGCAGGCGTGAGATTGGGGGCCGTGGACAGTACCCGTTGGGATGCAAAATGGCACTGTCCATCGGAAGGTCACCGGAATCAAATGGACCCAGATGATGGATCCCCCGGGGAGGTGAGTAGAATCTACCCAAAGGTAAAACTGGAGGGGGGGGGGGGGGCAGCAAATCTGTTGGTTTGGGGTGGTTTTGTTCCTCTTTAAATTGATTTGTATATGCTGTCACCCCTACCGCACACGTTCATAGGTTGCATCCTTCTTTGGCTTATGGCTCAGAAGATCCTTTTGTGTCTTACTTTCTACCTTACTATCTGCTCTCTTAAAGCAGCCTCCAGTCAAAAAATAAAAGCTTAGTAAATTGTTCCATTAAAGCACCCCTCTGGCAATCAGAGCTTATTGAGAGGGATTAACACAGTGCAGATGTTTAGAATAGCAGGCATATTCTGCACTCTTAAACATGCATGGCAGTGGCCATTTTGCCACACACAAGAAGGAGCTGATTCTGAGTCCCTCAGACAAAATTACCTCATAGCTTTGTGCAATCATCTCTTATTTCTAGCAAATAGATGATATTCAGCTGCACATTCAGGTCCAGTTTCTATCCCCCCACCTGCAGCCAACAGGCTGGGCTAGTAATCCGCTGTTGACAATCTCAATATAGACCTCAGTCCTCCACCATCGCCTATGGCTGCAGGCAGGGGGATAAAAACTGGTTTTGGATACGTACTTTTCAAGAGAGATCATTGCTAGGGCAAATTGTGGCATTTAATATTAAAAAGTTTTTAGCAATATTATGCTATGTTGTGCATTTATATTTTTAATCACATGTGAATCTTGGACAGAGAGACGGCAAAGAAACACTATGAAGTGGAGCTAAACGGAATTCTCTAAGATTTTGTGGATGTAAGCAGTAAATACATATCTAGCATTAGATGGATGAATGTGATCCTTCATAATAAAGTCACTAGTTGTACAAGTGCATTTAAAAAGAATTGTTACAAATTTACACTGATATATTACATGGGGAGTCACCAGATCATTCGGAAGCTGTATGAAACGTAGAAAAGAAATGCACCACTTGGGGTAAACACTTCTCAGAGATCCATTTTCAGCTGGAAAATTTTAGCTGATTTTCCACACTAAAATCATTATCGCATGAAAATGTACATTTTTCACCCGCATTTTCGAGCCTATTCGACTGGATGAATTTAATTGATCAGCTTTGTTGAATCACTTGAAGTTACTTACGTTTTACACATGTGATCCAATTTTCCAACCAAAACATTTTTTTACTGTTGGTTAAATCAGCCCATAGAGAAAGAAAGTGTCTGAGACTGCGCTGAGAGCACAGAGCAGCAGAAAAATAGGCAAAAAACGCTGATCTGAAACAAAGCGGTCTAGAAAAGTACAAAGGTTGTGATGTTTTGTTTGGCGCTCTGTCTGGGGTATCAGCATGCATTTTTAAAATAAAAACGGTCATAAAGAATATAAAGTTAAATCTACTTATCTATACTTTCACACAGATAAACATGCTGGCAATTGTTTAGGTAAAAAAAGGCATAAGGGAATGTGCAGAGTTGTTTTTACAGCTGTAAATAATTAGTTCAAAAGAGTAGTCAAAACATTTTCTGCATAAATACTGCGCTCAGGATATAAAATGTTTCGATTTCACAAGGAATATATATCTAAAAAGACAGTTAGCCATATGCTCAATTGTCATACATAAGCTAATAAATATATTTTAAAAAACACAGTGTGGAGCTTATGCTCCTATTCCTCTAGAGTGACATGCACATATTGAAACTTAAAAGCGAATAATCAAAGAAAAATGTTTACACTATTAAAAGTCCAGGGATAAAGTCCTTAATTTTGAAGATTCAGATTTAAATAACATTCCTCCGTCTTCTTGTCACTATATAAAACACCCTTCACCAAAATGTGGCTTTTTAGTAATTAAAAGTTTTTAAGCAATATTAAGCGATGTTATGCATTTATATATTTTAATGCAAGCTTGGAATACTATGAAGTGAACGGAATCAGATATTGACCAGTGAGAACCAAAGTGAAACATTAAAGCCAAAGAGGAAAAGATTGGCTGTCTTTCTGCCTATTTGAAATTGGATATCTGGCAAGCAGGAAATGGTGGAAATTAAGGACTTTATTGCTCGACTTTTAATAATCGTGTAAACATTTTTAAAAATAATATTTTATTAAAATAAGTTTTAATAATACATTTTGATATGTGCATGTTACTCTAGAGGAACATGAGCATAAGCTCCACACAGTGGTTTATTTTATATATTTATTAGAGTCAACACATTGCTGAATCACACTCATGTTTCAAGACAATTGAAAAAAAATGTGTAGAAAAAGCAGCATGTTTTTTTTCTTTGCTAAATCACAAGAATTTGAAAAAGCTAAAGTGTAGTTTTTTTTTCAAAAAAACAGACCATTTTCTTTTACAGACTGTTGAATCGAGGCCCAAATATGGAGGTTCAGCTCACATTCCAAAGCAGACTGAATAGATACCGCACACAACAGCTTCTGAGGTCCAAAAGGCTGAGATTTTTTTTTTTCTGAGCTTTTGTCGTCAGTTTTGCATTTACTCAGGCAGTGCAGAGCAGTGTGCGGCAGCTTCTTGAAAATAAACAAAATCAAATCTAGCTCATCTTAGCACGGACTACACATCACAGTTCCTCATGGACTAGAACAGGACATCACAAGTTCACAACCTTTGTACTTTTTAGGCAGCATTGCTTCAGATCAGCCATTTTTGCTGGTTTTCCTTTCTGCTGCGCTCAGTCAAGTCTCAAAACACTTTAATAGGCCTCTATTCACAGAGAGTTGAAAAAGATTCTCATGGTAGTAAAAATTCAAGTCATGAGAAAAAAGCATAAGAATGTCACTGTTACTGAATCCCCGGATAGGAAGACAATGAAAGTCAACTGCAATTTTTACTACAGGTAAAAAGGAGTAAAAAGTTCAATACTTTCCTCAGGAGTAAAAAAGTGCCATTGACTTCATTGTTTTCTATATGGTAAGTCACTAACTTTTTACTACTATTAAATTAGTTTTCAACTCTTAACAAATCAAAGCCTGACTCTGTCTGTGTGTCTCTTTCTGGAGCCTCCTGCAACTGCCAGAGCTCCTTCTTTTAAAAACTATCCCAGCTTCAGGCCTAACAGGGTGGGCAACTGGGAAAACCTGGCCCAGACTTAGATTGGGAACTATTACCAAAGACACATAAGAAACCTGGCTGGAATTTACACAGTATTTAGTACTCTCCCGGCTGCTCTCTAACAATAGATAGATAGATAGATAGATAGATAGATAGATAGATATGGGATAGATAGATAGATAGATAGATAGATAGATAGATAGATAGATATTGGATAGATGGGTAGATAGATATGGGATAGATGGGTAGATAGATAGAAAGATAGATAGATAGATAGATAGATAGATAGATAGATAGATAGATAGATATGGGATAGATAGATAGATATTGGATAGATGGGTAGATAGATATGGGATAGATGGGTAGATAGATAGATAGATAGATAGATAGATAGATAGATAGATAGATATGGGATAGATGGGTAGATAGATAGATAGATAGATAGATAGATAGATAGATAGATATGGGATAGATGGGTAGATAGATAGATAGATAGATAGATAGATATGGGATAGATGGGTAGATAGACAGATAGATAGATAGATAGATAGATAGATAGATAGATAGATATGGGATAGATGGGTAGATAGATAGAAAGATAGATAGATATGGGATCAGCAGCGACTTATTGTCCATTGTTCCGAATTATAGCAGGAAATTTCACTTATGCAGATGGGGGGAATACTAACACAGAAGCTTCATACAGAGCCTTCTAGTCCCTGTTTGAGCTCTCCAGGTGACAACATGTTTCTGAGGAGCAGAAACTCGCCCTTGTTCTTGGCACTACACAGATTTAGGATCCTAATCCTTATTATGGATTTAATCCTCTTTAATGAGAGGAAATAAGATGTAAAAGTGGAAGACCTGCTAAGAGAGCTGGCCGTGGAAGAACACACAACTGATTTAGCAGAGTCCGATACAATTTCTACTCCAATGCTACACAACTGGAAAGGTGGGAAGGGTCCTAAAGTACTACAGGGTCTCTTTCACCCCTTCTCAGTTTCATTACATTGGAATAGGAACAGGGCTGGATTATGAGGGGGGCACGTGCACCTGGGCCTCCACCACTCGCCCTGTAAAGGGGGCCTCCACCAACCTTTGGGTTATGGTCTGGTCGAGGAAGCTTTTCAGTCTTTGGTGCGAAGAGTCTAGAGCAGCAAAGCTGCCGTAAGCAACGCTACAGTGATGGGTGCATGCAGAGCTTTGAATCGGTGGCTGCTCACTGCACATAAGCCACCAAGCACAGCCGGCAGCTCAGTGCAGGGAACTGTTTTCTTCTGGACAAACTGGGTGACTACACCACCCCCCGCCCAGAATGGCAAAGCAGGAGTTCCCTAGCAGCACACACCCGCACAAGAGTGGCACAAGGGATCTGATGTTCCAGTAAGTAGTGGGTGCCAGACAACCACCAATCAGTTACTTGGCTGGACTATTATTTTAAAGGAAAAGAAATACTGTATCTGGGGCCTCCACCAGTTTTTGTGCCCAGGGGCCTCCGCCACACTTAATCCGGCCATGGATAGGAATACGCGAAATGACAAAACCATTGAATTATTACCCATTGAAATCAATGGGCACCTTCACAACTGTTCACCACGTTTCGCAACTCAATCATAATGCAGCCCATGGATGTCTAAGGGCAGCGAGGGTAAAGTACAAGCACCGTCACTGTATTGCAGAGCAGGCTATACTAACTAATAACTAATCTTTTTTCCCCAACAGCACTTAGCATCCTTCAAAGCTCAGGAGGAAGAAAGGCCAGAATATTCCTTAGTAGATGTCAGTTCTTTTTCTCTATTTCCATTGGACTACTCACCACTGGAAAAACCATATTTGGGAAAAATGTGATAAGCCCGAATCAAATAGATTTTTCCCTGAAACACCCCAAAAGTTAATAAAAATGACTTCTTCTATCCAGCACCGGGCTCTACTACCTCTCCACATTAGGACTTGCATTGGGGTCGCTATGCAACCCAATGCAGCCTCCCAGGTTCTCGGGGGAACATCTTCTGCCCCCATAGAGGAGCACTTGGGGTATTCTGCATTACTATTGTTTTTTGGTTGTTTTGTTGATGACAGCTGCAAATGCAGCAGTGACATCAGGAAGGAACACAGAGGGAGGGGTTTGTTGGAACCACCCCTGGTAGGCTAATTGTCTGGCCTCTATTGGTTACACCCGGTATATAAGTACCTTGCTTGTTTCCTTGAAAAACGGGCCCTGTGAGACCCCAAAATTGTTTGTGGATAGGCTAATATACTTACCTTAGGCAACTTTCTGGCGTGTCGCCTCTTATTCAAAAAGGTTGCAGCCACCTCCAGAACCAGGGGAAGCCCCCCGCCAGTATTGTCAGTATTTTTTAGTGATTCTTTAAAAAATAAATTCGAAATGACCCAAATTGTCTGAATCAAATGTTTAAGACATTTGGGTATCTCTACTCACCACCTATCTTCACCAGGTGAATTGGGTTTACAGGATGTTTCAAGAGGCCATGGACCAGGGCCCTCCCTAGCAACCTTAGTTAAGGCTTGCTTTAAGCTTTGCTAAGTAACCCTAATGACTAGTGGCAGAGGATCAAGGATAGAAGGAGGGACACAGTTTGGTGGTTAAAAACTCATTTATCTGTAAGTTAAGCATAGAATATAAAAATACAGAGAAATGTTAAGCAACGTGATATTTGCTTCAAGCTAAACATTATATACTAATAATTTGACATGCTGAAAGAATAATACACCGGTGTTTCTTTAGAAGCATGGACTCATCCAGCGCCACAACTAAATAGTGATGCTTTATATTCCGGGCACACAGGGCGGTGTGTGAATCTCACACTAATAATGCCGATACACACATGATGGAGGTGTCGCCAGAGGTCACACATTCACTGATAGAGATACGCGTCACCTTCTCAGGTAGATGATTCCGAAAGATGAAGTTGTCACTCTAATGAACTGTAATTACTGGTGAGAGTGGCGATAATGATGGGAAGAGGAATAGCTTCTGCACCACCATGGCAGCTACATCAATATGTAACGTGGCCAGGAATGACTTATTATCTCCCTTCCTCCTTGTATGTTAAGGGAAGATGTTACATTAATTTGATGTAACGACTTGTTTTTAGCTTGTTTATTGTCACATACAGTACAGAATCTTTCCATTTCAGCAAGAAAAAGAGCAAGAAGAAGGCTGGCACAGACTGAAGAGGCACCTGTGCAAAAAAGGGGGCTTTCAGCACTGTAAATGCACCTAAAGTCTAATAAAAGCATTAGGTTCAGCTAGTTTCCCATTTTCGTGGGGGAGGGAGGAGTCCAACCCATCATTCCTGGCCCTAGAATATGGAAACGGGTGATTCTCTTCCTCAATCCCATGGTGAATGTACAACTCAACCTCCCTGGCTCTCCATGATCTTGAATGTCTGCTGCGGTAAGCATGCACACCTGGGATACTGGATGAAGACAGTGCATGCCTAGATTGTAGAGACTATCTGGCAAAGGAAAGGAATTTCAGACCATGGGGCAACCCAAATTTGGATGTTCCTGGGTGGGGGGAGTGACAAATGGAGGGACCTAATTTTTGGGTTTTGGTCTACTTTAAAAGAGCCATGTCACAATATTGTCTAATATTGATATTAAAAATGAGTGACTGTTGCCTTTACCACCCAATTACTGCAGTAGCCATCTTCTGCTACAGTGATTGGGTGACCAAAGTGTCACTCATGGTCCTATCATCACCATGGCCACGGCCACTGCCACTGAAAATCAGGTCTTCCAGCAGAGTAAAGGACTGCAAGTGCAGTGTGTGTGAGTATACATTTTATTTCATTGTGGTAACATTGGTCTCACCCTGCCTGGGCAGAGAAAGGTTACCACCAGGATGTAACTAAGCAAATAGGTAAGAGCCTACCATTGGCTAATTACTGGATGGGTGATTCTTTGAGATGAGCGGACCGAACCGGTAGACCTGAATTTCAGGAAAAGTTTGGAAGACGAACTTCGCAGGATTTCACTGGCACCACCCCACAGGTCACAGCCAGCCACGGAGAAGCAGAAAGACAGGGTCACATGGTTGCAGCTTAAAAGGTGAGGGTAGCTGGGCCAATCAGGGGCACTATTGCAGGAAATAGTCAAGTGATGCTCTAACTATCCACCATTATCAAGCTGGCTGTTGCAGAGAGAGCATTGCTCTTAGAGACAGTTTAGGGCATTTTGAACCACAGCATAGGAGAAAAGAAGGGACAGGAAAGGAAGCAGGCACAGGGGGATGCTGAGGGGGGTATGTGCTGCACAGAAAAACTGCATCTGCCTGCACTGATATCTGCTGGTCATTGTAGTCTACCCTGTAAATTCTGAAAACTTCAGTGAGAGTTTTTAAAAATTTTTTCCACATCTGTCTGGTTTAGCTGGCCCCTGTCACTGTGTTGGGGAAATTGGGGTACACAGTGCCTCAGTGTTTAATACAATTTAAAACAAAACAAGGGGGGCAGCTGTGTTTTAAGTGTGCATGCCCTTTCTCTCTTTAAGTTGGGATCCGTGGTGCCTCAATGTTTAATACAGTTTAAAAAAAACATTCCTTTTCACCTGCCAAGGATTTTTTGGGGGACAGCTTTGTTTTAGCTGTGCATGCCCCATCTCTCTGTAATCATTTTCACCTGCCAAGTGATATTTTAGGGCACATCTGTCTGTTTTAGCTGGGATGTGCAAGTGTGTCATTTTTGTTTGTGCGCTGCTCCAAATAAAATGTCTGGGAAAGGAAGGGGTGGAAAATGACGGGGTAGAGTAAAAAACATCTCTGCAATTCCCTCTGCCACTAATGATAAGGATGTTGGGGCCAGTACCAACACTGTGGTCAGCAGCCATGTGCCCAGACCCAGTTAAAGTAGTACCAGCCATTTGCCCAGACCCAGCCATAGTAGTGGCAGCATCCATTTGCCAGGCCCGTCACTGCTAGTATTTGCAGCTGCAATGTGCGTGGTAGTAACAGCAGCAGTAGTAATGTACGTGGTAGTATTAGCAGCATCACCAAGCCAGAGTTGTCCATTTCCTCCAGTGGGCGTGTTATTTTGGACAATGCATCTATTGTGGACTGGTTGACTTGCTCTCGCTCATCTTAGGGGGAGGAAGACTCTGACCCAATGACCTTGAGCCAGTGGATTCTTCCTCTGCTACAGCTACACATCACAGTAAAAGAATCCTTTCTCATTCATCATCTATCTCTTTACTGTCCCCCCCTAGTGGGGTGCCAGCTTTTCTCAGCAGCCCGGTTACTACAGATAGTGATAAGGATAATTTGTTTGAGGACAATCAGCCTTTGGAGTGTGTTGTAGAGGTGGTGGAGGTGGAAGTGGTGTCCAAGACACATAGCTGTGGCAGTGGGAGTGGTGGTAGACATGGACATACTGGCAATTATGAAGGTGGTTGTGGTGTGAGGGGGCAAGAAGACCATGATGAAACATCAGAACAGGGAAGTGGCGGGGATCAGGGAGGGGAGTGTGATAATATAGGACAGAACCTGGGAACCAGGCAACAAGGAAGTGTGGCCCAGGTAAAAACTGGGGGTACCTAATCTCTCATAGAAATCCCTGTATAGAACAGCCTAGCTGCATAAGAAATATCAGCAGTGACGGAGTTAACCACTAGAGGCTGCTGTGGGAAAGTGACATCATAAACAGAGGTTATATAAGCTCCACACACTTTCTAGAACAGTTAGATCTACTGAGTTGTCAAATGTACTGAGTTGTGTTGAGATGGAGTACTGAGAGAGAGAGAGACATGCAGAGAGCCATGTAGCGTGCCGAGCAGCACCTAATGGAGCCTGTAACCCTTTTGGAGAGAGGAGAGCTACTACATATGAGAGAAAGAGCTACAGGTTGCTGAGCCAGCCAGAGCAAGACAGAGAGCTTCTTACAGAGAGACATCCGTGTGGTCCTAGGAGGAGCAGAGCAGAGTACACTGAGGACCAATACTCAAGGTACCGAAGTAGTATAGTCTCAGCCCCTAGTGTGACCTCAGGATCCTGTGTGCCTGTTTGCTATTGTGCTGAAGTGCTTTGCTGAATTGCTGTTGCTAAAGTGGAAGTGTGATTGCTTTAATAAAGTTTGGAACGATATCTGCAGTGTGTGGTGGCTGCACAGGCCCAAATCCCAACATCCCTCAAGATTCCAAGAACTCGTGATAGCTCGCCTCACACGTCATCGGGCCCTGGTAGTGGCGTGTGGGTTACAGAAGGAACCTTGTCAGAGCAGGAGGGTACTTCTGGCACTGGCAGCAACAACGAGCCGAGCCAAGGTAAAGCCAGATTATCTGCAAAAAGGCACAGGGCTAGGTCTGCTGGTATGGTCCCCTCAGGAGCATGTGAAGGCAACACTGATGCTGCTTTTGCAGACCCCAGAAAAGAGCCTGCTAGAAGAGGAGCAAAGTCGTGTGTTGGTGCTGTTGGAAAGGCTAGCTCTGTATGGTACTCTGCCGTGTGGCAATTCTTTTGTACCTTCCCAGAGGAACAAAACCTTGCACAGTGCCGGATCTGCAAGCAGAAAATTAGCCGTGGCAGGGCACAAATCTAGGAACTACAGCTTTATGTAGGCACCTGGAGCGGCATCACAAGGCTGCCTGACACAATCAAAATGCCATGCAAATACCCCATCAAAACCTTTTTGCTCTTGCTGATGTTGCTGCTGATGATGGGGCACCTATAACCTGTCATCTGTCTAGTAGCCAGGCCTCATCCACAGGCAGTACAGTCTCAGTCTGGTCATCATCATCTAGTGCTGCTACTCCATCACATCAGCTATCCATAATGGAGTCTATATCCACCAGACAACAATATGTGCCCAGTCATCCGGTTTTCATGTGGCTGAACTCGCACCTGGCCAAGTTGTTGGTGGTGCAGTCGCTGCCATACCACCTTTAGGCAAAATGGGGTGCACCAAGCCAAGGTGGCGTGGCCCTAGTCGCCATTTCTTCTCCAGCAAGGCCATCCCCATCTTGCACACTTATGTGGAAGAAAAAGTGGGTCTGTCTATGAAACTGTCATTGTGCAGCACAATGCATGCCACACTAGAAACTTGGAGCAGTAGCTAAAGCCAAGAGCGATACATGTGTGTCATGGCACACTGGGTCAACCTTGTGCAGCGCAATGCTCTAACGAGGTCAACAATGCTCTAACAAGGTCAGGCATTAGTAACACCTCCGCGTTTGTGCCAATCTGCTTCAGCTTTGAACACCACGTGCCTATCCTCCACCTCCTCCTGTTTAACAGACGGGAGACAGGAGGGCATAATTACCCTCCTCCATCTTTTCATCACTGCAAGGCGCAGCACTGCCACGCTGTATTACACATGCTGAGCCTGGGTGAGCCACACTGCTGAGGAGTTGCTGTCATGCATGCATGAGGAAATATCCCGCTGTCTGTCACTACTTCAGCTTAGATTGGGCAATGTGGTTGCAGATAACAGGACGAACATTGTGGCTGCTCTGTGTCTAGGTCGCATGACACATGCCCCATACTTGACTCACATGATCAATCTGGTCGTCAATCACTTCTTAAAAACATATGTTGCTCTGGCAGGTGATCTGGCCATGTCTAGGAGGGTATGTGTTCGCTATAGCCAATCCTATGCTTTCAAACGCGCTCTCCAGCCAGTGTGATTTTCAGCTTCGGCATTAGCAGATGATCAGAGACACATGTCACATGCCGAGGCCTTTTGAAGAGGCGACAAGATTTGTCATCAGGGACAACAGCGGAATGAATGATGTTATTCTGCTGATATTCATTTCGGAGCAAACGCTCACGAGTCACGACCATGATTCAGCAAGGGATGGAGGAAGGATCCCGTCTGTCTCCTGGCTCTTTGGATCTACAAGAAGAGGTGAAGGAGGAGGAAATCATACCCCATGAGATGCATTTGGAGATGGAAACAACCAACTTATTACAGGTAGGGATAGGGGAGGAGGAACATGTTGGTGACGACGGCCATCATAATGTTGGTGCTGATGATGAGCAAACACGGCAACATGCAACAGAGCTGGAACCATCCGGGCCCTCAGAAATGCTAGTGAGGGTGGTGAGCTGTATGCTCGGGTGTTTGCGTGCTGTCAGCAGATTTGTTAGCATGAAGCAAAATGACGATTACACTGGATTGCTACACTTTTAGACCCTTGGTATAAAGCCAAAATGGGGGAATTTTTTACACCTTCTGAGAGGAAGGCAAAAATGGCTTATTACCAAGAGAAGACATGCCGTCAGTTAGCCATGGCTTTCAAACGGCAGACACCTGCCGCAAGCATGTCTGACCAGATGTCCACTCTCCGTGAGACAATGCGCTACCTCTCCAATAGGCAGCAGCAGCAGCAGCACACAACTCACTCCTGAATATAATGTACAGACCTGACACATATCGCCATGAAAGGGATGTTCATCACCAGAAACACCACCACCACCTGAACAGCCAGATACACTCCTACCTTGACTGTGTCCTTTCTCCAGGAGATACACTGAGCTCAGACCCCTTGAACCTCTGGGGTGAGCAGATTGGACCATTGGCCAGAGCTAGCACAGTTTGCCATGGGGGTCCTGTCTTGTACACCCTCAAACATAGCGTTGAAAATGGTTTTCACCACGGCAGGTGGTGTCTTTACCCCTAAGCAGAAAAGGTTGTCTGTCAAAAGCGTGAAAAAACAAACTTATGTAAAGATGAATCAATCGTGGAAAGGTGACGATTTTAAACTCTGTCCCTGATGCCGCTGATTAGCATGTCACTAGTACCACCAACAGTGCCTTCGCTGCCAGCCTGCCATCCTCCTACTCCTGGCTACTACCAGGCCAACACACACACACAGATAAACCCTTTGATGCCCAAAATGGGCAATTTTTTCAAGGCTTGCAAAAAGCCATTGCTTCTTCTTCAACTAAATTTTCAGGATTCACTTAAAGGCTAAGGGAGGTGCGGGTCACCTGATCTCAAGCTCTACCATTCAGCGGGGGTCCTCATGAGGGCCCTAGACTTGGCTCACCATAGTTCGAGCAAGATTTGGGTCCTTATTGAGAAAGGACTATCGCCCCTCCCCCTGGTCTCTCTCCCCTGGGTGGGACCTCAACCCAAATGCATTCTTAGATCTCGGCATTTTCTGGTGCAACACCTGTTCACAGTTTGGGACCGATTGACCTCAAAATTTCCGATAGCCCAACGTCCGGGACCTTTGACCCTGATCATCTGGAACCCGGACTTTACACACACATCATGGGAGAGTCAGGTCTGCCAAAACTAGAGGAAATTAGAGCTCAGTTCCCCGAGGTGCATGTGTCATGGTTTCTTTATAGACAGCTAGCCAACTATATATCCTCTCATCGCCTGGGTGAGACAAAGAGCTG
The DNA here is from genome assembly GCA_027917425.1 of Gastrophryne carolinensis. Taxonomy (NCBI): domain Eukaryota; kingdom Metazoa; phylum Chordata; class Amphibia; order Anura; family Microhylidae; genus Gastrophryne; species Gastrophryne carolinensis. The sequence continues at coordinate 89,150,350 of CM051241.1, forward strand.
TCCGTTGTCAGATATTGAGAAGCTTCTCTCCTCCAAGGTGCAGGTACCCCACGCCCTCTCCTTACTGTATCAAACTCTGATGCACAGCATAAATTTGAACCCCTTGGGGTATATAACCAGATGGGAAAACAAGATGGGCCAGTCCTTTTCAGAGGAAGACCTATCTAAAATGTTCATCTTGACGCATAAATCGGCCGTAGAGAGGGCGGCGCTGGAGAGAAGTTTTAAGATTATCTCGAGATGGTACAGATGTCCAATGGACATCCATAATTTCGCACCCCAGACCTCAAATAGATGCTGGCGTTGCCTGGCAGAGGAGGGAAATATGACGCACATATGGTGGGAGTGCCCGGCTGTCAAATCCTTCTGGGATAAAGTTCTAGACATACACATGGAGACAACGGGCATTGTAGTAAACAACTCACCCCAGCTAGCCCTCCTCTCTCTAGTAGAGGACTCCATATTGCAATACAAAAAGGGCTTACTCCGGCACTTCCTAACGGCAGCGCAAGCTGTTATTCCCAGACACTGGAGGTCCTGGGAAGCCCCTTCCTTAGCAAAGTGGGTGGTGGAGCTCAAACATATCAGACGAATGGAGGAACTTCTTTTGAGTGATAAAGGCTTAGTAGAAAAATTTATCACAACTTGGGCCTGCTGGATTGACTTTCAGGATTCAGATCGTTTCCGAGCTCTGTTACAGTGTTAAATCGTGGACGGAAAAAGGCAGTTGGCTGTACCTTGACCCTTGTGTCGTGATCCTTCACGACACAAGGATTTGCTCCCCCGTTCCAGTTCAGGGTATTTCCCCACTATTTCCCTACTTCCCCCTCTCCCTTTCCCTCTTTTCCTCCCCTTCTTCTCTTCCCCTTTTTCCTTTTCTTTTCGCTTGTCTGTATTATAGTATATATATAGTTTTTTATTTTGTTCCTTCTGTCTTGGGTATTGTTACATTTTGTTACATCCTACCTGACATACCGCTGCTAAGTGCCAAGCGGGAAGACCCCCTACTCAAGCAGCAGGGTGTGGAGATGGTGTGCCGGACTCTCTGACATTGGTTTGTGGCCAAACTGGCTTTGAGGTGAACGGTCTCTGGGTTGATTTTTGACGCCCCCTCCCAGTCATTTCTCAGACGGTGGAACGGGGGTCCTTTGTTCGCTGACCGTTGACCTTCCCAGTTGTGGAGGGGCGTGGAGTTGGACGTGGGGCTTTGGTTTCACATGGTACGGAGAAGGCACACACGTAGATGCCCTCAAATGCGCGTGGGCAGAATCACTGGTACCGGGGAACTGCTGTGGCACTAAATAAAGCTGTTGTAAGGATGTAATGCTGTTCTGTGTACAATATTATGTATGTTTTTGCATTTGATCTTCATCAATAAAAACAGATTAAACTAAATTGTCAGGATGCCAAACCTGCTGCCACCCCCTGTTACAAGTGGGACAATTTTTTGATGGCTTGCCCGCAACTGCCATTACTACTACCAACAGAACCACAGCTGACACCCTCTGCTACTACTAGGCCTACACAACAGCAGGTCTACGCCGTGATGCACAAAATGGGTACAATTATCAAACCTTGTAAAAAACATTGTTTGGTCTTCTTCAACTAAGTTGTCAAGTTGCCAATCCTGCTGCTACCGCCATGAAAATTGGATCATTTTTTGGAAGTTTGCACTACTGCCAACCCTACACAACCACCAGAGGTCTCCTGTCCCTCTGCCTAGTATTTCAGTACTGCTAATGCCCCTACTACCACCAACAGCACCTCCATTTCCACCTTCTGCTACTACTAGGCCTTCACAACCGCAGGTCTTTGCCGTGATGCACAAAATGGGTACATTAATCAAGGCTTGTAAAAAAAGCCATAGTTTTGTCTTCTTCAACTAAATTGTCAAGATGCCAATCCCACTGTTACCACCGTAAAAATTGAATCATTTTTTGAGGGCTAGCCCGCTACCAGACCTATACAGCTGCAGGTCTACCCCATGCGATGCCCAAAATGTGTAAATTTTTCAACGCTTGAAAAAAGCCATTACTTCTTTTCATTTTGCCGGAACTCTGTTGCTTCTCCCTATTTTTTTATGTGCTTCAAACTATCAAAGACAACCACGACAGCTTAGCTAAAGCTGCCAAAGAGTTCCCCTGTTACAGAAAAATTGTGTGCCAGTGCCAACCTCTGCAATTGCATTGTTTGCGTGGTGGCAAAGCCTGTCACTGACCACTATTCTATATTAGCCATGAGCCTACTATTGCTGTGATGTGTGAGTCATCTTTCCATCTGTATCTGCAGGGGTAGAATTCTATTATGCTTTATTTGCATGTGCTGTGTAAAAACTTTCTGTTTAAAATAAAACTGCTCAGAACTTTTTTTATACCCTAATACACATTAACAATGATCCGAGTCTGATGGCACATGTTGATAAACTGCCATTTGCTTGTATTGTAAAATGAGTTTTCTGCTCGGTTTAGTTTAAATTAGGCTGCTGTTCCACTACATGGCTACACACAGATGGGCCTCTTCTACCTGGTTGGCGCATGCCGTATATCCCACTGGATATATTGTGATTTCACTTTTATACTATGGCCAGCCATTTTATTTTGTGACTGATCTATGTCCCTGAAGAAAATTGCGGACATCTTTATAGGGCAATCTAATTCTTAACGGGGACTTTGACAGGTTCTGTATCATTCTAATGCCGACATAAAATCAGGAGTAAAACAAAGGCGGCAATGACTACATGTTTGTTGTGTGTTAAAGCAGACCAAAACTCTTTGGGGCCATTTTCCTCTCCCATTTTGGGATTCCTCACTGTGTGAAACCTCCAAAACCTCCAAAACTCAACATTCCAGCAGGCCTACATACACATCCCCAGCATCTCCAATCTGAAGCGTGCATTCACATAGGTACGGGAGTGCCAGGTGGCCTGCAATGTCACATTTGAGATCCGCCAATCAGCGATCTCAACGTGACCAGGTGGGTGTCGCTACGGGGTGACCAGGTGGGTGTGGCTACTGAGCCACCAGCGAAGAGGAAGCATCCCTCCATGTACATGGGGTGGGGGGGGTGACCTACTGGTGGATGTCCTGTTATTTGTCATCTGAATTACTTTCAGAACCTCTGAGATTATCTGTAAGTTCACAGTTCAAGTTTTGGAATAAACTGATTTTTTTTATTTTAAATTTTATTTCTAGAGTACACCCTAGATGCTATGGGTGCCGGAAGGTCTTGGGTGATAGGTGGGAACCATAACTGGTACTGGAGTCTAAAAGATGGTCATGTCCTCTTCCCAGGGCATCCTGAATTGGGATGCCCTGCTGTTTGAAATCCCCCAGGATCTTTGCAGTGATCCTGCAGTGGCATGCAGAGGAGAGCAGGAGGCACTCGAAACTCATTCAGGGAATATTCATTCAGAATAAATTGGCAGGTAACACAATCTATTCTGATTGGAGAAAAGCCTATACATGTGGCTTCAGATTGCCGGAGAGGTAGTTCACAAAAAGGGGCATCCAAAATCAAGATGTCCTAGTAAAGCAAACCAAAGACCAGGTGAGTGAAAACCCCAGGTTTTGGTCCGCTTTTGTTAAGGGTAAGAGCAAGCAAAGTAAGGGTGGCCACCAGAGTGTTAGAAGCACCTTGGACGTTAAGGGTGGTAAAAGGGGACACTGCATATGTAACACCCAGGGCCTGATTAAAAGTGGTGGAGGCCCCTGGGCACAGAAACTGGTGGAGGCCCCAGATACAGTATTTATTTTTCCTTTAAATTATTAGTCCAGCCAAGTAACCGATTGGTGCTTGTCTGGCACCCGCCTACTTACTGGAACCTCAGATCGAGTTCCTTGTGCCACCCTTGTGCGTGTGCATGCTGCTCGGGAACTCCTGCTTTGCCATTCTTGGCGGGGGGTAGTTTAGTTACCCAGCTGGTCCAGCAGAAAACAATTCCCTGCATTGAGCTGCCAGCGGCTGTGCTTGGTGGCTTATGTGCAGTGACAGCTCTGCACCCATCACTGTAGCGTTGCTGACGGCGGCTTTGCTGCTCTAGACTCTCCGTCCTGCCCTGTGTTGGCTGCCCAGGTGCGGGAGCGGCCACCACGGCCGATAGCTTTGTTGCCGGCCCAGCAGCCCATCAGACTGAAGACTGAAAAGCCTCCTGGACCGGACCATAAGCCAAAGGTTGTTGGAGGCCCCGGGGCACACGCCCTTGCGCCCCAAGCCCAGGTAACATCCTTTAGACTTTTTAAAAAATAGGTATTGTTCCGAGTGCAGGGGGGCATCTCAATTGCAGATGTACCCACGTGTTACCAACTCAGAACAGGAGATGTGTTACCTTACAGCTTGGGCCCCCAGAGAATTTCAGTGCTCTGATTGCCACATGATGGCACCAGCCAATCAAAGCACTTGATTTCTTCGTGGGACCGATCTGTAAGGTAGGATATGCCCCCCTGTGCCCGGAACAACATCCATTTTTTAAAGAACGGGTGTTGTTTCGGGTTTAATTGTATGGGGACAACAGGGAAACATGGGAGTGAAGTTACTTCCGCATCATTTAATAAAAAGCCCAACTCCATAAAAAACTATTTCTCAGCATTTAAAATTAATATACTTTAAGCTTTAAGTCGCTTACATATTATTCTTTCCCCCGTTGGGCTGAAACTATGTTCAGAACTCTAGGATACGGGCGCCACCATCTTGCCTCATAAGTACTCACATACTGAGGAGAGGAGGCGGGTTATAGCTGTGCTTTGCACAAACAGAGCAGAGCTGGGGTCGGGAAAGGACAGCAATCCCAGAATGCAGAGCAGCACAGTCAGAAGACACTTCCTGTTTGCAGGCAGGCTGAGACTGCATGGGTTGCCATCTTGGATGTTTAAAAGCTCAGAAAAGGTAGTAGATACAGGTAGGATGATTTTTAATGTGAGCAATATGTACGTACAGGGTGAGGGAAACATACAAGATAGACTCTTATTTAGAGTGAAGGTCCAATTTAAATGTAGGACCTGAGAATGTTGCTGTATGGGGTCTGTAAATTCCTGATGTCTGCCCCATCAGTAGCCATTACGTCCACTTTAATAAAATATCTCCTTTGTCCTCTGTTTTAATGCTCTTACAAGGGTTGTCCAATCTGCCGCTCAATATTTTGGATGTGCCACTTTGCAGACTACAGATAGGGGTCATCGGCCCTCCTGCCCACTGAATGCTGTCCATTATCTGTAACACATCTCATGATTATGCAAATTGCCGGCCTCTAATCATCGGCCCCATCTCATCACCTCTATTGCAGACCGAGGAAGAAGTTTCCCCGGATTCGAGTTAAAATGCTGGTCATGCCCAGACGCTAAAATGCCTCCGCTCAGCGTACAGCCACACATGTCTGTTAGAGAGATGTTAACTGACCAAATCACCCGCGCAGTCCTTAGAACAACGCACATTATGACTCCATCCATTTTCCATTTAAATGATCCGAGAGCCACCATTATCATTTTATAGATTACCCAGCAGAGCTTGGCTCCTTCCTAATGTACGTTCCGCCTAACGTATGATGGCGCTCGTAAGACACCAATTATAGCTCCGACTTTATGTGTTTTACCTTATAAAGGCGATTGCGGAATAAATGGGATTCCGTTTATAAGAGGAGCGCTGGAATCTCGAGGGGGCGAGTGATGGATTTCAGGAGGAATAATGCGACTGAATGAATAAAGGCAAGGACAGGTTTAAATGGTGAAATCACCCACAACTGACTGTCACAACTGAAGATGAGCAAATGATTCATCGCTAGTGGCGCTTTACGCATTCGACTTAAAGTTAAATTCAGCAAAATGAATCCAAATCCAAAATGAAAGTGATATTGGTGAATCTTTGAGTGATATAATGCGTAACTAAACTTGATGGGGCCCCTGGTGCAAACATTAAATGGGGCCCTATCACTGCTCATACAGTAAACTTTTTCCTGCCTTAAAATGGACCAGAACCCACCCTGGAGACTATGAGACTCCAGGGCAGGCATATTCGGTCCCTCCGGGACATCCCGATTCACGATACCCCGCTGTGTAAAACCCCCCGAGGTTGCCCGAAAAAGTATCTTCTTTCCGGGTCCAACGTTGCATGCGCCAACAACGGCCGCATCCCCGCTATACCTGTAGCAGGAAGCATGCCAGGTTTTTGTGAATGGCCAACACAGGTGCGCTCCCTGTTAGAGGGTAGCGGAGGATGTGGCTGCCAGCCTGTCTTATTGTGGCTGGATAGTGTAATGTGTTATGTGGAAAAAAGTGCAATTGTAATGCTTTGTATGTAAGTATGGAGTTTTTCATAGTAAAATTGATGAATTGATTCTGATGTGATGTCTGGTTGAGGGGGTCATTAATCTGTCTAGTGAAGTAAAAGGGGGTTACCCTACTCTTTTGAGATTCCAATAGTTAAACACAATGCCATCTCATAATATTACAGTATTTGAAGTTAGGGAAATCACATATTGGTATCTCTGCATTGCACTCTGGCAATTAAATAAAACCTGGTGCTCATCTGCCATGTGTCCCTCTGTATGTTATCCAGAGATTCTTATTATTCTCAGGCAGGTCAGGGGTCTCGAGGTGACCTCACCACACCCGGCTTCAGGTGTTGACAGCTCTGCGCTCAATTATCGCAGTGGCCCGTCACCAACATGACGGCTCTGCCTTATTTACACCGGATCTTTTCCCTGCCCGAGGCTGCAGCTCAAGGGCTCGCCACACATTGTTATATTTTGTTTCATTTCTACAGAGAAAAGCCAACAAACCCAAAATGTCATTATTTTTCCTGTGTTTTCATATTGATTTATGTTACACTGTTGCATGCTTTTCAGAATTATTTTCCAAAGCACTGAGGCTGGATTTTCAGTTGGACGAACTAAGCAGGTGCCAAGGGCCTGGACGGGCCACCACAGGAATCTTAGAGGAAGTCAAAGCTTTTTATACCAACCACCCTTCCCTTCCCCTGACAGAGATTAAGAACCAGCTCAGGGGAGCATTCAGCTTGCTGGAGCCTCCCAGAACATAACCCCTCCAGAATGCCTGATATCCTTATCTTCACTTCGGGAAAGCAGAGCCGTGATTGTCCGCCGGCGCACACGTGGACGGGCATTCCGGTGGCCAGCACCGAGTACGCGACCATGGACCATCGGCCAATCACGGGACTCCTTTCCAGACGCTGGCTCGAGGTGAAGATAATGATATTGGGCATTCTGGGGGGGGGGACAGATCTGTTACTCAAGGCCCCAGCTTCCGCTTCCGTTAACATTGTCTGCCTCCAAGTGAGTTTTTTTTCATTGGGATTAGCACAGGGGGAAGGAGGGGGTGAATGGGAAGTTACATAATACTTGGAATTCCTACTGGGAAACAGATCCACAACCCTTGGTGAGAGATCATATGTATAGGCAGACGATATTCTAGTAATAAGGAAATACAGAGGCTGTAGCATTGAAATTAATAAAATGCACACTGGCAGATTGAAAACGTATGCTGTGGCCACTGTTAAATTGTAACAAGCAGGACAGGGGCTTTGCAGTTGCATTAAAAAAACAGCACCCTGTGCTACATTTTGAACTGCCAGGTGCATGGCTGCTTATATACTGTTACTGCTGTGATTGAAAGATCACTCTTAAAAATTGCTGCAGTAAAAATCTGTAGCAACACTGTTTTCTTGGAGCACAGTCAAATTAGTTTGAAATAATATTTGCATGGACATGTTTATGCTTGCATGCAAAGCTGCAAAGCTGCTGAAATGGCTGAATGGCTTCACAAAAAGCCATCCAGCTTCCTGATGGATCCCTTAAGGGAAAGATTTAACCTATACTACAGTCTTCTAGTCGAAAATAACGTTTGTTTTTTGTTTTATTTCAAATTACGGTATGAAATAAAATAAGGCATGATTCAGTAAAGTGAAGACGTTAGAGCGGGATTTAGTAACTCAAAATGTTAACTAGGGTAATGGATGACCAGAAATACATAATTAATTGGTCATTTACGTCAGGCAGCAGTGACGCCGAAATGGGGTTAACAGCAGGGCTTAGGAGTCTACCTAGGCCGGGGGCCAGTGCAGGTGGTACAGGTGATCCAAACTCAGAAGCTGGCATGTTCAGACAGGCTTTGTAATCGATATATCAGACAGAGTCAGCAACAGCGCTTGGAAGAAGCTGTGTTCATACAGGTGAGGGCTTGGCAGCAGCCCTGGTCAGATGCAGAAGAGCTAGCAATAGGGCTTTACAGCAGACATGGTGAGACATGGTAGGGTTGGCAATAGTGCTTGGCAGCAGATGTGGTCAGCTGTAGTAAGGTCAACAACAGGGTTTGGCACAAGACATGGTCAAAGACAAAAGAGTCAGCAACAGTGCTTGGCAAGTAACAGGGTCAGCAACAAGGCTTTGCAGTAGGTAGAAGGCTTCACTGGAGGCTGCAATAGAATGAATGAGCAATACAGTCAACAGCATGCAGTTTCCTGGAGGGGAATATACTAGGCCCCGAGCAGTCCTGAGGCGGTCACAGAATCAGAGGATAGACAAAAGATAACAAAGCAAACAGACTCATGGCACAGCAGGGATCAGTACACAGGAGCAAGCCCCTAGGCTACTGGAGGGCCTAAGGCTTAGCATAGACAATTGGGCCCCAGTACAAACAAAAGAGGGTCGGTACCCTAGTCCAGACAACAGGAGAGCCTAGGCCCCAGCACAGACAATAAGAGGGCTTTGTCCCAATACAATTTACAAAGGGCCTGAGCCCCAGTACACAAGGCTAGGATCATGGCTTACAGAGGACATGCACTCAGAGAAAGAGTTGCAATGATAGCAATGATCCAGCACAGAGGCAGGGCTACACAAAAACATTTATAGGGAAGACACGGGAGGGAATTCCAAACACCTGTGAGAGGGCAGGAAGCACAAGGACCTAGAGGAGAGCAACATAAGTACAACAGACACAGATAAACACAACAGCAGATGGCTCAACAGGGAGAGCAGCAGACTTGGAGCAATAACAGACTGCATGTCACGGGTTCAAGGCCCTGTCGATGTTGCAGCAGTATGGATACTGGAGACGCTTGTTTCCATGTTTTCACGTGTGCATTAGTGATCTTTTTTGCAGAGAAGAAGGATGTGGGCATGCACAGGAGCAGACAAATGGCAGTGACACACAAGATCACACAAGCGCATTATCCTCTTCACACTTGTACATGCCAAATCTAAAAGAAGCCAGAGCAAACAACCATTCAGCACCCAGTAAGGCTTCTCTGTACTGACCCAGTCTATATGTCTCAAGCAGCAACTTAGTGAAGTGACCCACAACGCCACTCCCGACATCTGGACTGCAGCCAGCATGCAGCTAATCGTATTTCAGCACACATGCTGTTCAGCCCTGACTTAACTATGGACCACTGTTGCTGACCCAACATCATCAAATTACCTGGCACAGTTGGAAAAGAAAGGTAGTGGCCATTTTGGAGCTTCCTCCCCCAGTATCTCAGCCATGCTGCTGTCTGAATTCAAGTGACATAACTGACAACGCAGTAAGAGTAACAGGAAGCCTAGAAGCACTTCCTGTTTGCAAGCAGCCAGCAAATGCATGAGCCGCCATTTTGTTTCTAAAATTCACTACATTAGGAGTTTGAAAGAGATAAATGAATTTTTATGTGCAGCAGTCTAAATTGCCCCAGGGAGGGATGCCTATCTGCACTTTTTGTTGTGTTGGTCTGGTTTAAGTCATTTTTGACTGTTGGTCCGCTTCAAGTACCAAGCCCTGTTGTAAACCCTGCCATCTCTGACTATGCCGAATGCCAAGCCCTGTTGCCAGCCGGGCCAGGGCTGACCACATCAAGTATCAAGCCCTGTTGTCGACCTGCCATGTCTGATCATGTCATGTGGCAAGCCCTGTTGCTCGCCTTGACACATCTGACCACATCAAATGCAAAGCCCTGTTTTCAGCCTTGCCAGGTTTGACCATGTCAAGTTCCAAGCCCTGTTGCCAGCCTTGCTCAAGTGCCAAGCCCTGTTGCCAACCCTGCCACATATGCCCACACGTGTTACTGTACTTGGATCACCTGCATCATTCTCACTGGCTGCTAATCCTACTGCTTAGCTGCTGATTGATGTCAAGCTGATTCGATGACAGTTCAGGGCTTAGGTATGTGACTGTGACAGTTTTATACTGGTGATCTGTTACAATAAGTCACAGTAACAGGTGGTCCATTCACTTTCCCTGTGCAAGCTACTTCCTGTGTGACATGTCCTACATATATGACCTGGCTCTGACTTGGGGAAGTTCTTATTGGACTAATCTCTGTTATGACCTTAGATTTAGATTTGGCAATCTTGCTGCTTGCCTACTGCTTCGACCTGTTTTCACACATTTATTAAAGTGGAGCTATAACCATATGTTGACCACTTCCTCATCCACGTATGGCTAGCAATCACGTGACTGCCAGTGCCCAATCTGCATTTCCCCGTGGGCTTGCACATCAAACTTGAAAGGTTTCCGTTGCTTAACTGCCATTTGGTGCCATACATCATGAATGAAGAAGTGGTGACTTGACTATAGTGCCGCTTTAACTTTTGCTGCCAGCTTTTGGATTACTAGTTTTCTCTGCTGAACTTTCTCCAGTAGGCTCACTTGCTTTCTCCTCCGCTGACCTCCATGGAATTCAACTAATGACTCCTAAACTCGACTATTACAAAGGTCAGTACCTGCATTTTACGTCAACTGGCTATCCGGCTGCTCTGGTGACCTTGAACTTGTTCTTTGCAACTCCTCTAGGCTTCAGTCCCCACTGCTTACTGAAAGGCCTAGTGTTACCGTGTGTTAGTGGGTGATTGATTTGTAGTTCTACAGATATTGTTGTAAAACCTTTGCAGCACAGGTACTTTCAAGTAGCTCTATTAGCTCTACCCAGCACACAATGGGACTATGCTGGGCAGAGCAGTAGCTGGGCTTTCTGGCACTCGAGGCAAAGATTCAAGATGGCGCCCCCTTTCTGTGCTCAGCCCCCCCCCCCCCCCCCCCATTGGTGCCCCCTTGACCTGCTGCACCCGGGGCACATTCCCCCTCTGACTCCTCCTGGGGGGCACTGTCCTCTCTGATCCACAAACACAGTCCAAAAAGTAGCCTGCGGTCTAATCTTATAAAATGTAACAGTGGCCTAGTGGTTAGGGAGGGGCCTTGTGACTGGAGGGTGGCAGAGTCGATTCCTGGTCAGGGCATGACTGAAGTGTTCTTGTGCAAGGCACCTAACTCCCCAACTGCTTCCCGGGCAGTGGGTTAAACCTATGGCCCGATGGCCCAGGAATCTCTAAGATTTCAGAGCCCCTTGATTCTCTCCCCCCTGGGCCATCCAGATTTGGAATGAAGCTCACCTTTTCCCCCTGCTCAAACCGCGCATGCAGGAGCAGTGGGCGCCCCCTGCTATACCTTTATCAGGGCAGGCACCCGCCCAGGCCTTTGGAAATGGTCAGCACAGGCATGCTCCCTGTTAGAGGGTAGTGGGGGATGTGTGCTTGGGTCCGCCTGCTTAGACAAAGGGGCAGGAGCGGATACGAGCACGCTGATTGAGTAAGTTAGATTGGGCGACCTGAGGGGTTTCACACAATGGGGCAATCCCGATCGGAAAACAGGATAGGAGTATGCAAGAATGCTACTAAGCTCATTCGTTCCTGAATAAAATATATATTATAACAGATTGCACATAATAATGTATATAATAGATTCCTATTGTAGTCTTAGACCATAATGCTACTGCATATGGTGATGTTAACCAATATTATATATACCAAACATTATAATTACAGTAATAAGATTGTGAATAGCACATATAAAAGATGGTATCCATTGGTCAGCAGGACCAGAAGAATATTCCCACTCATTTGGGTTGATTCAAAGAAACATGTAACAGCTTGGATTTGGCTCACGATCATCCTATTTTTCACGTCCGCTCGTGCGTTCGTATGAACTTGCGAGTGATTCAATAAGCAAATACGTTTCTATCCTAAAATGTACGTCCGTTCGTATGGCAGTTCGGGAATCAGACCTATGTCAGTTTCCATCCTGAATTTTCCGTTTCATTTCTCAGGTTGCAACATTGGTTTTGCCCTTTTTCCTTTTTGGTCTGGACGTAAATCCTTCTGATCTTGCGGCTGCGCACTACAAACTTACCTCATTAAAGTGCATTCTAAATATTTGGTCTTTTATTTTTCTTTATTTCATTCATTTTTTAGTAACCAACCATTAATGAATGCATTTGCATAAGTAAATCTTACTTTGTTTAATTTTTACTTAACTTGCATTTTTTACTTGTGGATTTAATTTTAATATTTCTGCTTCAAATGGTCCAACTTTAAATTTTTAGTGTGGTTACCCACACCCTCTACATACAGATTGCTCACAAATATTAAAAAACACCCAGCAACTTCTGCATGTTATGAGCCTAGAAACAGGCAAGATGGCGGCTCAGGTATTATCGGGCAGCCTGCAAACAGAAAGGGCCTTGTGACTGTGTTGCTCTGGATTCTTTGATTTCTGACCTTTCCATGCCCCCAGCTCTGCTGTGTCTGTGCAAAATACAGCAGTAACCCACATCCTGCACTTTATCCCGCTCTCCTCTCCTCAGTAAGTGTGATGCATCTGACCAAAGATGTGCTTAAATAATTAAACAAAGCAAAGGTAAACAACTACACCAATAAATGCAATCTAAAAATATTTTTCTAGTACCTCAATTTGAAAATAAATAACAAAGGACATAAGTTTCTTTAATTAACGCAAATATATTGCAAAATAAAGGTTTACATGCAAAGGACTAATTAAGGTCCACATTAAAATGCTTTTATAAGGCATACATGAATCAGGTATGCATTGCAATACAATTTATGGGCTCGGCCATGCTGATACATGCAGTTCATTGGAGCACAAGACGCGCAGACTCCTCCACATAGCCAAAAAACCTGTTCACGAACAGCAATCCGGCTGCTAAAAGGTGTCGGCAGTGGCTTTCTTTTAAAACGCGTTTAGAGGTTTCTCTGAATCACACCTAAACACATCCAATTAACCTAAGTTTTACGTTTTGATCGTAAGTTTTAGGATTTGATCCTAAGTTTTACGTTTTGATCCTAAAATTTAGGAACGAACTTCCGCTGATCGTAAGAGCATATACGCATTCGTACGTAGGCTCGTGCGAGTCGGAAATGGCCAAAAAAACAGCAAAAAATGACTAACACCCACCCAAACTTACGATTCTCGATACGAAATCAATTAACTTTTGCTCTTTGAATCGAGGGGATTATCTCTTTATAAAGGAAAATGTGTTCTACAATTACATTGCCATCATATACTGTATTTTTTGCACCATAAGACGCAACTAGGATTTGGAGGAGGAAAATAAGAAAAATAATATTCTAAACCAAATGGTGTGCTAAAATACCTCCCTCCCAATCACCCTATTACAGACAGTGTGCAGAATCCCCCCCATCACCCCATAACAGACCCCACATTACAGACAGTGAGTGAACCAAATGTTGGGCAGTGTGGCATTTCCCCCTCCCATTCTCCATAAGTAGTGTGGCATTCCCCCCTCCCAGTCTCCATAGCCAGTGTGGCATCCCCCCTCACATTCCCCATAGGCAGTATGTAATCCCCCCTCACATTACCCCATAGGCAGTATGTCATCTTCCTCAATCCCATTCCCATAGGCAGTGTGGCATTCCCCCTCCTATTCCCCACAGGCAGTGTGGTATTCCCCCTCCCATTACCCACAGGTAGTGTGGCATTTTCCCCTCACATTCCCCTCTCTTTCCATAGGCAGTGTGTCATTGCCCCTCACATTCCCCATAGGCATTGTGGATTTCCCTTCTCACATTCCCATAGACAGTGTGGCCTTCCCCCCTCACATTCCCCATAAGCAGTGTGGCATTCCCCCCTCACATTCCCCATAGGCAGTGTGGCATTCCCCCCTCACATTCCCCATAGGCAGTGCGGCATTCCCCCCTCACATTCCCCATAGGCAGTGCGGCATTTCCCCCTCACATTCCCCATAGGCAGTGCGGCATTCCCCCATCCCATTCCCATAGGCAGTGCGGCATTTCCCCCTCACATTCCCCATAGGCAGTGCGACATTCCCCCTTCCCATTCCCATAGGCACTGTAGCACCCCCCTCCCATTCCCCATAGATGACAGAAGAAAATGTGCTGGCGCCCCCGTGTTGATGGCCAGGCTGCCACACTGCAGGGGGCCAGAAAAAGGAGCCTCGGACGCTGTCCCCTCCGCTGCTGCTGCTGCCGCCACCAATGCTACTTCTCTCCGACCGGGACACGCCTCCATACAGCAGTTGGGCTGTATTATATTTTCAATAGGCCCCCATCATGCTTATATGGCCAAATATGTAAAAATAAAAGACCTCCAATCTCCTATTTCTCTCTGAAAAAAAAATCTCTTCTATGTACAAGATTTAAGCTTCTTGGTATAATGCAGTATCTGTAAAGTTATTTTTTTTTACCAGGAATTAAACTCAGCAGAACCATCAGATGGCAACTAGAGTGCAGAAAAAAAAGTCACTGGAGCTCGCTTGCTCGCTTCTAATTAGAGATCTGTGAACACACTGCCGCTGGTCTCAGACTCACACCACGTTCCTGATATTTCAGAGGCAGTTATCACTTATTCACACTGTTGTTGTTTGAGACTAAAGAGATGATCTGTCTATCCATCAATTTTTTATTCCCAATGATGAACTCATGTGAGCTGTGTAATGATCCATCTAATTCTGCTACTTCTACTGTTAGTGACAAACAAAATCAGTTTATATGTCTATTCAAATATATATATATATATATATATATATATATATATATATATATATATATATATATTTGTGAAATGTGTATGTTGCAGCAAATGTATGTATAGGGCCTATCTATCTATACACACTGTTGCAGAGGTGTCAAACCCATTTTCACCAAGGGCCACATCAGCATCCTGGTCCTCTTCAAAGAGCAGATAACAGACAAGAAAAAAAATGCAAACCCGAACATTCAAATGTATGGATACAGACAGAGAATGTCCAGGACAGATGCAGAATGAATTTGCCTAGGATTTACCTTGTACAGTGCCACAGAATATGATGGCACTCTATAAATAACAACAATAATAGCACACGTTATTTTGCCCAGAACAGATGCAAACATTGATTTATTTTGCCCAGGACAGATGCTGATTTTTTTGCCCAGGATAGTCATAGAATACATTTGCCAAGGATTAACTCTGGAGAGCAACACAGAATATGATGCCACTCTATAAATAACAACAATAGGCACAACTTTTTTCTTTTGCTCAGGACAGGTGCTGAATTATTCAGCCCTGGATAGCCACAGAATTATATTTCCCAGGACAGATGCAGAATTACGTTTCTCAAGGCAGCACTAAAATCATTTTTCCCAACCCACCTGATAATAGCTAGCAAGTTCCCCTGCAGCATTTGTAGCACCCTCTGCTGTGGAAGTTACTTGGGTGGTTTAGCCCCCCCCCCCCATCCTTGTGTGATGAGAGCTAATTGCACAAAGACACAGAACAGAGTCTACTTTGTCTCCCCCCAAATTGTTAAAAATGAGTGTACCAGCCAACTCAGATTAGAGATGGTGCTGTGCTCACACAGGTATGTGGAGGTGATGCAGGTGTGAGGAGCCTTGGAGTGACCGGGCTGGCTGGAATGTGTGCCACCTAGCCACCACTCACCTGGCAGAGGGTCACATAAAAAGGCTTGGATGGCCACATCAGGCCCCAGGGCCTTGAGTTTGGCAAATGTGATGTACAGTATATGTAAAGAATCTTAAGAGCCATCTATGGTGCTTAGATGTGTATGACACATTATCTGTCTATACACCATGTTATATTTATAGAGATTGTCTGGTGAGCTGTCTATGGTACTGAAAATGTATTTGAAGGGCTTTTCTGTCCATACACTCTCCCATATACATCATATGGCACATATGCTTAACCTGCTGCATCCTGTTGTAGAAAATCTTTATTATGCTATCCTAAATTAAACAAATCTGAATCTATCCATTGTGGTCAGCTACAAGATTCCAAATCATTTAAGTGCTAGTCAAAAGGTTGTGCACCCATGGTATATGGTTTAGTGACCTGTCTATGGTGCTTAAAGTATATACTGTACATATGGCTAATCTGTCTATTCATCAGTTCAAATGCATGCACTGTATATAGAGCCAAGCTTGTGAGCTGGCAATGGGGCTTAACATATACATTATATCTAGAGTTAATCTGTCTATGCACTAGATATGGGGATAACCATATGAGCTGTCAAGGGGGCTGAATATATATATAGGTGTGCCTACCTAGACACCCAGTCATGCATACACACCGGGATATTGGAAACAGGGGTGCACCACCTATAATATCATATACTGTGCTCACTCCCTAATATGCAACCAAACCAAAATGGAGTGGACGTGGAAAAGGCCACACCTCCCTCCCAATGAGGAGCACCAGACAAATATAAAATAATTTACATATTTTATTGACCATTAATTATACTCAAAAATGTGGGCTAAAAATACATGAATGACAAGACACTTTAAAAACACTGCTGCCAGAGCTCCCAATAATCTCCACAAATATTCATATATTATATCTTCCTATTAGAGCTATGAATAAACTGCCATTTAGACAAAAGATTCCCAAATAAACCCAAAAAACACCCTACATTTTTGTGCCGGCACAAAAAAACTACCAAATCCTAGTAATATATATACATGCTGAATCCATATATAAATAAAATGAGCATTATATCCAAATAAAGTACAATGAACAACAAACAACATTCACAAAGTGACTAGTGCATACAAACCAATTCTAATAATTATATGGCAACTGTGCCAAAAAATTCTAAACCAATTACCCTAAAGTAGAGTATCAATCCATATACATTGCACAGAATATCTCAAAGACAAATATATATCTATAAATATTGTTTATCATTACACATGAACAATACAAATGTGGTCAGTGACACTGAAAAAAGTGCAAGTGCCAGCAGCGGTTTCTATAATATATATATTCTTTATTTATTGCATGTTCAAAATATAATTACAAACATACAGAAAATGTACATAGAGACAGTAGTAAAAGATAACCATCAGATTGATACAACACAATAAAAAATTATCAAGTAAGCTTCCTTGTGGTCTTGTTGCATTGCTTGTCTCGGCGCCAAGTCTTGTTACATTTTACTTCTGTGGGGCCTCCCCCCCCCCGCGCACCCCCCAGGACAGAACGTCCCCAATCGGAAGGCCCGGGCCACCCGCGGGGGCCCGCCTGCCCCTTTTCACGAAGTCTAGCCCTGAGAGCTTGGGGCCTGCCCTCACTCCCCCAGGGCCCCTAGTACGTGACCAAGAAGCATCACATGGAAGAGAGATAAAGCAAACAAGGGAAAGAAAGAATACAGCGAGAACAAGACACATCAAGGCCCATTGCTAATGCCCCTACTGAAATCCTTCGGCTAACACCTTATAGTCTGCCGAGTATGCAAATGCTACCCATTACTCCCATCTGAGACAGGGTGCCTCCGACGTCTCGTTGCGCTCAGCGATAATTCCCTCGAATCGCTCCATTTCTGAGACCTTATTGAGCAAGAGCAGAACACTGGGCGGATCTAATTTCTTCCACTGCACAGGAATACATGCCCTTGCTGCATTAATTAGTTGACCCATGATGGATTTCCAGTACCTCTTGGCGGGTATCTCTGAGTGGTAGAGAAGGAAGAAGGCAGGACCCCCCCGGGAACTCCTTCCCCAACACCCTTTCCATTGTTTCCTTAACTGTGGACCAGAATCTTCGCACGCCCAGGCAAGACCAAAAAATGTGTAGGAGGTCACCTCTCTCCTGTCCACATTGCCAGCAGAGAGGGGACACCTCCGGGAACCACTTATGAAGTGTGGCGGGGACCCTGTACCACCCAGTTAAAATGTTATAGTTATGCTCTTTGTATTTGGGGCACCTAGCCGTCTCATGTGCCAGTCTAGCTATTTTGGTCCATTGCTTTGAGGGAAAGGGAATACCCAGGGTCTCCCCCCACCTTGATATATGAGGATCTTATAGGCACAAGAAAGTACATGCCTAATGGGGCCCTCCTCTTCGCAGAGCCTCTCAAATGTGATAAGCCCTCTACCTTCCAGTGCTTGCCGCTGAAGGGATGAGAGAAAATACCTCAGTTGCATGCCCTGCCAAGCACTCCGCCAAATCATCAAACGACTCCCATGCCCCCTGGCGCTGAAAATGACGGGCCCTACCCAGCCCTCCCCTCAGCCACCTCTCCATCGCCCCCCCCCCCCCCAAGACTCCCGACGGGAACGCCGGATTTCCCAGGATCGGGGTCAAACGGAGAGAAAGCCAGTGATATGTCCCTATGCGACCTGCATCTCTGGAAGGCTTTTATGGTAGCCGCGATCGTTGGGTGTCTCGCTGCAGGCCCCAGATGTTGCCTAGTCAGTAAGGGTAGAAATTTTAACAGGAGAGACGTGTTGCTCTGCTCAATCTGCACTCACTGCTTATCTTGTGAGTGTCTACACCAATCTATTATCCTGCATAGGTGCGTGGCAGTGTGGTACAGGCTAGGGTCTGGCAACCCTATCCCTCCATTCTCCTTTGATCTTCTCAAGGTTCTCTTCCCAACCCTGGGGCTCTTCCCCAACCATATGAATCTAGCAAATACGGCACCCACTCACTGCAGAAAGGCGCTGGGGATGTCTATCGGGAACGCCTGTATCAAATATAGCAGACGCAGTAGCAGGTTCATTTTTAAGGCGTTGCACCTCCCAAACCATGACAATTTCTTTTGAGCCCATGCCTCTGTGTCTTTAGTTAAGCTTCGTAGCAGTGGGGGGAAGTTATGCAGAAAGATTGTGTCTAGTGACCTACCTATTTTTGTTCCTAGGTATGTAATGTGGTCACTCGCCCACTTAAAGGAAAAGGAGTTTTAAAGGGCAACTTCCCTGTTCCTTTGCAGGTTGATATTCAAGGCCTCGGATTTCTGCAGATTAATTTTGTAATTCGAGACTCCCCTGTAGGCGTCTAATTCTTGCATTAAGTTAGGAAGAGTGACCTCAGGACATGACACAAAGAAAATCAAGTTGTCTGCATAAGCCCCAACTTTATAGTGGCCCGAGGGCAGGGAAATTCCCTGGATGTTGGGGTTCGCCCTTACCGTACAGAGAAAGGGTTCCAGAACTATGATAAAAATGAGTGGTGAGAGAGGGCATCCCTGCCTTGTCCCGTTCCTGATGCTGAAAGCCTCCCACAGCAAGCCATTGACTCTCACCACCGCTGACGGGCGCTGGTAGAGGCTAGTAGTTCAAGATAACATGCCAGGCCCGAGGCCCACATGCTGTAGGAACCCCTCCATATAGTCCCACTGTACCCTATCGAAAGACTTTCAGCATCGGTGGTAAGGAGAATCGCAGGGAGCTCCTTCTTGTGGATTAGGTCCATCAGATTTAGGACCTTAATCGTGTTATCTCTCGCCTCTCTGAAAGGCATAAACCCCACCTGGTCCAGGTGTATAATGTGATGCAGGTGTGGGGACAAGCAGGTAGCAAGTATTTTAGCAAATAACTTTACATCTGTGTTGAGCAGAGAAATTGGCCTATAACTGGAGCTCTGCGCTAGATCTTTGCCCTCGTCCGGTATGACTGAGATCTGGGCCCGGAGACTATCACTAGGAAGGGCCGCGCCTGCTGTAATAGAGTTTAGTGCCTCCAGGAGGTGCGGGGATAGGACTCCAGCAAAGACTTTATAGTAGAGCAGTGGCAGTTCATCAGGTCCTGGTGTTTTCCCATTTGCAGAGTCCTTAATAGCCCCCGCCAGCTCCTCTGCAGAGATAGGGTCCTCCAATTGTTCAATCAATTCCTGCGGTAATATAGGGAGGCCTGACTGGACAATGTACTCGTCTATTTTCGCTAGTTTGTCACCCTGTGAGTGGGAGCGGATGTTATATAGCGCCTTGTAGTATTTCCTGAATACCTCTGCTATTTTTGTCCCTGTGGACTATCTTCCCTCTTTGGCCTAAGATTTTGGGGATGTATGTTCTTGCCCTTTCCCCCCTCAGAGCCGAGGCCCGAACTCTCCCACACTTATCTCCAGTTTCATAAAAGACCCTCGGGCTCTTAATGAGTTGGATTTTAATCCTGTCACTGTAGATCTTCCAGAGTCAGTCTCTGAGGGCAGTCAGTGATGCTAATTGCGCTCCTGCCAATGTCTGCTTGTGCGCAGCTTCCAATTTTTTAATTTCCTCCAACAGATCAGCGATTTGTTTGCACCTCTCTCTCTTAACCCTAGCCCCCCCGGATCAATGCCCCTCGTATAATACATTTATGAGCTTCCCACACAACCGGAGCACATATGTCCAGGGAGGCGTTCTCTTGAAAATAGTTTTGCAAAACCTGCTTCGTCTCTTTTCTGATCAGGGGATCCTAAATTAGAGATTTGTTTAGCGTCCATGACCACACGTGGCACATGGTCCTGAGGGGCTAGTCGAATGCTAACCGGAGCGTGGTCAGAGACTGTAATGTTGCCTATTGAAGCAGAGGAGACCAGGGGGAGAGAGTGGTGCTGAACCAGAAACAAATCAATTCTGGAGTACATATTGTGTGGGGGGGGGGGGAAGAACATATAGTCCCTAGTATTGGGAATAAGAATCCACCAGGGGTCCACCAACTGGTAGGCGTGCAACATTTTCCTTACCCTTAGCACAGGACATGTAGGAGTGTCCCTTCGAAGTGTCTATTAAAGGCTCCAGGGTTGAAGTCCCCTCCTATGATCAGCCTGCCCTATGCAAATTCTGCCAGCCCCTCCAAGATTTTCTCTAGAAATCTGATCTGCCCCGTATTTGGGAGATAGAGGTTTACCAAAGTGAAGAGCTCAGATCGGATCTTCCCCTTAACGAACAGCCACCTCCCCTCTCTACCACTCAAGAAATACCTTATTTCTGAAGGTTGGCAGGTTGGATGACTTGAAGTGCGTCTCCTTTAGAAAGGCCACATCTGCCTTTGACGCTTTGAGATTGTTCAATATCATGGACCTCTTCTCGGGGGTGTTCATCCCTTTTACATTAAAAGATACCAGATTAGTCTCACCCATATCAGCACTCGGTAAGGGGCTCAAATACAGCACAGAGAAAAGAGGGAGAGATCGGTCATGTTGATCACGGGAGGCAGACACAACCACACACCTGTCCTGAGTAGTAGCTAACCCTTACAGCTCTTGTATCTCTGGGGCCACAATGGGGCGAAGGGGAGGTAAGCAGGGACAGGGGAAGCAGAGGGAGAAAAGAAAGAAGAATAGTTAGGAGGAAAAGACAGAACAGAAAAACTAGAGAATATACTCAAAACCTACGGCAGGGCCTTCAGCCGGGTTCCGCACATTTCTATTCGGACCCCGCCAACTGCCCACCCAGAGGGGAACTAAAATTCGTCTTACGCTTAGTCTCAACTTCCCCCACAAGGGTGAAGATCGACACCAGCCTAACTGGGGGAACTATGTCCAGCACCAGACTCAGAGGTGTTAACACCTCAGTCCCCAGGGCAACATTTATCAGTTGGGCAACTACTAATAACCAATTAACTAAACTTCAACTGCAGGAAAGAAGGAGCAACAAACAAAGCATATAATCATGATTCAACAACAGGAGGGGCCAGTTCTCCTCCTTGGGGTCGAGCGTCTCCGGCCGCCCCCCCTCCCCGGAGCGCCAGCAGGGGGACCAACAGGCCCAACTCCCATTGGAGCACAGAGGCGTGGCGAGGCACCCCCGCTCCCCCCAGTGTGTTCCTGCTTGGCCCGCCGCCCCCCGCCCACACCCAGCAGGAGCCCCCCCCCCCGAGACCCCCAGGTACCCCCGCTCCACCCCCTTCAACTTTTCTCTAGAGACCAATACTATCAAGGCTTCCGGATCACATCTCTCTGTCCATTGGACCGGGTCGCCTCTCCTATAGCCTCTCTTCGCGCCTTTCGCCTCTCATCCCAGGTCTTCTTAAGCGGGGACGTCTTTGGGGCAGTCCGCTGCATCTCTGTGGGGCAACTCCGTTGAAGGCGAAAGCCAACTGAGGACCGGGATGGGGTCGCAACCCAGGAAAAATAAGAGGCCCTCGAGTGTACCTAGAGAGGTCCGGCAAGATAGTGATCCTTGCCCCGTCAAAGTCCACCGGGCCATGTTGCCAGGCTTTGCGCACTATTTCCTCCTTCACGTTATAGAAATGGATCCTGCATATTATGTCTCTTGGATACGCTGGGTCAGGGTTGCGTAGGCCCAGGGTCCTGTGTGCTCTGTCAATTTCAATCGGGGTATACACATTTCTCCCCAAGAGTGTGTTAAAGATAGTGGTTATAATGCATCTCACGTCTTCCCCTGTAGTAGCTTCTGGAATGCCTCTCAGCCGTAGATTATTTCTTCTGTGCCTGTTTTCAAGGTCATCGTGTTGCAGCTGGAGTTGCAGGATTTGCAGGTTCTGTTGTTCCACTCGCGCTGCCAGGGCCGTTATCGCCACCTTGCTAGACGTCTGATTGGTTGTGATCCTGGAGTCAAGCGTTTTGATTTTCTCCCGCACTTTCGCAATCTCTTTCTTGTATGCTGATGTATAGCTGTTAATTAGCGCTTTAAAATCTGCTCTGGATGGGATGGCTTTCAGGAATGATAGGGTTTCTTTATGTATACTATCGGCCCCTGGACCTTTCCCTGGATCAGCTCTTTCTCAGTGTGCCAGTAGCGGGGTGGAGGAGTCTTCCGGAGGCAGCGGAGTAATTGAGTTAGACTGAAGGAGGGACCCCTGAGGAGGTGAAACATCTGGTTGCAAGGTTCCCATTAGGGGGGATGGTTCTGGAAACCTTTCATCATCTTGCTGCGTGAGCCATGGCGAACGGCTACATTGTGAGGTATGCAGTGCACCAGACACCCACGTCATTGTGTTAGGTGGTATTTGCGAGGTGCTTAGCTCCAGGAAGCCGGTTTCTCCCTCATCTGCTTGTGGACCTGGGGGGCGGGGTGGGAGACGCAGCGAGTCACCTCTTAGGGTCAGGTTGTGGGTCTCCACTTCTCCTGAGCTATCTTTAGGGGGTCCCCTGCGCC
Organism: Gastrophryne carolinensis; assembly: GCA_027917425.1. Classification (NCBI taxonomy): domain Eukaryota; kingdom Metazoa; phylum Chordata; class Amphibia; order Anura; family Microhylidae; genus Gastrophryne; species Gastrophryne carolinensis. The sequence goes on from CM051241.1 coordinate 89,173,477, forward strand.
CCGGGCTTCCCGCTCTTGGAGTATAGGCATAACGTGACAGCCTGGTGGTCGTGTTATCCCTTGGGTCCCGGGTTTTCAGGCTCTCCCCCTCCGCAGCTTTCCAAGGGGCCATCTCGGCTTCCACATATCCGCTCCACCTGGGGCGTCTCTCTCCCTCTTCCGGGCTGCAGCACATTTCCCCAGACAAGCCGTCCTTCCGCCCCCCCCCTCATTATGTCCCTCTGCTCTCTGATCAGGGCTCTGTTCACATGAACCAGCTTGCCCCCTTTCCGAAGTGCCCCATTCAGTTGCTTCCTCCGGCACCATTTTGTGCCCCTTAAAATGGAGGCTACACTTTCCAGCTCCCTCTGCGGCCTTTCACATCTGCTGCCTTTCCCTCTGCGAGGAGTAGGCTCCCTCCTAATCCCCGCAGCCTCACACTCCATTGCTCGTTGTCTAGGGGGAGGTACCTGAGGCGCTCCGCGGCCAGGCGGCATATTGTCGCTCTCATCCGCCGCCTCCTCCGATTGTGTTCGGGTCCCTCTCCTGGCTTCTTCCGCCTCGCTTGTCACGGGCCGGCTTGTCTCGTCTCTCCGCCTCTCCTGCCACCGCACTGCTTCACCACTGTCGGACGTCTCCGATGCCATTTCTACTCGCTCGCCGGCCGGCCCTCGGATCTTCTCTCCTCATCTCTGCTCCAAGTATTTCCTTCTTTCCTCTTATTCTCCTTCTTTCAGTGCTTTCCTGTCATCTTGAGTATGCTTTTCTCCTTCTGTTGCCTGTTATTTCTTTTTTTTAGCCTGTGGGGGACTGGAGCTTAGGAACTCACGTCCTCTTCATCAGCGTGCTAGGCCACGTCCCCGCCAGCAGCGGTTTCAATACAATTATGAACAGATATAGGGCAGTCCAAAGTGGCTAATGGAGGAGAGGGAGAAGCAGCGAACCACCCGCGCACACGGCTCCCGTACCGCTTCTATGGGTGAGGGTGACAAACATACACACCGGGATATCGCCTTTTATGGGAGTTATAATAAGCTGACCTTTCACTCTGTGCTTATATCTAATTTACCTGTTTGGACTTACCTGGGATGAGAAGTTCAGCACGTGGTGGCGAATGAAAAGACTTTAATTGGACATTTTAACGTATAAAGATTAATTGTGCGCTGTGTTTTTACCTATATTTTAGAGATCTATTGAGATGTTGTCATGGGGAGCTCCACAGGCAGGGCTCCCCATCAGGACAGGAAGGCTTTCATCTAAGGACCTACAGTAACAGCAGGTAAAATGCAACTTAAGGAATACAACACAAAACATAAGAACCTTACAGAAAGTAAGGGAGTGAAGCCTAAACTGAACTAAACAACATAAACCCCAAAGGTGCTGAAGATGTGCAGGATCTCAGCAGCCTTGTGGAAGCAGGAAAAGGACTCGCTGGGCCTGACCGAGATGAGCCTTGCCATATTTGGGCTTTGTGAAAAATGGTTAAAAGAAAGTTGGAACCCGCCCCCTCCTGGGTTGGTGAAGGCCAGCTGCAGTAGCAGTATACACTGGGAGATTCAGATAACCATGGCGCCTCCCTCCTCTACTGAATTACTAAAGGCCGGCTAGCCAAGGATGAGGAACATGAAGAGCGTCACCACCTTCTGGATTATTGAAGGAATCGACAGTGGCATAACTAAATCTGAATGGGCCATGGTGTGAACACTGAATGGGGCCCTGTTAGGGCTCATACAGTAACCTTTTCCCTGTCATTGTACCTGAATTCAAGTAAGACTGAAACAGCAGAGACAAATAATGCTTCTTTTTTCTGTACATGATGTCATGAGGGTCCAAATCTAATACATATGGTAAAGAAACAACAATGATGGGGCTCCCTGACCTTATGGGCCCCGGTGCGGCCGCAAACTCAGCACCCCCTCGATCAATTAACAGAATACTGCCCAACCCTAGCTGTGTGGAAGGAGGATAAACCTTCAGCTGAGATATATTTAGGGTTTATCTGTCTATACACCCACCCATTTATATGGAGATAATCTAGTGAGCAGTTTATGGTAGGGTTTACCTAAAGTATTTACACAGCAACCAACACAAGGAATAATAGATATACCCATCACCTCTTGCAATGGGTGGAGCCATGCAAATCATCTCTTAGTGCCATCCAAAGCACTCAGGAAGCAGCTGAATGTGCAATACCAAGGATCAGCTTAGAACTCACCTTTCACTTGTGGACATGTGTTTCGTGTGTGTGTGGTCCTTATCAGCACAAGACTTCAAGCTTTTGGCTGTGGGGGGGGGGGTGAGACTGGGAGGCCGATTTATTAATAGCGCCAGGTAGCGACAGATGAGCGACAGTAGCGTGATTTTCACAGCGCCGGCTAGTATTCGCTGTGCGCGGCCGTTGTTCGGAGTCGGTGTGCGGTAATGTTGAATACGGGGTTAGGAGTCGCTGTTTGACAGGTTCCGCGCTGTATGGGAGCGCATGACAACGAATGGCCATAGCGAACGGCTCCTAGCATATTCATTAACAAATCACGCTCAAAAAATTCTCGCGCTGTAAAATGCATGTTTAAACCCCAGAGCGCTGGCGGTGATGTGTTAAAAGTAGTTTTTTAACCCCCAAACAACCTTATTTTTGGAAAAAAATAATAAACAAGTTTTTATAAACATTTTGTAATATGAATACATTAATATCAGACCTGTAATATCAATTCTGCACAAATTTTTTTTGTTTTTTTTACCTTAAAAAAAAGATATAACATTGCAGAAGTGGTCACCGAATTTTTGACATTTAAAAAAAAAAAAAAAAAAAACATTAATATCAATTAATTATGAATATTTAAAGATTGCTCCAATGAAATGCATTGGAGAGCGCCAGGTAGCGAGAGGTCATACCTGGCGCTGTGATGGGATTAGCAGCGGCGCTGTTCGCTGAAGTCTGCAACATGATGAATCCCGCGCTAGCTGACGCTCTCGCCGGCGCTAGCCTCATTTAGCGTGATAAATGCGTGATTGTGTTCGCAGCCTGGCGTTCTGGAGTCGGTAGCCGCCGATAGCTGGCGCTACCTGGCGCTAGTGAGACACTACCTGGCGCTATCCCTTGATAAATAAGGCCCATAGTCTGTCTATACACCCATCCGTGTATATAGATGTACAAGGTTCAGGTACAAGTTCAGGAGCTGTCTATGGTGCTGAATCTGTTTGTTTATGTGTTTTCACATGTATTGTGACATAGCCCAGGTTATAGAAAGACCCATGTTAGCGATTATGAAAGAGGCCGAGAAGCCTGGATGTGTAAATATTAGCTATACCAGAGCACTGCACATCCTGATAGTTTCCAGGAGCTTTTGGGACAGCTCCGAAACGAAAACAGCTGCTGCAAAGGGTCTTGGGAGAAATCCCATTGTCCTGCACCATACAAATAATTTCCATTTTAAAGTGAAACCAAACCCGTGAATTTCACTTTGCCTGATTTTATACCGCACCCCTGGGACATCCCGATTTAGGATACCCCACTGTGTGAAACCCCCCAGATTGCCATGTGCAGACCTGTTGCCGTTCCAATGGCACCTACGAAGGCTCTCATCTACTCGGAGGTGCCGCTGAAGTGAAACAGCTCTGATTAGTGTGAATAGGGAATTGGGAGCGGCCGCATCCCCTGCTGCCCTGTGCTCACGCCCCAGTCTATCTGAATGGCTGGGGCGTGAGCGCTCACACAGCCCGAGGATGTGGGGATGTGGCCGCTCTCACTCCTCATTCACAACAATCAGAGCCGCCTTGCTGAATTATGTCAGTTCAGTGGGAGGCTCTGATTGGATGAGAGCCCACGCAGGCACTGTTGGACCAAGGAAAGGTGAGTGATTACCGGCGTCCTATGAGGTTTCACACAGTGGGGTATTCCAGTTTGGGAGGCCCCAGGGGAAGGCCAGCAGCTGGCCCTGGAATCTTTTAGATTCCAGGGGCAGGCCAAGTGGGTTTTGTTCTGCTATAACAAAACACATATATTGAGACCAACTTGGATCATTTCGGACACAATTAAAGGCATACAAATAAAGGCATACACAATTAAAGGCATACACATTCAGTCAACTTAAAATAATTTATATCCTAAGAACACAAGTAATTTATCATTGTCTAACTCAGCAATAACCTTCATTCAGCTGCTTATGCTCACCAGAGTTTACCAATATCCTCTTATACTCACTGGGAAAAAGGACCTCACTCAGGTCAAATGAAACATTGGTCTTCCTGGAGACTAACTTTGCCAGTGATCCCAGGGCGCATGCACAGCGCATCCCGATCACCTCCATCTGAGGTGAGTACCTGTGCCAGGTATTTCTGAATGGTCGAGATTTTGGGAGAGAAATGTTCTCCCATTTGATGAAGGATTCTAGCTGCTTAACAGTCGTGGATTTTTGTTTCATAATGCCCCAAATCATTTAATGATGAAAGTCCTGGACTGCAGGAATGTCTGTCCAGCACCAGACTCTTCTGCATGCTGTTGTAATGGGTGCAGTAAGTGGTTTAGCATTGTGTTCACATATGCCTGGCCTTTCTTGAAAGAGATGTCTAGATGGGAGCCTAGGTTGCTCTAAAACCTTTATAAACTGTTCTACATTGCTAGTGCCTGTTAAAGTGGACCAAAACCCAGGATATAGACTACTTGCCCCCAGGGCACCCTGATCGGGGATGCCCCACTGTGTGAAATCGCCAAGGTCGGCGAAGCAAACTCCTCTTCCCGAAACAAACCTCTTCTCGGTCCTACGGCGCATGTGTGACCGCTCATCCAATCAGTGCACTCAGATCCACTGACATCCCTTCATCTAAGGCGAGTGGCTCAGAGCGTGCTGACGGCCACATCCCCTGCTTCCCCTAACAGAGAGCATGCCCGGGCGGCCATACACAAATGCCTGGCTTAAGCACATGCCCTGCTAGAGGGATAACGGGTAATGTGACCACAGCTTGTGCATGCCACATTGACCTGGAAAAGAACGTAAGTGTGTGGACTACCTGGGGGGGTTTCACACAGCGGGGTATCCCAATTTTGGATGCCCTGGGAGGAGAGAACTGATTGCCGTGGGTTTTGGTCCACGTTAAGAACAGTAAGCTGTCCATATTAAAGCCACTAATGCCAACCCAATACAATCAGAGATGCAAGCTGCAGAAACTGCACTAAAAACAAGCTGGGCAACAATCTGTAGATTATTTAAAGAGGAACATCGGAGGCCCTAGAGTCTAAAAGTCTCCAAGGCCATCTGAGTTTCACTCCTTGGGGTATCCTGAATTGGGATGCCCCCGCTGTGTAAACCCCCCCAGAAGCCCCATTTCACTCAACTTGTCCCGAAGCCCTCGCCGCATCTGCACCGCGGTTGCATGCCGGTCCACCTCTACCTGTGTGCGTACCTGCGGCCAGCCTTTCTGAATGGGCGGTGCAAGTATGCAATGGCTAGATGGTGAGCGGGGGATGTGTCCGGTAGCGCACTCAGCTCCCTTTGGCAACGCTCAGCAGCTTAGCCGCCAGCGGAGCTGAAGGGAGCCAAGTGAAAGAGAGAGCGCTGATTGATTAAATGGGACGCTCAGCCGATGAGCGCTAGTTCTCACCGGAGTCTGTGTCGTGGGAGCGATAGGAAGATGAGTGACCTAGGGGAATACACACAGCGGGGCATCCCAATTTGAAAAGTGAAAATCAAGTGTGTTGTTCCTCTTTAAAGAGTTACACATTTTGTCTCACTCCATTTTGGCTTCTGGCTTGTGTTGATATATGCCATCTTCTTTACATGGCATAGCTGTAACCTGCATTTGTGGATTGTGTTCACAGACAATAATTTCTTAAAGTATTCCTGAGCCCATGCAATGATTTGCATTACCAATTGTGCTGTTTGAGAGCTCACAATTGACTATAAATACTATAGTTTATTATATATAGTGGAGTTGATTTACTTAGCGTTCGCAGGGCATTCACTGTGCTTTTCCTAGTTTGCTGCATTTACTAAAGTTAAAGTGGCCTATTTACCAAGGCCATGTTTGCAGTATTTATGTTGTGTTGTTTTTGCTGGTGAAAGGCTTTTCAGTGCGCCAGCTTTTAGCAGCGAATCCCATAGGAATCAATATTATTTTTGGCAGGAATGTCTTTTTATGTAATTTTTACATCTGTCAATCGAGCTTGAAGGTCAGATAGATAACTAGTATTGGAGAAAATTAATAAAACAGTTTTCACAGTACTATTTTTTCTAACTATTTTTTTGAGGCTTGGCAAACACCCCACACACTCTAGAGACACCACACATACATTCTGAGACTAATCCCATGCTTCCATAAGCTGTAAATGTGGGGTTCAGCTAGATTTCTTGTTTTGGCAAAGCAAAAGTTCACCCACCGTCAAGCGAACCAATACAGTGGGGTGCTTTAACACCACGCAATTGCATGGGGCCCCCACCTCTTAGGAGCTCCCCAGAACTCTGCTGAGTGAACACAGCGGCTGGCGTCTTACTGTCATACTGGTGTCATACTGGTAATGCTGTCAGTGCTGAGGCTACATGAGAAAGAAAGCTGCTTCTCTCTGTCATTCATTTCTTTAATATTGTATTTTGTTATATAAAAATGCCTTTGATTAGGACCCCGAGACACAACTTTATCATGGGGCCCCAGAAATTATCACCCAGTCCCTGCCAGTATATATATATATATATATATATATATATATATATATATATTGACCATCAGCCTTGTGCACATCTTTTTATTTGATGTACTGTACTATTCAAAGTCGAATGTCTTATGAATTATGTTGAAGAACACATTTTTAAAATGATTCCACCATTGTTAGATTCTTCACAGATTGGTGAATCTCTGTCCATCTATTTTTTGGGCACTTTGCTTCTCTATCATGTTCTTTTAATACTAAATCAGGTGATTGGTTGTAAATTGACCTCCTAAGTATCTTGCATTAGTAAACCTAAATTCTCTGGCCTTTTGTTAACCCCGTCTCAACTTTTTTAAATGTGTTGTTGGCATCAGTTTAAATGTTTTCAAATGAATTTGAAACATGTCTAACCTCTGATATGTGGTTTCACGTGCATTCTTGTTTTTTTTTGGTTTGTTTTTTTTTAACATCTTTCACAATGTTTATACTTTTTCTGAACTGTCTTTAAAGTGGACCAACACCCAGGGGGGATCGGCCCAGGAATCTAAAAGATTCCTGGGCCGATCAGATCCCTCCCCGCTGGGCATCCGAAATCGGGATGTCCCGCGGGGTGAAACCCCCCAGGAAGCCCAGAAACCTTAACCCCGTTCCAACGGCGCATGCGCGGGCCACGGCCGCGTCTCGCGCTTCCCTCTTGCAGGGCGCACACCCGCGCCGGCCGTTTGTGAATGGCCGGTGCGGGCGCGCTCCCTGATAGAGGAAAGCGCGAGACGCGGCCTCCAGCGCTCAGAGCCGCTGTGGTTGGACGCCGCTTGTACGTGCATACCACAGCGGCTCTGAGCGCTCTGATTGGACGAGCGCCCGCGTAGGAGCGTGGTGAGGTGAGTGTTTCCGGGTGTTCTGGGGGGTTTCACACAGCGGGGCACCCCCAATCAGGGTGCCCCACTGAAGTGGACCAAAACCCAGGATAGTGAAAATCCTGGGTGTTGGTCCACTTTAAGGGGAAACTCCATATTTGTCTGGTTTTTGGTGTTCTGCCTTATTATTATTTTCTTCTTCTTTTAAGATTGTGCCCCCAGACCTGTGATTTACTTATCAGCATGCTTTGTCCAAGTTGCTGTGTGTCTGCCTTGGTAAAGTAGGAGTGGCTGTCTTGCCCTTCATTAAAGCTCCTAGTATCCTTATCTCACTACAAATCCCAGCAAAGAGCCAGCATGGGTCTGACACTGCCTCTGGTAAACTACTGATTTTAAAGTAGTACTGGTAGAAAGTCACAAGCCACCACGTGGAGAGTCCCATGTTAGGATTTATATAGGGGAGCTAAAGAGACACTCTACTCAAACGTAATGGAAAATAGGTGCTTTCCTAGAACGGAAAGTATTTGCACAGCAGCCAACACAAGGTAAAATAGAATTGGCCGTCTCTCCTTGCAGTGGATGGAGCTATGCAAATCATCTCTTTATGTCTCAGAGTCATCCAAGGCTTTCAGAAGCCACTGACTCTGCAATGCCACAGATTAGCTTTAAATGTATACAGCCAAACACTGTCCACATGTTGTTTCGAGCTTTTGACTCTCATCAGCTTAGTAAAAAGATTATTTGCATAGATCCACCCACTACAAGGAGTGATGGGTAATCCCATTGTGTTGGGTGCTGTGCAAATACTTTCTGTTCTAGGAAAGCACCTCTTGACTGGTCAATCCCTTTAATGAGCCATTGACACAGCCCCTACTTACCCTTCTTTATTTATGCATCTAGAAAATGATTGCCTTCACCTTTATTCGTTTGAGCCATCTGCTGGACATTTCAGCCATATTTGTCCTATCATTACAGCTGTCACCAGCGATGGCCATTAGCAATCATCTATGAATAGCCATAGAGGGGGAAAGTCTCCGCATCAGTGCCTGGTCACAGCAGGTAGAGGAGCTGAAAGCCAACGAGCAGCTGGAGGAAGGAAAGTGCCTCTATGTTCATCCCATAAATAGAAACAATATACTTGCTCCGTGCTGTTAGATCTGTTCTCTCATCAGCAGTGTCTGAACACACGAAATAATTAAATGGAGGAAATATCTAACAATCTCAAGCTTTCCTTTATATAGTGAAACAAAGAAACCAATGCTCCACAATGCAGCAGACACATGTCCTATTGATTGGCTTCATCTGCCAAACAGGGTGAGCCACCGATCAAGCATCAAGTCAAGTGAAGAGTATTCCTACATCCAAATGACCTCTGTGGGAAATCCTGGCATGCGTATGTTTGCTGCGGTGGGGGTGGTGAGTTGTGCCTACCCCATGAGTGTTTGGTAACCTTGAGGTCAATAATGGATGGATGGTTTCTGGACTCATGCACACTAGTGACCCAACTAGTGTCATGAGCAGCACACCAACAGATATAAAGTGAAGCAAAAACAATGTAACCCGGGTTACAGCTTGCCCCAGGGCATTTCAATTTGCGGTGCCTCACTGTGTGAAACCCCCAGGTTCACCCAGTTCTCCAATTGATTGGGCAATCGTATGGCAATTGAGTGGGTCCCACCAGCATAAACAACACCCCTGCCATGTATATTTGAATAAATGACAATGGGTGTGTGCAGACTAAGAGAGCAACCCAGGGATGGACCCTGGAAATCCAATCATTTGGAATTCAATGCAATAACAATGATCACTGATTGGAGGGGAGCATACACATGCATTGTGAAGTTTTGGATCGAGGTGAGTTACAGGGCAAACCCAGGGGCTTTACATATTGGCATGTCCCTGAAAAGCAGACCATAATCCAGGAGAAGGAAAATCCCGGGCTTTGGGCCTGGCTGGCTGGACAAGAAGAAACAAAAAACACAGAAGCATTACTAAATGTGACCGGGCCCTGGTGCAGATGTTACTTGATGCCTACTTCAAGGCCCATACAGAAACCTTTTTCCTATAATTTTACCTGAATTGGATGCTATAAAGCTACTGGAATAACAAAGACTAATGTTGCTTATTTTCTGTACACAATGGTTTGAGCTCAAATTTGATGAATAAAAAAGGTAGCAAAGCAACACTAATGGTAAACCAAAGGCTGGCTTATCCTTTTTTTGCATCAGGATGTGGGACAGCAAGGAATAAGAACGCTCAGATATCCTACCCACAAGCTTTTGATTATAACCTGTTCATCCTAGTGCAGGACTGAAGTACCTTCAGCCCACCAAAGAAAATCATTCTTAGGGCCCACCCTTCACCAAGCTGAAGGTTGGAAGGTGGCAATGAAGGGTTGATGTTTTGAAGGAGATGCATATGGGATGGGGTTGAAAGGGAAATGCAGCATCTGAACACACAGAATAATTAAACGGAGGAAATATTTAAATAGTTTTCCTTCATATAGTGAAAATGCCGCAGACACATATCCTATTGATTGACTTAGAGGCCGATTCATTAATAGCGCCAGGTAGCGACAGATGAGCGCCAGTAGCGTGATTTTCACAGCGCCAGCTAGTATTCGCTGTGCTTGGCCGGGGTTTGCTTGTTGACAGCGACTCAGTCGGTGTGCGGTAATGTTGAATACGGGCTTAGGGGTCGCTGTTTCACAGGTTCAGCGTTGTATGGGTGCGCATGACAACGAATGGCCAGAGCGAACGGCTTGCTGCAGATTCATTAACAAATCACGCTCCGAATTTTTTCGCGCTGTGAATTCCTTGTTTAAACCCCAGAGCGCTGGCGGCGATGGGTGTTAGATAGTTTTTATAAACATTTTGTAATATGAATACATTAATCTCAGACCTGTAATATCAATTCTGCTCAAATTTTTTTTTTTTTTTTTACCTTAAAAAAAAATCCTAACATTGCAGAAGTGGTCACATAATTTTTGACATTAAAAAAAAAAAAAACATTAATAGAAATTAATTATGATTAATTAAAGATTGCTCCATTGAAATGCATTGGACATCGCCAGGGAGCGACAGGTCATACCTGGCGCTGTGATGGGATTCGCAGCGGCGCTGTTCGTTGCAGTCGGCTACATGATGAATCCCGCGCTAGCTGTCGCTCTCGCCGGTGCTAGCCTCATTTAGCTTGATAAATGCGTCATTGTGGCCGACGCCGGGCGTACTTGAGTCAGTAGCCGCCGTTAGCTGGCGGGACCTGGCGCTCGTCAGACACTACCTGGCGCTATCGCTTGATGAATAAGGGCCTTAATCTGCCAAACAGGGTGAGCCACCGATCAAGTCAAGTGAGCATTTTCCTCCATCCATTTGCCAAATGACTTCTGCAGGAAATGTCATGCTTCCAAATCCTGGCATGCCTGAGTTTGTGGGTGGTGGGTTGTGGGTCCCCAGAATGTGTGCCCTGCCTACACTATGATTTTCTTGTAACCATGCGCACAAATGACCCAATTGGTGTCATGAGCAGCACACCAGCAGATTTAAAGTGAACCAAAACCAATGTAACCGGGCTCTGAAATCTAAATTTTGGGTGGGTTACAGCTTGCCCCAGGGCATCTCAATTTGCGATGCCTCACTGTGTGAAACCCCCAGGTTTGCCCAGTTCTCAAATTGATTGGGCAATCACATAGCATTGAGTGGGTCCCACCAGCATAAACAACACCCCGGCCATGCATATCTGAATAAATGACAGTGGGTGTGTGCAGAGGAAGGGAGCAACCCAGGGAAGGACCCTGGAAATCCAATCATTTGGAATTCAATGCCATAACAAATACTAGTATAAAACACAGCGCTAAAATCTTAGAAATTTAGATTTCCAAAACAGTTTCTCAGATTATTGCTTCCACGTGCCAGAACTTTTATCCAAATAAAGTCCCAAAATACAGTCCAAAATATGTTATCAAAGCACAGAGCAAAATGGTTAATCATTTTTAAAACAATAGCTTGAATTTTTATGAAGCATCCCACAGTGCATGCACGTCAATTTTCAAGTCTTTCAGCATGCGTGCCTGCCACCTTTTAGATGTTTGCTTACCATGTATACTTCAAAACAACCGCTTTAGGGTAATATCCACCAGTCAGGTATAATCCTCCAATTCTTAAATGACAGATCCCTTATTATTGATGATTCATGATAAGGGTATATATATCCCATGAAGGCATCCCAAAAGAAAACAAAAGAAATCTGTGCACAAGGTGCAGTCCCGATTCGCTCGTTATATTCGGTGCGCTGCCGGGAATGCCATAACAATGACCACTGATTGGAGGGGAGCTTAAACATGCATTGTGAAGTTTTGGATCAAGGTGAGTTACGGGGCAAACCCAGGGGGCTTTGCATATTGGCATGTCCTTGTAAAGCAGATCATAATCCAAGAGAAGGAAAACCCTTGGGCCTGGCTGGCTGGACAAGAAGAAACAAAAAACTCAGATGCATTACTAAATGTGACCTGGCCCTGGTGCAGATATTACTTGAGGCCTACATCAAGGCCCATGCAGAAACCTCTTGTCTATCATTTTACCTGAACTGGGTGCTATAAAACTAGTTGAATGATGAGCAAATTTTTGAAAAATTTGTTTCGGCCGACTTGCTGAATTTTCGGGAAAATTAGTTACGAATCGCTATTAAAAATGGCTATTTCTGGCCTACCGAGAGCCTCAATAGGGTTGTAGAACATTTTGCCTTGCTGTAACATGCATAGGATGCGTACAGGGTTAGTGAAATAATATAAATAGGAAGTGCCAGCCACAGATTCCTTGAACATAAACAGCAATTCTCACTGAAGGCACAAGGCACAGAGTGCTCACCTCTGAAGATATCGCAGTCCAAAATGAAGAAGTGCCAGCCATGGAGTGGAAGCCTTAAAATCATCAATCCTTTATTTGTGTCACTTAAAAGTCCATCACAGCATGGTAATTGGTAAAAAGCATACAACGAGCAGGCCCCACGTCGACGCGTTTCGAGCACCAGCTCTTAATCATGACAATGGGGCAACTTACAAAACCGTCATTTATACACGTTAATCATTGTTAATTACACAACACAACACACCTGAGACAAAGACCCGGTATTATAACAGAAGAGGGAAGGACCGAGAAATGGTAAAGAAATGACATACCTGTATATATATACTCTAGGCTGCAATGTAAAAACTCCATTCCCAAATATCCAGCTCCATAACGCGCGCATTGCGGCTCCCTGCGCACCACGGAAGACTCACTTCCGTATTGTGATGTAAGGGGGAAGCCCTCCTCCAATCAGCTAGCACGAATGACGTGTCATGGCTCCATTGGTGGCTATATGAAGGCGTCATAGGACTGGAATGAAGAGGCTGCATAATGAACGCCATTAAGGGCACATTGACTACAATAGGAAAGCACTAAAGCTAGGACAGAAATGTCTCCGTGCTCAGCGCCATTATGGGCAGCTATGCAGGGAGAAGGAAAGAAGTTATTGAACTCTAAAGTCTAGCTATTAATAAGTAAATCTATTCACAGAAAAGACATCCTAACAGCGTTATGTCCTATGCTGCAAATTATAACATTATCTTATTAGAGTATAAATCTCATTCCCTTTGTCTCAGGTGTGTTGTGTTGTGTAATTAACAATGATTAACATGTGTATAAATGACGGTTTTGTAAGTTGCCCCATTGTCATGATTAAGAGCTGGTGCTCAAAACGCGTCGACGTGGGGCCTGCTCGTTGAATGCTTTTTACCAATTACCATGCTGTGATGGACTTTTAAGTGATACAAATAAAGGATTGATGATTTTAAGGCTTCCACTCCATGGCTGGCACTTCTTCATTTTAGTGAAATAATACTGTAAAGAAGTATGACATGCAGATCAGAGGCATCGCTATTAGAATCGCTGTCGCAGAATGGCACAATGACAGAGGCTTGAGGTGGCATCAGCATGAGGAGCCCATATATTGCCTGAAAAACACCCCCTGGAGTTGGCAGCAGCATGAGGAGCCTATATATTGTCTGAAAGACACCCCATGGAGTTGGCAGCAGCATGAGGAGCCCATATATGGCCTGAAAAACACACCCTGGAGTGGGCAGCAGCATGAAGAGCCCATATATTGCCTGAAAGACAGCTTGGAGTTGGCAGCAGCAGGAGGAGACCATATATCACCTGAAAGACAGACCCTGGATTTGGCAGCAGCATGAGGAGACCATATATTGCCTGAAAGACACACTGGCGTTAGCAGCAGGATTAGGAGACCTTATATCAACTGAAAGATACACCCTGGAGTTGGCAGCAGCATGAGGAGCCCATATATTGCCTGAAAGACACCCTGGAGTTGGCAGCAGTATGAGAAGCCCATATACGGCCTGAAAGACACCCTGGAGTTGCCAGCAGCATGAGGAGCCCATATACTGCCTGAAAGACACCCTGGAGTTGCCAGCAGCATGAGGAGCCCTTATATTGCCTGAAAGAAACCCTGGAGTTTGCAGCAGCATGAGGAGACCATAGAAAGCCTGAAAGACACACCCCGGAGTTGGCAGCAGCACAAGGAGAACCTATATCAGCTGAAAGACACACCCTGGAGTTGCCAGCAACACGAGGAGCCCATATATTGCCTGAAAGGCACCCTGGATTTGGCAGCAGCGTGAAGAGACCATATATCACCTGAAAGACACACCCAGGAGATGCCAGTAGCATGAGGAGCCCATATATCGCCTGAAAGACACCCTGGAGTTGGCAGCAGCATGAGGAGACCATATATTGCCTGAAAGACACACCCTGGAGTTTGCAGTAGCATGAGGAGCCCATATATTAGCTGAAAGACACCCTGCAGTTGGCAGCAGCATGAGGAGACCATATATTGCCTGAAAGACACACCCTGCAGTTGGCAGCAGCATGAGGAGCCCATATATTGCCTGAAAGACACACCCTGGAGTTGCCAGCAGCATGAGGTGCTCATATATTGCCTAAAACACACTGGAGTTGACAACAACATGAGGAGACTATATATTTCCTGAAAGACACACACTTGTGTTGGTAGCAGCATGAGGAGAACATATACAAATTTTGGGCACATATGTTATCCTAAGAATATTATTTAAAAAGTTAAGTTTTACGTAATGCATTTCCTCAATAATTACTTGTGGTCTGATGCGGAGGAATGTCTGTAACTGGAGAGCAGTGCCCTAAATCAGTTTTGCACTATCCATATTTCATAGTGTTGGGGTGGCACCATGATCAATCTACTCTGATGCATCAGGCATTGGTGGGTGGAAATCTTGGCTGATCCATGTCTGATTCATCTTCACACAGGTCCATAGTTACACACCTGCTGCTTTTGTTAAAAAATCAGCTTTAAAGCATACTGAAGCACATTGAACTGCCCTCATCAGTGTATACCACATACACACACCTAAGAGTTGTACCAATATCTTCCTGTTAAATTCTTCAGGGCCTAGTTACGGTGAAAGGCCAGACATATTTACACAGCTGCTGCTGTTGTCGACAAATCCTGTTTTAAACATAGCGTAGCATTTTGCCCTCTCCCCATATATGCACTAAGTATGTCAAAAAAGCAATGTAGAAAAGCAAGAACACTATAGGCAGGTGCTCTAGGTAAAAACAAATGCAAACACACTGTCAGATGGCCTTAAATGGGATTCCCCTGTTCAGAGTTAAATGCACTACAGCAAGCTTTAAAAGTGGTTTTGGTAGAAAAGCAAGAGCACTATAGGCAGGTGCTCTAGCTAAAAACAAATGCAAACACGCTGTCAGATGGCCTTAAATGGAATGCCCCTGGTCAGAGTTAAATGCACTACAGCAAGCTTTAAAAGTGGTTTTGGTAGAAAAGCAAGAGCACTATAGGCAGGTGCTCTAGCTAAAAACAAATGCAAACACGCTGTCAGATGGCCTTAAATGGAATGCCCCTGGTCAGAGTTAAATGCACTACAGCAAGCTTTAAAACGTGGTTTTGGTAGAAAAGCAAGAGCACTATAGGAAGAATGCTCTAGCTAAAAACAAATGCAAACACGCTGTCAGATGGCCTTAAATGGAATGCCCCTGGTCAGAGTTAAATGCACTACAGCAAGCTTTAAAATGTGGTTTTGGTAGAAAAGCAAGAGCCCTATAGGCAGGTGCTCTAGCTAAAAACAAACGCAAACACACTGTCAGATGGCCTTAAATGGAATGCCCCTGGTCAGAGTTAAATGCACTACAGCAAGCTTTAAAATGTGGTTTTGGTAGAAAAGCAAGAGCCCTATAGGCAGGTGCTCTAGCTAAAAACAAACGCAAACACACTGTCAGATGGCCTTAAATGGAATGCCCCTGGTCAGGAGTTAAATGCACTACAGCAAGCTTTAAAACGTGGTTTTGGTAGAAAAGCAAGAGCACTATAGGCAGGTGCTCTAGGTAAAAACAAATGCAAACACACTGTCAGATGGCCTTAAATGGGATGCCCCTGGTCAGAGTTAAATGCACTACAGCAAGCTTTAAAATGTGGTTTTGGTAGAAAAGCAAGAGCACTATAGGAAGAATGCTCTAGCTAAAAACAAATGCAAACACGCTGTCAGATGGCCTTAAATGGAATGCCCCTGGTCAGAGTTTAATGCACTACAGCAAGCTTTAAAATGTGGTTTTGGTAGAAAAGCAAGAGCCCTATAGGCAGGTGCTCTAGCTAAAAACAAACGCAAACACACTGTCAGATGGCCTCAAATGGGATGCCCCTTGTCAGAGTTAAATGCACTACAGCAAGCTTTAAAATGTGGTTTTGGTAGAAAAGCAAGAGCCCTATAGGCAGGTGTGTGTGTGTGACCCGTAACACTAACTAGGCTTGGGCATAAAACCAAATGCAAACACACTGTACACTGTCAATTTATCTCTTTCTCGCCCTTCTCTTTCTTTTACTGTCTTTTTGCCTCCCTAGCTCTATCTCTCCCTGACCCGTTCTCACTGCAATACACCGCTCAAATGAGCGCCCGCAAGATGGCCGCCACTTATATAGGGCTGTGACATCATCAAGGTGCCTGGCTGCTGATAGGCTGCATTTGATGCCTTCCCAGGATTTTTTGCCCCATGGGACATATCTTGACATGTGGATCCACCATTTTAGATGGCGTGGACCGCACTAAATGGAGTTTAAGGAAGCAAAAAGCGTTATCGAATCGCGTAAATATTCGGATTCGTTAGGAACAAATTTTTCCTGAATTCGTAACAAATTTGGACTTGTCAGATTCGATTCGCTCATCTCTAAAAATAACAAAGACTAATGTTGCTTCTTTTCTGTACACAATAGTTTGAGCTCAAATAAAAAAGGTAGTGAAGCAACACTACTGGGTGGCTTGTCCTGTTTTGCATCAGGATGTGGGACAGCCAGAAATAGTAAAGCTCAGATATCCCACCCACAAGCTTTTGATTATATCATGTTCAGTCCACCAAAGACAATCCTTCTTAGGGTCGACCCTTCACCAAGCTGAAGGTTGGACGGTGGCAATTGTTGTTCACTGTAAGGTGCAGATGGGCTGGGGTTGAAAGGGAGATGCAGAATACTAGGGGTCACAGGAGGCTGCAAATCAACAGTTGGTCAGAGATTTGCAGAAGGGTGGTGGGTCACAGAAGGATGCAGAAGAGCCAAAGGACAATGGGGGATGATGAAGGGCTGGCGGTCACAGGGAGATGAAGAAGGTCTGGGATCACAGGACGATGACAAAGGGCTGAGGTCAAAGGGAGATGAAGAGTTGCTGAGGTCAAAGGGAGATGAAGAAGGGCTGAGGTCAAATGGAGATAAAGAAGGGCTGAGGTCACAGGGAGATGAAGAAGGGCTGAGGTCACAGGGAGATGAAGAAGGGCTGGGGTCACAGAGAGATAAATAAGGGCGGGGGTCACAGGGAGATAAAAAAAGAGCTGTGAGTCACAGAGAGATGAAGATAGGCTGGGGTCACAGGGAAATTAAAAAGTGCTGAGGTCACGGGGAGATGAAGAAGGGCTGGGGTCACAGGGAGATGAAAAAGGGTTGTGAGTCACAGAGAGATGAAGATGGGCTGGGGTCACAGGGAGAGGAAGAAGGGCTGGGGACACAGGGAGAAGCAGAAGGGATGCAAGTCAAAAACAGGAGACGAAGGGCTGCAGATCACACAGAGTTCCAGGGCCGCAGGTCATAGTGGTGTGTAGAGGAATTGTTAGTCACAGAAGGGCCAAGGGTCACAGGGAGATGAAGATAGGGTGGGGGCCACAGAAAGATGCAGAAGAGCTTTGAATCACAGGGAGTAGCTGAAGGGCTGGGGGTCACAAGAAAATACAGAAGGGCTGCATGTAACAGGAAGATGCAGAAGGGAAGGGGATCACAGGAACATGCAGAAGGGCTAGGAATCACAAGAAAATGCAGAAGGGTTGGCAATCACAGGAAAATGCAGAAGAGATGGGAATAACAGTGAAATGCAGAAGGGATGGGGTCGCAGGGAAATGCAGAAGGGAGGGGGGACATAGGGAAATGCAGAAGGGATGGAGATTGCAGGGAAATGCAGAAGGGATGGGGATTGCAGGGAAATGCAGAAGGGATGGGGAATGCAGGGAAATGCAGAAGGGATAGGGGGCACAGGGAAATGCAGAATGGATGGGGGGCACAGAGAGATGCAGAAAGGATGGGGGTCACAGGAAAATGCAGAAGGCATGGGGGGTCACAGGGGAAAATACAGAGGGGATGGGGCACAGGGAAATGCAGAAGGGATGGGGGTCACAGGAAAATGCAGAAGGGATGGGGGACATAGGGAGATGCAGAAGGGATGGGGGTCACAGGGAAATGCAGAAGGGATGGGGATTGCAGGGAAATGCAGAAGGAATGGGGGCCGCAGGCCAATGCAGAAGGGATGGGGGCCGCAGGGAAATACAGAAGGGATGGGGATTGCAGGGAAATGCAGAAGGGATGGGGATTGCAGGGAAATGCAGAAGGGATGGGGGCCGCAGGGAAATACAGAAGGGATGGGGATTGCAGGGAAATGCAGAAGGGATGGGGGTCACAGGAAAATGCAGAAGGGATGGGGGACATAGGGAGATGCAGAAGGGATGGGGGTCACAGGGAAATGCAGAAGGGATGGGGATTGTAGGGAAATGCAGAAGGAATGGGGGCCGCAGGCCAATGCAGAAGGGATGGGGGCCACAGGGAAATACAGAAGGGATGGGGATTGCAGGGAAATGCAGAAGGAATGGGGGGTCACAGGGGAAAATACAGAGGGGATGGGTCACAGGGAAATGCAGAAGGGATGGGGGTCACAGGAAAATGCAGAAGGGATGGGGGACATAGGGAGATGCAGAAGGGATGGGGGTCACAGGGAAAAACACAGAGGGGATGGGGTCACAGGGAAATGCAGAAGGGATGGGGGTCACAGGGGAAAATGCAGAAGGGATGGGGGTCACAGGGGAAAATACAGAGGGGATGGGGGTGACCGAAATGCAAGCGATGGCCTTGTGATGGCCTTGTTTCTCTGATACTCTGGTGGATGTGGCCCCAATCCCGATTTCTCCATAAGAACAATTCCTCTAAAAGTCAATGCATACTATTTATTTCCATTAGTTCCTTATCAGGTCTGCCTAATAACTCATGTGTCCATTTTTTTTCAAAGACTTTTAAAAAAGGATGTCAGTGTTTATGTGTAACCGTATCTAGCCATCAACATATATATTGGTGAACATTATACTCAAACACTCACAGGATTACCCCCTCTAGTAATATAATAAACCCACATTGCAGTCATGGCACCACACTGCCATCTGCTGGGCAATTTGAGAGGTCTCAGCCGCAGAGAGCAGGGATGTTCTAGCTCTAATCATTGTTCTTATGTGTAATTTTTTTTGTGCATTGTAATGCTAGGTTTGCTCTGCATTACACCCATCAGTGCAGTAATGCAAACACAAGCAATGAATGTGCATATACCCAGAGTGGTGGGCTGCCTGAACAATGGTGCCCGGAAAGGTTAACTGCCTTGCTCATGAGCACTTCAGTAATGTCCCAGTCTCAAGATCGCTCCCTTAGGGCAAGACTGCCCCTATCTAGTGTTGGGGGAAACTGAACTGCAAAGTTTTGGTTTGTACTGAATTTTGCGAGTTTGGATTACGAAACTAGTAATCTGGCTGAAGTCTGTGTTCAAGTTCAGAGTCCGGTCGGAACCCAGAAAAGCTAAGCTTAAACTATTGCAGAGAGTTTGCAGCAGCTTCAAGTGGGTGTACAACTTACCTGAGCCCTTTGCTCTGTGTTCTTTTGTCGCTCAAAAGGTCTGCGGACGGGGCTTCACATAGGCCATAAGGGACCCAGGCTGTTCTGCACCCTGCAGGTAATGGGGTGGAGGGCGAGCCAGCAGGTGACTTGCCAGCCCTCCCCCTCTGTGAACGGGTATAGGGGACTAAAGGACTTCTTACCGGTTCAAAAAGAGTTAAATGTAAAATAAACACACAAGTAAAAACTATTCTTTATTATAAGAATATGATTGTCGCCCCCGGAGTCTACATTTCTTGGAAAAAAAAATCTCCGGAGGCGACAAACGTTTTTTACCATAAGAACTAAAAATCTATGGAATAGCCTCCCAGAGAAGCTTGTTACAGCATCAACCACTGACAGCTTATTTAGAAGAAAATAACATTAACAGTTACTATTAGCTGTTATCAGTGTAAAAACAAAAATAAAAAAATAAAATAAATAGCTTCCCCTATAAAATAAAATAAAAAATAACTTCCTCTACCCCAACACCCTTGGTTGAACTTGATGGACATGATGGTCTTTTTTCAAACGTATTAACTATGTAACTATTATTTTCGCCCCATACTTACTTCCGATTCATCACAAACCCGGTGTCTCATGCCGTTGGACCTGGAGAGAGATAGCAAAAACAAGAGTAAGACCTAGAGAAAGTTAATAGAAATAACGTGAAATAAGAGAAAGAGATGGAGGAAATGTGGGAACAACAGAGAGCAAGAAAATACGTTGACAGAAAGGACCAGGGTAAGAAAAGAGGGGGAAAAAGAATGAGGGAAAAGAGAGAGAAAGAAATACTGAAGTTAGGTGGGGCAAGATAACAAGGGATGGGGAAATGTGGACTAGTGAGAGAGAGAGGTAGAGTAGGTGAAAACGGGGGTTGAAAGAATGTGACGAGAGAGAGAATGAGAGTGAAAAAGAGGGATGGAGGAAAAGTGGGAGATGAGAGAGAAGGTAAAAAAGTAGGATGTATAAAAGGTTACACAAGAGGGGAAAAAGGAACTGAGAGAAAGAAAGACCAGAGTAAGGTGAAACAAGGAAACAAGGGATAGAGAAATATGGAAAAGAGAGAGATGCAAAGAAGGTGAAATTAGAGAAAGATGTACAGAAGGAAAAATGGGGGGATTAACAGCACACAATGAAAAAGTGAGGGCAAGAATGTGGAAAAGGGAGAGAAGAAAAAACAAGCCTAAGATGTAGAGGTTTTATGGAGCTGACAGAGAGGCATATAAAATTAAACAAAGGGAAGCAAAACTGATTATAAATGCTGCTAAAGGGCAAAAGGAGGAAGAAATGGCCAAATCTATGAAGAGGGGAGATAAAACCTTTTGCCGATATATTGGTAACATAAAGAAAAAAAAACAGTGCAGTGTCAAAAATTGTATAAGTATACAAGTGTACAAATAGAAGTAGAAATAATTATATTGACGGAGATAAGGCTGTGGCTGACCATCTGAATAGCTACTTTTGTTTGGTATTTTCAGATAGTAGCAGGCATGGCCATAGCACAGCATCCCGCTGGGAGGGCACAGCTCCGGAGTTTCTGGAGGCTGATGTCCCATCCGAGCTGGCACATCTAAAGGTTAGTAAGGCGATGGGTCCAGATGGAATCCACCCCAGAGTTCTAAGGGAACTTAGGTTTGTGATTGCAGCCCCTCTGACTGATTTACTTAACCATTCCCTTTCAACTGGTGAGGTTCCAGATGATTGGAGAATGGCCAATGTCGTACCAATCCATAAGAAGGGGAGTAGAGAAGAAGCCAGTAATTACAGGCCAGTTAGTTTAACATCTAAAGTAGTAAAACTAATGGAAACTTTCTTAAAAAAAACAGATAATTTCCCATCTAAAAATTAACAACCTGTTGGACCCAAAACAGCACGGTTTTACTGAGGGCAGATCATGTCAGACCAATCTTATTGATTTCTTTGACAATGTCACTAACGTGTTAGATGAAGGTGGTGCTGTGGATATCGCCTATCTGGATTTTAGCAAAGCCTTTGACACTGTACCACATAAGGAGCTCATAGATAAGTTATTGAAGGTAGGGCTCAATCCCTGGATAGTTCAGTGGATTTCCAGTTGGCTGAGGGATCAGTATCAGAGCGTTGTTGTAAATGGTGTGCAATCTGAACAAAGGCGAGTTACAAGTGGTGTGCCGCAAGGCTCTGTCCTGGGCCCCATTCTTTTTAATATATTTGTAAGTGACATACGAGAAGGCTTGGTAGGAAAAGTTTGTCTGTTTGCTGATGATACAAAGGTTAGTAATAGGGTGGATATTCCTGGAGGTATCTGCAACATGGAAAATAATTTAGCTTTACTGGATAAATGGTCAAAACTGTGGAAACTAGAGTTTAATGTCTCTAAATGTAAAATCATGCACTTGGGTAGAAGGAATCCCTGCTCTGAGTACCGTATGGGCAGCACTGTGTTAGCCAGGACCTCGGAGGAGAGAGACATAGGGGTACTGATTACTGATAGCTGCAAGATGAGTGGACAGTGTAGCCAGGCAGTGGGAAAAGCAAGCAGGATGCTCGGCTGCATAGCTCGAGGCATCACCAGTAGTAAGAGGGAGGTTGTGATGCCGCTGTATAGAGCCCTGGTAAGGCCACAGCTAGAATACTGTGTGCAGTTCTGGAGACCTTACCTGCAAAAAGACATTATTCAAATAGAACGGGTCCAAAGGCGGGCAACGAAAATGGTGGAAGGACTTAAGCTTAAATCTTATGAGGAGAGACTTAAAGAGCTTAAAGAAGGAAGGGAGAGAGGGGACATGATTGAGACCTTTAAATATGTGAAACAATTCAATAAGGTTCAGGAGGGAAGTGTTTTTAACGATAGAACAGGGGGAGGGGGGGGGGCACCCTGAAGTTAGTCGGAGGGAAGATCAGGAGCAATGTTAGAAAATATTATTTTACAGAAAGAGCAGTAGATGCTTGGAACAAACTTCCAGCAGAGGTGGTTGAAAAATCGTCAGTGAGTAAATTTAAACATGCCTGGGATAAGCACACATCTATCCTAAGATACAGAGAACATACAGTATACACATAAGGGCAGACTAGATGGAGCATATGCTCTCCTTCTGCCATCAACTAGCTTCTATGTTTTTATGAGCTAGAGATGGAGGGAATGTGGGAGCAAAAGAGAGCAGGAAGGAGAAACAAAAGTAGCCAGAGGAGACTCTGCTCATTGCTGCATAGGATGCTGGAAATAGGTCAATATGTGGTATTGGCTGGGGGGAGGGGGGTCAGGGTTTATCAGTGGCAGGGCTGCTATCAATGCAGTATAGACAGGAAGGTAAGGAAAAAGAGAGAAGATAGAAGGGAAAGAGAGAGAAAGAAAGACTAAAATAAGGTGGAACAAGGAAAAAGGGGACGGGGAAATGCACTGTATAAAAGAGATACAGAGAATGAGAATGAGGGGGTTAAAAGAATGTAAATAGTGAGAAAGAGATGTTGGGAATGTAGAAAATAGAGAAGGTTAAAACATAGAAAAGGTTAAAAGAGAGGGAAATAAAAAGAGATAGATGGAGGGAATGTGAAAAAGAAATGAAAAAAAGATGAGGTCACAGATAGGTATTGCCTTATTTCTTCACTTTCTCCATGTAAGTAAAGTTCATTTGACTTCCTCTTTAACTCCCGCTAGCTCTCTTCTGAAAGTGATTGCAACAATTTAATTGTCGAATAAAAATTCAATACATTTGGCCTGATGCAGAGTCTCCCCCAATCTGACCTTATTTTGTTCTGTTTCTCTGAAGTCCCGTTTTCATTCCGTTTGTCTCGGGGTTCAAATGTGATTTAGAGCCGCCGTTGGGAGAGCTCCGTTACTGATCCGTTTCTGTGTCTTCATTCGGGAAGTGTTGTTTCCCCTCTCGGGTGCTTTCCGTGTGGTCGTGGGTTCCGTTGCCGTTCACATGGACGATCCGTTTTTGGCTCCTTTTTAATGCGTTTCCAAACGTACCTTCTTGCCATCTGTTTCCGTTTTCACCCCGATTCCGATTGTTTTTCCATGTATACTTACATTTCCATGGATTTCCTGTTGACAATCTGGGTCCACACAAGCGCACATCCCTAGTCCTCCCTCAAGCTTTCCTCATACATCAAACTGACACTTTTACCAACACCAAAACTTACCTTAATCTCTTCTCCTTCTTTTTCTTCTTCTTCTTCCTCCTATTCCTTGTCCCATATACTTACCTTTTGGGACATGTAACTGTATGGTTATGTTGTGAGAACGTACAGTGCCATGAAAGAGAACACACCACAAATAGTTTTTAGTTTTTACTTTTTTTGCGAACATTTAAAAGATTCTTGTTTAAAATTGAAAACATTATTTTTTGGTATTTAAAAATTTAAAACAACAGCACAGGCAGGAGGCTCTTCTTCGTGTTCATTGTTGCCCTTTTCTTGGATCTGTGAATGAAAAACATCATCAGTTTTGCCTTGTAAGTATTTAGCTTATCTAGGGGTTTTGGTTTGGTCCATTATTAGGGTTAAATTTTCCCTAACTTATTACATTAATGTGTATTGGACCATGTTTTTGTTGTTTTTGGCCGGAGTTTAAACTACATGTATGATATATTTAACAAACTTACAAGGCTTGGGGCCAACAGGGCGTCGGGGGCGCAGCCTCCTCCCTGGGTCCACCATCTCGTCCTGGTGTGAAGCTGTTGGGATCCCAAACACAAGGATATTATTGATTGATTGCGCCTCCTGAATGTCAGATTAGGTTAGGCTTCTATGCATCAAATCACTCACCTTCACCAGGCACCTCTTGAGGTTGGCCTGCTTCCTCCACTATCCCTTGGGATGGTCCTGCGACGTCGTCATCTGAAAATAACAATAGTGCACTGGTTTAGTAGTTTACTTAAACAAGTCAGTTGGTCCTCACTAATCTAAGCCTGCCATTGCTATTATTTGCTTAGCTCCTTGTGCGCGCACATAAACTGCTAAGAACAGGGAACAACAGACAGAAGCCTAAAGGGAAGAGGCTCAATAATGTGCTGTTTAGCATTCCAGCATTAGTGAACAGGGACAATAGGTCAGCTGTGCAGTGTCAGTGCAAAGCACAGTTCTGATGAGGCAACATGCACATCCACCCAGCACACTCCTGTACAATGACTCTGGGATGTAACATAGCTAAAAGG
The DNA here is from genome assembly GCA_027917425.1 of Gastrophryne carolinensis. Taxonomy (NCBI): domain Eukaryota; kingdom Metazoa; phylum Chordata; class Amphibia; order Anura; family Microhylidae; genus Gastrophryne; species Gastrophryne carolinensis. The sequence continues at coordinate 89,198,364 of CM051241.1, forward strand.
CCCAGGACAGAAAGGTATAGTGGCGAATCACAAACAAAGCCATAGGAGGAAATACTGGTAAGTAAGTGAGGGTTAACTTCTACTGTTTCATTGGAGTCTATAACATATTAGTGGGGTACAGGCACAGAGCAATCAGAAAAATCATGCTGGACGGCACAAACTATTTTTAAACACATACGTTGGCATGTCGGCTATATTATAAAAGCCCAACTTAACCACATTGCAGGCTTCCGCTGTGTCAGGGAAAAAAAAAAATTTTGGTGCCAGGGTAGCCATGCCATCCAAAAACTTGGTAAGGCTGCGGCTCAGAGTAGACTGGGACATCCCCACGGAGAAGGCACCCAGTCTCTGTAATGAAACTGCAGGCAGCCAACCAATTTGTTCATACCTGCAATTGCATGCCCCTTCCTTGTGGTGTGGGCTAACCATGGCCGCAGCTGGCTATACAAGTCCTGGAGAGAAACACGGTTAAGGCGGGTGAGCTCGAATTGCTCAAGGTCATGCATGCCATGGATGTCCAAACGTGTTTGGTGCAGCCTGGTTTCTGCCATGCTCAAAAGAACCAGGCCGCGTAGCTGACGCATTGGATGATCGCGCACAGAACAATGCATTTCAAACTCCCGGAGAGCAAATACGGCTGCTAAGACTGCCCGTAAGTGAAGCGTCGACACCCTCGTTAAATTGGGCTGGTTTCAATCGGAAATCAAGGCTCTGAATCAATTAAAAAACGGACCAATCAACGGGCCGTCCGTTTTCACGGAGTTCAGCCGCTTGCGAGCCGTCAATCGGAAAGGCGCATGCCGACACACCTGAGCGCATAAACGCACACAAAAACCAACGTAGCACCCTTTCATGACCCGATCACAGCCCAAAACCAACAGGAAAACGTACGGGATAGCTGAACGGGGAGTCTCTGCATCAGGCCAATTGTTCTCAAAACAAAGTCAGGTGGTTCCTCCAAATAGTTTTGAACCAAAATCTAATCTTATGGAGACAAAGGGAACCATGTATGCTCATCTCTAGTAGAGACAAAGTTACAGAGGAGACAATCTTCACAGGTTTCTCTCTATTACAGCAGATGCATATCATAGAAAGCTGTGAGCAAGCGGTAAGCTATTTACATTTCAATAACAGGCTCATGACTGCTTTATAATGTATCATAGCTGATTACAACTAAAAATACACCAGCTACAGCCTTGCTAAAACAATGTAACAATCCTCAGGGGGTTGGCAGGCATTTCAAGATGACTCATCTTGCTTGTTACATTCATAGCAGGAGGCAGATAATGCAACACGATTTTTTAAACTCCTAATGTGATTTATAGCTCTGTTAATGCTGTTGCCTATGTATCAGGTTTTGTTGTCCAGGTAAATTGTTCTAGGATCAATCTGGACAAGGGGCCAAATGTAATATTCCCAGACCCACCATAAGGGTAAACAACAAACACGTTAGAAACTTAGCTGGCTATTTTAATTGCACCCAGAAATACATATCGAAGCTATCTAAATATATTTGTAGAACAATGATGCTACCAAGTATTGTTCACCAGTTCCATGCCCCGCACGGCCAATCGGCTTTGCTAGTTGGACTTGAAAATCTGTGTTTGCCAATCCTCTCTGTAAACCTGATTGGATGTTTGCATTCACATTAGGTCGGGAACCGGATTGGGGAGAGCTTTATACTTTAGGGTTCAGGCATGGATTAGCCATCAGTAGTGTTGGATATACTCGGACTGCAAAGTTCGGGTTTGTATCGAAGTTTGCAAGTTTGGGTTCCCAAACCCGAACATGGACTTTAGCCAGAAATTCTTATTCAGCGTTTTGCACGAATATGGAAAAAGTGGTTAAAGGGCTGCTAAGCCAAACCCAGCTTATCTATGCAGAGTGTGCAGCTGTAATTTACCTGAGCCTCGCAATCCTGTTGGCATTCAGGCTGTGAATTAGGCCATGGGCAGGGCAACAGAAAGATGGCCATTGCTACCATGAGTAAGGACACTGGCAGCTGGCACTAGGAGTGTCCTCACTCATGTCTGTGGCCCTGCCCGAAGACCATTTGACAGCCGAAATGCCGGTCACTGACCAGGGACGAGATAGTGGGAATCAGGTAAGTTACAGCCACTTCCTGATACACACTCTGTCCCACTCCCCCCCCCCCCCCCCACACACACACACACACACACACACACACACAACTGCCATCACAGCCCCGATGCTGCCTCTGGGGGCTTCTTGACAGGCACCCCCTACGCCCAGGTGGGAGAGGAGTGGGGGGCGGAGTGAAGAAGAGGCAGAATTGCCTCCCAAAGTTCAGGTTGCCATAGATTTGAATGGGGGACTGGGTTAAGGTCCCTGACCGAACTTTTATTCAAAGATCATACGAACTTGCCAAACCTGAACCTTGGGGGGTTCGCCCAGCACTAGCCATCAGGTAACATCAGATACTAAGCTTAGCCAATTTAAAGGAAGCACTAAAAAAGAAAATCATATTAAAAATAAATATATTCTGTATTGCTTCTGCACCAACATCATTCTTCCTTATAAACGTATGGTGATTATTAAATGTTTCAGTTCAAGGGATATCGCCCCAATAGCACCTCTAAACCAAATCGTAGGATTTAAAACAATTAATTCAATATTACAAATATAAAAAAACTTCTCAGCATAATCCAGCAGATATAGACAGTTTACTTCCAAGCATTTTATATGACATTAATCTTCCGGTTGACACGTTTCATTGGCATCAAGCCAACTTCCTCTGAGCCATCTGTAACATTAATGTAATCACTTATAAATATAACTGCGATGTATTAATGTAACAATTTATTTTCATATTTTATTCCATCATCTACAGATCTCTCTTAGACTAGATGTTTACAGGGACATGCCTGAAAATCTTCTTACATCACTCTGATACATATAAAAACAGTACTTCACGATCGTCTTTGTAATCAAATGAATAATTATTTTAATTAATATTTTACCAAAAGAATTTTTCTCTCAGTTGTTGTTATTAGCCTTCTAAATTAAAGCAGAACTTCACTTAAAAATAACCCCCCTTCCCACCCCGCCATCCTACCCTGGTGCTGAGGCAGGACAGGGGGAGTTACAAAGAAAAAAAACCCTTACCTTAGCCATGCGCCCATGTTGGTGCCGCCATCTTGGATTGAAGATACAGAGCCCCATCCCCTGAGCACGTGCTGAGCCAGTTTAACCTTAAAACAAGGTGAAATTTTCTTCATTTGGCTTTATATACTGTAAATATTGTAAATAATGTCATGTCTAAGCATCTACCAGGTATTGGGTTATTTATTAACTAAAGAAGGCAATTGGGTGAGGAGTGGAACATCTTCAAGAATATCAAGAAAATTTGGTTGGCTTCTTTTCCTACGGCGGCCATGGGAGACCGGGAGGACAGCGCAGCCGTCTGCCCATCTGGTTAAAGCGGACCTTCACTTTGAATAAGAGTCAATCTTATATGATTCCCACACCCTGTACATACAGATTGTCCACGTTAAAAATCATCCTACCTGCATCTACTGCATGTTATGAGCCTTTAAACATCCAAGATGGCGGCTCATGGAACATCAGGCAGCCTGCAAACAGGAAGTGCCTTCTGACTGTGCTGCTCTGCATTCTGGGACTGCTGACCGTTACCTGACCCCAGCTCTGCTCTGTCTGAGCAAAGCACAGCTATAACCCGCCCCCTGTACCTTATCCCACTCTCCTCTCCTCTCCTCAGTAAGTGTGATGCTTCTGAGTCAAGATGGCGGCGCCCGTATCCTAAATTCCTGAACAGAGTTGCAGCCCAGTGGGGGAAAGAATAATAAGTTAGTGACTAAAAACATAAAATATATTAATTTTAGATGCTGGGGAATCGTTTTTTAAGAGTTTGGGCTTTTCATTAAATCACGCTGAAGGTCCAGTTTAAGGGTTCATCTGGTTTATATACTGTAAATAATGTCATATCTAAGCATATACCAGGCATTGGGTTATTTATTAGCTAAAGAAGCCATTTGGATGAGGAGTGGAACATCTTTGAGTCTATCAATACGCCAAAAGCAACCAGACTTTCTTAATATTCTTAGACACCATGATAAATGTTACCGAGGCCCTAATGTGTAGAAAACATAGGTGTAAAAAAATTACTGTAAGTGTGGGGATAATGATTTTTCCCGCCCGTAGGTCAACTCACAGATGATGTAGCACCAGAGATCAAAGTCAAGTCAAGTATACGATATACCATATTGTTCATTATATTACAGAGACCCAAAGGACATTAAAACACGTAATCCCAGCTGTTTACACACAGATTTTCCTTCATTCGTCATGTCCCTCCTTTGGGTTTACTCCTAATGGTTTTATATTTTCATTTTTGACCATGAAATGTATTCTGTAGCCTAAGCATGTATATAAATCCTCCTTGTGATAGCACAATTATAGGGGACAGTGTGTAGACGATTGTAATGGTCCTTCAAGGAAGCATCCAGTAATTCCTATTGCTTGGTAACATGAGGCAGTGAGGATTATTGGATACCCAGGATATTGTCTCTTATTCCATGTGTCCAAATTACCACTTTTCTGGGTTTTAGGCAACATTAATGACCTAAGATATGTTTGGTGGTTAAAACCTTCCCCAAACTTCACCCATCTGCTGCCCCCCCCCCCCCCCCCAGTCTTACCTTTGGGCAGTATTTATTCACCTTGCCAGGGGATCCATCTTCTGAGTCCCTCAGATTCCGGGTGACCTTCCGACTGGTGACACCATCTTGCATCCCATCTGGTCTTGTGCCTGCACAGTGCCCATGAATAGGATGCAATGGAGCCTCCCGAAATCCTGCGAGACTTCACTGAGCTGCAAGATCGCCGTGAGACATTGATGAGTACAGCTAAGGGTGTGCTTGTCAGTTAGGGATGTCTAAGTGGACGGCAGGGTGAGGATAGGCCCTGATGCAGGCAGCAGCGACATCCAAAAGGTAAGTAGGGGTAAGTATGGAGGAACAATTATACAGTATTAAACAAAAGCCTCAAAACTGAGCCTCCCAATCCAAGTGGTAGCCTTGTCCACTGCAATATGGAAAGCAGACAAACAATTTGCATTTTAAAGTGGATCAAAACTTTTTACTATCCCTGGTTTTGGTCCGTCCCCCTGGGGGAGATGCCCCAATGAGTGAAACCCCACCATGAGCTTTCCTTACCTTTTAACGAGCCCACCAGGAAGGCATGGCTCTCCTTCAATCATCTTCTCTGGCAGTGCATATTAATGTGCAGCAGGAGAAGCTGAATGGAAGAATGGAATCCCAGCCACACTATTGTTGCGCATCGCTACTGTCATCCTTCCACTGTGTGTGGCCACGTCAGCCAATCACTGATGATGTCAGGTGGGATTCTGGTGACCTTCATACATTTAACCCTGGCAGGATATGTGGTCTTCCGCTTTGTCTGTCCCTGATGAAGGGGCGTGGGAGCCCCGAAACTTTGGGAATAATATATGGACAAATATAGGCGCAATATCGGCATTTGTTAATGTGATTATAATAGAGTTGACTTGGAATTGGAGTGCTGGATTTTCGTTTTTCTTCAACATCAGCCATTCATATACAGCCTGAGTAGGATGCAAGTGATGCCACCACCAGCCATGCATGCGTCATGGGCTCGTTGGCAAGGTAAGCATATTGGGCAACTAGGGGTTTTTCTCACAGCAGGGCATCCTGATTTGGGGAGACTGAATCAGGACCACTTTTGGTCCACTTTAAATATTTTTAATAGAATTCTTCCTGAAATATTACTAGTTCATGTATAAAACATGTGAAGGGTCCTTGATTTAAATGTGCACCAGGGCCTTCTGGTTGCAGTGCGTTTATTGAATATACAGTAAATATAATGAACAAAAAGTTGTACTCTTCAAACACAAGTAATTTCCTATACTTCTACTTTACCTGCAGAAGCGCCTACACACACCGACACCTTCAGATGACAATTTAAATGTCCTCCTAAATTGATCAGTTTCATCACTGAGATTCTCTTTTACATCACATTTAACATCAAAAAAGCCAGCACGTTGCTTTAAAGTTAGACAGACTTTCGAAGGCTAAAAATGAGCATTTAATATTATGCAGCTCAAAACCAATGTAATACTTGTATCGCACCCTTTTAGTGGCCACTTTTTAAAAGCCCTCTTTGAAGTTACTTCGGCGGTGACATCTTCAATCAAAATGTTATAGCTCGCTCAATCCATTTTTTTTTCCTAGCTGAATAAGAATGTATTAGCCAACTCTTGACTAGCAATGAGGATTGATTTAGAGTCTTTGATAGGGGTAATGTCTGGACTACCTAGAAAGAATGTCCTGAGGGCAATAATGCTCTGAGGTCGATTCAGCACCTGGTGATAAAAGGGGTACAGTAGATTTTATTTTATAGACATTAAGGGGGTTATTCAAGAAACGCTAAGGTCACGTAGTGCCAGATGAGTGTCAGTTCCCAGTGAAAATGGTCAAGTCAACAGTCCCATCTATCATCAGCGCCCTACAATGCCAGTTAAGCCCAGGCGCTTACCCTGCACTGTGTGGCCTTTTCCATACATTTCAATGGGCTTGAATGATTACAATTATTTAGCATTTTATTTATTTATTTATTTTGGGCTGGTGCATGTGCCACGGGATCCCTGGGCTGGTTGGTATTATTTTTGGATTAAGTCACTTACTTAAGTCACTGGGCTACAAATCGGTTCAGGACACCAGGATAGGAGCGCTTCCGCATCTTGACACAGAAGCATCACATACTGAGGAGAGGTTGGACAAGTGCAGAGGGTGGGTTATAGCTGTGGATGATTTTTAACGTGGGCAATAGGTATGTACAGGGTGAGGGAAACATATAAGATAGACTCTTATTCAGAGTGAAGGTCCGGATTAATGTGGGCAATCTGTATGTACAGGGTGAGGAAAACATATAAGATAGACTCTTATTCAGATTGAAGGTCCGGATTAATGTGAGCAATCTGTATGTACAGGGTGAGGGAAACATATAAGATAGACTCTTATTCAGAGTGAAGGTCCGGATTAATGTGGGCAATCTGTATGTACAGGGTGAGGGAAACATATAAGATAGACTCTTATTCAGAGTGAAGGTCCGGATTAATGTGGGCAATCTGTATGTACAGGGTGAGGGAAACATATCAGATAGGCTCTTATTCCGGGTGAAGGTCCAGTTTAAGGGGTCTAGATGTACACTGTAATTGTTACAGGTGACCAGATATATCATAGTCATTGGATGTGATCAAGCCTGCCAGGTTCTACCTGGACGGGATAAAATATTTCATAGTTTGATACCTTTTTCGGCCTGTGGCGTGCTTTGCCACCAGGCAACCCATGCAATTGCATGGGGCCCCACCTCACAGGGGCCCCCCAGAACTCTGCTGAGTGAACACTGGAAGCGACTGATGTCTTACTGTAATACCGGTGTGATACTGGTGTTATTGTCAGTGCCGAGGCTACATAAGAAAGCTGCTTCTCTCCATCTATTGTTCCTCTATAACATTGTATTTTGTTATATAAAATGCCTTTTTATATAATTTAGCAGAAATTACAAGCCCACCCCTGTGGACAGGAAAGGGGCTTCGACGCCTTAGCCTACCATAAGTAATTAGATACATTTAGGAGGCTGTTGACATTTACATTTTGTCCTGAATATACTTTTCTCGCTTTCTCCATCTCAAACCTTTGCCTTTCTATGTTGCTGTCACATTCTACAATTCATTCTACACTACAATCTCTCTCCTTTTCCTCCTCACTTACTACCATTAATACTCTCTCCCTTTCAATTCACTCATTTTTACAATTTTTTTGCTAATTTGTCTACGGTATATTTCTATCACACACAGATCTTTGCACTCAATTTTTCCCTTTTCCGTATCTCTGTCCACTATGACCTTTTAGTGTTCAATATTTTATCAGAGGGCATGTACAATTACAGAATAATTCACTCAAAGCAAAAAGTACTTGACAAAAATGGCAGCTACATTAATGCCTGCTGTGGCAAAAAGAAAACCCACGAGAGCTGAGAATTGCTGTAATTAGAATGTATCAATGCTCATTTCTTTCTCTTATATTGTGACAAAGAAATGTATTATTATTATTATTATTAATATTATTGTTACTATTCAGTTTATTCTTTTAGTGGTAAAAAGTGTAGGGCAATTTACTGCTCCAAATGGATATTGGCCAATTCAACAGGCTGCATCATTAAAGAGGAACTTCGGACCTCAAACATACGGGCAGGCTGATTCATTACTAACGCCAGGTAGCGACAGATAAGAGTCTGTAGCGAGGATTTCAGAGCAGCCGCTAGTAGTCGCTGTGCTCGATCAAAGTTAGTTGTTTCAGAGCGCCTCAGTCGCTGGCCGGCATTGATGAATATGTTGTGTGAGTAGCAGTACTATGCTGTATGGGAGCGAAAAAGTTTTCAAAAATGTCATTTTCTAGGCCAGGAAATTTGAGTTTTTATTTAAAAAAAAAAAAAAATTGGGATCAGGAAAGGGATTTAAGGATCGTCCATAGAAATGTATGGGAGAGCGACAGGTAGCAAGAGGTAAGACGTGGCGCTCTGCAAGGCTGAATGCCGGCTGTAAGCTGAACCTGGGATAATGATGAATCGTACAGTACATGGTGTTGTTCTAGTCACTCACCAGATCCAGCTTCATAAATGTGTAATTGCTGCCGTGTTCGGTGTTCACCTGCCGCTACCTGCCGCTACCTGCCGCTTACAAGGCACTACCTGTCGCTATCCCTTCATGAATAAGGCCCTAGGTGTCCCGCCCAGGTGAATAACATGGCTGGGCATTCAAGGTTTGTTGGGAAATTCCTGGTTTAGGAACTGGAACCTGGGACAGGGAGGCAGCTCTCAGCAAGGCAGTTAAATCCCCCTAAAGCCATAATCAGGGGTCACTGTCTGGGGATGAAGGACGCCAGGAGGCTGACTGGGAACTGAAGGACATAGGACAGACAACCCGGCTGCGCCACCAAAGAGGCAAGCTGCCAACCACCCGGGGCGTGAGAGAGCCCGTAATCCACCCAGTTCTTCAGAAGGGCCTCTAAAAGGTGAGGATGCGCAGGCCCTGGGTAGTCCCTTGGTGGTCGTAGACTTGGGAAGGGGAAATACATGGAACAAAATGATCTAGGCCCCAGTGCAGACTATAGCAAAACTGGACCCCAGTGCAGACTATAGAGTAGTGCAGGCTGTGGCGGATCTGGGCCCCAGAGCAGGCTGTGGCGGATCTGGGCCCCAGAGCAGGCTGTGGCGGATCTGGGCCCCAGAGCAGGCTGTGGCGGATCTGGGCCCCAGAGCAGGCTGTGGCGGATCTGGGCCCCAGAGCAGGCTATGATGGAACTGGGCCCCAGTGCAGGCTAAGACGGAACTGGGCCCCAGTGCAGACTATAGAGTAGTGCAGGCTGTGGCGGATCTGGGCCCCAGAGCAGGCTGTGGCGGATCTGGGCCCCAGAGCAGGCTGTGGCGGATCTGGGCCCCAGAGCAGGCTGTGGCGGATCTGGGACCCAGAGCGGGCTGTGGCGGATCTGGGCCCCAGAGCAGGCTATGATGGAACTGGGCCCCAGTGCAGGCTATGACGGAACTGGGCTCCAGTACAAACTATGGCAGAGCTGGGCCCAGTGCAGGCTGTGGGGGAATTAGGCCCCAGAGCAGGAGCTGGGTTTCAGTGCGGCTATGAAGGAGCTGGGTCCTAGTGCAGGTTATGATGGAGCTGGGCACCAGTGAAGGTTATGATGGAACAGGGCCCTATTGCAGGCTGTGGCGGAGCTGGGTCCCAATGCAGGGTATGGCAGAGCTGGGTCCCAGTGCAGACTATGGCAGAGCTGTGCCCCAGTGCAGGCTGTGGCGGAGCTGAGTCCCAGTGCAGACTAATCTACAACAAAAGGCCCTAGGCCCAAGACACACATGTCCTGGGGCGTTCCATCATAGCCTGCACTGGGACCCAGATCCGCCACAGCCTGCTCTGGGGCTTGGAGAGCATGGCCAGGCTTAAAAAAGACAATGCAATGATTCAACACAGGGGCGGGGCCAAGCACATGCATTTATAGGAACCTCAAAAGCATGATTAATGCCAGGTGAGGTCAAACCATACGGCTCTAGGACCCAGAGAAGAAACACACAGCAGACACATGGCAACACCCCAGCAGATAGCCCAGTGGTGAGAGCAGCAGACTGAGCAGACTGAGTGATGATAGATGACAGATCGCTGGTTCAAGACCCCATCCAAGCCAGTCCTGACACTAGGTCCCAATAGCGCAATGCTGCATACCTTTTGGATAACTGCGTCTTCCAGAGCGCCATCATCCTGCTGCTTTTTCCACCCCCCCCATCTTAACCGTTACAGATGCTGGGGGAGCTTAGCAGTCCTGCTATCCTCCCCCTTTTGCACTCACTAGTCTTGACGAAATCTCGCTGCGTTTCTGTTCCTCCTACAGCCACCATGGCCCAAGATGAGGACTTCACTGAGCAGGCGCAAGATCTCAGGGGGGGTGCAGTGCATCGTGGGACAAAGAAGACGACAAGATGGCGCTGCCCTACAGAAAGTGCTTGAGAAGAATGATTGAGTGCAGGAGGAAGAGCAGAAGACAGGTAAGTTAAACATGTCAAATGTAGGATCGGAAGTTTGAAGAGAAGAGAGGGCGAAGTTTGGGGAGATTTTGAGAACTCCCCAGACTGTCCACTGTTCCTCTTTAAGGAGCAATATCTCAAAAAATAGCCCAATTATAAAAATCCATATAAATATGCTGGATGGGCGGAGGAGGGGTCACTTAAACTCCCAGGATCAAGAAATATCCAGCCAGTCATGTTTCTTTCTTTTAATGGAAGGAAGAGTAAATCATGATACACTCAAACCGGTCACCCCTAGATTTATTCCGACCAGGAGAAGAAACCACAAGCTTGGTGGGAGTTTGATTCAGTTTGGGTGTATAAGTGACTCCTCCTCATTAGCCGACGTGTTTATATGCAATATTACACAATTTTGCGATACTCCTCTTTAAAACAATTTGGAATAATGGCATTGATGGCAAAAGAACTTGTATTGTTGGGCCGAGTCATACAACATACATGTAGTTCTCTTTTAAAGCAGACCTCCATTCTGATGGGAAGTAGTATTGGTGGTGGTATTTGTGATAACATGGGAAGTGTTACTCCATGAAAAAAGTTGGGGAAACCCTGAGTTAGAACTAGATCTGAATACCAAAATCTAAAGATCTGGATACCAAAAATGTCAATTATAACCTGGACAAAATAGGTTTATCTATTCACAATTCTGTACAATAATATAACAATATATAAGACATACTGCTTGTTTGCCACCTGCCCATAAGACATACCTAGGGTTTAGAGGAGGAAAAGAAAAAAAAATTCTAAATGAAATAGCATACTAAAATACCCCCTCCTAATCACCTCATAACAGGCAGCATGCAGAGCCCCCCCCCAATCACCCCATTACAGACAGTGTGCAGAATCCCCCACAATCACCCCATGACAGTGTGCAGAACCCCCCACAATCACCCCATTACAGACAATGAGCAGAATCCCCCACAATCACCCCATAACAGACAGTGTACAGAATCTCCTCCCAATCACTCCATTACAGACAGTGTGCAAAATCCCCCACAATCACCCCATAACAGACAGTGTACAAAATCTCCTCCTAATCACTCCATTACAGACAGTGTGCAAAATCCCCCCCAAATCACTCCATTGCAGACAGTGTGCAGAACCCCCCACAATCACCCCATTACAGACAATGTGCAGAATCCCCCACAATGACCCCATGACAGACAGTGTGCAGAATCTCCTCCCAATCACTCCATTACAGACAGTGTGCAGAACCCCCCCCCCAATCACTCCATTGCAGACAGTGTGCAGAGTCCCCCACAATGACCCCATGACAGACAGTGTACAGAATCTCCTCCCAATCACTCCATTGCAGACAATGTGCAGAATCCCCCACAATGACCCCATGACAGACAGTGTGCAGAATCTCCTCCCAATCACTCCATTACAGACAGTGTGCAGAACCCCCCCCCCAATCACTCCATTGCAGACAATGTGCAGAATCCCCCACAATCACCCCATGACAGACAGTGTGCAGAACCCCCCACAATCACCCCATTACAGACAATGTGCAGAATCCCCCACAATCACCCCATTACAGACAATGTGCAGAATCCCCCACAATCACCCCATTACAGACAGTGTGCAGAATCCCCCACAATCACCCCATAACAGACAGTGTACAGAATCTCCTCCCAATCACTCCATTGCAGACAGTGTGCAGAACCCCCCACAATCACCCCATTACAGACAATGTGCAGAATCCCCCACAATCACCCCATTACAGACAATGTGCAGAATCCACCCCAATCACCCCATAACAGACAGTGTGCAGAATCCCCTCCAATCACCCCATAACAGACAGTGTGCAGAATCCCCTCCAATCACCCCATTACAGACAATGTGCAGAGTCCCCCACAATCACCCCATAACAGACAGTGTGCAGAATCCCCCACAATCACTCCATAACAGACAGTGTGCAGAATCCCCTCCCAATCATTCCATTACAGACAGTGTGCAGAATCCCCTCCCAATCACTCCATTACAGACAGTGTGCAGAATCCCCCCCAATCACTCCATTACAGACAGTGTGCAGAATCCCCCCCCCAATCACTCCATTACAGACAATGTGCAGAATCCCCCACAATCACCCCATTACAGACAATGTGCAGAATCCCCCACAATCACCCCATAACAGACAGTGTGCAGAATCCCCTCCAATCACCCCATTACAGACAATGTGCAGAGTCCCCCACAATCACCCCATAACAGACAGTGTGCAGAATCCCCCACAATCACTCCATAACAGACAGTGTGCAGAATCCCCTCCCAATCACTCCATTACAGACAGTGTGCAGAATCCCCCCCCAATCACTCCATTACAGACAGTGTGCAGAATCCCCTCCCAATCACTCCATTACAGACAGTGTGCAGAATCCCCCCCAATCACTCCATTACAGACAATGTGCAGAATCCCCCACAATCACCCCATTACAGACAATGTGCAGAATCCCCCACAATCACCCCATAACAGACAGTGTGCAGAATCCCCTCCCAATCACTCCATAACAGACAGTGTGCAGAATCCCCTCCCAATCACTCCATTACAGACAGTGTGCAGAATCCCCTCCCAATCACTCCATTACAGACAGTGTGCAGAATCCCCCCCAATCACTCCATTACAGACAATGTGCAGAATCCCCCACAATCACCCCATTACAGACAATGTGCAGAATCCCCCACAATCACCCCATAACAGACAGTGTGCAGAATCCCCTCCAATCACCCCATTACAGACAATGTGCAGAGTCCCCCACAATCACCCCATAACAGACAGTGTGCAGAATCCCCCACAATCACTCCATAACAGACAGTGTGCAGAATCCCCTCCCAATCACTCCATTACAGACAGTGTGCAGAATCCCCTCCCAATCACCCCATTACAGACAGTGTGCAGAATCCCCCCCCCCAATCACTCCATTACAGACAGTGTGCAGAATCCCCCCCAATCACTCCATTACAGACAGGGTGCAGAATCCCCCCCAATCGCCCCATTACAGGCAGTGTGCAGAGCCCCCCCCCCCTCCAATCACCCATTACAGAGTGTATGGAGGGAGCCATCTTCCAAGTCTCATAATTCTTCATAATAGGCTTCATAATGGGAAAATAATAAAGTGGGCATATAGTCCTCCTAAGTGTAGCCAAAACAGATTGCTCCCAATTAATACAAAAAAAGCTATTTATTTTAATAATGAATATACTAACATCAGTTTGAACATACACAAAATAAAAGATATCAATGTTGCAGAATGTATCCACTGTCAGTGTGATCATCGTATATAAATATACACATGTAACAAATAGTCTGTGCAGAAAATAAACAAGGAAACTGCCTGAAATGTGTCTCTTAAGTGCTAACATTATACACAACATACTTTGAGGATCAAAAAAAAAAGCATGTGCAAAAGAAAAAAAATTCAAAAGGTGACATTAAAGTGGATACTTATCTAGCCAGGAGTAAATGTGCCAAGGGGTCACATGATCCTCACAGTATGTTTGTTGTGTATAATGTTAGCACTTTAGAGACACCTTTCGGGCAGTCTGCACAGACTATTTGTTATATATATATATATATATATATATATATATATTTGGCAACACTTTGGAAAATAGTTAAATAGTCCCCTCTATGAGAGATCTATATATAATAGTATAATGTATACTATACATATATATACATATATAATGTTATTGTAGATTAAAGCGGAACAAAACCCTCAGCAGCCAGCCATAGGCCTTCCCTGGGGTATCCTATTTTAGGGTGCCCTGCTGTGTGAAACCCCCCAGATCACCCATAATAACTCACCTATTCCCAGTCCAACAGGGCATGTGCGGGCTCTCGTATAATCAGAGCCGTTTGCCTTGGCTGTGTAATTTTTAATTGGGGGCACAAGCGACCGTGGCACCTGCATCTTCAGGCTGTGTGTGTGCTTCTGCCCCAGCCAATCAGATCGGAGAGCATGTGCTGCTGGTGATGTGCCCGCTTGCACTCCCCATTGAAGCAAATCAGAGCCGATTGCCAAATGACATAGTAGCTTCAAGAGGCTCTGATTGAGCCCGCACATGTGTTGTTGGACCGGGAAGAAGTGAGTTATTATGGCCAATCTAAGGAGGGTGCACGCAATCCCACAGCAGGATGCCCCAGGACATGGCACAGTACCAGGGATAGTCAAAATCTAAGGTTTTGTTCCGCTTTAATGATAGGGAAGGCAGCAGGAGCTTTCTTAGGCCTAACATGGCTCCTGTCTTTGTGGATTAAGCTAAGTCATTTACTAGAAAACCTTCAGCTCTATTCGGTTACCGAAGCTCTAATTTTAGCTTCAGGAGTCAGAGATTAAGCTGCAGGGAGTGTGTACTGAGAAGCTGTGATGGGGAGTTGGCAGCCAGCGCTCTAGGAGACTGGTAGATAATTTCCTGTGGGTGTTGGAGAGTCACATCCTGAGACTTCTCACTGAGAGATGGATGGGTGCTCTATGCAACCTTGGGGGGAAAAAGTGCCTGGATGGCTCCTGGAGGGTGGACCAAGTGAGGACCAAAGACAGCTTGCGGTTATAATGGGACCCTATGTGTCCCCATGAAGAAATCCATCTGACCAATAAAGAAGCCTTGTAGGCAACGTTTATGGATTGTGTCTGCCTGTCCCCCTGTGTTATCTAATTTCCGCTCATCTTCTTCCATCTTTTTTTTTTTTAATTCCTTTACTGTTACTCTCACACAGTATTTGTCCCTATCCCCTTTTCTTCTCTTACTGTTTTTCTTCCATTTCCTTGTTTCTTTTTCCTTCATTGTTAAGCATGTTTTTTTCCTATTTTTTCTCTTCCCCTCCTCCTTTCAGTTTATGGTCTAATTGCAAGTGGGCACCTAGTCTACAGCTTTTCAGTGATTTGGTTACAGTATCATGATGTCAAATTTAAGACTAGGTAAAAAGCCAGGCACCTGCAGCGTTCCTCCGGCACTCCAGCCCATCTTGGACTGAGGACATAGAGCCACATTACCCGGCTCAGTGCATCCTCCCACCTGCCCAATCAACTGTATGGGCGGTGGGAGTGCGTGTGGAGCAGGGGGATGCGGTTTTGCTTTTTTTCCTGGGGCAGCCTTGGGAGGTAAGGTTTTTTTTCTTTGTAACCCCCCTGTCCTGCCTCAGCACCAGAGTTGTAGGTGAAGTTCCCCTAGAGGCATTCCAAGTTTTTGCTCCTCTATGTAAAAAAATTAAAAAAAAAAAAAACTTTCCTCATAAACTCCCTCTGAACCTTGATTGACAGCTTTGACAAAGCTCTGCCCCACTCCAAAGCATCCCACAGTATTCCTGTTCCCCTGTCCTCCACAGCCTTGCTGACAGACATTTAAGTTGAATATGGTAAATTGTGCTGCCAGAGGCCCGCACATGGGCTGTGGGATCAAGGATCAGGATGATTATACGGGTAAAATCAGGGTATTCACACTGCAAAACTAGATCCTAGACTCTAAAGCTGGCTTAAATTGGTTTTAAAGGGGCGGGGGGGATCTACTTATGATTGGGATCACCAGGGGGCCAGGAGCGACTGCTTCCATCTCATCCTCTTAGGCTCCTTTCACACTAGGGCGAGGCAAAAGAGAGAGCAATTTTTAAAGTGAGCAGTAGCGATTTACTGGCAGTAGCGATTGCAATTTCATACTCGACCAACTTTATTTAATGTGTCACAAACAAATGACACAGGAAATAGAGCATCTGATTGGCTGCTGACTGCATCAGAATCGCAAAAGCGATAGCGATTGAATAGCTATTGTGAAGTGATTCCATTGACTTCTAAGGGATCGCTATCACCCATAAACAGCCTGAAAATGCTGCATGTCAAATCGCCCTGCAACTGCCCAGCAATCGCCTGTGTGAAAGTCACAAAAGGACATCATAGGTGGCGGTCGCAGTCGCCCTGCCCCAGTGTGAAAGTAGCCTTACTGTCTCTTTCACGTTTTTTTTCCTTGTCTTCTCCTTTCTCTCTGTCACATAATTGGCCTTGAAGTAAGAAATGTTACTTGAAAATATCTAATGAAATAATTGCCATTTTATATCTATTTATTGAATGAAATTCCTCACAACGAATATGTTAAAACAAGTTAATATAGTGTTACATGCTGATTTCTTAACAACAAAAATGTGTGTCTCTGTTTTTAAACCATGAAATAACTAAACATTTTTTCTTATTTCATGAGATTAAATTATCTCATTTTAAATAAAGTTGATCAAATCCTGAGCATCCCCGATTTTGGAAAAAAATATTGACATTAAGTGGTCGATACAAAGCCAGTTGAGAATTCTCAATTTTTTAAAGGAGAGAAAACTGACATTCACTTTTATTGTCTACCGGGTGTAAATTTTCACCTGACTCTGAACCAGCCCCAAGGTAGACAATGAAAGTAAATGACAATTTTCTCTCCAAAAAAAGGAGTGAGAATTCTGAATCGACCTCTAAAAGTTTTGGTGTGTTCTCCAATTTTCTCTACCTTTTTACTTACTGTTTCTTTTCACTTCCAGCTCATGCATCATTTTTAGTCTCTGCCCCCATCCCCGTCTTCTGATTTATGCTCAAGAAATGATTTATGAATGACTGGTGTGCACCTCTCCCGGTCTTGGGCCGCTCTCTGTCCCAGGATGGATCCACTCAGGGTTGTGCAGGCTCCTCCTGCCTTCATCCCTAGCTGCACCACGCATTTCCCCCGGGACATTTTATCCTAGGGTAGCAACCACATATGCGGCCACAGGGACTCCATTTTATCCTAGGGTAGCAACCACATATGCGGCCTTGACTCCATCTTTATTCTAATTAGAGATGAGCGAACTTTTGAAAAGTTCGATTCGGCCGATTCGCCGAATTTCACAAAGAAATTCGGGTTCGGCCGAATCGAACTTTTACGAAGTTCCCCATCAAAAATGCCGGCATGGTGGGAGCGGGCCGGCCCTTTCCCACCATGCCGGCATTTAAAAAACAAAAAAAACAAAAAAAGCATTTTTGCCGGCATGGTGGGAGCGGGAATCTCTAATTCTGTCAGCGCGGAACCGGCCGGCCCGCTCCCACCATGCCGGCATTTTTTTTTTTTAATTTCAGGAAAAATTCGATCGGCACGAACCACAAAATATTCGGGTTCGTGCCGAATCGAATATTTCCTGAAATTCGGAGCGAATTCCGGTTCGTCCGAACCGGTTCGCTCATCTCTAATTCTAATCTCAAAATGCTCAACAGAATGGCATCCCTGCCACTGACCCCACTCCCAGGGACAGCCACCCAGACTGCCCTTGCCCTCCCCTACTTGCCTTGTCTCCCTGATGGAGTGGTCATGGGATGCTATAGGAACCCATCCCAGAGGAGGAGGAGAGGAGACCATACAACCCAGGACATTCCCCTTCCAGATGGTGCTGTATTACAAAAGCCTATAGGGTGCAAGGTCCGTGGGACACCCACCAGGAGGACACAGATCGTGCCAACAGCGGGTCACTCAGACCAACCCTAGACTAACTTTTTTTATCTTTTGTTCTAAGTGAAGGGGTGCTGTGCCATTGGGGGTGCCCCATACCACCCCATGGGGCCTCCAGCTGCCAAGGGATAGGACAATCCCCTGGGGATAACAACCCCTACAGGCATCAGCCTGTTGAGTACCCCATGTGTTTATCCTGGAGGGAAATGGCCAGGAGGGGATCAGTACATACTTTAGGGTCCAGGCTCTCAACTACCCTAACAGTTCCTCTTTTGTTCTCTCTCCACAGGATCCCTCAGTCCTACATACCATTCACAGCATGAAAGAAGGTCCCAGGATGGCCAAATTAAGGAGCATTCCTTGGGGACACCAGTCACCAGAACCCCCTTTTGACCCTGTTGGCTCCCTTTATCTCTCCCGGTCCCACTACCCTTAAACTCCACTGCTTGCAAAGCAACCGTTGCCTGCTGCACACTGTGTCTGATAATGGATTGATTGGTTCATACACCATACAGAAAACAGGTGGTGAAGGCATCGTACATTTACTATTTATATTTTATTTTGCATGATGGGAATAAAACTGAGAGTATATGAAAACCGAGAAATTCAGAATCAGATCATTTAGACAGGGCACTTGACAAAAAGAATGCGGTCATGGTCTTCTACATAAACTTCCTCCTAATTGATTCTTCATGGTCTTTAGTGATGTCTTTAGTTCTTCTGACCCAAAGACAAAGATGAAATTTGATTACATTTCACAGAGTAGAAATTTCAGATAAAGTGGAATAAATCTCACCAGTTCCCCTTGTTTATCTTTCAGCTTCAAAGCTCTGTTATTGCCTTGATTAGTTCTCCCTCAAAACCTTGCCTTGTTTATCTATACATTATTTCTATTTTAATTAATCATCCACTCGATGGAATCAAAGGGAATTGCTCTAAAGGCTTCCTACTGGAATAAGGTGGATAAATGTTAAAGAGGAACATCAGGGAAGGTTAAAACCTTCCCCAAATCTCACCAGATTCCCCCCCCCCCCCCGGTTTCACAATTAGGGAGTGTTTACTCACCTCGCCAGGGGATCCATCTTCTGTGTCCCTCGGATTGCGGGTGACCTCCCGATGGGTGATGGCATCTTGCATCCCATCAGACACAGCACGCTATGGGATGCATTGGAGCCGCTATTCTGACTCAGATAGCAGTAATGGAATCCTGTAGACAGCTTCACATTCCTGGTGTGCGTCTGTGATGGATGTTTTCTCCATAAGGCTTGGCAGATAGATCACATGATGAAAAGCTTTATTTCAGTACAGAATCTTGTTACAGCAGACATGTATGTTAATACAGCTGGGAACTTGTGGTATAATCCATACAGCAACAACAGGTAAAAGGACTGTAGCTGCAGAAAGGGAGCGTTGCACTGCTTGGATGCCAGATTAGAAATGGCAGCAAGAGAGGGGTAAAAGGGAGGAGTTACTTGCATCAGAGCAAGACTAAGGGAGCCTGGAAGGGACAAGAGGAATTAAAGGCACACTGCTCAGCCTATGCAAATAAACATCATATTAAAACATTACCCCAGGTAGAATAAAATGCACGTCGTGGGACATGACACTCCTCGCCTGAAATCTTTAGAACAACATTGTATAAATGTTCATTAATTGTCCAATGGTAACTGTAATTTGAAACCTGTAAAAGAAAAACATGCAATGGCATAAATAAATGAGAAGATCAACAAGTTCTCGAAAAGTTCTTATGGCCAACCGACTGGAAAACAAAACACTGGTAATCTAAACAAAAGGAAAAAACCTACTCTTCGGGCTAGAGAGGCTGCCGAAAGGCAAGGCCTCAAAAACCCAATAATCCAAGGGAAAAACTTTTAATCCAAAAGGTTCCATGAAAATGGTAGGGCACAGTCAATGTCCAAAGCAAGAAAGTATCTTGTGTGCCATAGCAGTCAAATGAAGGGTATACTCCCCGTCGTGGCCTTGCAGGATGATGCATGTCCTTTTCAGGTAACTTTGGAAAGGAGGAGAACAAGTTCAGTCACTGGCCGAAAGAAGATTCGCTCTGGGCCCGCACTTGCTGCCTTGACTTCAGCAATTTCCACTGCAAGCACGACGGCACAAAGTTCAAGTCTAGCCACAGTGGGAGCTGGTTTCAGGGTTAACGTGGCCTTCCTTAGAACAAATCCACAGTACAGTTTGCTGTTGGTTCCTGAAACCTACAAGTAGGCTACTGCGGTGATGCCTTCATCAGATGCCTCTGAGAAGATGTAAACTTCTTTTCTGACAGCAGTAGGAATAGAACTGGGAGCATAGCAGTGCGGGACCTGAAGTTGTTCCAATACTTCCAAAAAAACTCCTCCATTTCTCCCACCTTTGCTGTTTCTCAGGAGGTAGAGGGGTGTCCCAGTCTATGTTCTCCGTAGTAAGCTGTCTCAGCAGTACTTTGCCGTGAATGGTTACTGGAGCTATAAATCCAAGCGGATCATAGATACTGTTCACAACACATTTAGTGAAAGGTTTTACAGAACTCGCCACCATGTAAAGCTATCCTGCTGGATTTCCTATAGCAAGACTAGGCTGCATTGCATAGGGGGAATATTCAACATAAGGTTGAGGTCCTTTAGGTTGACGGTACAATCGTCGGATGGAAAGGCTTTCATCACCTTCTGGCTCTTGGAGATGATCTTGTGAGGTTTGCCACAGGTAGCATCTCCTGTGATGTGCTGAGGTGGTCAGTTGTCTGTTCAGTGGGCAAGGGTTTAGGATCATCTTGCATGTGAAAGTTCATTTTAACAGACTGACAAGCAGCAGAACCAAACTCCTTCTCAACTTCTGTGGCTGTCCTTCTAAGTCCGTGACTTCCTTGTCAAAGTCTTTGCTAGGTAATGTCTCTCTTGGAGAATGGACAGGTAGGTGTGCTACCAAGCTGTTGGAATTGTCATGTGTAACTTCCTCGTCCATAACTTCGAGGAGTTCTTTAACTTCTGCAGATGCCAAATTGTTGCCACCAGTTGTATTAGCCACTGTTGCTCTCAGGTTATCATCCTGAGGTAGGTTGTTTTGAGGTTCTTGCTGACACTTACTGCTGCTCAGCTTCTCCTTCACGCAGTAATGGTATGAACATGACTCAAGACGACAGTTGAGACTATTCAGCATGATCTGCATTTTTAATGAAGTGACTGGTGTAGACTTCTTCATTTTGTCAATGCAAACATTGCCTATGATGACCCAACCTAGATCAAGCAAAAGGAGGGCCACCCACTCCATTTATCTGCCAGTGTACCTTGTGTTTTTGGAGAATGTCTCTGCCCAACAGTAGCAATATCTTGGCGTCCTTATTAAAAGTTGGTATTTCATGAGCTATTAACCTCAGACGTGGGTGATGACGAGCGGCCTCTGCTGTAGGGATCTCATTTCTGTTGGATGGTATCTGATTGCACTCCAGAAGTGTAGGCAAGGGTAGTTCAATATTGTTTTGAACAGGAGCTACCATCAGTCCACTGGCTCTTCTTCCACAGACTTTAGCAATGCCGTTGCAGGTACCCAGAGTGTAAGGATAAGTCTCACCCTTCAGTTTAAAAAAGTCAAAAAGTTCTGATCTTGCAAGCGATCGGTTGCTCTGATTATCTAAGATTGCATAAACCCTTAAAGTCTTTTCTGGATGGTCTTTAGGATATACCTTGACAAGACAAATTTTCGAGCATGATTTGTCATAAAGGTCTTCACCACAAACCTCTGTATATGAAGAAGATACTGTGGTGGGTCTTGCAGGTTGTATCCTCCCCGCCATGCTGTGACACAGGAGAGAATCAGCAGGTGGTGCAGGGCTTTGCTCATATTGATGAAGGGCCTGCACATGGTCTTCACTGTCGCACTCTATGCACTTGATGGGAATTTTACAGTCCTTGGCTGTGTTCAGTGGATGCACAACATCTGAAACATACCCCAAATTGCTTTAAAAGGTCTTCTGAAGCCGATGAACTTCTTCAGAGGATGTGGCAACTTTTCAGTCTTGACCCCCATGGTTTCCCTTGTCAGGAACTGATGAGGGTGTAGGAAGAACATCAGGCTTTTTCATAGACACTGGACCCCTGTGGTTTCTGTAGTTGGGGTAGAAGCTGTCAATTACATGAGGGTGGGCATGTCCACCAAGTTAACCAAAGGAAAAGCCTGGATCGTTCTTAGTCTCTGATTAACTCACAGAAGAAGGAGAATGGAAGAAAAGAGACCTGATAATCCCTTTCATATTTTCACCCAAGTGTAGCCCACCTTTCTTGCAGATGGCATGGCAGTTTGGAAACTATTGGGTTTACCCCATGAGCAGTGTCCAAGTAACCTAGTCCCAGTAAGTGGGAGTCTGCCTTGGCAAGTTGGAGCTCTGACAGCAGGTCACTGAGTTCTAAGAATTTTTGATTGTCCTTACCGGATAACTTTAGAAAGGTCTGTAGTCTTTTGAGAAGTGTGTTCTCTATAGCTTCTGGACTGCCAAAGCTTCATTCAAGTCTTTCCCAGGCTGCAATAAGTCCTGCTCCTGGGTTGTCAGTATGAACAGATCTGAGTTTTTTTAATACGTTCAGTGGATTGTGGGCCCAGCCACTTTACAAGAAAATTAAGCTCCTCAGCTGCCATAATGCCAAGGTCACTGGCTGTTTCTTTAAATGCACATTTCGAAGCTCTGTAGTTTTCAGGTTGGTCATCAAACCTTGTGAGACCGGTCTTTGTGAGTTCACGGCGGACCATGTATCTAGCGAACTGTGACATGTCTGATTTCTCTGTCCCTAGGCAGGGAATTGCTGGCTGGCAAGTGGCTGAGAAGTGACTGATGTGGGTTAGTAAGGGCCTGCATGAGCATTGAAACCAGGAACTGTCTTAAAGTTCATAGGTTTGGTTCCGTGTACAATTGGAGCTGTGCAGCGGGGAGGTGGTGGATACTGTGTTGGGACATTGGCTTGAACATGAGTGTCTTTTTAATGGACTTGTTGAGGTAGAGGGGCCTGGAGTGCAGGAACATGTTAGGAAAGATCAGGTTGATAAGTGGGTGGTGCATTGTACTGACCTTGAAAGTGGGGTGCTGCCAAAGGATCTGTCCCCTGGCGCTGTGGAGAAATATCTCTAATATCAGGAACATCTGTAGCATTCAGGGGCACACTATTTTGGCTTAGCACATAGTCCCTCGTGCGCTCAAAAGGATCCTCTGCTTACACTCCACTTAAACTGACACTGTCTCTTTCATTCCTGCTGATGGCTTGTTCTAAAACCTGCAATCTTGCCATAGCTGTGGCATGCTCACATTGTTTTTCCAGATCCTCCATTTCTACTCTCTTCTGTATTACCTCTACTTCCTTACAAGCTGCCTCTGCCTCCGTTCCTGCCCGCTGTCGAGCTGCCTCAGCCTCTGCCCGCTGTCAAGCTGCCTCTGTCTCGATATCCGCTTTCTTTTGTGTAAACCTTGCTTGGATTTTAGCAGCTGCCACATCTGAGCGAGCCTGTATAAGTTGCTGGCTGATCATTGAATATTTAGACAATCGTGATTTGGGTGATCATTTTGAACTTTTAGAATGACTAGTGGCCATAGAAATGGGAGAAGCAGTTTCCTGGAGTTGGGCAATTTTGGCTTGAGTTAAGTTGCTGGAAACTTTCCAACTCTTTTAAAGAATGGTCTGAATTCATCCTCTCTAAAGTGTCAATATATTTCTGACTTAACTGCATATACTTCTCATAAAGTGTGGAAAGTTGTCTTAGAGCAGCCTCTAATAATAACACATAATTAGTAGTCTAAGTAAAGGTAACTCGATGGGTTAATATGGTCTCCCATTGCTGGGTGATTTTGGAAAGTCTTCTGTTTTTAAATTGAAGAATAAATGGCCAAAAACTGCTTTTCACCTTCATTGTCTACCTTGGAGATGATTCATCCCCATGTGTAAATGAAACACTGTTATTCTCATCATTTTTCAACTGGTGCTGAACCAACCCCCTTGAAGGAAAACTCCTTTTTTGGTGGTCTGCCTTATTGTTTTCCTCTTTTGGAATGTAAAATAAACATCTGCTAGGATTGTGCCCCAGACCTGTGATTTACTTCTCAGCACGCTGCTTCCATGATTCTCATATTCCTGGGCTTTGTGTTGCTACAGTGGGAGTGGTTTTCATGGCCTTGAGTAAAAACATGGACTACAAGTCCCACAACTCTTCCAATGTAACAGGTGAACTCTTTAGAAGCTTTGGCTAATTCTAAGCAGCCTAATGACCTATCCAGGTGAGAACCTGACCATTAACCCTTTTGCTACTGAAACACACGACTGATCGTTCCAAAGGAAGAAGTTGAATTTCAGCAGAATGGGTTAAACTAGTCACCCATGCCTTAGCCAATCAGATGATTAGCAAGCTAGAGTGAGGAAGTCTATGATATGTACTTGAAATAACCACCTTGGCTTTGCATAGCCAAGGTAAAAACATTGTTGCTATGGAAAACTGTTTTCTATTATAACACGATTGTATACACATAGAAAATACACTCAGCACATTAAAGACATCATTTTGCCATACAATAATGGAAACTTTTCAAAATGCCATTAAAAGTGGAATTACCCTTTAAAGTGGCTCGAAACTCACCCCCCCCCCCCCCAACTGAACTCTATAAGATTCCAGAGCCACTGAATTTCCTTCCCCCTGGGGCATCTAGAATTGGAATGCCCTGCTGTGTGAAACCCCCCAGGTCGCTCGGAAACTCACCTTCTTAATGGTCCGATGTCGCATGCGCGAGCAGCGGCTGCATCCCTGCTATCCCTTTAGCAGGGTGCTTGCACACTCCCTGTTAGAGGGGGATGTTAAACAAGCTATTAGATGAAGGGGCAGGAGCGGATCTGCATGCTGTCTGGACAAGAGGCATGTGTATGCACCGTAGGACCGGGGAAGGATTAGTGAGATCGGGTGACCTGGGGGATTTCACACAGCGGGGTGCCCCGGGGCAAGGACCAAAACTCAGGATAGTCAAAATTCTAGGTTTTGGTCCACTTGAAAGAGAAAAACACACCCAATTTTCACTTTTCGGGATGTTGTTCCTCTCAGTGGGGGCATCTTTTCCTGTAGCACCCACAGAATTGGGCAAGAACGAGCGCGCTGATTGGCTGAGTGGTCAGTTTAACCAATCAGTGCACTCTCACTCAGCTCCGGCTCCGCTGACAGCTAAGCAGTTGAGTGTTGCTGAAAGGAGCCGTGTGCCCCGCCAGCCGCATCCCCTGCTCACCTTGTAGCCATCTCATGCCTGGTCTGCCAATTCAGAAAGGCCGGGCATGGGTCCGCCCATGGCTAGAGGAGAACTGTGATGCGCCGCGGAGCAGATGTGGAAAGGGCTCTGGGATAAAGTGAGTGAAATAGGGCTTCTGGTGGTTTTTAAAGAGCAGGGCATCCTAATTCAGGATGCCCCAAGGAGTGGACTTGGATGGCCCTGGACTCTTTTAGACTCTAGGGCCTCTGATGTTCCTCTTTAATCCTTACACCTATGGATTACAAAAAAAGGAGACTTTACTGACAAACCCACAACAAAACCCTGAAAAAAACGTGATTTCCATAACAAAAAGTCCACTTTCTAATGGTTCGATAACACTATACAGAATAGGTTAACTGGCGCATCACTAATGCGAAACTCCCAGACCTTCAGGCGATCTTGAAGAACCGGGTAAAGAGGAGAGCAGCAGACCCCCTACCATTCCAACAACAGGCTCTTTGTCAAACTGATCTGGAAAATGATTTCACTTACTGAAAGCAAACGCCGAAAGAATGAGGAAAAGCTTCTTTCCAGAGGCCCTGTACAGATAGACACTACCTCCCTAGGGTCGCCCGTCGCTTTGGTGCCGTACTTACCTAAATTCCTGGCATGGATACATGGTAATGAACTACACACAGCTCAAGCTCATATACCAGTAGCCTAGAAAAGCTCAGATCCTTGGTAACTTAGTTGGCGACTAACTTAAATTGGTATCATGGACAATTGTAGGGGATCTGGTGATGATGCAAAGTTGTACATAGATAGTGGGTCATCTTCTTGCACATATTATATCATATCTATAGTGTAATGTAATGTTATTCCTAAAGTGATTGGCAATTTAAAGTTATCAGTAGCTTAGTCTTCTCACTCGCACTCATGGTTGGAGCGTTGTGATTCCTCCTCTGCTGTTATCCTTAGTGAGGAAATCCATTCCTCAATCAGCTTTCAATCCCCACCCCGCTAACCTGGTCCTTCAAACAGCACTAATGCGAAATTATGTAATATTAAAAATCCGTACAAAAGCGTATATACACCCTGAGGAGGAGTCACTTATACACCTGGAAAAAACTCAGCCAAGCTTGTAGTTCATTGTAATAAAATCCAGGGGTGATCTAATAACTATGAATAAATAAATTCGGTGTCAATACAAAGATCTGTCCCACAATCTATTTATAGCCTGGAGTGTAACCATAACCCGAGGGCATCCACTAAGGTTAGAGGAAAGGTGCTTTCTCCACAGACATAGGAGGGGATTCTTCTCTGTAAGAGCAGTGACACTATGGAACTCGCTGCCAGAGGAGGTAGTAATGATGGATACAGTAAAAACGTTCAAAAGTGGCCTGGGTGCCTTCCTGGCTTGTAATAAAATTTCCAGCTATGGCTACTAGACCACTGGAAGGACATAAACAGGCTGAACTGGATGGACTAAAGTCTTTCTTCAGCCTTACATACTATATTACAGGTTTAGTCTATATTTCAACCTTCAGTGGACCAAGAACGGAAACACCTCCAACTCCCTCCCCAGATGTCTTGCAGCTATGAAACCCAGCCCTCCTCCCTTCTTTCTGGCAGGCTGGAGATGCTCTTAGCCTGCAGCATCTCTCACCCCTATTTCTGATCACACTATGTGCTGGCAGTAATAACTAGAGGCTTAAAAAAAGCTTAAAAGTACACTTAAAGTGGATCAAAGCCCAGGATTTTGAATTGACCTTACCCCTGGGGCACCCCGATTTGGGATACCCTGCTGTGTGAACCCCCCCAGATAGCCAAGTAAAACTGACCTTTCCCTGGTCTTATAGCGCATACATGGGCTCTCAGCCAATCAGCGCGCTTGGCTGCACTCGTCAATTTCGGCTAAGACTCAGGTAGGGGCAAGCTGAGCACGCTGGTGGCCGCCTTTGCTGCTAGCCTCTAACAGGGAGCGTGCCCCAGCAGGCCATTCACAAACAATGCCTCAGCAGAAAGAAAGGTAGGATGTGCTCATCCAGTCAATATATAGCAGGCAAGAGGTGCTAGAAGGGTGTGACCACACTCCATAGACAAAAAAGAAATGTAACCCTCTGCACCCCCATACTATTGGAAAACCTAGCTAACACTTATTAAGAACATGGACTGTTAATTAACATAGATACCCTAGCACCTCTTGACTGCTATATATTGCATACCTCCCAACTTCTAAAGATATGAAAGAGGGACAAGCCACGCCCCCAGACACACCCCCTGTCATGCCCCCGACCACGCCATATTTCCCAACCATTGACACAAATGCACATCTGAACCTGAGGATGCATGCACAGCAGCTCATCCAATCAGCTTCACCGGCCATGCATTTTAATGTGCAGCTGGAGAAGCTGAATGGAATCCAAGCCACACACATCGGCGGCATGCTGCAAGACTTGCAACCTTCCTAGAAGGAATGCAAGTGATGACAGCCGCGCATGTGCCATGGGATTGATGGAAAGGTAGGAACAGTGGGTGAACTGGGAAGTTTCACACAGTGGGGCATCCAAGGTCGGGATGCCCCAGAAGAAGGGAATCAGTTGACCCTTGGTCCACTTCAACGTAAGCAGAAAGAAATATACATTTATAAAGTGTTCCAAAGCCTTCCCCACCAAAGAAAAAGCATTTTATAGCCTAACCACAGGAGTGTTGTTTATAGTTGTTTTATTGTTTGAGTTTGCACCTACCTCATATGTGTTTTTAGAGCAAATGTCTGGGAAAACCTGGCACTGCATATTGAACACTTAAAGGGCTTGTCCCCCGTGTGTGTCCTTTCATGAAGTCTTAAAGCAGTCTTGGAGCTCAAGCCCTTCCCGAACTCTTTGCAGAAATGTCTTTCCCCTCTGCCCTCGTGGACTTGCAAGATGTGCCTCCTGCCTCCTGTGCCTCCTGTCTTTTTTCCTTTTAAACATTTTGGCACAGAGCTCGCATGGAAAGTGACGCTCATTGCTGTGCACATGACTATGGGGGCTTTTTTAAGTTACACTTATTTGCAAAAGTCTGGCTGCAAATGGCACACTGATGGATCTCCTCAGAGCTATCGTGAACCTGATGTGAATGTTGTAAGCAAGCTTTCTTATCCATGAAGGTCTCCCCACATGTGGGCCATACAACAATTTTATTGGCTGTTAGGTTATGATGAACATTAGGCATTTTTTCTCTCTATACTAATTCAAATGTCTGGGCCCCTTGAGTTTTTAGACTAGTCTAAGGTGTGCTCATCTATTTACCATTCAGTAGGGAGTTGACATCGTCATTGCTTTGCTGCTCTCGAAGCCGCCTTGTGTATTTCCTCTTTCAATGACCGCTTTCTTTCCAGCCAGCCTTCCACTTGTTCTTCTGGATTTGGAGGCTGGAGTTATTTTCTTTTTTCAGCCTATCTGGGAGCAGGGGGTGGGCTAGACGTCTTTCTGGGCGGGGTCTAAACTGGCTGGCCCTGCCCATAAGAACGTCTGCCCCGCCCCACTGCTCACAGATTGACAGCAGCTCCTTCAGCCCGCCTGCAAGGTTCATCTTTGCTGTAAGTTTCTTTCCAACCACCGCCGCGAGTCCTACAGCCCGCCCAGAAGTCTCTTCACCTCCCCCTTGCTCCCACCCTGGATGTCTCACCTCTCCCTGCACCCGCAAGTCTCTGCGGTTTTGCGGCCGGGGAACGTCTGTTCAGAAGGCGCACAGCGTGCCGCTGCCCTTGCGCCATGGCCGCACTGGGCACACCGCCACGGCGCAGGGCGTCCCGGGATGATAATTACTGTTCCAGGACCGCGGGATCACGGGGGGAAATTGGGGAATTCACTGAGGAATCGGGACAGTTGGGAGCCATGTATATTGACTGGATGAGCACATCCTACCTTTCTTTTTGCTGTTGTATTTTCCAGATCTGCTGGATTGTAGCTCTCCCAATGTAACAGGGAGTCCGAATGGTATCTACCTAAAACCCCTTTTTTGAACTCAAAACACTGTGCAGGCAAGTAAAGTATATTTCATTGTGTGTATGCAGGGAGGAAGTTAAGTTATTGCAATGTATTTAGACAGGCTGATTCATGTATTGCATTGCTTGTGCACACACAAGTAAAGTAGTAGCAATGTCTGCACAAACTTTTAAACTTAGTAAGGGAGGGGGCTACCTCGCTTTTACATTCATTGCAATCTATGTTAACTAACAGTCCATGTTCTTAACAAGCGTTTGCACACTCATACTATTGGAAAACCTAGCTGAGGGTTACATTTCTTTTTCACAAATAATGCCTGATGCGGGCATAGCTTTTGGCAGCTGCGGCATGAGCATGCGCCATTGGATCAGGAGGAAAGGTAGCAAAAAGTGCTTTTGTCTTTTTTATGTATAAAATGGCATTGTGTTTCATTTGCCACCTATAAATTGCCATTGTATCCACCTATGGGGTGATTCAGCACCAAAGCGCTTTCATTTAATTTTTCATCTAAGGTCTACTTTTTGCGCCGTGTGCTGAATCGAGGCCAGTAGCGATTGCTTATAGAAAGGGTTCAACCTTTCCAGCTTCCTGAGCTTCCCCAGTCCAGCTAAGTGAGGAAGATGAGTGCACCTCCATGTGGGATGGAGGGGGGAAAGCTCTAAAGTGAGGGGTCTGCTTTTACTGTTGCTTATTTGAATTTAATACGCGGATGTCTCAAATGTTAAAAGATAAACACAAAAACAGTGACACAAGGCAATTTCAGGTCACTATTATGTACAATGATCATGCCCAAGTTGAGTCTAGAACGCGTGCGGTGGAAGCAGGGCCGGATCAGATATGGTAAAGGTGCCTGGGCGAAAGTCTGGTGAAGTTCTCAGATACAGTCTGGGACTTAACAAAATGGATGCTCGCGTTTTTTCTACTCATATGCTACAGGAAGCATAAAGTGCAAGATATGGGCTGCTGGTGTGAAGCTGGAGAGCGTAAGGTGTGGGCTCCAGTATGTAACGGGGGGCAAAAGGTGCAGGGTTTGGTATAGTGTTGGGGGGTAGGAGGTGCGGCGCACCTTTATGCTGCAAAGGGCTGGAAGGAGCATGTTACCATTATGCTGTGGGTGGGTGGAAGGTGCAGGCTGCTGGTTTGCTGGGGGGGCACAAAGAATGGGCCACCGGTATGCTGCAGGGGGGGCAGAAGGTGCGGGCACTGTGGGGGGGGCAGCTGAAGGTGTCTCTGCCGCTTTCCTGGGGGTGCAGAGGGTATGGGCCACCAGTATGCTGCGGGGGGGGCAGAAGGTGTGGGCACTGCAGGGGGTGGCTGAAGGTGTGTCTGCCACTTTCCTGGGGGGTGCAGAGGGTATGGGGCAATGGTATGCTGCAGGGGGCAAAAGGGGTAGAAACTGCAGGGGAGTGGCTGAAGGTGTGTCTGCTGCTTACCTGGGGGGTGCAGAGGGTATGGGTCACCAGTTTGCTGCAGGGTAGGCAGAAGGCAGAAGATGTGGGCACTGCGGAGGAGAGTGGCTAAATGTGTGTCTGCCACCTTCCTGGGTGGTGCAGAGGGTATGGGCCACTAGTATGCTGCTGGGGGGCAGAATGTGTGGGCACTGCAGGGGGGGTGGCTGAAGATGTGTCTGCCGCTTTCCTGGGGGTGCAGAGGGTATGGCCCACTAGTATGCTGCAGGGGGGGGCAGAACATGTGAGCACTGCGGGGGGGGGGGTCTGATGCTTTCCTGGGGGGTGCAGAGGGTATGGGCCACAAGTATGCTGCAAGGGGGGGGGAGAAGGTGTGGTTACTGCAGGGGGCAGAAGGTGTGTCTGCCGCTTTCCTGGAGGGGTGCAAAGGGTATGGGCCACTGATATGCTGCGGTATACAGCATGGCTTCCTCTGCATACTCTGCATGGTGGTACCTGTATCTTCCACCCCTTTCCCACCGCAGCAACCATAGGGATTTTTTTTTTTTTTGGGACAACCCAATTGCAGTCACAGGGAGCAGCTAGGTGGTTGTTACACTCCTCTTAATGGTGAATGGTGGGTGCCTAGGGGTGCGCGCCCCTTTCACTCTGCCTATAAACCAGCCCCGGGTAGTAGACTTCTAATAAAAAATTTGTCTTTAATCATAACTGGTTTACTTTCTCTCTTCTGCGGCAACCAGGTCCATCAACCAAGTCCCTTCTAATGTTTACCGTTTCATCTCGGTAATGCGTAGCCCCCTGCCTACGAGCCACTTTACTCCCCATTGGCCGGCTATTGATAAACTGGCTCCGCCAGCCGCTACGCTACACCTTGTAGACTAAATTTATCTGGAAATGAAATGACTTTTGATGTTAAGTCTTTTGATGTTAATAGATACTGTTCCACTCAGCTTTGAAAGCGTCAGCCATATGTGTTTGTCAACAGGCAAGGCTCGCGGTAACTAACAATTATGATCAGCAATGTGTAATTTAACCAACAGACGAGAGCTAGCGCCGGCATCAGCAAGGCCAGCGGCCAATTTCAGAGACTATTTTTTGCCTTTAACAGCAGCCGCTAAAAAAAAAATAATAATAATTAGGAAAGCGCTAGGGAAAGGCATCTGCTTTGACTAATAACTCCGGTGTGACATGCTAGACCTTATATTTTAAACAAAAAAATATATATATTTGTTTTTTTTAATTACAGCCAAAAAATATCACCTACATGCCGCAGACAGCCTTAATTGTTGCACAGTGTGAATGGCTCAAGAGATGAACGAGCAAGGATTTGTCTCTCTTAGGGTGTATTTAATGGGCAATGGGACCCAAAGACACATTTATTTAGGTGGCAGGTCTGAAATTTCTTAGAGCGCTGCCACAGTCGGATGAGGCCAATTAGAATGACAAAATGTTTCATTAAATTAGAGATTCATTCACAAACAGAGATTAGAATTTTGTCACTACGTTGGATATGAGGGTATAGTATGTAACAACAGAAATCCTTTTATATCTAAAGTGATCCTAAACCCAGAAAGGAAGGCTATGTCGTCACCTTCTGTCCCCAGCCAAGTGCCCCAAACTTTTGGTTTTTCTTAACTAAAGCCTCTGCCCAGTAGCAGACTGAGGCCAAAATTCTGCCCTGGGTTTTGCCAGCCCCTGGCCAGCTCAAGACAACTCTGCTGAGGCCCCTCCACTCCCCACAATAATGATGTTGGAGCTATAGCAGTGGGACTGGGTACAGAGGGCTGAGAGGAATACTAAGGGGGCAGGGGTTTAACATGGGTGGAAAAAGCAGCAGCCCAACAGGTCCCAAAGCAGTGCATTGTCCCGGGTCTCCCTATGGCCAGTCCGCCCCTTCCTCTACCCAATATTCATGAAAATACTAATTGGATGCCGTATGATGTTTGAATGGTGGCTGTATGGCTCCCTGGCCATGCATCAGTGCTCCCTGGTTCTTTCCAGATTATACGTTCAGTTATGAGCTAAACTGCCACCTGAATGTATGTGGTAGTTTGGCTTGTAGTGCTTTAAAGAGGAACATCAGGGGAGGTTAAAACCTCCTCCAAACCTTATCGGCATGCTGCCCCCTTCAGTTTTACCTTTGGGCATTATTTACTCACCTTGCCAAGGGATCCATCTTCTGGGTCCTTCGGTTTCTGGGCGACCTTCCGACGGGGGGTGGCATCTTGCATCCCATTAGACACTATGCATGGGATGCAACAGGGCTGCCCTAAATCACACAAGACATCACTGAGATGCAAGATCGCCGTGGGACATTGACAGTGGGCTAAGGCCATGCTTGTCATTTACAGACAGCTAAGCCAGCGGGGGGGGGGGGGGGGGGGCAGAGGATCGGGCCCCGCCACAGCAGGCCATGGCAACATCCAAAAGGATTGTGCCCCCAGACCTGTGATTTACTTAGCACCATGCTGCTTCCATGATTTTCATATTTTAAAAATCCTATTGAAAGTGGAGAAATGTAAAGTCATGCTTTTGGGGACTAATAACCTAAAGGCCACATATATCCTCAGGAGATTAAAACTGGGAGAGTCAATTGCTTGTTGAGAAGGATCTGGGGGTTCTGGTAGATCACAGGCTAAATAACAGCATGCAATGTCAGACAGCTGCTTCCAAGGCCACTAAGATGTTATCATGCATTAATAGAGGCCTGGAATCATGGGATAGGGAAGTAATTTTGCCTCTTTACAAGGCACTGGTGCGCCCTCACCTGGAATATGCAGTCCAGTTCTGGTCACCCATTCAGAGTAAAGACGCTCTGACTATAGAATGGGTGCAGAGGAGAGCCACCGAACTAATAAGAGGAATGAAGAATCTTAGTTATGAGGAAAGATTATTAGAGTATTATTATTAGAGTATTAAATATGTTTAGTCTTGAGAGGAGACAACTGAGGGGAGACATGATTAACTTGTATAAATATATAAATGTCCAAAACAAAAAATAAGGGTAAACATTAATTCAGGTAAAGACAAGGGCGCGCTCCCTTCGACTGGAAAAAAAGAAATTCAGTCTCCGGAGGCGACAATTTTTTACCATAAGAACTATAAATCTGTGAAATAGCCTCCCACGGAAGCTTGTTACAGCATCAACCGCTGACAGCTTCAAAAAAGGATTAGATGCTAATTTAGAAGAAAACAACATTAAACAGTTACTATTAGCTGTTAAAAAAATAAAAATAAAATGAAAAAATAACTTCCCCTACCCCAACACCCTTGGTTGAACTTGATGGACATATGTCTTTTTTCAACCGTATTAACTATGTAGCTATGAAAGTGAAATTACCCTTTAAAGCAGACCAACACAACAAACAGTGCTCGCATCCCTCCCTGGGGCAATTGAAGCACATAAAAATTTACCTTTTTCTAACTCCTGCTGGGATCAATTTTAAAAACAAGATGGTGGTTCATGAATTTGCAGGCCACCTGCAAACAGTCATGTTATGTTGTCAGTTATGTCAGTTGGGAGAGGAAGCTCCAAAATGGCTGCTCTCTTTCTAACTGTGCCAGACTGTTGGTCCGGTTTAAAATTAAAAACTTAAGTTAGGCACCTGGTAACTTTTTTTCTAAACATCCGAAAGGGCAGCATACGCCTGAGACCTCCGGGCTCCTCCCACCGAGGGGAACACGTGGCCACCAGCCAAAATAAAGTCTTGGCTCCTCCCTCTCCCCCCAGTTGTTGCAGAGATCTGAAAGAGAAAAAGATACAGACCCACAACTCCACATAACATAAAACATAATCCAACTCCACATAAAAAAATTAGGGAGGGAAGCCGGCGTATGCTGCCCTTTCGGATGTTTAGAAAAAAAGTTACCAGGTACCTAACTTAAGTTTTCTCAAAACATCCTTCGGGCAGCATACGCCTGAGAGATAGGCGAGGACTACCTCATTGGGTGGGAAGAACAGCACGAAAGCAACTTCTGCCAAATGACTGGTCCTTCTGAGACAGGAGATCCAAAAGATAGTGTCTTGCGAATGTTTTAGCTGAAGACCAGGTGGCCGCCTTACAAATCTGTTCCATGGAGACCCCAGCTTGCTCTGCCCAAGATGTAGATACACTTCTTGTAGAATGAGCCTTAACCCCACTTGGCAAGTTGACATCTCTATAAGCCATCTTAATGGTACCTTTCATCCATCTTGCCAACATAGTCTTCGATACTCTCAGACCCTTCCTAGGGCCTGAAAAGGAGAAAAACAAGCTGTCAGCTTTCCTGAAATCTTTGGTCTGTTGAAGATATTGCAACAGCTGAGATCTGACATCCAAGGCAATAAGTTCAGGATCTACGTGATAGATCTGCGTGATAGAAGGACTAATGATTTCCTGAGATCTGTGAAAATCTGAAGCAACCTTAGGGAGGTAACAAGGATCCACTCTCATCAGTATGCGGTACGGAAATATCTGTAGGAAAGGACGACGACACGATAAGGCCTGTATATCACTAATTCTGCGGGCCGAAGTAATGGCTACCAAAAACAAGACCTTCCAGGTGAGTGATTTAAATGTCCACATTCTTGTTCGGAAGAAAAGGAGGAGAACTTAGCATACACAAAACTTTAGCCAAGTCCCATTGCGGAACCACCTTGGATGGTGCCGGCTTAGAGCGCTTAACTGCCAGCAGGAACCGCTTGATAATAGAAATGGATGATAGCCTCTTATCCAGAAAAACTGACAAAGCTGCCAGTTGAACTTTCAAAGTATTAACACTGAGTCCCATGTCGACTCCATGCTGTAAAAAATCCAGTATCACCGGTATCCTGAAAGAAAATTTCCCATTTTCAGTTTTCCAAAACTTAAACGTCTTCCATACTTTAAGATAAATCTTTCTGGTTACAACCTTCCTGCTTGAAAGTAGAGTGTCTATGACCCGTTCTGAATACCCTTTCTTCTGCAGTAAGGAGACCTCAGGGTCCATACCGTCAATTTCCACTATTGCGGGTTCGGACAAAACACTGGACCTTGAGATAAGAGATGAGCGCTCACAGGGATCTCCCAAGGATCCTGAACCGAGTCGAGAACCAAGGTCTTTTGGGCCACCATGGAGCCACCAGGAGAATCGTAGCTGGTTCCCTGATGAGCTTCTTAAATACCATCGTAATCAAACGAACCGGAGGAAAGGCATAGCCTAGATTGAATTGCCATGTCTGTGCCAACGCATCTACTCCCAACGCCTGATCCCTCGGATTCAATGAGAAATAATTGTCCACCTTGTGGTTCTTCGCCGAAGCAAATAGATCCACTTCTGGGACGCCCCTTAGATC
This sequence comes from Gastrophryne carolinensis, assembly GCA_027917425.1. NCBI lineage: Eukaryota > Metazoa > Chordata > Amphibia > Anura > Microhylidae > Gastrophryne > Gastrophryne carolinensis. The sequence continues at coordinate 89,234,394 of CM051241.1, forward strand.
GCAAATTTTATTGAACACTTCTGGATCTAGAGACCAATCAGATTCTCTGATCTGTGACCGACCCCCACCCCCACCTGATTTAAGGTTCCTTTTAGGTGAACTGCTGTCAGGGATTTCAAGTTGTCTTCTGCCCATATCAAAATTTATGCTGCTACGGTCATCAATCTTGAGGATCTTGTCCCTCCTTGATGATTTATGTAAGCTACTGAGCATTGTCTGACCTGACCTGCACATGCTTCCATTGTAGGTGTGACTCTTTTATTGCAATTAATTCTCTCAGATTGAAAGAGGACCGACTCAAGGCCTTTGACCACTTCCCCTGAGCCGTCCAAGTCTTGCAATGGGCTCCCCAGCCCCAGGCTGAAGCATCCGTAGTTACAATCACTTCTTTAGGATCTCCCCAAGGTAATCCCTCTGAGAACCGACTCTCCTCCAACCACCAATTCAGAGAATCTTTCACCTCTTCTGGAATTGGCAGATGTTGTTCCAACCCATCCTGGGTTCCATCTCAGTTCTTCAGAATATGCCCCTGGAGGAATCTGGAGTGAAACTGTCCCCATCTTACTGCCGGGAACGACAAGGTCAGGAACCTGAGCACTCTCATAGCTTGTCTAATTGAGGGGACTGTGCCCGAGCAGATACTCCGAACTGCTTCCTGGAGAGTCAAAATCTTTTGAGGAGGCAGAATAAGGACCTGGCGGACCGAATTGATCTCGAACCCCAAGTATGTCATAATTTGTGAGGGCACCAGGGTTGACTTGGCAAACAGTAAGAGGTCGTCTAAATAGGCGACCACCCCTATCCCTCTGCGTCTCAGATATGCCAGAGGCTCTGCCAGAACCTTGGTAAAAATCCTCGGAGCTGAGGCTAGGCCGAAGGCAAGACAGACAAACTGGAAATGCAAAATCTGGTCTCCATCTTTTATTGCAAATCTCATAAAAGATTGAGCCAGAGGACTCATTGGTACTTGCCAATAAGCGTCCTTCAAATCTATTGATGCCATGAAGGCACCTCTGAGAAGCATGTTCTTGACTGAAAATGTCTGTATCGGACATATAAATTGAGACTCTAAGTTCAGAATAAACCTGAACCCCCCTGAGGTCTTTTTTACCAAGAAAATTCTGGAGTAGAACCCTGTCCCCTGCCAAAGCCGGGGCACTGGAACAATAACTCCCCTTGACCTCATGTCCGCTAGACTCAAAAAAACAGCTTCTCTTTCTTCATTGCCCTTGGGCAGAGAAGAAATCAAAAATCTTGAAGGAGGGCTTTGAGAAAAATGTGGAAGCCTTCCGTAATTCCTGTTACAATGAAAGGGCAATTCAACAGGCCTTGTCAGGCTGTGCAAAAACTCCTTAGCCTGGCGCCAATTAAGGCATTGGCGTCATTGGTTCTTGGGCTTTGCCTGGTAGGTTCCAAACGAGGTGGAACCTGTAAAGTTGCCTTTCCTTGAACCAGTGGAAGAAGAAGAAGCACCTCTGGATCTTTTAGGAGAACCCTTGTTGAGAAAGGGGCGCCTAAAGGAATTCCTGGGAAAAAAAAATGTTATTAGCCAGAGCTCTAGGACGAGGCGGAAAACATTTATTCCTATCTGCTGTCATATTCAAAACCTTACCTAGGTCTGACCCAAACAGACACTCACCCCTGAAGGACATAGCACAAAGTCTCATCTTCGAACCAATATCTCCAGACCAGGTCCTCAACCAAAGAGTCCTGCACACGGAATTGGTTACAGACATATTTTGTGCTGAGAATCTGATTCAGCCATGGCATCCGTCACAAAAGCCATAGCTAAAAAGAGGATTGGTAAAGCTTTTAAAATCTTTTCCAGACTTGTTCTTTCCAAAAGTCTTTTAATTGTTGGAGCCAAAACCCTAAATTTCTGATCACACAATTGGATGCCAAATTTATCCTTAACACATTAGACTCCACTTGCCAGGCCTTTTTAAGCAGTGAATCCATTTTCTTATCTAGGGGATCAATAAGAACCCCAAAATCCTCAAAAGCTAATCCTGCTCCTTTAGACATTTTGGCAAAAGGGGCATCCAACTTGGGACATTTCTCCCACAGATGAGAATCCTCCTCCGAAAAAGGATATCTACGTTTAAGACCCCGTGACCTTTTGATGGATCCTCCCACTCCTCCAAAATCATGTCTTAAGTAGTCATGAAAAGGAAATGAATAGGAAGAATCCGGAGCCAAATCCGGATAAAAGCCTTCATGTTTCGATTTGGGACCTGCAACTAGAGATGAGCGAATCGATTCGGACGAACCCAAATTCGTTCCGAATTTCATGAAATATTCGATTCTGAACGAATCCGAATTTCCCCCCGATTCAATAAAATGTTTTCTTTAAACTCCATTTACTGCAATTACAGGCATTGTAAAATGATGGAGGGACGTGTCTGGACATATCCCTTGGGGCAAGGTATCATGGGAAGGTCACATGCAGCCTATCAGCAGCCAGGAACCCCGGTGATGTCACAGGGGTATATAAGCAGCGGCCATCTTGCTGGTGCGCATTTCAGCGTTTTATTGCGGCGAGAACGGAGCTGGGTAGAAACAGGGAAAGACAGGGAAAGACAGAGAGCCAGGGAAAGATCGAGGCAGGGACAGCAGATAAAGTGACAGAGAAATCTTTTTTTATTTTCATTTGACTTAATAGCCAGATCACAGTTTTAAATTGTTTTTGTGTCTGCTTTAAAAACCCCTGATCACTGAGCATCCCATATTGCCAATTTTCATAGTATCTGTTGCAGAGAAGCAGTTTATTTACCTTCTGCTTTTTAAAGTAAACACATTTTTTAAAGTGCCTGTTGCGCATTTCAAATACATAAAAATGTCAGGCAGACAAGTGCCAGGATGTTCACAGAGGAGTGGCAGAGGCCTAGATTCAGCAGACAGAGGTCGCAGCAGACTAGGGGCAAGTGGCAGCAGGAGTCACGGTGAGAGACCTGATCTGCCAGTATCTGCTAGCGGTCGTGTCTCCACCAGTAACGCATCTGCCATCGTAGATTGGTCATCCACATCATCACAAGTTACATCTGACACCCCCAGTCTACAGTTGGTAGGTTCCTCTGACACAATCCTGAGTTGGCATGGCCTGGGAGCAGTCCCTGTCCTCCCATTGCCTCTGTCCTACGCCGTTCCCTCCCCCAGCGACGTATCCTATGCTTTGGGTTCAGATCCACTCTTTAGTGAGGACGATCAGATAGAGGACAGTCAGTAGCTACTGCCCAGCTAAGAAATGGAGGTGTCTTCTTTCGCTAGGCAGACAAATAGTGATGTGGAGAGTGGCGTGGGAGGTGGTGTGGCGAGCGTTCCAGCTCCTGCACCAGACACTGTTGAGGAAACCGAGAACATCAGTGACGTGCAGACACAACTCGATGATGATGAAGCCGATCGCACTTGGGAGCCGGGTGCAGAAGGGGCTTCATCATCAGGAGAAGAAGGGCGCAGGTTGCCCTGGAGTCAGCAGCTGAGGCAGCAAGGTGTTAGCAGCATGGTTGGCAGTCAGCATGGGGGCAGAATTGTAAAGCCTGGAGCCAAACGGGGCCGGGGTAGATCACTTGCTGCGCGGCAGGCTACCTTCTTGGGTTCCTGGAGTTGGCGGCAGTAGCAGTGAATCAGTGCGGGCTGTTGGTGGGAAAATTAGCTACTCCCCAGTGTGGCAGTTTTTCATCAAGTATCCGCAGGAGGGTAACATGGCCACATGCAAGATGTGTAGACAGAAGGTGAAGCGTGGCCAGGGCCCAAATGTTGGCACCACGGCCCTGCGTCAACATATGCTGTGGCACCATAAAGTGGCCTGGGAGAACCGAGGCTCCGAAGAGGTGATCCAGCCTGCTTCCTCACCAAGTGGCACGCCGCGCCAAATTTCTGCCAGCCAAGGTTCCAGCACCTCAGCCGAAGGCAGCAGTCCGTCATACCCATCCTCTGTCGCTCCAGATGCTCCTGCTCCTCCTCCTCCAAGTCATGCATACCGCCAGCAATCCATCAGCGAAGCCATGTCCAAGAGACAGCAATATGTGCCCACTCATTCTATGGCGCAGAAGCTGAATGTGCTCCTGTCCAAGTTGCTGGTGCTGCAGTCGCTCCCTTTTCAGGTGGTGGACTCTGCACCTTTCAGAGAACTGATGGCTTGTGCCGAGCCGAGGTGGAGAGTCCCAAGCCGTCATTTCTTTGCCAAGAAGGCAGTACCAGTGCTGCACAATTTTGTTGAACAGAAGGTGGGCCAGTCCTTGAGCCTGTCATTGTGTACCAAAGTGCATGGCAGCGCCGACGTCTGGAGCTGTAACTACGGTCAGGGACAGTACATGTCGTTTACGTCCCACTGGGTGAATGTGGTTCCTCTGCAGCAGCAGCAACTAGGACAGGTCACGCCGATTCGGCCCCACGCTCCCTGGGCATTGTGCCTGTGACACCGTGCGACTCGGCCTCCTCATCCTCCACCATCTCCTCACCCTCCACTGTAGGCTCAAGTCTCCGTGCCCCTCCAGTCTACCATGTGTGCAGGGCACGGAGGTGTCACGCTGTGCTTCACATGGTTTGTCTTGGCAAACGGAGTCACACAGGGGAGGAACTGCTAAAATTTATTCATCAAGAAATCCAAACATGGCTTATTCCAAGAAAACTGAAAATGGGAACCATGGTTACCGACAATGGGAAGAACATTTTGTCTGCGCTGCGACAAGGAAGCCTGACCCATGCGCCCTGCATGGCTCACATCTTCAATCTGGTTGTCAAGCAGTTTCTGAAGTCTTCCCCCCATCTGCAAGACATCCTAACAACGGTAAGGAAACTTTGCATGCATTTCAGCCACTCCTACACCGCCAAGCACGCCCTTCTTGAGCTACAGCGTCAGAACGGTAGCACCCAGCATAGTCTGATTTGCGATTTTTCCACCCGTTGGAATTCCACCCTGCATATGTTGGACTGACTATGCGAACAGAGAAAAGCCATCACAGATTTCTTGATGATCCAAGCGGATAGGGGGACTCCCCTGTGTAACTTCAATGTCAACCAGTGGCAGCTCATCTGGTTGTCAAGCAGTTTCTGAAGTCTTCCCCCCATCTGCAAGACATCCTAACAACGGTAAGGAAACTTTGCATGCATTTCAGCCACTCCTACACCGCCAAGCACGCCCTTCTTGAGCTACAGCGTCAGAACGGTAGCACCCAGCATAGTCTGATTTGCGATTTTTCCACCCGTTGGAATTCCACCCTGCATATGTTGGACTGACTATGCGAACAGAGAAAAGCCATCACAGATTTCTTGATGATCCAAGCGGATAGGGGGACTCCCCTGTGTAACTTCAATGTCAACCAGTGGCAGCTCATACGTGACACCTGCCGTTTGCTCAGGCCCTTTGAGGAAGCCACTTTATTTGTCAGTCGCCAGGATTACGGGATGAACGACGTGATTCCACTACTTCATGTACTACAACACATGTTGGAAACCATGGCTGGTCAGAGCACTGGAGACATGGCGTCTACATCTTACGGCCACATGAACCCCGTTGGAGCTGAACTGGAGGAGGAGGAGGGGCACAGTGAAGCACAGTTTAGGCTTGGCGAAATGGCTGGTTTATCTAGTCAGCTGACAGGAGAGGAGGAGCAGCAGGCCAATTTTTGGGCTCCTGCTGCCAACTCCAGTGTCTCTTTCAGCCAATTTTTGGGCTCCTGCTGCTGCTGCCAACTCCAGGGTGTGTCTTTAGGCCAACTTTTGGGCTGCTGCTGCCAACTCCACTGTCTCTTTCAAGCAAAGTTTGGGCTCCTGCTGCTGCTGCCGCCAACTCCAGTGTGTCTTTAGGCCAATTTTTGGGCTCCTGCTGCCAACTCCAGTGTCTTTCAGCCAATGTTTGGGCTCCTGCTGCTGCCGCCAACTCCAGGCTGTGTCTTTAGGCCAATTTTTGGGCTGCTGCTGACAACTCCAGTGTCTCTTTCAAGCAATGTTTGGGCTCCTGCTGCTGCTGCTGCCAACTCCAGGGTGTGTCTTTAGGCCAATTTTTGGGCTGCTGCTGCCGCCAACTCCAGTGTCTCTTTCAAGCAATGTTTGGGCTCCTGCTGCTGCTGCCGCCAACTCCAGGGTGTGTCTTTCAGGCAATATATGAGCTCCCTATGCTGCTGCCAACTCCTGGGTGTGTTTTTCAGACCATTTATGTGCTCCCTATGCTGCTGCCAAGTCCAGAGTGTGTTTTTCAGGCAATATATGGGCTCCTAATGCTGCTGCTGCTGCCAACTCCAGGGTATGTCTTTCAGGCAATATATGAGCTCCCTATGCTGCTGCCAACTCCTGGGTGTGGTTTTCAGGCAATTTATGTGCTCCATATGCTGCTGCCAAGTCCAGAGTGTGTTTTTCAGGCAATATATGGGCTCCTAATGCTGCTGCCAACTCCAATGTGTTTTTCAGGCAATATATGGGCTCCAAATGCTGCTGCTGCCAACTTCTGGGTGTGTCTCTCAGGCAATATATGGGCTCCTAATGCTGCTGCCAAGTCCAATGTGTTTCTCAGGCAATATATGAGCTCCCTATGCTGCTGCCAAGTCCAGAGTGTGTCTTTCAGGCAATATATGAGCTCCTAATGCTGCTGCCAACTCCTGGGTGTGTTTTTCAGGCAATACATGTGCTCCCTATGCTGCTGCCAAGTCCAATGTGTTTTTCAGGCAATATATGGGCTCCTAATGCTGCTGCTGCCAACTCCTGGGTGTCTCTTTCAGGAAATATATGGGCTCCCAATGCTGCTGCCAACTCCAATGTGTTTTTCAGGCAATATATGTACTCCCTATGCTGCTTCCTGGGTGTGGCTTTCAGGCAATATATGGGCTCCCTATGCTGCTGCTAACTCCAATGTGTTTTTCAGGCAAATGTATGGGCTTCTAATGCTGCTGCTGCTGCTGCCAACTCCTGGGTGTGTTTTTCAGGCAATATATGGGCTCCCAATGCTGCTGCCAACTCCAATGTGTTTTTCAGCCAATATATGTACTCCCTATGCTGCTTCCAACTCCTGGGTGTGTTTTTCGGGCAATGTATGAGCTCCCTATGCTGCTGCCAAGTCCAATGTGTTTTTCAGGCAATATATGGGCTCCTAATGCTGCTGCTGCCAACTCCTGGGTGTCTCTTTCAGGAAATATATGGGCTCCCAATGCTGCTGCCAACTCCAATGTGTTTTTCAGGCAATATATGTACTCCCTATGCTGCTTCCTGGGTGTGGCTTTCAGGCAATATATGGGCTCCCTATGCTGCTGCTAACTCCAATGTGTTTTTCAGGCAAATGTATGGGCTTCTAATGCTGCTGCTGCTGCTGCCAACTCCTGGGTGTGTCTTTCAGGCAATATATGGGCTCCCAATGCTGCTGCCAACTCCAATGTGTTTTTCAGCCAATATATGTACTCCCTATGCTGCTTCCAACTCCTGGGTGTGTTTTTCGGGCAATGTATGAGCTCCCTATGCTGCTGCCAAGTCCAGAGTGTGTCGTTCAGGCAATATATGAGCTCCCTATGCTGCTGCCAACTCTTGGATGTGTTTTTCAGGCAATATATGGGCTCCTAATGCTGCTGCCAACTCCTGGGTGTGTCTTTCAGGCAATATATGTGCTCCCTATGCTGCTGCCAAGTCCAGAGTGTGTCTTTCAGGCAATATTTGGGCTCCCTATGCTGCTGCCAAATTCAGGGTGTGTTTTTTAGGCAATATATGGGCTCCCTATGCTGCTGCCCACTCCACTGTGTGTCTTTCAGGCAATATATGGGCTCATCATGCTGATGCCACCTCATGGCTCTGTAATTGTGCCGCTCTGCGTCAGCGAATCTAATAGCGACTCCTCTGATCTGCATGTCATACTTCTTTACAATAGTATTTCACTAACCCAGCATGCATCCTATGCATGTTACAGCCAAGCAAAACGTTCTGCAACCCTATGGAGGCTCTCGGACGCCCAGAAATAGCCGTTTAATAGCGTTTCGTCGCAAATAAATTCGGGCCGAAACGATTTTTCCCCGGAATTTTTCAAAAGTTCGCTCATCTCTACCTGCAACCTTTACCTCTATACCCATAGATAGGTAAATCATCATCAGGATGCGGAAGTAACGGCCAGCCGGGGAAGAGAGAGAGAGATCGCGTCATTCCCCTCCTCTTAAAGGTACATGACATAAAAATTTCAAAACTGTAAAAAATGTTAAAATTAGTCAAAAATGTCGAAAAGAATAGAAAAAAAAAGAATCCAGAGCAACCAAATCGTCAGGAAACTTCCTGATTGCCCCCAAAAAATTAATTAACATTAGATCCCAAAAAATTTAGAAGTATGGAGTCCGGTCACCCCGGCTTCTTCCTAAAATTAATCCTCAGTAAGAGGAGAAAAATCTACTTACCCCCCTTTGATAAAATCAAAGAATGGGATCTGGCCAAAAATCCCATAGGGTATCTCAGGCCCCAGGCAAAAGGAATAGCCTTCTGGACCAAGAAATGAACCTCCTGCTAGAATAGGTCAATAGTGCTGGAAAAATACTTACCTAAACCAACCGGTCCAGGAGCTAGTGGTCTGGCTCCTACCTCACGGAGGAACACGAAAACAACTGGGGAAGAGAGGGAGGAGTCAATACTTTATTTTGGCTGGTGGTCACGTGTTCGCACATATGCCCTTCAACACAAGTCTTCCAAGGTCACTTGCTGGCAGTTGGCTTGCTGGCCTCCTAACATTTGAACTGGTAAAGGGGTCTTTGGGACCTTTACCCAGTTTACAAGTGTGTCACAGTAAATAAAAAAAAGAAAAGCAGTAGAACCCCCCCCCCCCCACTTGCTTCTTCCAGTTCATATGGGTTGCTTATAGATCTCTAGAACCATGTAAGAGAGTCACCAGCCTAAAGGTCTTCAAACAAGCTTCTAGGGATAGAGGTCAACACAGGTTCTTCCTCTCCCAACCTGAGGAATGACAAGTCTGCCTGCCAGCTCCCTGCTGAGAGGTCCGTTGTGTTAAATTAATTGCTTGGTTAAATAATGTATCTTTATTGTTTCTATTGTAATCAGCTGAGATACTTCCAAAGTAGTCATGAGCCTGTTATTGGAATTCAGATAGCTTACAGTGCAATGTGATGTTGGCATTGCACTGTGGGATGAGAAAAACTCTCTAAAGAACGTCTTCTCTGTAAATATTCTTCCTAATTGGAAAAATTCTGCACCCCACCTGTGAAGCCCAGTGCAAAGGTATTCAACTCTCTCAAAATGAGGGAAATGGGGGAGGGGGCCCCTCTTCCCCCTTTGAGAGTCTTTATGTGGGGATCTTTGTTGCATATAAATGAGTGTCTCTCATGTCATTACACCAACAGATTTAATGCACATATTTAATACACATTGCATTTGTACTTAGTATATTGAGTACAGAAAATGGTTACACATAAAGATGCACCAAGTACAAGAAATTTCTTTTTCTCGAATAGTTCTGTTTTTAACAAACAACTATACCACCAACTCCAAGGGACGGCCATGGGCACTATCTGTGCCCGCTCCTTTGCCAATCTCTATCTGGGATGGTGGGAGGAAAAGATTTGGGATGAAGAATCAACCAGAAGATACATGCACTACATTACCTCATGGTACCGCTACATACAACGAAAACCCATACAATCTAAAATTTACAGTAGATTTTGATCCTAGAAAGATCAATTTTTTGGACCTAGAAATCCGCATCGACACAGAAAACAGAATCGTACCAAATTTTTATAGGAAACCTACGGCGGCAAATAACATTTTAAGGGCGACTAGCGCCCATCCTACTTCCCGCAAAAACAGCATACCGTACGAGGAATACTTAAGAGCCAAACGCAACTGTACCAACCTTCACGATTTTAAAATAGCAGCAGACGGCATAAGGACTAGATTGAAGGAAAGAGGCTATTCAAACCGTATACTCAAAAAGGCCTACAACAGAACCCAACTACAACACAGAAGCCAAATACTCCACTCCCAAAAGTCCAAACAAAAACCACGGGGACGCAAAACCCAATCATACACCTTTCATATTAACCTACAATGCACAACATGACCTGGTAAGAAAGACATTGCAGGGCCATTGGTTCATTCTGAAAAAAGATCCCGACATAGGACCACTTATACCAGAACGCCCAAAATTGACTTTCAGGAGGGCGAAATCCATAAAAGACAATCTAGTAGCCAGTCACTACTGTAGAGAAAAACTTACAAACTGTTGCCGAACAGTAGGGACATACAGATGCGAAGGATGCTCCACCTGTAGATACATAAAACCGGGTAAAACCATAGAACTCCCAACAGGAACCACAGTAACACCCAAACATTACGCAAACTGTAACACAACCGACGTAATCTACATACTCACATGCGATTGTCCCAGATTTTACATCGGGAAAACGAACAGGAAACTAAAGAACCGCATATAGGAACATGTTAGAGACATCAAAAACAAAAATATGCTAACCCCAGTGGGGAAACATTGGACACTCAAACATGGAGGATCACCCTCAGGAGTGTCCTTCCAAGTCTTGGACCGAGTGCACAAACATGACAGAGGGGGTGATATAAGAAAAATTACATTACAACACGAAACGAAATGGATCATCACATTAAAAGCCCTAACTCCACCAGGGCTAAATGATGCCTGCAGCTTCGTGCCCTCCCTTAAATAGTAATTTATGGAAATTTGAAAACTAACAAACAAATTAAAAAAAATAATAGCCAACAATAGGCTACTTTCCCAATTAAGTTTGCATCACAACAAGGTCCCCACATCAATATACAGATAATAAATTACCATGCCCATACAGTGACACTACATAAATAACAACAAACACATTACACGGGTAAGCGCCATACACGAATATATTAAAAACACATACTAATACTCGACAAAACAACATACAACTACATATGTATGGGTTACACCAATATAAAGATATATTACAGAATTAAGCTATACACATACAAATTTACACATCATAAGGAAACCACACTACAACTACCTACTATGAAACAAATAAGAATAACACACACTGGATATGATTAAGATACTACTGGTACTCTATTTAATGCATTTAATGTATATGGTTGTAATGGCAGCGCTTGACTTTGAGAAGCCCCAGCATTTTTCCCTAAATACAAAGCACTGCAGCAGTGGACAATCCAACATACACATATCAGCTTTAAACCACGCCCTCTTACATCAGCTACAACTACAGCACTACCAAACGCGAACTTGCTAACCTAACCAGGACTGGCGACATGTCCTCCTAATATGGGAGGGGGCCGCCCAGCCGGACCTGACGCTGTTAGCGTCACTCCGTCTGCTGCACAGCATAGGCAGCAGAGCTCCGTGCAGGGCAGCAACCCCGCCCAGCACGGGAGCGCGAACCCGGCCCCTTGGATACAGGCTCCGCCTCCCCCTTCACTACAACACGCTGCGCACCAACAGCGGCATGTCAGAAGGCTGGATAGCTGAGACTAGATCCACCCGTACCCACTTCTGAGACGGGTCCCGATCAGAGGACATAACGCCACCAGGTGAGTACCCCCACTCTTACTTTAGACCCTAACAACGGGTAGCGCACTTTGAACTCATCAAAGCTACTTGTCCACAGCTTATTGCAGCCGCAACCGCATGGCTGGCTACAAGCAGCCATGACAGGCTAATCACATTAAGATTTGCCAGCCATCACACAGGTGTGTGAAAACATACTTTATAACACTTTGGTCGACAAGCCAGCATTGTGGACTTCTCACAGCAAGCGCTGTTTTTCTACTCTCTGGAATGTAAGGTATGTCACTTTCACATATATAGAGTAAAATTTTACACAGCACAGCGGTTATAACAAGTACAATCTTAGCACATCAATATGTATATATACTTTCTCCGTTCACTAGACTTAAGGATACAATTGTGCACTGAAGAAGCTGAAAAGCGAAACGTCTGCACTTACTTCTACTTGCTACAAACAGGAGGAATAAACCCCTTGCTTGCTACAAACAGAACAGCATACTCGCTAAAAACTGCTGAAGCAGAAAAATCGAGCCCATTAGGAGCTCTTTTTAGAACTATTCAAGAAAAAGAAAAAGAAATTTCTTGTACTTGGGGCATCTTTCTGTGTAACCATTTTCTGTACTCAATATACTAAGTACAAATGCAATGTGTATTAAATATGTGCATTAAATCTGTTGGTGTAATGACATGAGAGACACTCATTTATATGCAACAAAGATCCCCACATAAAGACTCTCAAAGGGGGAAGTGGGGCAGGAAAAATTCCCCCCCCCCTCTAACCCCCCTCCCCCATTTCCTGCACAAGATTTAGAAAGAGAGTTGGGGGAACAATATTACATATAGCCATCAGTATTATCTAGGGGAGGGTTATTTGAGCATATTGCCGAGCCCCTCCCTTACCCCCAAAATCTCTCAAAATGAGCCGAACCTCTCTGAACCTTAAAGGGTCTGTAAATCCAATCAAAAAAAAAAAAAAAAAAAAAAAGAGGCAGGTGTAGCTAGGCTTACTGGCACCCGGGGGGGAAAGATTCAAAATGGCGCCCCCACCTGTGCTCAGGCCATAGACCTGTTGTACCCAGGGCACATGCCCCCCCAACCCTCTCCTAGCTAGCTCTGATCTTCTCTCCCCCGCAGCAGGTACCAGCCAGTCTGCCACTCAAAAACCACTGTGCACAGAGCCATCTATTCATTGCAACAGAGGTTCTTCCTGGCAATGGCGGACTCGGGACAAAAATCAGCCCTGGATTTTACCAGCCTCTGGCCGGACCAAGACTGAGGCCCCCCCCAACCATGATGCTGGGGCTATAGCATTGGGGGCTTGGGTTCCTTGGCTTGTGGGGCTGGGTACAGGGGGCTTAGAGGGAGACTAAAAGGGCAGGGATTGAATGTGGGTGTTAAAAGCAGCATCCCAACTGGCCCCAAAGCAGTGCGGCCTCCCATTCTCCATATGGCCAGCCCACTCATGCTTCCTGGCATGCATCCTCCATTGCAATGAATGGAGGGGCATGGGCACAAGCCCAGTGACTGGCAGGGAAGAGTGGTCACCACCAACAGAGAACATTAGTGGTGGTCCAAAAGTATTTTAAGGGTTGCAAACCAGGAGGTCTGTTAGTGGCAGGCCAGCCAAGAGCTGCTGTGGGAAAAAAAACAGGCATGTATCTTCTATTTCACAGTCCCTTTAATAATGATATTAATATTAATATGTGTATTTGCCTTTTGAATACACATGGGAATGTGTCCTCTGCATTTAACCCATTCATCTGGTGATATACAAACCCACCAATTAACCAAGAGCGCCTATGTGCCCGGAGTGATGGGGCAGGGAGCAGTTGGGGGGTTTCTCAAGAGCACTTCAGTTAGGTCCCAACTGAGAATCGAGCCTGCAACCCTCCGTACACAAGATTGGTCCCTTAACCACCGGACAATGGCTGCCCTGTATCTTTTAGATATTTTATCTATAACCCCTCAGTTTCTAGTCTGTTCTCATGTCTCGTGTTTTTCTCCATTATCTAAGCATCGGTGGCTTATAAGTGGTCCGGAAAGCTATCTTTATATTATTTTACAATGCAGACTCACCCCTCTAAATGCCATATTTTATATTTTAGCCTTTGCATTGTGCCAGGCTATAGCCAAACCCTGCTTTTATTGCATTTACAGAATAAAATATAGGCTACAAAACAAGTGCATAGAAGCAAATTCATAAGACAAAGTAAAATCTTATGTCACCGGCGGCAATAAGACCAGTTACCTCCGCAGATTCATGCCCGCAGCCATAGGGCTCGGATTGTCATTTGTAAGAGATTTACGCGCATCTGGCAGGTTGATATATCGATTGGCTCTCGGTATAAAACTCACTTTAACTTTCCTGCTTGCGGTTGAGTGAGATGTATTATAAATTCATCAGGGGTAGTCGCCGTAAATTCTAGGAAAGTGTCAATCCCGCCATAAAAAGGCACTAACTCGAAACGCCAACTGGTGACATTTCTAGGAGCGCAGGTTTCCGTAAGATAATTCCAAAACGCTGACGGAAATGTTTCTCACTAGAGGACAAACAGACAACAAAAAAACTTACATGGCAGACGTTCTAACACTTACAGAAAAAAAGCCAACTTGGAATAAGTTTTAAGAAACACTTGTGGCATAAATTCAATAGAGGGAAAACAATATAACATCATTATCTGTAGTCATTTGCCAGATGTAGTAATGAGCTTCGTGACTTAGTCTCCATACTTGCTCACTACTTCCTGCCTCACATCAGCTCTCCTCCACGTTTGCCAACTACTTCCTGCCTCACATCAGCCCTCAGTCCTCCTCCACATTTGCAAACTACTTCCTGCCTCACATCAGCCCCCCTCCATATTTGCCCACTACTTCCTGCCTCACATCAGCCCTCCTCCACATTTGCCCACTACTTCCTGCCTCACATCAGCCCTCCTCCACATTTAAAACTACTTCCTGCCTCACATCAGCCCTCCTCCACATTTGCCCACTACTTCCTGCCTCACATCAGCCCTCCTCCACATTTAAAACTACTTCCTGCCTCACGTCAGCCCCCTCCATATTTGCCCACTACTTCCTGCCTCCCATCAGCCCTCCTCCACATGTGCCCACTACTTCCTTCCTCACATCAGCCCTCCTCCACATTTGCAAACTACTTCTTGCCTCACATCAGCCCCCCTCCATATTTTCCCACTACTTCCTGCCTCACATCAGCCCCCCTCCACATTTGCCCACTACTTCCTGCCTCACATCAGCCCTCCTCCACATTTGCACACTACTTCCTGCCTCACATCAGCCCTCCTAACCTCTTGCCCACACTACTTCCTGCCTCACATCAGCCCCTCCTCACCTCTTGCCCACACTACTTCCTGCCTCACATCAGCCCTTCTCACCTCTTGCCCACACTACTTCCTGCCTCACATCAGACCTCCTCACCTCTTGCCCAAACTACTTCCTGCCTCACATCAGCCCTCCTCACCTCTTGCCCAAACCACTTCCTGCCGCACATCAGCCCTTCTCACCTCTTGCCCACACTACTTCCTGCCTCACATCAGCCCTCCTCACCTCTTGCCCACACTACTTGCTGCCTCACATCAGCCCTCCTCACCTCTTGCCCAAACTACTTCCTGCCTCACATCAGCCCTCCTCACCTCTTGCCCACTTTTATGCTGCCTCACATCAGCCCTCCTCACCTCTTGCCCACTACTTCCTGCCTCACCTTTTGAACACTGCTTCCTGCCTTACCTGAACTCATTCACATCTTGCCAATTACTTCCTTCCTCACATCAGCCCTCCTCACCTCTTGCCCACACTACTTCCTGCCTCACATCAGCCCTCCTCACCTCTTGCCCACTTTTATCCTGCCTCACATCAGCCCTCCTCACCTCTTGCCCACTACTTCCTGCCTCCCATCAGCCCTCCTCACCTCTTGCCCACACTACTTCCTGCCTCACATCAGCCCTCCTCACCTCTTGCCCAAACTACTTCCTGCCTCACATCAGCCCTCCTCACCTCTTGCCCAAACTACTTCCTGCCTTACATAAGCCCTCCTCACCTCTTGCCCACACTACTTCCTGCCTCACATCAGCCCTCCTCACCTCTTGCCCAAACTACTTCCTGCCTCACATCAGCCCCCCTCAACTCTTGCCCACTTTTATCCTGCCTCAAATCAGCCCTCCTCACCTCTTGCCCACTACTTCCTGCCTCACCTTTTGAACACTGCTTCCTGCCTCACCTGAACTCATTCACATCTTGCCAATTACTTCCTGCCTCACATCAGCCCTCCTCACCTCTTGCCCACACTACTTCCTGCCTCACATCAGCCCTCCTCACCTCTTGCCCAAACTACTTCCTGCCTCACATCAGCCCTCCTCATCTCTTGCCCAAACTACTTCCTGCCTCACATCAGCCCTCCTCACCTCTTGCCCAAACTACTTCCTGCCTCACATCAGCCCTCCTCACCATTTGCCCAAACTACTTCCTGCCTTACATCAGCCCTCCTCACATCTTGCCTACACTACTTCCTGCCTCACATCAGCCCTCCTCACCTCTTGCCCAAACTACTTCCTGCCTCACATCAGCCCCCCTGAACTCTTGCCCACTTTTATGCTGCCTCACATCAGCCCTCCTCACCTCTTGCCCACTACTTCCTGCCTCACCTTTTGAACACTGCTTCCTGCCTCACCTGAACTCGTCCACATCTTGCCAATTACTTCCTGCCTCACATCAGCCCTCCTCACCTCTTGCCCACACTACTTCCTACCTCACATCAGCCCTCCTCACCTCTTGCCCACACTACTTCCTGCCTCACATCAGCCCTCCTCACCTCTTGCCCAAACTACTTCCTGCCTCACATCAGCCCCCCTCAACTCTTGCCCACTTTTATCCTGCCTCACATCAGCCCTCCTCACCTCTTGCCCACAACTTCTTGCCTCACCATTTGAACACTGCTTCCTGCCTCACCTGAACTCATTCACATCTTGCCAATTACTTCCTGTCTCACCTTAGCCCCCTGCACCTCTTACTCACTACTTCCCACCTTGCATCAACCCCCTCACCTCTTGACCACTACTTCCCATCTCACCTCACCTGGCTTTTTTATGCCTCACTCCTCATCTCTTCCCACCTCACCTCTGCCCACCTTGACTTATCCTCTCCCCCTCTCCTAATTCTTTCTAATTGACCTTTGCTCTCCTCACCACTGCCTACCTCTGCTTACCTTTTCCTGCCTCATCTCAGTCCACTTTTCCGCCCACCTTCCCTCTGCTAACATCTGCACACCCCTGCACACTACATAAAGCATTCCAAAACGCTGATGGAAATGTTTCTCACTAGGACAAACAGACAACAAAAAAAAACTTACATGGCAGACATTCTAACACGCACAGAAAAATCTAACTTGGAATAAGTTTTAAGAAACACTTGTGGAATCAATAAAGGCAAAACAAAACAATATATCATAAATTTGGTGGAATATCTGTAGTAGATGTAGCCAGATGTAGTAATGAGCTTCGGGTCTTAGTTACAGTCTACCTATATATTACCCATTAGGTTAGGCTTGGCCCAAATGGAGACAAACCGATGTGGTGGGCTGGCTGTAAGATGGACCTTGAAGGCTTTGGTCCATGTTGTGATGCCGTTCTTAATTTAATATTAGGTAGTAGAAAAACTACTTTGACATATACTTTAATGTTCCCATTCAAATAACATAATTCAATTAAAAATTGCAGTGCAGTCCCTGTACATTTGAGGAATACACCAACTGGTAGGTTAAGCGCAGGCTGCCCTAATATAATTCCAAATCACTGATGGAATTCCAACTTTAAGTACAATTTGAGGAACACTTGATGTATTTATATGATAACAGACACACTCCAATTCAATAATGGGTAGGATAGATTTTATTAAACAACTGCGTTTGCTGCATGACGCAGCAGTGCTGTTGCGGCGGGGCAAGGGGGGACCCACACGGACGTACTAAGTGCGCGAGCATTGAACCTTTAAAGGAAACCTTAAACAGCCTTAGACGGATGACTCCGCAGAACTGCACATACAAGTGACGGCTCTATTATAGAAGCCTTGGATTCTATCTCCCTCACACCGTGCTCCGCCGCAGCTTCGGTCAGGGACATACGGGAACATTTGGAGGCACAAAGGCACATAGCCTTAAAGGTACAGTTCAGAGCACAATTTCATATACTTGAATTTATTTGCTTATTCATTATATTTTTGAGTGACGGCAATCACTTATATTATCCCATAGCTCTACCAATACAGAGAAAGAGAGCTGTTAATTTTATTTTGCACCACATAATAATGCGGCATAATTATTGGAAATGAAACAACAAACTACAATATGAGACATAAGGTAATCTTTGTCCCACATTGAATGATAACATATGTTTCACCATTAATATCAGTGAGAATTAAGGCCCAAACGTGCTTTTTCTTTAAAGAGCCAGTATCCAGCAACACAGCCGATAAACTTAAGGAGACCGTATCGAATTACATTATCCACATATCCACTTTCTCAAGAGCCTGCACAAATGTCCTACAGGTGGGCAATTTTTACTCATAATATATTATGTACTTATCTAATGCTAACTGTGATGTATGATTAATTATGTCATTTAAAACAGGGCACTGAAGAAGCCTTAGCAGGCGAAACATGTTTGCCCCCCCCCCCCCCCTCTTTTTGAATACAGCAACAGTAAGAATCATTCAAGAATGAAAAAACTCTTGGCAATGATTATATTATTATAATGCTTTATTGTGATTAACAACAAGTACTGTACAAATAAAACTGGCTTTATATATTGTACCTAGGAAATTTTGCATGCAAGATTTAATATGTGATGTACAATATATGTGTTAGCACTGTGATATGGACCTTCAATGTATGGTCTCCCTGCTTTTAAAATGAAAGAATAAAAATAATAATTTTAACAGAACCAATAAGGAGTGGTGGGATTGCTGGGTCCAGAAAAACAAAGCCGGGAGGGACCTAATCCTGGCAACGTTTCTTTTAACTATACATATGATATGCTGCATCAAAATAATTGTTTCTATGTTAGGACACCTGAATCAGTTACCTTGATTATACAAAGTATTTATTGCAGGGATGTACAACTTGTGGCCCGAGGGCCACATGGGGCCCCCACAGCCATCAGCTCTAACTCTATCCACCTCTGCTTACTTCACCTCTACTTGTCTCGTCTCTTCCCACCTCAGGCACCTCTGCCCACTTCTTCCTGCCTCACATCAGCCCCCCTCCACACTTGCTCATTACTTGCTGCCTCAGATTAGCCCCCCTCCACGCTTGCTCATTACTTCCTGCCTCACATCAGCCCCCCTCCACGCTTGCTCATTACTTCCTGCCTCACATCAGCCCCCCTCCACGCTTGCTCATTACTTCTTGCCTCACATCAGCCCCCCTTCACGCTTGCTCATTACTTCCTGCCTCACATCAGCCCCCCTCCATGCTTGCTCATTACTTCCTGCCTCACATCAGCCCCCCTCCACGCTTGCTCATTACTTCCTGCCTCACATCAGCCCCCCTCCACTCTTGCTCATTACTTCCTGCCTCACATCAGCCCCCCTCCACGCTTGCTCATTACTTCCTGCCTCACATCAGCCCTGCTCCACACTTGCTCTCTACTTTCTTCCTCACATCAGCCTCTCTCCACACTTGCTCTCTACTTTCTTCCTCACATCAGCCTCTCTCCACACTTGCTCTCTACTTTCTTCCTCACATCAGCCTCTCTCCTCACTTGCTTTCTACTTTCTGCCTCACATCAGCCTCTCTCCACACTTGCTCTCTACTTTCTTCCTCACATCAGCCTCTCTCCTCACTTGCTTTCTACTTTCTTCCTCACATCAGCCTCTCTCCACACTTGCTCACTACTTCCTGCCACACTTGCTCGCTACTTTCTGTCTCACATCAGCCTCTCGCCACACTTACACACTACTTTCTGCCTCACATCAGCCTCTCGCCACACTTACACACTACTTTCTGCCTCACATCAGATATTTAGAGCACAGTGCTGAATCTCCCCTATTGAGTTGTTTATTCACCACCATCCTTACATACACCAGCTTTCTGTGATGTCATTATCCCTGCAGGCTCTCAGACACGTGCGTGTGTGCCAAATCACACCTCAGAATGCAGTGGATATTTTGGTCACACCGGCACTTCTGCCATGTCTCTGGCCCAATTTAATACCCCTTCCCCAGTAATAGGCAGTGTGCAGAATCCCCCAATCACCCCATATAAAGCAATGCAGCAGAGAATCCCCCCAAATCACATTATATCAAGCATTGCAACAGAGTATACCCCCAAATCACCCCATAACAAGCAGTACACAGAGCATCCCCTCAAATCACCCCATAACAAGCAGTGCAGCAGAGCATTCCCCCCAAATCACCCCATAACAAGCAGTGCAGCAGAGAATCCCCCAAAATCACCCCATAACAAGCAGTGTGACAAAGCATCCCCCCAAATCACCTCATGCTATAAATAATGAGCAGGAGCCTGGATAACTCCTCTCAAATAACCACCATATAGCAAGCCGCACTCACAATGTGTTTGTTTATATGTTTTTTAAATTGTGCAATAGTGTTGTTGTTTGTGCTGTTTTCAATACTTAAATTATTATGTTTGTGATTTATTAATTAATAAATAATGGATTTATTTTTAATATTGTGAGTGCGGCTTGCTATATGGTGGTTATTTGAGAGGAGTTATCCAGGCTCCTGCTCATTATTTATAGCTATTATATCTTTTTGACCACACAGGCTTTAGCACCCTTTGATATCTTTGAGATAGAGGGGACGGTGCATACCCATAGTTTTCGATTGTTACCCAAATCACCTCATAACAAGCAGTACACAGAGAATACCCCCAAGTCACCCCATAACAAGCAGTGCGGCAGAGCCCCCCCCCCCCCAAATCATCCCATATCAAGCAGTGCAACAGAGAATCCCCTCAAATCACCCCATAACAAGCAGTGCAGCAGAGCATCCCCCCCAAATCACCCCATAACAAGCAGCACAGCAGAGCATCCCCCCCAAATCACCCCATAACAAGCAGTGCGACAAAGCATCCCCCCAAATCACCTCATAACAAGCAGTACACAGAAAATACCCCCAAGTCACCCCATAACAAGCAGTGCGGCAGAGCATCCCCCTCAAATCACCCCATAACAAGCAGTGCAGCAGAGCATCCCCCAAATCACCCCATAACAAGCAGTGCGACAAAGCATCCCCCCCAAATCACCCCATAACAAGCAGCGCAGCAGAACATCCCCCCAAATCACCCCATAACAAGCAGTGCAGCAGAGCATCCCCCCAAATCATCCCATATCAAGCAGTGCAGCAGAGCATCCCCCCCAAATCACCCCATAACAAGCAGTGCAGCAGAGCAACCCCCCAAATCACCCCATATCAAGCAATGCATCCCCCCAAATCACCCCATAACAAGCAGTGTGCAGCAGAGTATCCCCCCAAATCACCCCATAACAAGCAGTGTGCAGCAGAGCATCCCCCCAAATCACCCCATAACAAGTAGCACACAGCATCCCCTCAAATCCCCCCATAACAAGCAGTGCAGCAGAGCACCCCCCCAAATCGCCCCATAACAAGCAGTGCAGCAGAACATCCCCCAAAATCACCCCATAACAAGCAGTGCAGCAGTTTTACTGTGCCATCTGGCAGGCTTCACACAATGGGGCATCCCAATTGGGATGCTCCAGGGGGCACAAAACAAAACCCAGGATAGCCAAAATCCCAGATTTTATTTGGCTTTCAAGTGGATCAAATCCTAGAATTCTGACCATCCCTGATGTTGGTATATTTGGCCTGGGCATACCAGTTTGAGACCTTTCTCAGTGTCCCAAAGTGCATACACAGGCTTGTGCCCAATCAGTGGTGTATGCAAATAGCATAGACGAGCAGCTGCATCCCTGGACCCCCTGCGGTCTGCGCACACTGCTGCCATCCCCATCCTACCAGAATGGCTGGATGTTGGAGCAGGCCATGAATGTGTCGTGGACCCCTGGGGAGCAGAGTTTTTTGGGTGACTCCTGGGGTTTACATAGCTGATCAAATTTTAAGGTATAGACAGAGCACAGAAACACAGTTAGAGTGGAGACTGGAGCCCTGCTGCTGCCATGATCATTGATGGTGCCACCAACCTCCCCATTCTTGCTCCACACGTAGGTCATCCTAAAAGTTCATTGGTGGTGCAGTATCCCCCCCCCCCCCCCCCCCCCCACGCAGTTACCTGGCACCATGCTGCTAATGAATCATACATTGGTGGCGCGGTGGCCTCGTCCTCTAACCCCTGCTGCGAACCATTTCCAATTACAGGAGCTGGTCCAGCATGCTCCAGGGGTTAGGGGCGCGGGGCCACTGCACCACCAATGATTTTAATGTTCTAACAGCGTAACAGTAGGTGTCACAGTGTTGATGAGTGTGCATCGGCCGGCGGCTGCTACTAACACGCTATTATTATATGGCTGTCCTACCAGCCATGCTGCCTGGGAAAGTGCCCTCCCATGACCTCATGGCCCTGCCTCCCACCCCACATTGCATACCCCACTCACCGCCTGCCACCACCCGCCGTCCCGCATCCGTTGTTCACCGGCCACAGCCTTCCCAAGCGCCTGCCTGCCAGGAATTTTGCCCTATACCCAGTCCGCCTATTTCGGAACGTGAAAAAATTTCCACAGTAAAATCCAATTAAAAGTTTTACGCAGCCTCCATAACGGTGAAATATTACTTTTTATTGGTAAGGAATAGAGCTCAAACACATTATATCTGTGTATATATTAACAACTTTGATTGGACTGTGAGTATTACAACTGGAACTTCTTTCCTAACATCTCAGATAATTATTACAGATCCCCTGACGAAGTATAAAGTCATGTATGAAGTATACAGGGATTTATAATGATAACATAAGATGAGTCTGATGTTATGATTTATTGAAGAAAAATACCTTTTACTAATACTGCTGAAATACCAGTCAAGTTTAAAAAAAAAAAAACAGAAGACTAAAATTGTTTTTAATATTATTGTGTGGTTATAATGTATACTCATCAATCTCAATGGGCCAGCCCCAAATGTGTGCTGTGGTTACCACCTATCTGGGTGATTATTTGTATGTATAATTATAGGTCTATAAATAACTAAACCGCCATAAGGGTCAGGTCCTATATACATATACATTGATAAATACAAATTGTCCCTGTAGTGGCCATATGGCCCATTTCCTTAGCTTTGAAATGCCAATCTACCAGTAAGCAACAATCCCATAGATGGGCAAAAAAAAAAAAAAAAACACAACAACATGTATACAAGCGAGTTTGGTTTCGATGTTCCTCTTTAAAAGAAAGTAGCCGTTCCCAGAACCAGCACGTGGCATAGATACAAAAGCCTTTGCGAAATGTGTAAGACCCCCTTAGTCCTGCAATAAACCTACCTATGTGAGTTATATATAAAGTAAAAACCTGCCTATGATTCTGATGCTGATGGGCAGCAAAGATGTGACATGTTACAAAAACCATGGCAACCTGTAAACAGGAAGACATCAGCCAGGAATGGAAAAAAAAAAATAAAAAAACGCACATGCATGGTTGTACTCATAACTTGCACTAACAGACACAATCAAGTCACATGATTGAAACTTTGGCAACCCGTGAAACAGGAAGAAAGTGGCAAGGGATACAAAGATGCGCATGAGCAGTATGTAGTTAAAGGGGAATGCTTATTGAAATAAATGCCAGGTACAGTGAATAAAAAATGTGTGCAAAATTTTTAAACAAAATAACACCATAAGTGCGAGTAGATGTGTTATATATAGTGCTATAAATAGAGCAGACAAGATGACAAATAATGATAAATTACCGTATATAATAAATGTCTAAAAATGTGCCACTGGTATATGTAAAGGAGGCCGAAAATAATGAAAATAATGAATGATGGTTGGTAAAAAGTTGACATCTATCTCCAAATTCTAGCAAAAATATTTGTCTTGCTTGGGTATAATTTAGCTAAAATCCACAAGTATACTTAAATGTATAAGGCAACTTAAAAGCTCAAATATATGTATATCTCTAAAATTACACAGCGTTTGTCTAGGTTCATTTGTCGGTAAATCCCAAGGAAAAGCCAGATGCAAAAAAAAAAAAAAAATGTACAAAACAAAAATGCTACAAGCAGTGTTAAAACATAGAAAGCCTAACAGGGCAAAACACATATATATATATATATATATTTATATATATATATTGTGAGCGGTTGGGCGAACAGCAGTGACACGGACAACAGTCTTTCAACAGAAAAACGGCTTTATAGAGCAAATAAAGTGTTCAAATGCAAATTATCACTCAGTGCAGAGATTGCAGCATCAATGCAATAAATCAAAAGTGGTTACTTCACCCAATCAATATAAGTCCAGGGCTGGGTACTCCAGCAAGCTGTAACTCCAAGGTAAGTTAAGTCCACTTTGCCGGGCGTACAAGCCCTCCGCTGCTCATCCCCACAAGTCCACGGTTAGGGTTGCAGAAACCAAATCCTTCGGCTTGTGTATAGTCCTTTTGTTCACCACTTGTGCACCTCAGCCTGGGCTCCCTACTACAGCCTGGTCAACAGACAACTGACAGGCTCAGTGGCACTTTTTTATTCAGGCTTCCCCTGCAATCAGCCTGATCACCTGTGCACGGCCTGAGACCAGGGAACAAACCTTAAAAGGAGTGGGGAATGGGATCTGGGTCCTGAAAACCCGGCACGGATCGTGCCTGATACAGCCTAGCAGGGGAAAAATACACACCATTTATGACATTTTTATACTTTACCACAATATATATATATATTAAAATGGATTACTTATCTGTTTTAAGATGGCTGTTGTATTCGGGTTTACAATGTCTCTTACCAGTCCACTGTTTTTTCTCAGGTTGACCCTTTGTTTCATTTGCAATGTCGCAGGTGATCTCTGATTGGCCCAGAAAAAACTAACCCAGGTGATACTCTAGGTCAGATAAAACTGTCACAGGTAGATTTCTGCTGGCCAACTTAATTTGCATGCAAATGCACACATGAAACTAGATTTGTGCTGTAAGAGACGTACCTGTACTTAGTGGCCCATGGCAAGCGTCTGCTCGCCGTAGGGCGGCGCGGCGCTCGCCGGCTCCCTGCTGCTAAGCGCTCCTGCCGTTCCCAGATGACAGGGAGCATGGCGCGCCACTCTGGTGCTCAGGCGCGTGCTCCACAGTCTGTTAGTTTCGCTGCGAGTGGCAGGCGGCCCAGCATCCTCCACACCTGATAGAATCAGGGGCTGGTCTTGCTGCCAAGACCAGCCCCCTGGAAAGTTGCACCAATCACTCACAAGTGTTTTAGTTACACCAATCAGCACACACACTACTTCCCGGGTTGTCATTGGTCAGCCACCTCATAAATACGGAGTCAGCTCAGTGCCCATTATAGTCTCTTGTGCTTTGGGTGTGAGTCTACTAGAGATTATCAGTTATCTTCCCGGCTTGATCGACCATCCCTGTCTGCTGCCAGTACCGACCTTAGCTTGTCTGACCTTCGAACCTGCCTGCCCCTTTGGATACCCCGCTACCTCTGACCTCCCAATCTTGACCCTTTGGCTATTCCTGACTACGCACCTGTCTTATCCCTGTGTTCTGGCGCACTTTCCGGACTGACTACCTATGAATGACCTCGGCTTTGGGATACCCTCGTGGTTCATCGGCCTTCACCGTAAGCAGTTATCCTTTGCACCTATTAAGACCTGGGGGCAACTGTGTCCAGCGAGGCATTCCTAGTGTCCAGGCAAGCAGGGGCTTGGCTAAAGGCAGAAGCGGCGGTGGAGATTGGGGGTTGTCTGCTTGCCTGCAGAAGGCAAGTGTCCCTCTGGGCATCACACTTGTCAAGCCAGTCTTCAGAACAAAGGAGGGTCCCACCATGCTGCATATTAATAAAGGATCCAAACAAAAGGGGTCATCCTATATACAGTGTAATTTCTGATTGGATAAGATTTTCACAATTTCTTTGGGAACAAAAATATATAAAAATATCATAGCTTCACAATATTAGAGGCTAATTTATTATAAAAGGTTCGGGCAGTACTTGAGTGCCCTGTCTAAGACGCTCGTCAGCTCCTGTACCGCAACGTCAGCTTCAGGCTGGCGACGCTGTCAGCTTTAGCGCTCCCAGCCAGGCAGTGTTCGCAATGCATGGCTTATATATGCCTATGGACTAGCTACACCTAGCGCCGCAAGTTGAAAGAATTTAAGAAAAAAATTCATAGCGCTAAGAGGCGCTCAAAAATACGGATTCCAGGCCGGATTCCACAGCGCCTGTTGGAATCTCAATTTTTATTTTTTTAGGATCATGGATTTTTTTTTTTTTTATGGGAATTGCATTGGGGACACTTGAAAAACATGACATAGCTTTCTCACTGCCCAAATCACAAGTTTGTGATTTTTAGCACAAAAGTGCTAAAAATGCATCCAAAAATAATCCCAACCAGGCCAGGGATCTCATGGCACATGCACCAGCCCAAAGAAAAAAATATTATAAAATGCTTAAATAGTTACAACCATCCCAGCCCATTGAAATGTATGAGATAAGGCCACACAGTGCAGGGTGAGCGCCTGGTCCTATCTGGCACTGTAGGAAACATAGTGCCGGCGCTCATCTCATCGCCGCCGCTGATGATAGATGGGACACTATCTGGCAGCTATGGATTTTTGACTTGATAAATACACCTTTTTCACTGGGACCTGACATTCACCTGATACTCATCTGACTAGGGCATACCAGGCAAAATCCCAGTAGGCCCGCGCCAGGGAAAGCCGCAACCCCGCCAACAACAGATGCTGGAGGGTGGGGGCGGCTGGCCTGGCCAACCCTGCCGTTACTGCCGCCGCTGCTGCTCTCACACACACATACATGCTTACCGGCACCTCCTGGCTGTTGTATACTGGTCGGTGGGCGTCAATGGGCGGCATCCATTGTTTTCATCGGACGCCAGCCATATAGGGCACGCAACAGGCAGAAAGTGCCAGTAAGCATGTATGTGTGTGTGTGTGTGTGTGTGTGTGTGGGTGTGAGAGCGGCAGCGGCAGGAACAGCAGGGCCAGGCAGGCTGGCCCTCCGACCATCAGGAACCAGTAGTAAGCATGGGTGTGTGTGTGAGTGGGAGGAGGAGGGAGTAGGGGATGATGCTCATTGGCTGTACTGAGGGATGCCCCCACTGGCTGTACTGAGGGGATGCCCCCACTGGCTGTACTGAGGGGATGCCCCCACTATATGTACTGAGGGATGCCCCACTGGCTGTACTAAGGGATGCCCCTCAATAACTGTATTGTATGGATGCCACTCAATGGCTTTAATGAGGGATACCAATCACTGCCTGTAATGGGGGATTCTGTAACAGGGGAATTTAAGCACACCATTTGGTTCAGAATATTTTATTTCTTATTTTTGTCCTTTAAACCCTGTGTGTGTCTTATGGAACAAAAATAAGATGTGTATATATAGTGACATTAAGATACTATACTGGGCCAGGAACAGTGCAGCAGGGCGGGTGAGCCCAAAAAAGTCCCATGGTGGTTTTTTAGCCCCAGTCCACCCCTGCGTCTGGCACTACGTGGCCTAGTGCATTTCTTAAATAAACCCCTTAATGTTTGCTTCAGAAACACCTAATAGATAGTTAATATAAAGGCTAAAGCTAAACCACCCGTGCATGAAAAATTATTATTAAGAATGATATTGACACCTTAGATAGTTGACGTGCAAACACTAATAATAAAAGCCAGTACAGAAAAATGGCGCTCTGTACAGTTGGCAGGAGTATAAATGCTGAAAAACAATATTGGTGCATTGCTTATATACATTGGTTAATCCCTATTTAGCAAATAAAATAAAAAACAACTCACTGAACCTAGGATCCTGATTGACAGGTCAATCACCCAATCCCATGCAACAGTGTGACTGTACTGGTCTTTGGTGGCAGTCCAACTGTCCCTTAGGCTCTGTGAATAGAGCCTAAAAGCAAATCAAACCAGAACAACAGCCTGGTACAGTTGGAAAAGAAAGGTAGTGGCCATTTTGGAGCTTCCTCTCCCAACTGACATAACTGACAATGTACAGTAACAGGAAGCTCTGCAAATGCATGAGCCGCCATTTTGTTTTTAAAATTTACCAAGGCAGTAGTTAGAAGAAAAAAAATAAAATAATTTTTATGTGCAGCAATCTAAATTGCCCTGGGGAAGGATGCATATTTGCACTGTTTGTTGTGTTGGTCAGGTTTAAGTCATTTTTGACTGTTGGTCCGCTTTAAGTCTACAGCTGCCATCAGTGGAGGATTTCGGCGATCAGGTGAATTGTTTTATTATTCTAACTCTCAAATCCAATTTAGCACAGGGGGTGGAAGGGGTGAGTGGGGACACCCACTAAAACAAATAATCCTAGCTTTTAAAAACACCCCTGCGGAACCACCCTTGGTCACAAGGTCACTGGCAGTCGAATATCCAAGGGAGACCTGCAGACAAAGTGACTGCATTTGGCAAAAAAAGACATTATATCCCCACTCACCAGGTGGGAATTGAACATGTTTAAACAACTGCTCCACTGGACGGGTAAGACTGGTAGAAATCCAGGCAGGGGCAAAGCAGGCAGAAATCCAGGCGGGGCAACACATGAGGCTCACACACGGGGAGCTGGGAGACGGGAGGCTCACACCCACGGAGCTGGGAGACGGAGATATGGCCCAAAGCAGGCGAAGACTTGGCAGTCATGGAAGTCCCTCCAGGGTCAAGATCCAAGAAACAATGGCCAGGGGGATCGGGACCTTCGAGGCAGCGCCCAAAGCCACTAAATCCCACTCTAAATAGAGCCAAGGTAACCAGAATCAGACCTTACTGCAACTCTAGGAAACCCCTCAAGGCCTCCTAGAGCCAGCGGGAAGAAATCACCATGTGCGAACCGAGGTGTTTTAAAACTGCGGCCACGTAAGGGATCTTCAAGGCCTTCTTTAGGAATACCAGAGGGACAGTGATCAGGATCAGCCTCAGCAGGGTGATCGGGCTTGGCAGACTCGGCAGGGCGAACGGCAGACTCAACAGGGCAATCGACAGACTCGACAGGGTGATCGGCAGATTCGACAGACTTGGCAGGCTCGCGGGCCGATCGACAGGGCGATCGGCAGGCTCGGCAGAAAATACAGGAGAATCAGACTTGACAGGATAATCAGACTCGACAGAGCGATCAGGCACGATAGGATAATCAGACTCGACAAAAGGTTTGGGCTGGCAAACAGACATTAAAGCAGGCTCACAGGTACAGAGTCAGGGTCATAGACAGAGAATGAGTCAGGCTCAAAGGCAGACATTGGGCTACAGACAGACATTGAGTCAGGCTCAAAGGCAGACATTGGGCTACAGACAGGCATTGAGTCAAGTTCAAAGTCAGACATTATGTCACATACTGAATTGAAAACAGGTTCACAGTCAGGTTCAGGCATGAGCTCACAGTGAGGCATTGGATCAGTCTCACAGGCTGGCATTGGATCAGGCTCACAGACTGGCATTGGATCAGGCTCACAGACTGGCTTAGAAAACAGAACAGATGGATGGTGGTCATCCTCTGAATTGGATATATCAATCCAGGCATCTGACTCACTGTCATCCTCATCCTCTACATCAGACACAGAGGCAATAGATTTAGTCGGAGTTTCAGACTTCTGAGCTGAACAACCTGCAGTCAGATTCAGGTCAGCCTCATGAATACACAAATAGTACGAGGCTATGAATGTAAGGTATTCTACAAAATTCTCACTGAGGTGTTTGCTATGATTCAGCCACGCTTCAGCCCAGATAAACAGATCATCAAAAAGAAAATAAGCCACCTGACAACTCCAGGTTGTGATGGGAGACTTCTGAATGCAAAACTCCTGCAGCCTGGAGAAACTGGGGGTGGATAGCCATGGTAAGCTCCTTATAACGAGGAGGAGGATATCTGTGGAACGGGTGTCCTTGTGGATATCTTGGGGCTAGACCTGACTTGCACAAACTAACAGACAGACAGAGACAGACAAAGAAAGACAACCTGCCTGCGCCGTCAAGGAGGCAAACTGCTGATTACGCGGAGCATAGGTAATCCGGTGCTCTAGGAGCCCATAACCCACCCACTTCTTCAACAGAGCTTCTAATGCTGAAGTTGCATGGGCCCCAATTAATCCCATGGTGATCGCAGACTTGAGAAGGGGAAACACAGGAGAAACGGATACAAGACACAGACAGAGAACTGAGCCCCAATACAGATACGGGCAAGGCTGGGCCCCAGTGCAGGCTAAGACAAAAACTATGGACTAGTAGGCAATAAAGCCAAATTTCCAGGACAGGAAGGCCAACGGCCCAGCATGGACAGGAATACAGGTACAAAGAAGAACAACACTAGGGCTGGCACTAAGATCCTGCACATTCACAGCACAACCAGCCAGTTCAGTGTCACAGTCTCCTGGTCTTTTTATATGGATCAGAATTCTGTCACGGATTTCTCAATGGAGAAATCCTCTATTTAAGGGTGACCAGTAATTTGAGAACTGCGAGACAGAGAGACTATGAATAAACTGTGTTTAATTGTGTCAACCAGTGAACAACACACACATCAAACAGGCTGCTGTACATATATATATATATATATATATATATATACACACACACACACGTGGAGTCAGAGTGCATACATACAAGATACAGATACAGGTTCAGAAGTCCAAAGACAGAGTCCGGGCAGACAGTTCAGAAGACAAATTTAAGACAGATCAAGCTGCATACAGCAGAGAAAAGTCCCAGAAAGGAGCAGCTGAAATCTAAGGAGGAACTCCAGGCATGACACTATTGTTCAGGTTTGGGGATAATAGCATTCTCTTAAACCCCCCAACCTCCACGCATCCAGGGATATCACCCTAATAGCATCTCTCACCCAAATATTTTTAATAAAACAATTGATTTTACTATAGAAATATTAAAACATTCCACTTCAGTACACCCCAGCAATTATAGATTCATTATTTCCAAGCAATTTATATATCATTGGTTCATAAGGTTACTCTCCTGGCTCAGTATGTCTCACTAAGTCTAGTATAAGTCATAGGGCTCTGATAGGCTGTGGATAGCAATAACGTTGACTAAGGGAGGAGCCAAGGGGGGATAAAAAGGGAATTTAGACAGCTACACAAAGCCATATTTGGTGTTCATGTTGCCCTAAGCACATCAAGTGCTGGCACCCCCTTTGTTGAATAACATTGAGCATGGCCAGCTCTAGGTTTATGCGGGCGAGTCTCAATGGGCCCCTTGCGGAGTGGTATGACTCTATACATGGTGATAAGGTTGCAAGTATGGTGAATACTGCTAAAGAATATAAACAAAATAAATAATAGAAGGAATGACAGAAAGAAAGAGAAATAGGGAACATAAGAAAGAAGGAATGACAGGAAAATGTAAGCAGAAAAGAAAGAAGGAATCACAAAAAAAGAAAAAACTGAATGAACAAAATAAAAAATAAATGCAAAGAAACAAAGAACGAAAGCACAAAATCAATGACAGAAACAAAGAAAGAATAAACAGAGAGAGGGAATGGGTGAAAAAAAGAGGTGGAAGAAAAAAAGAATAGAACTGGCAGAAAAAAAGAAAATGGAATGACAGAATAAAAAACAAAAAGAAAGAAAGAGAATGGCATAACGGATGAAAGAAAAAAAACAAAGGATAGATAGAAAGAAAGAAAAACACTACAAAAAAAATTTAGAACAGAACAAAGGAAACAAAGAATAGAAGAACTGACAAAGAAAGAGGCTCTTCCAATGGCCAATTTGCTCCTGGCTGACAGACCATAGTCCTGGTTACTGCACAGCCCCACATAGGGGCTGCCCAGGGAAGAGGGAATGAGGTGGGCCCTCTTAATGTGCATCGTCCCTGGCACCTGCATGAATATGCCCAGTGCTGCCGCCCGCAATACAAAAAAATAAATGTGTCGAGAGGAGAGGTTTCGACTTCGAGGGGGCAGGTGCCCATCCAAACAGTGCGCTCGGTTCCACTCCTGTCTCTAATATGAGTGGAGCTGAGCACGCCAGGGGCCGCATCTCACACTACCCTCTAACAGGGAGCGTGCCCGCGGCCGCCATTCACAAATGCCTGGCGAAGGCCTGCGCCTTGCTAGAGGGATACGTCCGCAGCTCGTGCATGCCCCGTTGGACTGGAAAAGAAGGTGAGTTTATGGGCGTCCTGGGGGGTTTCACACTGCCGGGCATCCCTCTTTTAGATGCCCCGGGGGGGAGAATCAATCGGTCGGGGAATCTTATTCCTGGGCCAATCTCCGTGGGTTTTGGTCCACTTTAAACATAGAGGGGTTAAACTCACCTAAAATCTGTTTTGACATTAGGTTTGCTTTCCAACAAAAAATAAAACATTTGGAATTATCCTCCATGAAGGGAATAATTTTGGGTCCTTTTCACAAAAGCAAACATAAATTAAGGAGCTGCGAACATCTGTTTGGGGAAATAAAGTTGTAAAATGCCAGCTTTTTAATCAGGCCTCTTGAAAAGCAAGTCTGAGGGTGATGAAAAACGTAAATAAATGCGTCGCTCCCTTTCGGCGCTCATGATGTGCTGTGCACGCCATGTTTGCCCGATATTAATATTTTTATGGAAGAAGAGACGGCCACAAAATAAAATTATTGCCGAAATAAAGGGGACGGAAATTTCTGCAGCAAAAAGGTAAAAATCTGGCGGCGCATCAACGTGCGATGGGCAGCAGGTGCTGAAAGATGGAAGGCGCCCAAAGCCTGTGACATTTATGCGCGACCATTACTTTTCACGGTGAAAATGAATGACCTTGGGGCTCCTCGTCGCCATCATTTTTAATTTAAATTATTATTTTTTTACCACTTTTTTTCCCCCCGACTTTTAATTTCTGGAGGGCCGCGAGCACTAAACACGTTCGGAATTTTATAGCTCTATCGCTAATGATTTATTCCTGACTAGCGATTATATGATAAACGCCATTTCCACTTGTCTTTCTGGGAAAACTTTTCGTGTGCATTAAAATTGATGTTGCAAAAACGACAGCACACTTTTAATTGAAAAAGGAAAAAAAAAAAAAACAGCTCACTTAAATGACTTGGCTTTTTTGTCGTAACTGAAAAAATATTGAGACCGTCAAGAATAAAACGCGAAGGGACTGTAACCTCCCGGTGTAATCCACAATGATTTACATTTAAATGTTAATAGCGTAATTTATAAGAACCTTTTTATTGGTGCGCGGGGACAAAAGAAAGAAGATGCCGGAGGAGTAAATTGAATTTACAGGGAAAAGAGACAATTCAGCAAAATGAGATATTTGACGCGTCTCATAACGACATATAACGTGTTATCATCTACACAAGACACCTTTTCTTCTAATGGGATACAAGCCCATAAATATAAACTACGGCCTACCAAACCCGAATTAGTTCAACAGAACTAATGAGATTCAGGCCATGTGACGTGTCACTCATGCCCTTGTCCTGTATCTGTCAAAACCCTGAGGACACAACCCTCAATTTCCGCAGCTAGCTTCACCTATGGACAAGCCCCCGTTAACTGGGATGCTTTAAAGGCCTCACCGGACACAGTTGCTCCCAGGACTTGGTATCTCAAAGAACTTTCAGGGGTGAAGGCGGATGAACCAGAGGTAAGACTGGGCGATATCGGGCAAGCCAGGGTCATACACGGATAATAATTCCTCACGATACACAGCACCAAGGGAGAAGCATGAGAAGGGTCAAAGGTCAAGCCAAGGGTCAAACCGGGTAAACAGAGGGTTCACAGAAAAGGGATGAGGCAGGGACATAGACGCAGTTCAGACGGCGATCACTGAATGGTCAGGCAAGCTAGGTCAGCAACGGCAATCACAGGAACAATTGCACCCAGCAGAACGCTATCACAGGCAATGACTAAATGACACAGAAATAATTTTATAGGGCTGAGGTGGAAAGGATTGGCCAGGGGAAACTTTGGCTCATTAGCTTGTTAACAACATGTGGGCTGATTGCCCCGATAACTAATAGGGTGTTTCACCCACAGTAAGCTTAGGGCCTTTTGGCCCTTTAAAGTAACCTCCGGCAGCCACCCTGTGTGCAGTGCTGCCGGAGGGCATAAATCAACTGTGCACATGAGCACAAGTAGAGAGGCGGGGAGAAAAGGGGGTGGAAGTGCTCGGCACCACTCGAGCCCGAGGGGGAGGGGCGGGCCGCAGCCTGAGGGGGAGACGCTGCCCGAGCAGGCGTCCGCTGTTGATTCGGTTGCCGGGTGGAGGTAATCCTGGCCAGCCACCTGAGCCCACACTGCCCAAGGATGCCAAGGGACTGGGCGGAAGATAAGTGCACCATGACAATATCGCAAAAGCAGATTGTTGCAAAAAATCCAGTCATCGTGCAAACACTCATTTCACAGCATATCTAATCATGAGAAAAGATAAGGAAGGACTAAACTGACCTTTTTGGGGGTTCTCAAAGTGCGACAATTCAAACCAGTGGGTGATGGGCATGGTAGGGGTGTGACTTATTTATGGGTCACACGATCTAGTAATTACGCTCCATAAAAGATGTTGGTTATTGAGCCAATGCTCAGAAGCCCATGCATTCCACTACCACCATTCAACTTAAGAGTCAGAGCAGTTGTAAGCCACCCAGACATCCAGCATTCTGCATTTGGTGGAACAGTCTTCCCCATAGCAAAGCAAAATGGGACATTTGGGTGTTTCCAGAACTTTTGGAGGGATAGTGGGCCTCAAAGTGGGGCTGTTCAACCAAAAGTGGAACATCTGGTCAGTTTAGGGAGGACATGTCTGTAAATCTCCCTTTATTTGCAAAGCAATCGGCCCGAAGTCTATCTTCTATTATCACACTGGGCCAATGATGGAGCATTGATTACTGGGGAACAGGATAACACTGGTTTGATCTGAAGCACAGAATCTAAGGGCAACGCTTAGCTTTGCTGGAACCCCCCCCACAAGGGAGGATAGGCTAAGCTGCAGAAAAGCCCCAGTTTATTCAATCAAAGATTAGAGGAACTGGACAGACAGTGATCACCTGATAACCAGAGTAAGCGGGCCAGATCAGTGGTGGCAGATGCGGGTAGACAAAGTCCAAGGTCAATTTCCAAAGCAGGTATCAATGGCATTCCTGTAGAATAAAGGAATTTTCCAAGGGTCCAAGGAACACAGGAGAGTGTCATTATGGATCCCAAGCAGATCTTCTAGTGCCATCTTGTGAGGTACATAGTTTCTCCTGTGAGTTAGGTAAAATTTTCCCTTGAGCTAGGAAATGTCCCGAATGAGTTAGATTATGTTTCCTGTGAGCCGGGAAAATTTCTTCTGTAAGTTAGAAAATAGAATTGGGTGAACCTGAACCACACTGTTGAACCGTGCTGAACATTGCGGGCTCAGCTCCCCAGACCCGGACACAGACTTCAGCTAGAAGTCTGTGTTCGGGTTTGGCATTCGGCCAAACAGTAAAGCTGGTAAACCAGTTTTTAGCCCATAGCAGCTACAGCAATGCCCATAGCAGCCACAGCCATGCCCAGTACATGAAGCGGGGTCACATGTCCCAGCGTTGTTATAGCTCAATAGGTTAGACAAGGAGAGGCTGTAGCTGCAGTGAGGGACAGAGAAAAATATAATTGTCCTTTTCTGTGGAGGTATGTAGTGAAAGGACGCTCATAAAGTGAGGGACAGATAGAAATTTAATTAATTGCTCTTTTCAGGGCAGTGACAGCAACTGTGTATACTCATATAATCTTAAAAATAATGATTTTATTTGTTTTTAATGTTTTTATGTATTAACTTTATTCTTTTAAGTATTTCCCTACCCATATTTTGCAGGACTATTGCCCTGTTATTAAAAAAAAAAACATTTTGCAGCTGTCTTCCCCTTACTACCGCCATTTTACAGCCATTTTTGTCTCACCAAGTTCAGGTCCCCATTGATTTCAATGGGGTTTGGATCAAAGTTTTGTTCAAAGTTCGTCAAAACTTGCAGAACCTTAACTTCTACGGGCTTGCTCGACACTATTATAACATGTTTTCTGTGAGTTAAATAATGTTTCCTTTGAGCTAGAAAATGTCTTTGGGGATTTAGATTATGTTTTTCCTTGAGCTAAGAAATGTTTCCCATGAGTTAGGTAATGTGTTCCGATTGCAATGGAGTATCTCCTGTGAGTTAGATGTTTCCTGGGAGCTAGGGAATATATTCTGTGAGTAAGATATTATAACATGTTATCTGTGAGTTAGATAACTTTTCCTTTGAGCTAGAAAATGTCTTTGGGGATTTAGGTTATGTTAATCCTTGAACTAGGAAATGTTTCCCATGTACCACAACAATCCGAAATTGCACATAAATCATGCGTATTACCTTTTAGAGCAATTTTGAATTTACAGAGCAGATCAGGTTTGGATAAAGTATAGACAGAAGCAGATCAGGTTGATGTGTTGGTGTGTGTGTGTGTGTGTGTGTGTGTGTGTGTGTGTGTGTGTATTTGTGTGTGTGTGATAGGATCTAAAGTACAACCAGTAGTACTTGGTTGGTAACCCCTTGGATTTTAGTTGATTTAGGAAATATATCATGTAAGCTTGAAAACAACAACTGTAAGTTAACACATATGAATTAAAAAGTATTCCCTAAGAGTTAGGAAAGATCTCATTTGACTACGAAAGAGCCGTCCATGATTTTTGGAGGTATCTCCTGTGAGTTAGGAAGGATCATTTGAATTATAAAGTAATACTTTGAGTTAGGAAAGCTCTTGTTCAAGTTAGGGTCTCCTTCGAGTCAGTCAAGATCACATGTGAGCTAGGAAAAATCTCTTGTGAGTTACAAAGTGTCTGCTGCGCAAGCTTTTTCCAAGAAATATGACAAATTAAGCCAATAGGTCATAAGAGAGGTATAGGCTGTCACTACTGGTGCTACTGGTTGCTCAGCAGCATGACTTATATAGAGCAGGCCTAAATGTCATTATTCTATGGCTCTGGGTGCCAGTCTGCTTCTAGTGATATGAGTCATCTTTTGAACATGAATGATGTCGTTGGATTTGAAACAAAGGCATGCAGTGCAGGTAACCAAAGTCTCACTCTTGAGATTCGGGTCTGTAATATAAAAGTTAATTTTTCACTTGACTGCTCACCTAAAACTGTCAGAGTTTTGGAGACATTCTCAGAGATTAAAAGAACTACCCTGGAGACCTCAGTCACTTGAACAGAGTATAAAAATAGTGGAAAAAACTGATGCCCATGCCATGACACACAACTTTAAATACTGAAAATTAGGAAAAAGGTATGCAATGAATGCCACCTAATTAAAGTAACACTGCGGGCAAATTAGATATTAAAACTCGCCCTATCTTCCCTGATGCATATCATGCCCAGCCCAGATCTTCAATACTTTAGTTTCGGACCAAGAGATCTATGTGAGACCCCACTGGCTCTTCAACTCAGGTTAATGTCTAATATAAAAGGAGCTGTAGTCTGAATGCTGCTTACTGCCTACATCACAATGAATGGAGCATGCGAGGACTGCATTTCTATGTCCTCTGTTAGGGATTTCTGGGATCCAGGTTGCCTGAACTAGGTAAGTACTGATGATCCAACCAAGACAAAATGTCCGGCAAGGGGGATAAGGGGAGTATTTTTTTTCCTACAGGCAATCAAGATGGTACAAAGGTAGGTGGGGTGTCGGTAGGCAGTTGGATAGGTAGTTAGGTTGGCAGGTAGGTAGATAGGTAGGAGGACGAGTGGGTTGCTGGTTAAATTGGTGTGTGGGTCAGTAGGCAGCTCAATGGGTAGGTAGGTGACTGACATCACTGCTGATCTGGGCTGGAGAACACTGTTGTGTGCTGTCCCCAGCACTGTCCACCACTTGTCTCCACCGGCTCCAGTCTTCACCACCTCTGGGAGCTGTCCTTGTTGCCTCCAGTTGGTTGCTAGCCCTTCTAAGTCCAGAGATCTAATGTTCCAAAGTGGGTCACCCTGGGAATCGATGCACCTCGCCCAGGGAGGTCCACTTCTGAGCCCCGGTTCTCCAGGACCATGGGGGTAAAGAAGCCCAAACTTACAGGGAATATTGCTGATATCTTTAGCTGCAGAACAAGAGGCTCGATTCAGAGAGACAAAAAAATACATTCGTTTTAGTGCCGATATGTTTTTTTTTAAATGTTTCCGCTCTCGTATGAGTGTGCAAGCGATTCTATGCATGCATTGCAATCCTGTAAAGTTTCCGTCCATTCGTACGGCAGATTACGAATACGAGGATGTCATTTTCCAGCATGACATTTCCGTTTCATTTTCACAT
This sequence comes from Gastrophryne carolinensis, assembly GCA_027917425.1. Classification (NCBI taxonomy): domain Eukaryota; kingdom Metazoa; phylum Chordata; class Amphibia; order Anura; family Microhylidae; genus Gastrophryne; species Gastrophryne carolinensis. Next base: position 89,272,282 of record CM051241.1, read on the forward strand.
GTTACAACGTAGGCTTTCGTTTTTGCCCTTTTCCCATCGTATCCTCCCACGAATACTTTACGTTTCCCGGCAGATTCTGTTTCCCTTTTTCAATAAATAATCGTCCAGACGGAAATCCTTACGATCTTGCGCCTGTGCACTACAAACTTAACTCATTAAAGTGCTCGCCTACATATTTGCCACCCTCACTTCTACTACAATGTTTAGCTAAATCACTTAGCACTATCCTCCACCTTCCCTTTTGGAACCTTAAAGCACACCCAAACCGCTTAGCACTATCCTCCATCTTCCCTTTTGGACCCTTAAAGCTCACCCAAACCACTTCGCGGTTAGGTTCTTCTTCCATTTTAGCCCCCTAAAACTTACCCAAATCACTTCTCGGTCATGTGAATATTCATCTTTAAATATTTCTGGGCCCATTAGTTTTGTGTTAATGTATTTTGTAAATGGAATGACACTGAAACATATAAAATCTTAACAAAATTTGAACATTTCAAATTTTTACAACTATAAAAAACAAAATACATAGCAATGGCAGGCCACAGAACATTATTCTTCATCTGTGGTCCCCAACGAGTCGCACAGCTCCTGCATCTCATCCACCAACTGAAGGACCCTGACACTCAGTTGTGCCACTCTGGCACGCGTGGTCCCTGTTGAAAAACGTAAATTAAAATATTGGTATAACCTTGTTGGGGTCATACTGCAGTGCCCCCCCCCCCCCCCGTATGGTCCAAACACCTAAATCTGGACTTCAAAAGCCAGAGGGCCCTCGCCACCATAGTGCCCGATTAGAGAACCCCTGGTCCGCATTCTGCAGGCAAAGAACGGGCATCAGGAGCAAGGGCAGGAGTGGATATCCAGAATCCCCTGAAAGAATTTAAAAATACTAACATAAAATACACATTATAAGCTACAATATTGTTTAACATGTCATAAAGGGCTAAAAACAGCCATAGGTTAAGACATAAGTCATCAACTATATTCATTGCCATACAGTGAAAATGGATTGATGGAATGTGAGCAAACTTACCCAGGAGCCATCCACCAGATAATTCTCCTGACTCAAACTGACGAAATAAGCCGGAGCTCTGCAATATATAAGCATCATGGGACGACCCTGGATGCCCTGCAAGAACACTGAGGAATCGCATAGCTGGACCAAACACCGCTTGTATGTTGTGCGAGTGGCACATCTTGCGGTTCCTGCAACCAATTATAAAATAATTACATAAAGCAAAGGTAACCAACTAAAACAATAACTCCTACAACAAATTAAGATTCAAGTTCAACAATCCAAATATAATTCACAAAGGACATAAGTCTTAAAAAAATATAGCAATTATATGGATGTGTGGGAAAATAAAGGTTTACATGTTAAGGACTAATTAAAATGCTTCTATAAGGCATACATTAAATGTATTGATTCAGGTATGCATTGCTATACAATTTATGGCCTCGGCCATGCTGATACATGCAATGCCTTGGTGCTAAAGGCGCGCAGACTCCTCCACATAGCCGCAAAACATGTTCAACAATAGCAATCCGAGCCCTCAAAGGTCCCGTAAGTGGATCGGAAATGAAACGGATTTATAGGGTGGTGGTCCGTCGGAATCAGACGCAAGCCCATCCCAACAACGTAAGTTATCTGAACGAACGAAAATGGAAAATGATCCGAACTAACGGAAATGATCCAAACTAATGGAAATGATCCGATTTGCTTCCGCTCATCGAAAGCGCATATACGCATTTTCCCGAACGTTCGTACGAATGAAAAGTGAATGAAAAAAAGCAAAAAAAACACCCACTAAAACTTTCACAGACAGCTACGGAAGTCCAGACGAATGTGTCTCTGAATCGAGCCTAAGGATCCATCCATGGATTTTTTAGACCCCAGCTCCGGTGAGAAACAGTACTGAGGCTTTGTAGTACAGCCAATTGGATCCACATGTCCATGCATAACTGAAGTCCTACTCTTTCCAATGACACCTCCAGTGGGTTTTTAGACCCCCTGGATCCAGAGAACTGAAGCACAAAATCACCTGGTAATGTTGCTCACTGGCGTCAGGGTGGTACACTTCTGATTGTTGGCGCTCCGGACCTAGGGGGGCTAATGAACCACTGGCGGCATCGGAGAAGGCAAAACCTCAGGTATACACGACTACAAGAACATGTCGATCGGGGCTAACTCAACGAAGCAGAAGCACCACAAAGTCCTGGTACCTTTGCTTGCAGGTAGTGGGGTGGTACATTTCTAAGTGTCCGAGGTGCATACTGCTCCTTTGAGCACTCCATATAGGCATGATTGTTGGGTGGGCAGTGGGCATGGTGTCTCCACTGCCGATCGGTATCTGCTGAGCAGCACAGGACAGGAAGTTCTATCTGATTGGTCGATGGGGGTTTAAAAATAGGAGACACTTTCAGTCACTTACATTCCATGATGAAGTAACAGTAGTTGCCACTGAAAGAGTAGCAATCTGCTGGGGCCCACCTCTCTGCATTGTCACTGATGTGCTGCCACTGATGCTGCTAATTTCATATACTTTTAGTTGGTAAATTTTTCTCTAAGGTTTATTATTTCTTAAAGTAGACCAAAAAATCTTGGGCGGCTATGGAATCTATAAGACTTTAGGGCCGCCTAATCCCCTCTCCCCAGAACATCCCCCCCCCCCCCGAGTCTTCAGTAAAACTCACCTGTCCCGTGCAGCATTACTAAGCTATATGTATAGTCAGGCGTGCCCCCGCATCAGGCATGTGTGAATGCCCTACATGTGTGAATCGCCTACTAGAGCAGCAGTAAATGATGAATGGAACTGAGAACACTGATGGACAATACACCTGTGCATGCACCGTAGGACTGGGGAAAGGTGAGTTTTTATGGCCGACCTGGGAGGTATCATAAATCGGGATGGCCCAGGGGCGAGGACCAAAACATAGGACAATCAAAATAAAGGGTTTTGGTCCACTTTAAGGGGGTGTTGTTTATTATGTCTATATACTATCCAGTTTGTACTGTGCAATTTACAGTTGGTTGTTCCACAATATCAGCTGTTATTTAGCACCAGCACTTTCATTATAGCTAGGAATGCCTTTGCATTGCAGCCATAAAAGTATTAAAACTTTGAATTCATCTGGGACACTCCAAGCACCGTGGCTCCTCCAGTTGATGATGTCACAGACAAATAGTGGCGAAAAATATCTATTTTAAAGAGGGACAAAACTTCAAATTTTCTAATTTTGTTCCTCCTGTCTGGGGAAAAGCTGATGCCCCATTGTGTATTCCCAGGCATTGCCTACAAACTCTGCTTTCTTTCATTCCCTTGCCACATGTAAGGGCCACTCAGACAATCAGAAAGTCAGAGCAACAAGAGAAGCTGAATGGAGCATGCAACGTTGGCTACATCCCCGCTGGCCCGTGTGCATGCCCAAGCAAGCTATTCAGAAGTGCCTGGCGCAGGTATGTGTCTAGACTAAAGGTATAGTGGGGGTGCGGCCATGGCCCTGGGATCGCCAGTGAGTTGAGTGTGTCGGACGGTCCCCAGGGGTACAACCAGCACATGAACATACCCAGGGCCTATTAAGCAGCTGTGTGCTGACAACAGGTGCAGGGCCCTTTTAAAGTGGTCCCACACCCATTACCAACTTAATGGGTTTTTGAGGGCATCCAGATTGCTGGAGCTCCCCCGCAATGCCCACCATCCTTACCTGTGCCTACATGTTGGTTTCATCCAGTATACCCTCATCATAATCAGTGTGGGCAGGGGCAGACTGGCCATAGGGAGACAATGCCCGGTAGGCCGCACTGCTTTGGGGCCAGTTGGGCTGTTGCTTTTAACACCCTCATTCATTCCCTGCCCACTTAGTCTCCCTATAAGCCCCATGTATCCAGTCCCATTGTACCCACAAGCTAAGGAACCCCAGCCTCTAATGCTATAGCATTATGGTTGGGGGGCCTCAGCAAGGACGTCTCAGGCCGGTCAGGGGTATATTTCACAGACACTCCTTTAGCTTTATTAAGAAATTAATTCAAAGAACAATTAAACTAAAGGGGATTTAAAGTATACTTTTTTACAGCTGTAATCAAAGATTGAATACTTCTATAATGAAAGATTAGATATTTTACATACATCACCTTCTATTTGTGACATCATCAACCTAAGGAGCCAAATTGCACGGAAAATCCCAGTGGGTAATCCACAGTGAGAACGGCGTCCTTACTCACATTGAGCACCTGTCTGACACTGGAAGCCTTTCCTGTTTTTATAGAAATGGCCACAGAAAAGGCCACTTTCTCACCAGTGATTGCAGCAATGGGTTATAATCACTAGGCCAAATGTCTTTACACCCTGCGTGGAAAACCTATTTCCCAGCAGATTAATTTTGCTGTATTCTTCAGCAAAGCAACTACTCATGTGATGGGTCCACTTTAGACTAAAATGACACCTAGTAGCCATTTTATAGCCCTCACCTTTTACCACGGCGAGCTGGTAAATAACAATAATTAGCCCACTTGCTCTGTACATGCTGACGATGGAAGAACACTTAGCATGAAACATCTATGTTTAATCGTTTACTTAAAAGGTTTGCTCTTAGGAACACTCAGCACCGTAATAACCTTCGCACTCATTTATTATAAAAGAACAGTGTAGAAATAATTGGCTTTTATTGGATATATTAGACAATACTCCCATGTGTTTTATGCTGCACAGTAATGCCATAAGTGATATGATAATACTCTTATATACAATAAAGCTTAGTAATGTACATTCAACAGCCTTTGTATATAATATTTCTCATTTTCCTGTGTCTATAATGTACGAACATCTGATTTACATTTTGTGAATTGCATGCATTAACACATTTATACAGATGCAGCATTCCTTAAAGAGGCGCAACACTCCCCTCAAGTCTATAACACTCTTGGGGCGTTGATCTACCTCTTTATAGGGCATGCTGAATTGGGATGCGATGTTGTGAGACCCCCCCCCCCCCCCCGATCCACTCACCTCTTTCACGTGCCCTTGCCATATCTCTACATTCTCTAGCTGGGTGCACACCCACGTCAGGATTTTCTGAATGGGAGCGGGATTGAGGACAGTGGCGCTCATTCCATTCATGTTTCCTTGTCGCACCTAAACTGGACCTTCAGCATGATTTAATGAAAAGCCCAAACCCTAAAAAACTATTCCCCAGCATCTAAAATTAATATATTTTAAGTTTTTAGTCACTTACTTATGATTCTTTCCCCCTCTGGGCTGCAACTCTGCTCAGGACTCTAGGATACAGGCACCGCCATCTTGACTCAGAAGCATCGCACATACTGAGAGGAGAGTGGGATAAAGTACATGTTACGGGTTATAGTTGTGCTTTGCACAGACAGAGCAGAGCTGGGGTCAGGGAAAGGACAGCACTCCTAGAATGCAGAGCAGCACAGTCAGAGGACACTTCCTGTCTGCAGGCAGCCTGATGCTCCATGAGCCGCCATCTTGTTTAAAGGCAATCTTTATGTACAGGGTGGGGGAAACATATAATATATGCACTTATTCAGGGTGAAGGTTCGCTTTAACTCAATGGAGCTTAAGTAAATCTGGATGGAATGAGAGCGGCTGTTTGGCTGAGTGGCTGGGACATGTGTCAGTGGAACAGGGAAAAATTTACAAGTGGGGATACACACTGCAGGGCTTCCCAAGCACGCTGCCATTTCAGAGAAGAACAAATCCAAAGAAAGTAAATTTCTTGGGTATCATTACTCTTTAAAAGAGAGCAAAACCCGTGTGGGCTGGGCCTGGGGCCTTAAAGACTCCAAGACTGGCCGCTTGCCTACCCCAGGGAATCCCTGTTCGGGATGCCCTGTTGGGTGAAAACCCCCAGGATCCCCCGTAAACTCACCTTTCCAGGGGCTCCCAAGGTCTGCAGATACCTCTGGCATCTCTGAAGTTGAGCACTCGCTATGCCTTAGACTAGAGGGAGCCTAAGAATGTGGTCATCGTGCTTGGCCACATAACCTGGAACAGCTTAAAATCAGCCAATCGTCAATCTCAAATTTGCTGGCTGGGGTTTTTTTTTTTTTTAAAACAGATCCGCATTGTTTTAATTAATTGAGTGGGGAGCATGGGGTGCCTATGCATTGTGGGTGTGGTGCAGGCCCCTAGGCAACAAAGTCTAGTTTAGGCCTCCTGCAACGAACTGTGGCTCAATCACTGTCTTTGGTAAAACGTGCTGGCGGCTCTGTGCAGGAGCTCCGGTTTGTTGGTATTAGTCTCTACCTACCTGGGCCAGGTACACCTCACAACTTGAGCTCTACCTCTGTATTCCTGGCACCAAGTGGTGGAATCTATAGAAGTTTCACCAGAGAACAGATTCTTCCGTGGCACATCACAGTGCCCCCCCCCCCCCCATGTATCTTAGGCCTCACTAAGAATCCCCTCCAGCAATCTTCACGCGGAAATGTGACCCCTGCCTCTTGCGTCCCTGCTGTAACGTCCGTGTCATCCAAGAGACCCTATTGAGCAGAGCAGTCTCCCAACACTCCAAAACTCCAAGGTTCCCAGTTGCCACTTCTTCCTCCAACTCACTCTTTAAAGGGGCACCGGACTCAAGGCGTCCTCTGGCCAAACACAGGCCATACACCATACACATGGTAACTTTTCAGCCACTCACAGACCCACCCACTCTAGGGTTCTCTCTGGCCAAACACAGACCCATCTTCTTCCGGTGGCATCCCACCTCGAGGTCTCCAGCCACTGTTCCATATAGACTGGCACCTGGTCTGTCACCTGCACTGGCTCCTCCCGCCTCTCCACACAGCCTGTGCACTACATTGTTAGGCTCTGCCCTGGACTCCCATGTCCAACTTCACTCAACACTTCCTGGGTCTTCCCCCTTTATAACGTTAGGGACCAATGGCAAGAGGGTGGACTGTACTTGTGATCAGCTAACTGTTAACTCCCTAGTAGCTCTGTTTTCGGTGGTCAGGGGTTCCCCTCACCCCAGGGACCCTTCCTAAACTGACATGGGGCTGAGAGACAGGGCCGGCATCAGCACTGGGCTTAGCAGGGCGGATTCCGGGGCCCCTGCGTCTTGGAAGGGACCACTTCATACGGATGGTGAGGGGCAAACTGGCTTTCTTTCTTGCTCTCCTTACTTTTTTTCTTCTCTTTTTTACTTTTTTACTCCTTCCTTCTTTCTTTACCACTCCCTCTTTTCTTTCTTTCCTTCTGTGCCATTCATCCTTTTCTTTCTCTTTCTTTCTCTGTGTCATTCCTTCTATTCTTTCTGAATCATTCCATCTTTTCTTTCTGTGCCGTTCCTTCTTTCCTTTCCTTCTGCATTATTCCTTTTCATTCTTCCTTTGCGTCTTTCTTTTTCCTTCCTGTCATTCATTCTTTCTTTTCCGTCTTTATTTTCTCTTTCTTTCTTTCATTCATTTTTTTGGCGTTCCTTCTTTTCATTATATGTCATTCCTAATTTTCTTTCCTTGTTATTCCTCTATTTCTTACTTTCGTGCCATTTATTCTTTTCCTAATCTCTGTGCCATTCTAGTCTTTTTATGTGTTACCCTATATTTTCTTTGTCATTCTTCCATTTTTTCTTTCTGTGTCAATCCTTTCTTTCTTACTTTCTCTTTCTTTTCATTCCCTCTATCATTTCTCCCTGACCTTTATTTTGGTTACTATTATATTCATTCCTTCTTTTTTTACATTCTTTCCTTCCTTGTCAGACAGGGCAGCTATGCCAGCATGGGATACTGAAACCTTAAGCTTCTTAATAGACAAGTTTTTGATCTTAAAGAGAAAGTCCATAAAAAGACCTCAGAACAGATAGTGGCACCTCTATGGTAAGTCAGCAGGTCACCCTGGGCCTGTTGCCCCTATCTGCTCTGTGGTCTTTGGGGTAAGAACGGGAGAACTGCAACAAGGGGGAATATCCACCACATCTGCAGCTTAACCACCATGTGTGTCACGACACAACGCAAACAGGCCTACTGGGTTTAGGGCCTGTGAGGGATCATCCAATTCAGGGCCGGTGTCAGCACCCGGCAAGCCCAGTCAGCTGCCGAGGGCCCCCACCAGCTTGGTTAACACTTCTAGTGCCAGCTTTGTGAGTCTCACTAAAAAAACAGCTCCAATAGGGGGTTGGAGGGCAAGCAGCCCTTCTTAGTTTTGGCCACGGAATTTATAGACCCCTGACCTGCAGCTCTCCACCACAAAGGGGCCCACTGAGACCATGCCACCCAAGGGCCCACATAAACTTGGAGCCAGCCCTGATCCTATTACAACAGCTCTTTCCAAGAACTACCCTGGTAGGTACACGCACCTCTAGTTATTACTTTGTGAGTCATTCTGTGAGCATCTCTGTTATTACAAGTGTAACAACATTGTGAGATGCCTCTTAATTATAGGTTGTGTAGTTTTAGTGACTGTTGCTGTGTTTATTTGGTGTTAGTCATTTTGGTGAGGTGAATGTCACATCTTTATAATATAATATATAATATATTATAATACACATCTCACAGCTCTTGTATGGTGCGCGCTTCATTATTTGTAGATGTAAACACATGCAGCTCTATCTATTCATGAGGAGATGTTACGGGTGGAGGAGGATGGCCACACAACACACACAACATCTCATCTGCTTTCCCCTCAATAAACAATGCTATTCAGATCACAGATAAGTCGGGGAGGTGGGGAGCAGATGCAGGGGGAGCTCTCTCCATTCAGAGATAACAGAATGATCAGCGGCGGTGTGTTTCGCCGGCTGTCAGGTTAATCACTGTTCAGCGAGCGGCACGGCAGAGTTTTCGCGCTTGTGTCACTTTCACTCGGGGCTAAATAGAAACCTTTTGTGTGCTGACTTTAAATAGCTGTAAAGATGACACCCGACAAAGCCGACAAAGGGAATTACCCATCATTCCCTACGCTGTTCTATGCTAAGTGCCAGGAAATCTCACTGCGTCTAGAAAGCTTTGTTTCTTAGTTATTTCAGGTATGATCGTGGAAGAGTGGCGAACAAGCTTGATGAAGTAACCATCCCCCCATGGCCCTTGAAGCGTCTGCACCCCCCATGGCTCACATATGCATCCTAGGTTTGAATAGCGACAGGCCTGGCCTAGTGCAGATGTTCATTACCATCGAGTGTCACTTTCCATTTTCTAATTATCTTAAGTACAGATTGACTTGAACTGCTACCAGCCGGGAATGGAGCTGCCTGGCCCCCTCATCAAGCCCCAAAAAAAAGAGGGGTGCTGCTCCTTCAAGGCCAGCAGCTCCATGACTGGCCTGGAAGCAGACCAGCCATGGTGGGTGGCAGATCGGGGGAAGTGACCTCAAGGGGAGGGGGATTATAAAGGGGACGGTCATCCCCTTCCGCTTCCTCTTCCTCTTTTACCCCCAATCTTCCTGGACGAGCTACCACCCGGGATAAATGGAGCTGCCTGGCCCCCTTATCAAGCCCATAAAAAAGAGGGACACCATCCTTTCAAGACCGGCAGCCCCATGAATGGCCTGGAAGCAGGGAGATCGGGGGGGGGGAGTGACCTCATGGGGAGGGGGATTATAAAGGGGATGGTCATCCCCCTCCCCTTCCTCTTTGACCTCCGATCTTCCTGGATGAGCTACCAGCCAGGATTAAAGGAGCTGTCCAGCCGATTCATCAAGCCCCTTCAAGACCGGCAGCCCCATGACTGGCCTAGAAGCACGCCAACCATGGTGGGAGGGAGATCAGGGCAAGTGACCTCATGGGGAGGGGAAGGTCATCCCCCCTCCCCTTCCTCTTTGACGCCCCAATCTTCCTGAATGAGCAGTCCTGCCCTCTCGCCCTGTTGTTTGATTAAACAGTGCTTTAATTGGCCACAGTCCTTTTTTTAGGGGGTTATGAAGAAATGGGGGAATGGGGAGCACATTGTACGATTCTGTTTAAGGTATTGTATTTATAAAAAATATATAAATATATATATATATATATATATTTCGTTTGCAGGCACTGCTTGAGGTGCGTTGGCTTAAAATGTTACATATGGAGTCTGAAATATATTTATATGCTTTATAAAAAAAATGTGATATATAGCTATATATGGGTAAAGTTTATATGTTAAAGTGGACTGTATGACGATGTGGGGGTTTATTGAGTGTTGTGATTTGCTGTAATGTTATGGAATTGGTCTATTGCACAGCCGTTGGCGGGTCTCCTCTCGGGTTTCGGGTCAGAAATAGCAGGTCATTTTGTAAGTAGAGTATGTGGCTGTTTCGGCGGAAATCGTCCAAGAGCGAAGGTTTGTTTTCGAGTTGGCTAAAATTTGGATTCACTTGGGGAGGGGTCGACAGGGGGGTAATATTTGGCTCTGCCGGTTAGCCCAGTTGAGCTCCCAGGCCTAGGAGAGATGCGGCTAAACTTTGTGGCTGGTCGAGAGGTAGTTTATTGGGCCTTATGCCCCTGTGTCCCCAGGGGCAGAAGGCCCAATAGCAGCAGCTGGATGGCAGAAACAAGGTCATACAAAAGCCAAAGTTCAAGGGAGGGTGGCAAGCTGTATTTGTGGTTGGATGGGTGAACCTGAACATGGACAGAAGTCCGTATTTGAGTTCAGCGTCTGGCCCGAACACAGAAAAGCCCATCAACCTGCTTCACCTAAAGGTTCAGCAGCAGGAAGCACTGCTGTAACCTACCTGGCCCCATGATCCTCTACCTGGTCAGCAGCGGCGTTTGAAATTGGCCCCAGCCAGGGCTACAGAAAGGACCACTGACTCCCATGAGTGAAGGTACTCCTAGTGCCAGCACTGCCAGCTAGCACTAGAGGTGTCCTCACTCATGGCTATCTATCTGTAGCCCCAACTGGGACTGATTTCAAACACCGTCGCTGACCAGGAAGAGGATCTCTGGGCCAAGGCCAGATTTACATCTCATTCACCTATAGACAGGGCTGCCACTGGTAATTTTCCACCCCATGGAGCTGAATTGTCACAGGGCCTTATTTTCTGATATAATAGAGCCCGGGTGTCTAAAAGGCCAGAATAGTGAAAATCTCACGATTTGATCCACTTTAATATTATAGAAATACAGCACAAAGAAAGAAAAATATAGCCAGTGGCGTAACTAAATGTAACAGGGACCTGGTGTGAACATTAAACTTTTTTCTGTCTTTCAACTCGATTGGATGTAACTAGAGAACTAAGGACTAAGACAAGAGCTGCTTCCTTTCTCTAACTGATGTTAAACCGGACCTTCACCCAGAATAAAAACATATCTTATATGTTTCCCCCACCCTCTACATATAGATTGCTCGCATTAAAAATCATGCTTCCTGCATCTACTGCATTTTTAAACATTCAAGATGGCAGCCCATAGAGTTTCAGGCTGGCTGCCTGCAAACAGGAAGTGTCTTCTGACTGTGCGGCTCTGCATTCTGGGATTGCTGACCTTTTTCTGACCCCAGCTCTGCTCTGTCTGTGCAAAGCACAGCTATAACCCTGCCCCCTGCTCTTTTTGACCCCTCTTCTCTCCTCAGTATGTGATGCTACTGAGCCAAGATGGCAGTACCCGTATCCTAGAGAGATGAACAGAGTTGCAAGCCAGTGGGGAAAAGAATAAAAAGTGATTAAAAATGTTAAATATATTAATTTTAGATGCGGGGGAATAATTTTTTAAGGGTTTGGACTTTTCATTAAATGACGCTGAAGGACCGCTTTAAGTGAGCACAAATCTGATACAGTAAATAAGGTGGAGAAGCACCAATGATCCTGTGCCCCAGTACAGTCGCCCCCCTTGCAGCCCCTATAATTACGCCCCTGAATATAATATATAACAAGAAAGAAACTCAAAATTTGCTTTAAAAAATGCTCATTTACAGGAGTGAAGCAATGTTAGATGATGTACTTGCACATGGTGAACATCTCTTTACACTGTAATGTTGTTTCCTCCCCATTAAACTATGTATGAGAACATCTGTTTAGTTAATTATGTTTGTCTATTATTTGTGGATTCTAAAACAGACTGAGAGGGAATAAAAAGAGGAAGGAAAAAAGAAAAAACACTTGGGAGGGGGAGGGGGTAGAGGACCCTGGTGAGGGATCTGTACAAGGTCATATATTTTGCAATGGAAAGCGGGGCAAGGGCGGACTGGCCATAGAAAGACCCATGCAAATGCCCAGTTGGCCACAGTGCTTTGGGACAGTCTGGGCTGCTACCTTTACTAACGCTCCCATCCAATCCCAGCTCTTCCGCCCCTTCACCACTCTATTCCCTCACCCAAGCAACCCTGGACCATGTCCTCAAACTAATGATATAGTCTCAGCCTTGAAGCACACTGGTTGACCAGCCAGGAAGCAGCAGAGATGCCAGTGGCTGGTCATGGGCAGGACAGGTGCCGGTAAAATCCCAGAATGATTATTGATCCCAGACCACCACTGGAAGGGGGTGTGTTACTCTACCACCAACTTCTTTCTGTCTCTCTTGTCCCCTGAGGTCTCTTGAAAATTCCGGAGACCCTTTACAAAAGGCCAAAACCCATGTTTTTGACGAATCTCCCCTGCAATTAATCATCCCAAAGGTAGTACCTTTTGGGAGGTTTTGTCATCCTGTCTTCATTCCTTTCCCAGCTATAGATCCCGGAATCAGAGGCGTAGCTATGTTTTCTGGCACCTGGGGCAAAGATTTGAAATAGGGCCCCCAACCTCTGTTTTGGCCCCCCTTTGGCACCCTCTGACCTGCTGCACCGGGGGCATGTGCTCCCCCTGCCCTTCCCTAGCTATGCCCCTGCCAGGAATACCCCCAAAGTCTAAGATGGTCAGAGGGGTCGCAGTGCTGTCTCCTCTTTTGTTTCAGTAGTTTTTATTATTATGTAGAAACATACACAGTATAAATGACAAGTATAAATACAATCACAAATTGTCATGTTGATAATAAAGAGAAAAATAAAAACAACATATTTCAAATACTACTTTATGTATAAAAACACCAAAAAATTCAAACCTAATGAGTAATCTGATTTTCTGTCCAAAAATAATAATAGTTAAAATAGCAACGTTTGTAAGAACTTTAAAGAGACTCCAGGGCCACCTGAGTTCCACTCCTCGGAGCATCCTAAAATGGGATGTCCCACTGTGTGAACCCCCATCGCCACCGCTCACCTCTAGCCCTGTGCATGCCTGGCCTTTCTGAATGGGCATGCCACAGCTGCAGGGTGGCTGAGGGATATGGCTTGCGGCGCCACTTGGCTCCCTTCGGCGCCACTGGGCTGCTTAGCCATCCAGGCGGTTTAGCCGTCAGCAGCACCGAAGGAGTGCCGCTCAGTCAGCGGACAGCGCACTCGCCCGAGTCTGCACCGTGGGAGCGGAAAGACGATGAGTGTATGGGTCGACCTGGGGGGTACTCACAGTGGTTCATCCCAATTCGGGATGCTGACGCACAGAGGAGCAACACATGGGAAGGTGAAATTCCTGCATGTTGTTCCTCTTTAAAGTATGAAGCCAAAGCAAACACAAAAGCATAACTTGGGGCATTACAACAAAAACTTAAAGCTTAAGTTAGTTACCTGGTAACTTTTTTTCTAAACATCCGAAAGGGCAGCATAAGCCTGATACTAGAGATGAGGGAACTTTTGAAAAATTCGATTCGACGAATTTTCCGACAAAATTTGTTTCGGTACAAATTTATTCGCGACAAATCGCTATTAAAAACTGCTATTTCTGAGCTTCCTAGAGCCTCAACAGGGTTGTAACCCATTCTGCCTTGCTGTAACACGCATAGGATGCGTGCTGGGTTAGTGATAGAATACTGTAAATAATTATGACATGCGGATCAGAGGCATCGCTATTAGAATCGCAGAGCGGCACAATTGCAGAGAGTTGAGGTGGCATCACTATGAGGAGCCCCTATATTGCCTGAAAAACACACCCTGGAGCTGGCAGCAACAGGAGCCCAAATATTGGCTGAAAGACATCCTGGAGTTGGCAGCAGGAGCAGCAGGAGCCTAAAAACTGGCTGAATGACACCCTGGAGTTGCAAGCAGCAGCAGCAGCAGTCCAAACATATCTTGAAAGAGACAATGGAGTTGGCAGCAGGAGCCCAAAAATTGGCTGAATGACACCCTGGAGTTGCAAGCAGCAGCAGCAGCAGGAGCCCAAACATAGCTTGAAAGACACTGGAGTTGGCAGCAGGAGCCCAAAAATTGTCTGAATGACACCCCGGAATTGCAAGCAGCAGCAGCAGCCCAAACATAGCTTGAAAGAGACACTGGAGTTGGCAGCAGGAGCCCAAAAATTGGCTGAATGACACCCTGGAGTTGAAAGCAGCAGCAGCAGGAGCCCAAACATAGCTTGAAAGAGACACTGGAGTTGGCAGCAGGAGCCCAAAAATTGGCTGAATGACACCCTGGAGTTGCAAGCAGCAACAGCAGCCCAAACATAGCTTGAAAGACACACTGGAGTTGGCAGCAGGAGCTCAAAAATTGGCTGAATGACACCCTGGAGTTGCAAGAAGCAGCAGCCCAAACATAGCTTGAAAGAGACACTGGAGTTGGCAGCAGGAGCCCAAAAATTGGCTGAATGACACCCTGGAGTTGAAAGCAGCAGCAGCAGGAGCCCAAACATAGCTTGAAAGAGACACTGGAGTTGGCAGCAGGAGCCCAAAAATTGGCTGAATGACACCCTGGAGTTGAAAGCAGCAGCAGCAGCAGCAGCCCAAACATAGCTTGAAAGACACACTGGAGTTGGCAGCAGGAGCCCAAAAATTGGCTGAATGACACCCTGGAGTTGCAAGCAGCAGCAGCAGCAGCCCAAACATAGCTTGAAAGAGACACTGGAGTTGGCAGCAGGAGCCCAAAAATTGGCTGAATGACACCCTGGAGTTGCAAGCAGCAGCAGGAGCCCAAACATAGCTTGAAAGAGATACTGGAGTTGGCAGCAGGAGCCCAATAATTGGCTGAATGACACCCTGGAGTTGCAAGCAGCAGCAGCATCCCAAACATAGCTTGAAAGACACACTGGAGTTGGCAGCAGGAACCCAAAAATTGGTCTAAAGACACACTGCAGTTGGCAGCAGCAGCAGTAGGAGGCAAAACATAGCTTGAAAGAGACACTGGAGTTGGCAGCAGGAGCCCAAAAATTGGCCTAAAGACACACCCTGGAGTTGGCAGCAGCAGCAGCAGCCCAAACATTGGCTGAAAGAGACACTGGAGTTGGCAGCAGGAGCCCAAACATTGCCTGATAGACACACCCTGTATTTGGCAGCTGCAGCAGCCGCCCAAAAATTGGCCTAAAGACACACCCTGGAGTTGGCAGCAGCAGCAGCAGGAGCCCAAAAATTGGCCTAAAGACACACTGGAGTTGCCAGCAGTAGCAGCAGCAGGAGCCCAAACATTGCTTGAAAGAGACACTGGAGTTGGCAGCAGGAGCCCAAAAATTGGCCTAAAGACACACTGGAGTTGGCAGCAGCAGGAGCCCGAAAATTGGCCTAAAGACACACTGGAGTTGCCAGCAGCAGCAGGAGCCCAAATATTGCTTGAAAGAGACACTGGAGTTAGCAGCAGGAGCCCAAAAATTGGCTGAATGACACCCTGGAGTTGCAAGCAGCAGCAGCAGGAGCCCAAACATTGCTTGAAAGAGACACTGGAGTTGGCAGCAGGAGCCCAAAAATTGGCCTAAAGACACACTGGAGTTGGCAGCAGCAGCAGCCCAAGCCTAGCTTGAAAGACACACTGGAGTTGGCAGCAGGAGCCCAAAAATTGGCTGAATGACACCCTGGAGTTGAAAGCAGCAGCAGCAGCATCCCAAAATAGCTTGAAAGAGACACTGCAGTTGGCAGCAGGAGCCCAAAAATTGGCTGAATGACACCCTGGAGTTGCAAGCAGCAGGAGCCCAAACATAGCTTGAAAGAGACACTGGAGTTGGCAGCAGGAACCCAAAAATTGGCCTAAAGACACACTGCAGTTGGCAGCAGCAGCAGGAGGCCAAACATAGCTTGAAAGAGACACTGGAGTTGGCAGCAGGATCCCAAAAATTGGCCTAAAGACACACTGCAGTTGGCAGCAGCAGCAGCAGGAGGCCAAACATAGCTTGAAAGAGACACTGGAGTTGGCAGCAGGAGCCCAAAAATTGGCCTAAAGACACACCCTGGAGTTGCAAGCAGCAGCAGCAGCAGGAGCCCGAACATAGCTTGAAAGAGACACTGGAGTTGGCAGCAGGAGCCCAAAAATTGGCCTAAAGACACACCCTGGAGTTGGCAGCAGCAGCAGGAGCCCAAAAATTGGCCTAAAGACACGCCCTGGAGTTGCCAGCAACAGCAGCAGGAGCCCGAGAATTGGCCTAAAGACACACTGGAGTTGCCAGCAGCAGGAGCCCAAATATTGCTTGAAAGAGAAACTGGAGTTAGCAGCAAGAGCCCAAAAATTGGCTGAATGACACCCTGTAGTTGCAAGCAGCAGCAGCAGGAGCCCAAACATTGCTTGAAAGAGACACTGGAGTTGGCAGCAGGAGCCCAAAAATTGGCTGAATGACACCCTGGAGTTGCAAGCAGCAGCAGCAGCTCAAACCTAGCTTGAAAGACACACTGGAGTTGGCAGCAGGAGCCCAAAAATTGGCTGAATGACACCCTGGAGTTGCAAGCAGCAGGAGCCCAAACATAGCTTGAAAGAGACACTGGAGTCGGCAGCAGGAACCCAAAAATTGGCCTAAAGACACACTGCAGTTGGCAGCAGCAGCAGGAGGCCAAACATAGCTTGAAAGAGACACTGGAGTTGGCAGCAGGATCCCAAAAATTGGCCTAAAGACACACTGCAGTTGGCAGCAGCAGGAGGCCAAACATAGCTTGAAAGAGACACTGGAGTTGGCAGCAGGAGCCCAAAAATTGGCCTAAAGACACACCCTGGAGTTGCAAGCAGCAGCAGCAGGAGCCCGAACATAGCTTGAAAGAGACACTGGAGTTGGCAGCAGGAGCCCAAACATTGCCTGATAGACACACCCTGGAGTTGGCAGCAGCAGGAACCCAAAAATTGGCCTAAAGACACACTGGAGTTGCCAGCAGCAGCAGCAGGAGCCCAAACATTGCTTGAAAGAGACACTGGAGTTGGCAGCAGGAGCCCAAAAACTGGACTAAAGACACACCCTGGAGTTGGCAGCAGCAGGAGCCCAAACATTGCTTAAAAGAGACACTGGAGTTGGCAGCAGGAGCCCAAAAATTGGCTGAATGACACCCTGGAGTTGCAAGCAGCAGCAGCCCATACCTAGCTTGAAAGACACACTGGATTTGGCAGCAGGAGCCCAAAAATTGGCTGAATGACACCCTGGAGTTGCAAGCAGCAGCAGCAGCAGGAGCCCAAACATAGCTTGAAAGAGACACTGGAGTTGGCAGCAGGAAGCCAAAAATTGGCCTAAAGACATAAATATGATTTGCACCATTTGGAAAGTGTAAAACGTGGCACCATGCTGAATCTAGTCGCATGCATCAGCCATTGGTGGGTGGAAATCCTGGCTGATCCATCCCTGATTCATTTTCACAAAGGTGAGTCTCTCCACATTTTTAGTTGACAGACGAGTTCTCCTCGCCGTAACCACGGCCCCCGCCGCACTAAACACCTGCTCAGATGGCACGCTACTTGCCGGGCAGGACAGCTTTTCCAGGGCAAACTCAGCTAGCTGCGGCCACAAGTCAAGTTTGGCTGCCCAGAAGTCCAGAGGATCCTCAAGGTGTGTTGGCATGGTCATGTCAAGGTATGACATGACCTGCTGGTTCAGGTCCTGCTCCAGGTCTTCCTACTACTCATGAGTAGACTCACTATGCGGATGTAGAAAGCTACTCATTAGCGACTGAAGACTGAGGCTGCTGCTGATGGAGCTGCTGCTGCTGCTCCTGCCAACCCCCCCAGCAGCCATGGCAGTGGAAGGGGAGCGCAGAGGTCCCCCCCGAGTCAGACCTGCGAGAGTATGGACCATGGCGCAGATAGGCATCGGCCAACTGACTACGTAGAATGTCTTTGTAGTAGGTCAGTTTGTCCTCCCTCTCAGGGGGTTTAAAAAATGGCCCCATTTTGTGCCGGAAGCGAGGGTCCAATAAGGTGGAGAGCCAGAAGTCATCTCGCTGACAAATGGAAACAATTCTGGGGTCACTACGCAAGCACGTGAGCATGCTTCGTGCCATTTGCGCAAGTGACTCGGAGGGACTACCTGTCTCCATCTCCACTGCATACTGCCACGGTGTGTCTGGGTCCTCTGTCTCGCCTTCCTCACAACCCTCTAGCTCCTCTGGCTGCTCCTGCTCCTCCTCTCCTGTCCGCTGACTAGATAAACCAGCCATTTCGCCAAGCCAAAACTGTGCACTGTGCCACTCCTCCTCCAGTTCAGCTCCAACGGGGTTCATGTAGCCGTAAGATGTAGACGCCATGTCTCCAGTGCCCTGACCAGCCATGGTTTCCAACATGTGCTGTAGTACATGAAGCAGTGGAATCGCGTCGTTCATCCCGTAATCCTGGCGACTCACAAATAAAGTGGCTTCCTCAAAGGGCCTGAGCAAACGGCAGGTGTCACGTATGAGCTGCCACTGGTTGACATTGAAGTTACACAGAGGAGTCCCCCTATCCGCTTGGATCATCAAGAAATCCGTGATGGCTTTTCTCTGTTCGTATAGTCTGTCCAACATATGCAGGGTGGAATTCCAACGGGTGGAAACATCGCAAATCAGACTATGTTGGGGGCTACCGCTCTGACGCTGTAGCTCAAGAAGTGTGTGCTTGGCAGTGTATGAGTGGCTGAAGTGCATGCAAAGTTTCCTTGAAGTTGTTAGGATGTCTTGCAGATGGGGGGAAGACTTCAGAAACCGCTTCACAACCAGATTGAAGACGTGAGCCATGCAGGGCGCATGGGTCAGCCTTCCTTGTCGCAGTGCAGACAAAATGTTCTTCCCATTGTCGGTAACCATGGTTCCCATTTTCAGTTTTCTTGGAGTAAGCAATGTTTGGATTTCTTGATGAATAAATTTAAGCAGTTCCTCCCCTGTGTGACTCCGTTTGCCAAGACAAACCATGTGAAGCACTGCGTGACACCTCCGTGCCCTGCACACATGGTAGGCTGGAGGGGCACTGAGACTTGAGCCTACAGTGGAGGGTGAGGAGATGACGGAGGATGAGGAGGCCGAGTCGCACGGTGTCACAGGCACAACAGCCAGGAAGCGCGGAGGCCGAAGCGGCGTGACCTGTCCAAGTTGCTGCTGCTGCAAAGGGACAACATTCACCCAGTAGCCCGTAAACGACATGTACTGTCCCTGACCGTAGTTACAGCTCCAGACGTCGGCGCTGCCATGCACTTTGCTACATACCGACAGGCTCAAGGACTGGCCCACCTTCTGTTCAACAAAAGTGTGCAGCGCTGGTACTGCCTTCTTGGCAAAGAAATGACAACTTGGGACTCTCCACCTCTGCTTGGCACAAGCCATCAGTTCTCTGAAAGGTGCAGAGTCCACCACCTGAAAAGGGAGCGACTGCAGCACCAGCAACTTGGACAGGAGCACATTCAGCTTCTGCGCCGTAGGATGAGTGGGCGCATACTGCTGTCTCTTGGACATGGCTTCGCTGATGGATTGCTGGCGGGATGCATGACTTGGAGGAGGAGGAGCAGGAGCATCAGGAGGAGCGACAGAGGATGGGTATGACGCACTGCTGCTTTCGGCTGAGGTGCTGGAGCCTTGGCTGGCAGAAATTGGGAGCGGCGTGCCACTTGATGAGGAAGTAGCCTGGACCACCTCTTCAGAGCCTCAGTTCTCCCAGGCCGCTTTATGGTGATGCATCATATTTTGACGCAGGGCCGTGGTGCCAACATTTGGGCCATGGCCATGCTTCACCTTCTGCCTACATATCTTGCATGTGGCCATGTTACCCTCCTGCGGATGCTTGAGGAAAAACTGCCACAGTGCCGAGTAGCTACTTTTCCCACCAACAGGCCTCACTGATTCACTGCTACTGTCGCCAACTCCAGGAACCCCTGCTCCATTTCCTCCTGATAAGGTAGCCTGCCGCGCAGCAGGTGCTCTACCCCAGCCCCAGCCCCGTTTGGCTCCAGGCTTTACAATTCTGCCCCCATGCTGACTGCCAACCATGCTGCTAACACCTTGCTGCCTCAGCTGCTGACTCCGGGGCAACCTGCACCCCTCTTCTCCTGATGATGAGGATGAAGCCCCTTCTGCACCCGGCTCCCAAGTGCGATCGGCTTCATCATCATCATCATCACCGAGTTGTGGCTGCACATCAATGATGTTCTCGGTTTCCTCAACAGTGTCTGGCGCAGGAGCTGGAACGCTCGCAACAACACCCACGCCACTCTCCACATCACTATTTGTCTGCCTAGCGAAGGAAGCCACCTCCATTTCTTGGCTGGGCAGTAGCTGCTGACTGTCCTCTATCTGATCATCCTCCTCCCTAAAGAGTGGAGCTGAACCCAAAGCATAGGATACGTCGCTGGGGGAGGGAACGGCGTAGGACAGAGGCAATGGGAGGACAGGGACTGCTCTCAGGCCATGCCAACTCAGGGTTGTGTCAGAGGAACCTACCGACCCTAGACCCTGGGGGTGTCAGATGTAACTTGTGATGATGTGGATGACCACGTTAACCAATCTACCACGGCAGATGCGTTACTGGTGGAGACACGACCGCTAGCAGATACTGGCAGATCAGGTCTCTCACCGCGAATCCTGCTCTCGCCCCTAGTCTGCTGCGACCTCTGCCTGCTGAATCTTGGCCTCTGCCACTCAAACTTTGATCATCCTGGCACTTGTCTGCCTGACATTTTTATGTATTTGAAATGCGCAATAGGCACTTAAAAAAATGTGTTTACTTTAAAAAGCAGAAGCTAAATAAAGTGAGATACTGCTTCTCTGCACCAGATACTATGAAAATTGGCAATATGGGATACCTTGCGGGCTGGTGTTTTTACAAGATGCAACAAAAAATTCAAAATGCAATATATTAATAAAACAGAGCCTGTAGAAGCTGATTTAGTAAAACAGATAGGGTGAAATGTGCCGGTTTGGGATACCCTGCGGCCTGGTGTTTTTACAGGACACACAAAACTAATTCAAAATGCAATATATTAATAAAACAGAGCCTGTAGAAGCTGCTTTACTATAACAGATAGGGTGAAATGTGCTGGTTTGGGATGCCCATGTGGCCTGGTGTTTTTACAGGACGCACAAAACCAATTCAAAATGCAATATATTAATAAAACAGAGTGTTTAGAAGCTGCTTTAGTATAACAGATAGGGTGAAATGTGCTGGTTTGTGATGCCCATGTGGCCTGGTGTTTTTACAGGGCGCAAAAAAACAATTCAAAATGCAATATATTAATAAAACAGAGCCTGTAGAAGCTGATTTAGTATAACAGATAGGGTGAAATGTGACGGTTTGGGATACCCTGCGGCCTGGTGTTTTTACAGGAAGAACAAAACCAATTCAAAATGCAATATATTAATAAAACAGAGCCTGTAGAAGCTTCTTTAGTATAACAGATAGGGTGAAATGTGCCGGTTTGGGATACCCTGCGGCCTAGTGTTTTTAAAGGACGCACAAAACCAATTCAGAATGCAACATATTAATAAAACAGAGCCTGTAGAAGCTTCTTTAGTATAACAGATAGGGTGAAATGTGCCGGTTTGGGATACCCTGCGGCCTGGTGTTTTTAAAGGACGCACAAAACCAATTCAAAATGCAATATATTAATAAAACAGAGCCTTTAGAAGCTGATTTAGTATAACAGATAGGGTGAAATGTGCTGGTTTGGGATGCCCATGTGGCCTGGTGTTTTTACAGAATGCATAAAACCAATTCAAAATGCAATATATTAATAAAACAGAGCCTTTAGAAGCTGCTTTAGTATAACAGATAGGGTGAAATGTGCCGGTTTGGGATACTCTGCGGTCTGGTGTTTTTACAGGACGCAAAGAAACAATTAAAAATGCAATATATTATTAAAACAGAGCCTGTAGAAGCTGCTTTAGTATAGCAGATAGGGTGAAATGTGCCGGTTTGGGATACCCTGCGGCCTGGTGTTTTTACAGGAGGCAAAAAACCAATTCAAAATGCAATATATTAATAAAACAGAGCCTGTAGAAGCTGCTTTAGTATAACAGATAGGGCGAAATGTGCCGGTTTGGGATACCCTGCGGCCTGGTGTTTTTAAAGGACGCAAAAAAAAACAATTCAAAATGCAATATATTAATAAAACAGAGCCTTTAGAAGCTGATTTAGTATAACAGATAGGGTGAAATGTGCTGGTTTGTGATGCCCATGTGGCCTGGTGTTTTTACAGGACGCACAAAACCAATTCAAAATGCAATATATTAATTAAACAGAGCCTTTAGAAGCTGCTTTAGTATAACAGATAGGGTGAAATGTGCCGGCTTGGGATACCCTGCGGCCTGGTGTTTTTACAGGACGCACAAAACCAATTCAAAATGCAATATATTAATAAAACAGAGCCTTTAGAAGCTGCTTTAGTATAACAGATAGGGTGAAATGTGCCGGTTTGGGATACCCTGCGGCCTGGTGTTTTTACAGGACAGACAAAACCAATTCAAAATGCAATATATTAACAAAACAGAGCCTGTAGAAGCTGATTTAGTATAACAGATAGGGTGAAATGTGCCGGTTTGGGATACCCTGCGGCCTGGTGTTTTTACAGGACGCACAAAACCAATTCAAAATGCAATATATTAACAAAACAGAGCCTGTAAAAGCTGCTTTAGTATAACAGATAGGGTGAAATGTGCCGGTTTGGGATACCCTGCGGCCTGGTGTTTTTACAGGACGCACAAAACCAAATTAAAATGCAATATATTAATGAAACAGAGCCTTTAGAAGCTGATTTAGTATAACAGATAGGGTGAAATGTACCAAAATGGGAGCGGCCGTGAAAGACACACCTCCCTCCCTAATAAGGAGCACCAAACTAAATCCAAAACTAATATTCAAAATGTATTAATACATATCAATTCATAAAATACATATACAAAAATGACACATAATCACAAGACAATTAAAAACAATTGAAGGGTCCCAATTCATATACTATTCAAATACAACTCTCAAACCCCCAAGCCTGGGGAGTACAATATAGCTAATAAATGTGATGCAGCCAATAATCCTATCCTATGTGTAAGGAAATGAATTAAAAAAACAGGCAAAGGAATAATAGAAAAAGGGGGATACTGGGGTCTGTATATGCAGGGGTACTCTACCTCTGCAACACACTTACCCCAGCATCTGTGCCGACACTCTAAGGGCCCAATACAGGGTCTCCATAATATTCTTAAAACCTATCCCCTGTGTGAAACACATGAAGTGAAAATACAAAATATTAGGCAATAATATCAAATATACTGTGCAATATACATGAATGAAAGTGCTTAAGTGCTATTACTAATACTTAAAGTGCTTAAGTGCTATAAATCACTCCAACCTATATACAACTGATAAATCCAGATAAAGCCAACATCTAAGCATATATAAAAAACCTGAATCAATAAATAACTGAGAATAAATAATAAATGCTGAAAAAACTATATATTACATGACTCAAAGTGCCAAGTGATGTATAATATACAAAAAGCTCAAGAGGCACAATTACATATATCTGTATAGTAAGCAAATATCATATTGCCAGTGCCCAAAGTAAAACAAATAAGAGGAGCATGTTAGTCAAGCATCACAGAAAAGGGACCACAACAAACCAGGCCACCCGCGCCCGCCGCCCCCGTGCGGCTTCAGAAGGGTGAAGGGTGTTTCACACAGGGGATAGGTTTTAAGAATATTATGGAGACCCTGTATTGGGTCCTTAGAGTGTCGGCACAGATGCTGGGGTAAGTGTGTTGCAGAGGTAGAGTACCCCTGCATATACAGACCCCAGTATCCCCCTTTTTCTATTAGTCCTTTGCCTGTTTTTTAATTCATTTCCTTACACATAGGATAGGATTATTGGCTGCATCACATTTATTAGCTATATTGTACTCCCCAGGCTTGGGGGTTTGAGAGTTGTATTTGAATAGTATATGAATTGGGACCCTTCAATTGTTTTTAATTGTCTTGTGATTATGTGGATAGAGATCTTGGGATAGAGACACAAAAGCTGGCAGCTTGTGATTGTGACGAGAAGTAAACAGGTCCAACCGTGGAGTCCCCCACTTGTGACAGAGGAACTGAAAGACCCTTGGATTGAGAGACCATTCTCCCTGGCGAGAATATCCCCTGCTCAGGGAGTCTGCCTCCACATTCTCTATCCCCGGAATGTAAACTGCTGATATGCAGGGAACATTGATCTCTGCCCACTGAAGGATCAGAGACACTTCCTGGAGGGCACCCCAACTGCGAGTCCCTCCCTGGTGATTGATGTATGCAACAGCTGTTCGGTTGTCTGACTGAATCTGAACTGGCAGACCCTGTAAGAAATGGGTCAGTCGAAGTAGAACAAGACGTATGGCCTGAAGCTCTAATACATTGAGAATGAGCCTCCTGAGGCCCCCACAATCCTTGGAACTGATGCTTCTTCCAGAAGCCCCCCCCAGCCCACCAGGCTGGCATCCGTGGTAACCAGTTCCCAACGCGGAGTCAGAAATGACTTGCCCTTCTGGAGGTTGTGCGATATTAACCACCACTGAAGGGACTGCAAAACGTGGGGAGACAACAGACAAGTCTGATTCAATGATAGTGGGCACCTGTCCCACTTTGCCAAGAGGAAGAGCTGAAGCGTCCTTATGTGAAACTGGGCAAACGGGACTGCCTCGAATGCAGCTACCATCAATCCCACTAGTCTCATCCCTAGACAGATAGACTGACGAGGGTTGGACAAGAATAGACGAGTCCTGAATCAGAACCATTCCAGAATCAGGCCCAGGAAGGGAATTTCCCTGGACGGACAGAGAGAGGATTTGGATTATTACCCATCCGAACCTCTCTAGTGTAGAGACCACCATCCTGGTGTCCAACTCTGATTGTTCGAGGGAGGAGGCCGCGATAAGAAGATCATCCAGAAAAGGCACAATGCGGATGCCCTAGACCCTGAATATAGCCATCACTCCTGCCAGCATCTTGGTAAAGACTCTTGGGGCCGAGGCAGGGCCACAAATTGATAATGCTGGTCTTCTATCGAGAACCTGAGAAATCTCTGGTGACCCAGAAAATAGGAATGTGCAAATAAGCATCCTTGATGTCCATGGATGTCATGAAGTCCCCCTGACGGAGAGCATCGATCGTTGATCGCAGAGACTCCATGTGGAATTTTCCTAAACGGATAAATTGATTGAGTCTCCTTAGATCTAGGATAGGCCGAACAGAGCCGGCCTTTTTGGGTACAGTGAATAGGTTGGAGTAAAACCCCAAACCCCTTTCCGCTGGAGGCACTAGGCCGATAACAGCTATGTTTAACAGATTCGCTACTGCTGCCCGCAGTCCCTGTGCAATTGCCGGATCTGACGGCATCCGGGACATGAAAAATCTGGGAGGAGGCCGGGACTCGAATTCCAGTTAGTAACCGGAAGAGACTACTTCCAGAACCCAATTGTCTGATGCCTCCTGAACCCAGACCTGGAAGAAGAACCGCAGCCGTCCCCCCACCCGTAAGGGTGAGGGCGTCCCCTCATTGTTGAGCAGGCTTAGTGGCAGATTTGGTTTTGGACCCCCGATTCTGACTTGGACGGCCACGTCCCTTTCCTCTATTCCAAGAAAGGAACGACGTTGTTTCTTACGCTGAGGTAATTTACCTCCTTTAGTGACAGAATCCAATTCTTTCTCCAAAGAGGCGCAATCCCACAAAAGGGAGCGCTGTAAGCGATTTCTTAGCTACAATATCAGCTGCCCACTGCCGCAACCATACTGACCGCCGAATGGCGACTAACAAGGCAGAGGTTCTGCTGCACATGAGCAGAGTATCATCTAAGGCAGAAAGTACAAAAGATGCAAACATCTCACATTGCTTAAGAGCGGCGTACTCATCAGAGGCCGGATCAAGCCCTGAGTAATTCATTAGGTCCCTCACAACAGACCTAATAGCCACTGTCACGAGTGCCGAAGCACTAACAGGCAGCAAGGCCGAGCCCACACTGGAAAAAGCGTGGCACGCCATTTGATCAATATGCTTATCCTCTCCATCTTTAAGTGTAGTGGAGTCAGGAGAATGCAACACAGAAGAATTGGATAAATTAAGCACAGGGGCATCCACCCATGAGCAGAGTATCTTTTAAAAATCCAATCTCTCTATAAATTAATTAATGCATAGATGGCCATTGTATGCTTGCGCACACATAGGAATTTGTCTTCCGCATTTAACCCATCCGTGCAGTGAGTGTAAACATGCCCAGAGCGGTGGGCACAGGTGGTGATGACCAACGCTTAACAGTATCAGCTGGGAAGGGATATTTCTTGTCCCAGCCCAAGGGAATGCCAGGAAGCCGCGCAGGCTTCTCCCATTCTTTAAGAATAATTTCGTCAAAATGCTTTTGATTTGGAAATTCTAAACGAGGTTTAGAGACTCCAAAGAATTCCCCTTTTTGAGGAGGGACTACTTCAGGAGGAGTAATAACCAAAACCTCAAATAACTGAGCAAGAGCTTTTGGGGTATCCACAACACTTGCTTCACCCTGCTCAATCTCAGTACCAACAAATTGCTGTTCATCAGAAACATCTGATTCCTCATAATAATTCTCCTTCTTCTAACTGAGAAGGATCAGACCAATCAAGCAATTCACAATTGTCTGACTCCCTTGCCGGAGCAGCATGAGTCAAGTGCTTTCTTTTAGCTGAGGCCTTCTTAGGCACAGAGGTAGACATCTTTCAAGATGAGCCAATCTGGCACATAAATCAGCATGCGACTCACCACCCATGACAATATCATTGGGGGTACGGACAAGACATGGCGGAGTAGGAGATGAGGCATTAGCCGCAGGCCCTGAAGCCTGGGCCTCAGTTTGCTGCATAATAGTTAATTGTGCACAAGGGACGCAAAGAATTGCGTTATGCCCAACAAGGGATGCCCCACATCCAAAACATTGCCGAGTCTGTGCAGAGGGAATTGCATGTCCGTTATCCTGGGATGCCTCCCTATGGTGTTTAGTATTATACTATAATTGATTATAGTCGCCAAGTATATATGGGATTTACGCAATTGCTACCCGGGATGCCCCTTTAAATAGTCCCAAGTGGGAGGATTGAAACACAAATGGACCCCCAAATAAGGCTAAAGGGCTTTTTTTTTTTATATGGACCAGGAGAAACCCCTTTTTAAATAAGGAGTTTCTACCTACAGAGAAAACAAAAAAAAACAGTCACCAAATGCACACAATATAAATAAATGACAGAAAAAAACTCCCTTCAGCCAAGCTGAAGGGTACTCACAGCCCATGCAATAAGCTCACATCATGAGGTAAGGCCACGGAGAAACAGGAAACAGGAAGTCAAACAGAGCATACAGGTGCTCTCTGAATAAAAGCATGCCTAAGCCCCGCCCACTTCCAGGATCACATGGCCAAAAATGGAGGGAAAATTCAAATCTGAACACAGCCAGAAAACAAAGAGCTTTAATAGGTAAGCAAAAAATGCTGCCTAGACAGAGATAGGAAAATCTGAATAAAACATTTCCTATTAAATAGTATAGTAAAACATTCATAATAAAAATAAGAAATAAAGACTTATTTTATATATCTCTTTTTTTTTGTGTGCATGGTGACAAATAAGCCCAGATAACACCCCCCCCCTTCCCCCCTCCTTTTTACCCAGCAGGGTTAAAGGAGAACTAAGGGGAGGGGATAGAAAAGCACCCATAAGGCACAAGGGGATTATAAAGGGACAGGGGCATCCCATGCCGGGAACACCAACCCAGAAGCCGCCTACCCACATTTAGGTCTCACGGAGGAGTAATACTCCTGTATACACCAGAAGGTGTATATATCTACCTTTGCCTGAACCACACAGCCAGGGCTGGGAGGCACACAATATAACCAAACAGGTTTAAAGAGTTTCAGACAGAAATAGAGAAAAAAAAGGGCCGGGGCAAACCCGGCTACCTGCAGCTTGAAGAAGAGTCATCTTCTGAATGCTTCGCCGACTGCAGAGACGAAAAGACTGAGGAATAGCGGGAGGAACCCAGTACTTATGGACCAGGAGGGGCTCCTTTTTTCCAGGTCTGAAATATGTATATATATATATATATCCCAGAATGAATCCTTCCATACATTCATAACCATATCCTTCAAGAATAATGAAAGGAATGAACATGAAGAGTCAGGAGCCAAATCAGTATACAGCCCAACATGAATATACTTTGGGCCTGAATTCTTTTCCTCTATCCCCAAGGAAGGAAAAACATAAGAAAGAAAGGTAAATGTCCCAAAGGCAATAGTACCCTCGTCTGTATAAAGCCAAAACCTGGCTTGACCTTCTCCCCTAGGAGAACCCCCCCCCCCCGTGTGACCGGATAATAAGCGGGATTAAAATGGGACCTGTTAGTTAGGAAAACACAACCTGGTCACCCGAACCCTCTGAACCTACTGGCCCCAAGGTGAGGAAGTCGTCCGGTCTATTATGATCCATAAAAGTTCGTAATTAAGCTATTATATCAACCACCTCATCTGAACAAGACTGCTAGAGGGGAACATATAGGAATATAAGGCACAGTATATCCTTGGGACCACTCCTACTCTTCTTATGGGAATTAGATCCGGAAGAAGAGGACATAGGTACAATCTTGTGAGCTTAGTCTGTGGTCAAAGACTAAGAGACATAAACCAACAAAAAAGGGCAATAGCCATATTAAATTGTAACTAAACATGCCCTCAATAGACACTATTAATAAATAAAAGTGACTTACCGGGCAAAACTGGGCCTCTTCCTCCCAGAATCGGCAGCCTACGGAATACTGGATGTATCCTGGTCCACCTGAGGCATATCTGTGGTGGAATCTTTAGTAGGATTTACATAAACGTCATCCTTCTGGTCTGCCATGCTTTCGGGTACGAGGCACCAATGGATATGCTTCCTGAGTCCGCCTAAATAGGGTAGGAGCTCAATCCCATATTAAAATATGAACCCTTCATATTAAAACAGAAGGGGAGGCCATAATACATATTACTCCAAAACACTGTGCTGTCAGTTTAAGAGAAAAAGCACGTGTTGTGGGAAGCAGGAAATTCCCATGGGCGCCGGGATGTGACGTCAGCAGCCCTGGGAGGAAGAAACCTGGGATCTCATTTCCGGCAACAATGTTTAAAAGCACTGCCGGTGCGCACGCAAGAGAGAAAAAGTGTGTGTGTGTGTGTGGTACCTTAAATCAATGCCGGAGGACGTTCGCCGACCTGTCATGTCGCCGCCCGAGACGCTCACCCGCCGCAGGAGAAGGGAACCCGCAGCTGATGACCGTCGCCCGGCTCGCTGAATCCCGGAGGCCGCCCGAGGAGAAGCTGATCCCCCCACCGGCCACCCACAGCAAGGTAAGCCAAATGCGGAAGTAGCGGTTAGGCGGGGAAGAGAGTGAGAGAACGCGTCATTCCCCTCTCTTCCCCGCCTCTTAAAGGTACAGATTCAAAAATAGCCAAAGTGTCAAAAAAACTTGTTAAAATGTACCAGTGCAACCAAAACATTGGGGAATTATTCCTAAATGTTCCACAAATTAGATCCCACAATAATTAAAGGTATGGGGTCCGGTTACCCCAGCTTACTCCTAAAATCATCCTCAGCAAGTGGGAATCATATAACTTACCCCCCTTTGATGGGATCAAAGAATGGGATCTGGCCAATAATCCCATAGTGTATCATGGGCCCCAGGCAGAAGAATTGCCTTCGGGATCCAGAAATGGACCCCCTGCTACAACAGGCCCATAGAACCAGAAAAACATACTTACCTGAACCAATCGGTCCAGGAGCTAGTGGTCTGGCTCCTACCTCGTGGAGGAACACTGAAACAACTGGGGAATGGAGGGAGGAGTCAAGACTTTATTCTGGCTGGTGGTCACGTGTTCCCCTTGGTGGGAGGAGCCCGGAGGTCTCAGGCGCATGCTGCCCGAAGGATGTTTTGAGAAAATTTAATAAGAAAGTAATAAGATAAATACAAAAATTCTACATAAACAAGCAAAAAGCAAAATTAAATTAAAAGCTAAAGAAGGGATAAAGAGAAGGTAGGGGAGAAGGAAAGGAAGGGTGGGAGAGAATGGGGGAGAATGTGTTCCAGGTCTCTCCACACTCAACATATCAAATTCCCCATTAAGTGAACCGAGGAGAAAGCTAAGAAGAGATCATTATATATACACAATAACTACAGTTAAGTATGGGTAGAAAGGTTACCGTACAGCGTGCTCAATCGGTCCCAAAACGTATTAAATCGAAGGGGTCCTCTTTCATTATGAATGAAATGTCCACATTCCAGGGGGCAGTGGTCTAAAGATGTAGGAGGCCAGGACAAGAACCTCAAAAACAGCATTTACAATATGTCAGGCTAAAAAAATTGGTTCATTTGGTTTTGAATCACTGCTAGGTTTTGGGTAAACTGACCCACTTTTGGTGGGACAGTCCCACTCTGGGCACGCTGTCCTGCTAAATCCAGGTCTTCCGGTCAATATACAACTAAGGCCCTGCTTGGGCTCATTGGTAGTAAAATGTATGAACTGACTGAGTATTAGGTCAATCGCTAACATCTTTTAAGGACTAGAGCTATCCAAGTTGTGCTTTAAAGTGGATCAAAACCCACGGAGATCGGCCCAGGAATATATAAGATTCCCGGGCCGATTGATTCCCTCCCCCCGGGGCATCCAGATTCAGAATGCCCCACTGTGTAAAACCCCCCAGGTCGCCCATAAACTCACCATCTTCACTATCCTTCTAGCAGAGCATGTGCCCGCGCCAGGCATTTGTGGATGGCCAGCATGGGCACGCTCCCTGTTAGAGGGTAGCAGGGGATGCGGCTGTCAGAGCGCTCAGATGAGCTTGTATTAGCTCATTGTATTAGAAGCTCCTGGACAAAGGGGTGGGAGCAGATCCGAGCACGCATGGGTCGTAGGACCGGGAAGAGGGTGACCTGGGGGGCTTCACACAGCTAGAGATCGGGGTGCCTCAGGGGCAAGGACCAAAAGTGAGGACACTCCTAGTGCCAGCACTGCCGCAGCTGATTTAAAATGCTGCCACCGCTGACCAGGAGGAGGGTTACGGGGCCAGATAAGTTACAGCAGCGCTTCCTGCTGCTGCACCCTTAGGTGAAGTTGGTTGATGGGCTGCTGAGCCGAACTCGAACCCTGACTTCTGGCTGAAGTCCATGTTTGGGTTTGAGAACCCAAACTCGCAAAGTTCGGTACAAACCCAAACTTTGAGGTTTGGCATCACTGCCCACCAGTAGAACTGAACCTGGGGGGGTCCACCCCATACTAGATGCAAGTATCACTGACTACAGTGACTGACACAGGGTCCATGGGCAGAAACATTACGCCAAACTGTATTGTATCTGTGTGTACTTGGGATGCCACAAATTTCATGCTTTGGTGGTTGAGGCCATCAAAGGGACCCCTGAGTCCAGAGGCACACTAGTAAATTCCCTTGTAACCTTGTGGGCAAGTCCGAGCCTGTGCAAGGGTAGGGATATAAGGTCAGGGGGCCCAGAATTGTTGCTTCTCTACCATAATGTCCCAATTTGTGCTCACACCATGTACAAAAAGCAAGTGTTATTTGACTTGGCTGCTTCGTGGTCCACTTTCAATTTCGAATTATTGAAAGTGTATATTTTTGTGTGGCAAAATGATGCCTTAAAGGTGTCAAGCTCATCTGGAATTTTTTTTTTTTCTAATTTCAGCAAATGAGGTGTTTTATGGAAGCAGATTTCATCTGTTGCTCGTGCAGACTTGGTGTACATGGCCAATGGCAACAGATTGCAGATAGCCGCATAGAACACTGCTGCTGGGCCTGTGTAATGTGTGAGTGAGCTCCCTCATCTCAGCAGCGGCCATAGCAGCAGTGTTCTGTGTGTATAGGGCTCACGTCTCTCTTCTTGGTGTATGTTGCCAATGGTAACAGATTGCAGGTAGTGAAAACTGCTTCCATAAAACACATTTGCTAACATAGGGGAAAAAAAGCAGCTCAGCACCTTGAGCATATCCTTTTTGGCTTAATAAAATATACTTTACACTTTAAAAAATGTCATCAAAAGTGGACTTACCCTTTAAAGTGGACCAAAACCCACGACAATCTTGTAGATTCCCAGGTCGATTGATTCCCTCACCCCGGGGCATTCAAAGTCGGGATGCCCTGCTGTGTGAAACCCCCAGGTCACCCATACACTTACCTTATCTTCCGGTCCAACGGCACACGCGTGAACTGCGGCCGCATCCCCGCAATGCCTCTAGCAGGGTGCGTACCCACGCCAAGCCTTTGTGATATATATATATATATATATATATATATATATATATATATATATCGCTCATTTAATGTATGCATGGCCCAGTCACAAGGTGTGTACTGACCACTGAGCTCTTTCG
Source organism: Gastrophryne carolinensis (assembly GCA_027917425.1). NCBI lineage: Eukaryota > Metazoa > Chordata > Amphibia > Anura > Microhylidae > Gastrophryne > Gastrophryne carolinensis. The sequence goes on from CM051241.1 coordinate 89,304,757, forward strand.
CTCTTCGTTGTTATGTGTCCCCTGCCCGCGTCCGATGGACACACAGTGCTGGACACAGTCTCCTACTACTACTGTAAATAATTTGTCTCACTGAGGGTCCTCAGTGCACCAGCACCATGGGTGAGCTGCAGGAACTATATCTTGTTACTTCAAATTTGGGGGGGGGAGGGGGTAAAGGGTTTTCCTTTACTATAATATGGGCTCCTAAAAGCGACTATGTTTTTAGTACACTTGTGGGGTCAAGACTCCCTATTCCTTTTTTTAGATAAAATAGGGGGGTTTTGTTGTTGGGTGCTTGTAAAGAAGCTCCATAATCATGTACGCCTTGGATGTGTACCTAACCTATGCCAAAGGATATACTGCCACTACCAAAGGCCGGTCATTTGGCCTCTGAGCCACTGGTAATACTAGCCCTTACATCTGGTGCATCAGCCTGGTAGCCCCAGGAGAACCCCAAACAATTTAAACTGGAGCAACACAAGTTTTTTGCACAAAGTGGGTGTTGATCCAAGCTCAGGGGGGCTGATTGCCGGTGCTCCTCTACACATCGTCCCCCATTGAACCAGAGAAATCTTACCTTAGTTCCCTGGCAAAATCAAGCAATGTGATTAGCTACCAGGGTCACATGGAAAAAAATAACTTTACCCAACCCTGACCCTTCGATAAAATTGATGGACATATGTCCTTTTTTCATCTGCATTAACTATTTAAAGTGCGGGGGGAGCACTGGCAATCGGGATGCCCCCAGCGCCGAGAACGTTGCCCGAACAGCATCCAAACAAATGCCTGGTTTATCACAACAAGACACACACATACATTTGCTTATTTGGATGTTTATTTAGCTATCTTATGGTGCCATCTTGTGGTCATAATGCAGTTTGGTGATCTTAAAGTGGACCAAAATTCAGAATTTTGGGTTTTGGTCTTTGCCCCGATGGGCACTGCGATCATGGATGCCCCACTGTGAAACCCCCCAGGATGCCCGATCGCACTCACCCCTACTCGGTCCTATGCCGCATATGCAGCCTCTCGTTCAGTCAGCACACGAGGCACACTGGCGGCCGCATCTTCCGCTACCCTTTAACAGGGAGCATGCCCGCCCCGGTCATTCACAAATGCCTGGCGTGGGCACGCGCCCTGCTGAAGGGATAGCAGGGGTGCGGGCGCTGCTCGCACATGTGCCGGTGGCCCGGGAATGAAGGTGAGTTTTTGGGTGACTTGGGGGCCTTGACACAGCGGGGCATCCTGGATCTGGAGTCTCATACACTCCAGGGTGGGTTTAGGTCCCACTCACCACGGCCTTGGAATTAATAAAATTAGAAAGTTCATTCATAACCCCCATAGCCCATAGTCTCTATTTAAAAGAAAATCCTAAATATTTAAAATACTTACCTGAGGTTTTATGTTGCTCCACTGGGTGTGCCAAAAGCTCACTCTGCAATGTGTGCTGTTGTCTAACCTAGTAATGTATGCTAGGTCAGCTATGTGATCAGAAGCCGCTCATATCAGTTCTGGTAGGTGAGTTGGCATTTCCAGTAGCACTGGCTAGGGCCCATTTTCTGTGCTGCCTTGTGCAGTGGTTCACAGGGACGCCAAATGCTGGGCGGGGTTGGTCGCTCCTGCTGTTTAGAGAACAGTGACAGAAATGAAGAGCTGTGACTGTCCTGCACATAAGTGGTAAAGGGATGCTTATTGGATCCCATCTTCTGGTGTGCTCACTGGTCCATAGTGTTGGCAGTTGGCATGGTCACCATAGCATGCACTGGCTAAGTGCACTAGCCGTACCTGGAATTGTGACATTCCAAATCTTTTTATTTTTAAGTAACTGAAAGTCTTGGTGGAAAGGGCTAAGAATGTACAAAGGATGTTCAACACATCATCTCCCTGTCTGTGTTAGAGCTGAGCTTGCATGTGCAGGTTTGGAACATGCAAAACACACAGTAGCTGTTCAGCCTGATGAAAGCATGAAAATGACAGGGTAGCAAGTGCAGTACAGTTCGGGGCTTCCAAGAAAGTGGTAGAGCTTTGCTCCATGATTAAATTCCTTATAGAGGAAAGAAAGAAACCTAAAGAAATCCAGGAAAGGATGGTGACTGTTTATGGTGATGATGTACCTTTCTACTACCAAGTAAAGTTTTGAACCAAGTGGCTTTGTAGGGAATCCATCAAAGATTACCCTCTGTTACAACATCTTTAGAGAAAATGTTCTGTGTGGAGGCCATGATTTTGGAAGATCAGAATTAGGGATGAGCGAATCGATCCGGACGAACCCGGATTCGATCCGAATTTCAGGAAAAATTCGATTCGGATCGAATCCGAATTTCCCCGCGATTCGATCTCTCGAAGTTTTCCTTTAACATCCATTCATTTACATTACAGGCATTCTAAGATGGCGGACGGGACATGTCCAGACATGTAAGCTGGGGCAGTGTATGCTGGGACAGTCACATGCAGCCTATCAGCAGCCAGCAAGCCCGGTGACGTCACAGCTGTATTTAAGGCCTGCCATCTTGCTTTCCAGCCTCATTTCTCTATTGCATTCGTGAGAGACAGAACGCTGTGTAGCTGAGGGAGAGACAGACAGTTAGACAGGCAGGGACAGACAGGGACAGGCTGGAGACAGGCAGGAGACAGACAGGAGACAGACAGAAAGTCAGCGGAAAACAGGGAAAGGAATGGAAAATCGGAGGCTGTCAGTTTTTTTTTTTTTTTTCATCCAGCCTGACAGCCAGGCTTTGTTAGCGTTTTCAGGCTGCATATACTAACTAACTGTGCATATATACTGAACTGATCTTAAGTCTGCTGTGAGGCATCCCATTCTGTGACTAAAGCAGCCTCTGTTTAAGACCATATAAGCATTTGCTCTTATCATATTTGAAATTAGCCTGATAAAGACACTTTTGCTGGGCATAGTACTACTGCATCTTTTTTGGGGGGCATCCCATTCTGTGACTAAAGCAGCCTCTGTTTAAGACCATATAAGCATTTGCTCTTATCATATTTGAAATTAGCCTGATAAAGACACTTTTGCTGGGCATAGTACTACTGCATCTTTTTTGGGGGGCATCCCATTCTGTGACTAAAGCAGCCTCTGTTTAAGACCATATAAGCATTTGCTCTTATCATATTTGAAATTAGCCTGATAAAGACACTTTTGCTGGGCATAGTACTACTGCATCTTTTTTGGGGGGCATCCCATTCTGTGACTAAAGCAGCCTCTGTTTAAGACCATATAAGCATTTGCTCTTATCATATTTGAAATTAGCCTGATAAAGACACTTTTGCTGGGCATAGTACTACTGCATCTTTTTGGGGGGGCATCCCATTCTGTGACTAAAGCAGCCTCTGTTTAAGACCATATAAGCATTTGCTCTTATCATATTTGAAATTAGCCTGATAAAGACACTTTTGCTGGGCATAGTACTACTGCATCTTTTTTGGGGGGCATCCCATTCTGTGACTAAAGCAGCCTCTGTTTAAGACCATAAAAGCATTTGCTCTTATCATATTTGAAATTAGCCTGATAAAGACACTTTTGCTGGGCATAGTACTACTGCATCTTTTTTGGGGGGCATCCCATTCTGTGACTAAAGCAGCCTCTGTTTAAGACCATATAAGCATTTGCTCTTATCATATTTGAAATTAGCCTGATAAAGACACTTTTGCTGGGCATAGTACTACTGCATCTTTTTTGGGGGGCATCCCATTCTGTGACTAAAGCAGCCTCTGTTTAAGACCATATAAGCATTTGCTCTTATCATATTTGAAATTAGCCTGATAAAGACACTTTTGCTGGGCATAGTACTACTGCATCTTTTTTGGGGGGCATCCCATTCTGTGACTAAAGCAGCCTCTGTTTAAGACCATATAAGCATTTGCTCTTATCATATTTGAAATTAGCCTGATAAAGACACTTTTGCTGGGCATAGTACTACTGCATCTTTTTTGGGGGGCATCCCATTCTGTGACTAAAGCAGCCTCTGTTTAAGACCATATAAGCATTTGCTCTTATCATATTTGAAATTAGCCTGATAAAGACACTTTTGCTGGGCATAGTACTACTGCATCTTTTTTGGGGGGCATCCCATTCTGTGACTAAAGCAGCCTCTGTTTAAGACCATATAAGCATTTGCTCTTATCATATTTGAAATTAGCCTGATAAAGACACTTTTGCTGGGCATAGTACTACTGCATCTTTTTTGGGGGGCATCCCATTCTGTGACTAAAGCAGCCTCTGTTTAAGACCATATAAGCATTTGCTCTTATCATATTTGAAATTAGCCTGATAAAGACACTTTTGCTGGGCATAGTACTACTGCATCTTTTTTGGGGGGCATCCCATTCTGTGACTAAAGCAGCCTCTGTTTAAGACCATATAAGCATTTGCTCTTATCATATTTGAAATTAGCCTGATAAAGACACTTTTGCTGGGCATAGTACTACTGCATCTTTTTTGGGGGGCATCCCATTCTGTGACTAAAGCAGCCTCTGTTTAAGACCATATAAGCATTTGCTCTTATCATATTTGAAATTAGCCTGATAAAGACACTTTTGCTGGGCATAGTACTACTGCATCTTTTTTGGGGGGCATCCCATTCTGTGACTAAAGCAGCCTCTGTTTAAGACCATATAAGCATTTGCTCTTATCATATTTGAAATTAGCCTGATAAAGACACTTTTGCTGGGCATAGTACTACTGCATCTTTTTTGGGGGGCATCCCATTCTGTGACTAAAGCAGCCTCTGTTTAAGACCATATAAGCATTTGCTCTTATCATATTTGAAATTAGCCTGATAAAGACACTTTTGCTGGGCATAGTACTACTGCATCTTTTTTGGGGGGCATCCCATTCTGTGACTAAAGCAGCCTCTGTTTAAGACCATATAAGCATTTGCTCTTATCATATTTGAAATTAGCCTGATAAAGACACTTTTGCTGGGCATAGTACTACTGCATCTTTTTTGGGGGGCATCCCATTCTGTGACTAAAGCAGCCTCTGTTTAAGACCATATAAGCATTTGCTCTTATCATATTTGAAATTAGCCTGATAAAGACACTTTTGCTGGGCATAGTACTACTGCATCTTTTTTGGGGGGCATCCCATTCTGTGACTAAAGCAGCCTCTGTTTAAGACCATATAAGCATTTGCTCTTATCATATTTGAAATTAGCCTGATAAAGACACTTTTGCTGGGCATAGTACTACTGCATCTTTTTTGGGGGGCATCCCATTCTGTGACTAAAGCAGCCTCTGTTTAAGACCATATAAGCATTTGCTCTTATCATATTTGAAATTAGCCTGATAAAGACACTTTTGCTGGGCATAGTACTACTGGATCTTTTTTGGGGGGCATCCCATTCTGTGACTAAAGCAGCCTCTGTTTAAGACCATATAAGCATTTGCTCTTATCATATTTGAAATTAGCCTGATAAAGACACTTTTGCTGGGCATAGTACTACTGCATCTTTTTTGGGGGGCATCCCATTCTGTGACTAAAGCAGCCTGTGTTTAAGACCATATAAGCATTTGCTCTTATCATATTTGAAATTAGCCTGATAAAGACACTTTTGCTGGGCATAGTACTACTGCATCTTTTTTGGGGGGCATCCCATTCTGTGACTAAAGCAGCCTCTGTTTAAGACCATATAAGCATTTGCTCTTATCATATTTGAAATTAGCCTGATAAAGACACTTTTGCTGGGCATAGTACTACTGCATCTTTTTTGGGGGGCATCCCATTCTGTGACTAAAGCAGCCTCTGTTTAAGACCATATAAGCATTTGCTCTTATCATATTTGAAATTAGCCTGATAAAGACACTTTTGCTGGGCATAGTACTACTGCATCTTTTTTGGGGGGCATCCCATTCTGTGACTAAAGCAGCCTCTGTTTAAGACCATATAAGCATTTGCTCTTATCATATTTGAAATTAGCCTGATAAAGACACTTTTGCTGGGCATAGTACTACTGCATCTTTTTTGGGGGGCATCCCATTCTGTGACTAAAGCAGCCTCTGTTTAAGACCATATAAGCATTTGCTCTTATCATATTTGAAATTAGCCTGATAAAGACACTTTTGCTGGGCATAGTACTACTGCATCTTTTTTGGGGGGCATCCCATTCTGTGACTAAAGCAGCCTCTGTTTAAGACCATATAAGCATTTGCTCTTATCATATTTGAAATTAGCCTGATAAAGACACTTTTGCTGGGCATAGTACTACTGCATCTTTTTGGGGGGGCATCCCATTCTGTGACTAAAGCAGCCTCTGTTTAAGACCATATAAGCATTTGCTCTTATCATATTTGAAATTAGCCTGATAAAGACACTTTTGCTGGGCATAGTACTACTGCATCTTTTTTGGGGGGCATCCCATTCTGTGACTAAAGCAGCCTCTGTTTAAGACCATATAAGCATTTGCTCTTATCATATTTGAAATTAGCCTGATAAAGACACTTTTGCTGGGCATAGTACTACTGCATCTTTTTTGGGGGGCATCCCATTCTGTGACTAAAGCAGCCTCTGTTTAAGACCATATAAGCATTTGCTCTTATCATATTTGAAATTAGCCTGATAAAGACACTTTTGCTGGGCATAGTACTACTGGATCTTTTTTGGGGGGCATCCCATTCTGTGACTAAAGCAGCCTCTGTTTAAGACCATATAAGCATTTGCTCTTATCATATTTGAAATTAGCCTGATAAAGACACTTTTGCTGGGCATAGTACTACTGCATCTTTTTTGGGGGGCATCCCATTCTGTGACTAAAGCAGCCTCTGTTTAAGACCATATAAGCATTTGCTCTTATCATATTTGAAATTTGCCTGATAAAGACACTTTTGCTGGGCATAGTACTACTGCATCTTTTTTGGGGGGCATCCCATTCTGTGACTAAAGCAGCCTCTGTTTAAGACCATATAACCATTTTCACTTATCATATTTGAAATTAGGCCTGATAAAGACACTTTTGCTGGGCAAAGCACTACTGGACCCTGCCAGGTCCATTCCTGTTGGGGCATCCCATTCTGTGACTAAAGCAGCCTCTGTTTAAGACCATATAACCATTTGCTCTTATCATATTTGAAATTAGGCCTGATAAAGACACTTTTGCTGGGCATAGCACTACTGGACCCTGCCAGGTCCACTTCTGTTGGGGCATCCCATTCTGTGACTAAAGCAGCCTCTGTTTAAGACCATATAAGCATTTGCTCTTATCATATTTGAAATTAGGCCTGATAAAGACACTTTTGCTGGGCAAAGCACTACTGGACCCTGCCAGGTCCATTCCTGTTGGGGCATCCCATTCTGTGACTAAAGCAGCCTCTGTTTAAGACCATATAAGCATTTGCTCTTATCATATTTGAAATTAGGCCTGATTAAGACACTTTTGCTGGGCAAAGCACTACTGGACCCTGCCAGGTCCATTCCTGTTGGGGCATCCCATTCTGTGACTAAAGCAGCCTCTGTTTAAGACCATATAAGCATTTGCTCTTATCATATTTGAAATTAGGCCTGATAAAGACACTTTTGCTGGGCATAGCACTACTGGACCCTGCCAGGTCCACTTCTGTTGGGGCATCCCATTCTGTGACTACAGCAGCCTCTGTTTAAGACCGTATAACCATTTTCACTTATCATATTTGAAATTAGGCCTGATAAAGACACTTTTGCTGGGCAAAGCACTACTGGACCCTGCCAGGTCCATTCCTGTTGGGGCATCCCATTCTGTGACTAAAGCAGCCTCTGTTTAAGACCATATAAGCATTTGCTCTTATCATATTTGAAATTAGGCCTGATAAAGACACTTTTGCTGGGCATAGCACTACTGGACCCTGCCAGGTCCACTTCTGTTGGGGCATCCCATTCTGTGACTACAGCAGCCTCTGTTTAAGACCGTATAACCATTTTCACTTATCATATTTGAAATTAGGCCTGATAAAGACACTTTTGCTGGGCAAAGCACTACTGGACCCTGCCAGGTCCATTCCTGTTGGGGCATCCCATTCTGTGACTAAAGCAGCCTCTGTTTAAGACCATATAAGCATTTGCTCTTATCATATTTAAAATTAGGCCTGATAAAGACACTTTTGCTGGGCATAGCACTACTGGACCCTGCCAGGTCCACTTCTGTTGGGGCATCCCATTCTGTGACTACAGCAGCCTCTGTTTAAGACCGTATAACCATTTTCACTTATCATATTTGAAATTAGGCCTGATAAAGACACTTTTGCTGGGCAAAGCACTACTGGACCCTGCCAGGTCCATTCCTGTTGGGGCATCCCATTCTGTGACTAAAGCAGCCTCTGTTTAAGACCATATAAGCATTTGCTCTTATCATATTTGAAATTAGGCCTGATAAAGACACTTTTGCTGGGCATAGCACTACTGGACCCTGCCAGGTCCACTTCTGTTGGGGCATCCCATTCTGTGACTACAGCAGCCTCTGTTTAAGACCGTATAACCATTTTCACTTATCATATTTGAAATTAGGCCTGATAAAGACACTTTTGCTGGGCAAAGCACTACTGGACCCTGCCAGGTCCATTCCTGTTGGGGCATCCCATTCTGTGACTAAAGCAGCCTCTGTTTAAGACCATATAACCATTTGCTCTTATCATATTTGAAATTAGGCCTGATAAAGACACTTTTGCTGGGCATAGCACTACTGGACCCTGCCAGGTCCACTTCTGTTGGGGCATCCCATTCTGTGACTAAAGCAGCCTCTGTTTAAGACCATATAATCATTTGCTCTTATCATATTTGAAATTAGGCCTGATAAAGACACTTTTGCTGGGCAAAGCACTACTGGACCCTGCCAGGTCCATTCCTGTTGGGGCATCCCATTCTGTGACTAAAGCAGCCTCTGTTTAAGACCGTATAAGCATTTGCTCTTATCATATTTGAAATTAGCCTGATAAAAACACTTTTGCTGGGCATAGCACTACTTGTCCCTGCCAGGGCATCCCATTCTGTGACTAAAGCAGCCTCTGTTTAAGACCATATAAGCATTTGCTCTTATCATATTTGAAATTAGCCTGATAAAGACACTTTTGCTGGGCATAGTACTACTGGATCTTTTTTGGGGGCATCCCATTCTGTGACTAAAGCAGCCTCTGTTTAAGACCATATAAGCATTTGCTCTTATTATATTTATATTATAAGACACTTTTGCTGGGCATAGGCTTACTGCTGCCTGCCAGGTGCACTTCTGTTGAGGCATCCCATTCTGTAACATAGCATACCCCTCTTTATTTACACTAAGCAGGCCTGTTGGAGGCTGAGTGTTACTGCTCACTTTTGGTGTGCATTATATTCTGTTTCATATAGACCCACCGCTGCCCGGGGGATCTTAAAATATCACCTACTCCCACGCCAGTTAGACTATGTCGGGCAGACAAGTGCCTGGAAGTGAAAAGAGGAGTGGCAGAGGCCAAGATTCCGCAGGCAGAGCTCACATCAGACTGGGGGCCAGTAGCAGCAGGAGTCACGCTGAGAGACCTAATCTGCCAGTATCTGCTAGCGGTCGGGTCTCCACCAGTAACGCATCTGCCGTGGTAGATTGGTTGACGCGCTCATCAACAACATCATCACAACTTACGTCTGAGACCCCCAGTCTAGGGTCGGTAGGTTCCTCTGACACAACCCTGAGTTGGCATGCCCCGAGAGCAGTCCCTGTCCTCCCATTGCCTCTGTCCTACGCCGTTCCCTCCCCCAGCGACGTATCCTATGCTTTGGGTTCAGCTCCACTCTTTAGTGAGGAGGACCATCAGATAGAGGACAGTCAGCAGCTACTGCCCAGCCAAGAAATGGAGGTGGCTTCTCTAGCTAGGCAGACAGATAGTGATGTGGACAGTGTCGTGGGTGCTGCGAGCGTTGCAGCTCCTGCGCCAGACACTGTTGACGAATCCACGAACATCAGTGACGTACAGCCACAACTCGGTGATGATGATGATGACGATGAAGCCGATCGCACTTGGGAGCCGGGTGATGAAGGGGCTTCATCGTCATCATCAGGAGAAGAGGGGCGCAGGTTGCCCCGGAGTCAGCAGCTGAGGCAGCAAGGTGGTAGCAGTCAGCATGGGGGCACAATTCCAAAGGCTGGAGCCGGCCGGGGCCGGGGCAGAGCACCTGCTGTGCGGCAGTCTACCTTATCGGGAGGTAGTGGAGCAGGGGTTCCTGGAGTTGGCAACAGCAGCAGTGAATCAGTGAGGCCAGGGGGTGGGAAAAGTAGCTACTCGGCAGTGTGGCAGTTTTTCCTGAGGCATCCGCAGGAGGGTAACATGGCCACATGCAAGATATGTAGGCAAAAGGTGAAGCGTGGCCAGGGTCCAAATGTTGGCACCACGGCCCTGCGTCAACATATGATGCGTCACCATAAAACGACCTGGGAGAACCGAGGCTCCTTAGGGGTGGTCCAGTCTGCTTCCTCACCAAGTGAGCTCCCAATTTCTGCCAGCCAAGGCTCCAGCACCTCAGCCGAAGGCAGCTGTGCGTCATACCCATCCTCTGTCGCTCCTGCTCCTCCTCCTCCTCCTCCAAGTCATGCATCCCGCCAGCAATCCATCAGCGAAGCCATGTCCAAGAGACAGCAGTATGCGCCCACTCATCCTACGGCGCAGAAGCTGAATGTGCTCCTGTCCAAGTTGCTGGTGCTGCAGTCGCTCCCTTTTCAGGTGGTGGAATCTGCACCTTTCAGAGAACTGATGGCTTGTGCCGAGCCGAGGTGGAGAGTCCCAAGCCGTCATTTCTTTGCCAAGAAGGCAGTACCAGCGCTGCACACTTTTGTTGAACAGAAGGTGGGCCAGTCCTTGAGCCTGTCGGTGTGTAGCAAAATACATGGCAGCGCCGACATCTGGAGCTGTAACTACGGTCAGGGGCAGTACATGTCGTTTACGGCCCACTGGGTGAATGTGGTCCCTTTGCAGCAGCAACTTGGACAGGTCACGCCGCTTCGGCCTCCGCGCTCTCTGCCCATTGGGCTTGTGACACCGTGCGACTCGGCCTCCTCATCCTCCGCCATCTCCTCACCCTCCACTGTAGGCTCAAGTCTCAGTGCCCCTCCAGTCTACCATGTGTGCAGGGCACGGAGGTGTCACGCAGTGCTTCACATGGTTTGTCTTGGCGAACGGAGTCACACAGGGGAGGAACTGCTTAAATGTATTCATCAGGAAATCCAAACATGGCTTACTCCGAGAAAACTTAAAATGGGAATCATGGTTACCAACAATGGGAAGAACATTTTGTCTGCGCTGCGCCAAGGAAGCCTGACCCATGCCCCCTGCATGGCTCACGTCTTCAATCTGGTTGTCAAGCGGTTTCTGAAGTGTTCCCCCCATCTGCAGGACATCCTAACAACTTCACGGAAACTTTGCATGCACTTCAGCCACTCCTACACCGCCAAACACACCCTTCTTGAGCTACAGCGTCAGAATGGTATCCCCCAACATAGTCTGATTTGCGATGTTTCCACCCGTTGGAATTCCACCCTTCACATGTTGGACCGATTATATGAACAGAGAAAAGCCATCACGGATTTCCTGATGATCCAAGCAGATAGGGGGACTCCCCTGTGTAACTTCAATGTCAACCAGTGGCAGCTCATACGTGACACCTGCCGTTTGCTCAGGCCCTTTGAGGAAGCCACTTTATTTGTCAGTCGGCAGGATTACGGGATGAACGACGTGATTCCACTGCTTCATGTACTACAGCACATGTTGGAAACCATGGCTGGTCAGGGCACTGGAGACATGGCGTTTACATCTTACGGCCACATGAACCCCGTTGGAGCTGAACTGGAGGAGGAGGAGGAGGAGTTGCCCAGCGAAACACAGTTTAGGCTTGGCGAAATGGCTGGTTTATCTAGTCAGCGGACAGGAGAGGAGGAGCAGGAGCAGCCAGAGGAGCTAGAGGTTTTTGAGGAAGGAGAGACAGAGGACCCGGGCACACCGTGGCAGTATGCAGTGGAGATGGAGACAGGTAGTCCATCCGAGTCACTTGCGCAAATGGCACGAAGCATGCTCACATGCTTGCGTAGTGACCCCAGAATTGTTTCCATCTGTCGGCGGGATGACTTCTGGCTGTCCACCTTATTGGACCCTCGCTTCCGGCACAAAATGGGGGCATTTTTTAAAACCACCGAGAGGGAGGACAAACTCAACTACTACAAAGACATTCTACGTAGGCAGTTGGCCGATGCCTATCTGCGCCATGGTCCATACTCTCGCAGGTCTGACTCGAGGGGACCTCTGCGCTCACCTTCCACTGCCATGGCCGCTGGGGGGGTTGGCAGCAGCAGCAGCAGAAGCTCCATCAGCAGCAGCAGCCTCAGTCTTCAGTCGCTAATGAGTAGCTTTCTACACCCGCATAGTGAGGCTACTCATGAGCAGCAGGAAGACCTGGAGCAGGACCTGAACCAGCAGGTCATGTCATACTTTGACATGACCATGCCAACACACCTTGAGGATCCGCTGGACTTCTGGGCAGCCAAACTTGATTTGTGGCCGCAACTAGCAGAGTTTGCCCTGGAAAAGCTGTCCTGCCCGGCAAGTAGCGTGCCATCTGAGCGGGTGTTTAGTGCGGCGGGGGCCATAGTTATGGCGAGGAGAACTCGTCTGTCAACTAAAAATGTGGAGAGACTCACCTTTGTCAAAATGAATCAGGGATGGATCAGCCAGGATTTCCACCCACCAATGCCTGATGCATGCGACTAGATTCAGCATGGTGCCACGTTTTACACTTTCCAAATGGTGCAAAACATATTTATGTCTTTAGGCCATTTTTCTCAAAACATCCTTCGGGCAGCATACGCCTGAGACCTCCGGGCTCCTCCCATCGAGTGGAACACGTGACCACCAGCAGATAAAATCTTGACTCCTCCCTCTCTTCCCCAGTTGTTTTCGTGTTCCTCCACGAGGAAGGAGCCTTGACCACTGGCTCCTGGACCGTTGGTTCAGGTAAGTATTTCCGGTACTATGGACCTATTTTTGAAAGAGCAGGTGGTCCATTTCCTGTTCCCGAAGACCTTCTTAGAGTCTGGGGTTCGGGATACCCTATGGGATATGGCCGGATCCCATTCTTTGAATTTATATTCAAAGGGGGGTAAGTAAGTTATGCCTTCTTACTGAGGATGATGGGAAGAGTCGGAGTTACCGGACTCCTTAGGATTGGGACCTTATTTATGCTGGAATCTTTTTGAATAAAGAGATTTTTGTGCGGTACCTTTAAGAGGCGGAGAGGAGAGGGGTTGACGCGTCCTCTGTCTCCCCGGCTGACTTCCGCATTCTTTGCCGGGCTGACCGTCGGCCGGATCGGCTCCCCGCCTGGGCATATCTTCTCCGGAGGTCACCGGCAGCGGCTGCAGTACTCCTCGGGCGGGCACCATGCAGAACGGCGGCGGTGCCTCAGCGGCGGTACAGCGATGCTCCAGCGAGGCAGATTTCCAGCGGCAACGGCCCCAGTTACACGCGCGCGCGCGCGCGCGCACGCTGCCGGCATCTTTTTTTATATAGACGATGCCGGAAATAAGGTCCCAGGCTGCTTCCTCCCGGGCTGAGGTCACATTCCTGCACCGGAGAAAAAATCCTGCTTCCCTAGAACACGTGTTCTTAAAGTAATATCACGGTGTTTTGGGCAGTCTAACGGTCTGGCCTCCCCTTCTATTTACTACAAGGGGTTATTGACATTAATTGAGAAACTTGCACCTGCCCTATTTAATGGGTTCAGAGACTTAGTTTCTTGTTGCCTCTTATCCAGAAGCATGGCGGAACAGTCACAGGACGGATTGTTTAATCTTATGGGAGATTCTTCCACAGATTTCATCTATGTGGAACAGGATCCTTCCATCATCCCGTCTACTGCTGATTCTGGGATGAGGAGGCCCAGCTCTGCCCTGGTAAGTCCTTATATTTATTGGGGAAACTGATGTATTTTATTTTTACTCCTTACTGATCCAATTTTTTTTGTTGCTTATGTCTTATAGTCTAAAACTCCGGACAAAGCCTCAAAAAAATATTTCCAAGTCCTCTTCTTCTGGGTCAAAATCCAGTAAAATGAGTAGAAGATGTCCCCTTTGTGATATGAAGCTTCTGGATTCTTACATTAAGCCTCTTTGCCAAGTTTGTACAAGTAAAATTGTTAATAAGGAGCAAAATGAGGATTTGATAAGGATGATGAAGGAGCTTAAGGATCAGATCTCTTCTTCTCCCATGTCACATAGAGTCCCTGATTGTGCGGGCAACCAGGTGGTGTTTTCCCAGCCTTCTTCGGGTCCATTTGATACTTCCCTGTTTTCAGGTCAGTTAGGAAAACCATCCTTCTTTGCTTGTCAGGAATCCTTTACTCCTGAGGAGGATTCTGACGAGGGGGAAGTTTCCTCTGCGGATGAGGATCTTCCTCATCCAAGACCAGGTGTTTGTTTCCCCCGGGAGACTTACCTTACCTATTGCACATGATATATTTATCGATGGGCATAGAGGAAAAGGTAACAGGTCCATTATCTAAACAGGACAAATTTTATCCAGATTTGGCCCCGGATTCTTCCTATGTTTTTCCCTTTCATGACTACCTAAAGGACATGATTTTGGAGCAGTGGAAGGATCCATCGAGGAAGGTTTACACTACTCGGGCTCTTAAGCGTAGGTATCCCTTTGCTGAAGAAGATTCCTTCTTTTGGGAAAAATGCCCCAAGTTGGATGCCCCCTTTGCTAAAGTATCTAAGGGGGCTGGTTTGGCGTTTGAGGATTTTGGGGTTCTTAATGATCCCTTGGATAGGAAGATGGATTCTCTCCTTAAGAAAGCTTGGCAAGTGGAATCCAACATACTTAGAACTAATTTGGCTTCCAATTGTGTAATCAGAAATCTGGGATTTTGGTTACAACAGCTTAAGGATTGTCTCTTGGAAGGAACAAGCATAGAGAAAATCCTTAAAGCTTTACCCATTCTGTTTTCGGCCACAGCATTTATTACAGACGCTATGGCTGAATCTATCAGATTCTCAGCACAGAACTTAGCTATCACCAATTCTGTTCGCAGGTCTCTTTGGGTTAAGACCTGGCCGGGCGATATTGGATCCAAGATGAGACTCTGTGCAATGCCATTTAGGGGTGAATGTTTGTTTGGATCTGATTTGGGTAAAGTCTTAGATATGACGGCGGACAGAAATAAATGTTTTCCGCCCCGTCCTAAGCCTTCTACCTAGGAGTTCGTTTAGACGTCCCTTTCTTAACAAGGGTGCTCCAAAGAGAGCCAGAGGATCCTCCGCTTCCGCCAGTGTCGCTCGGAAGGGCAATTTTAAAGGTTCCACCCTGTTTGGAACCTATCAAGCTAGATCCAAGAAGCAATGACGCCAATATCATTATTGGCGCCAGGCTAAAGGGATTTTGCACAGCCTGGCAAGGCCTGTTGGATTGTCCTTTCATAGTAAGAGGTATTACGGAAGGCTTCCATCTAGATTTTTCTCAAACCCCTCCTTCAAAATTTTTGATTTCTTCTCTTCCCGGAGGCAGGGAAGAAAGAGAAGCGATTTTTTCAATTATATTGGACATGAAGTCAAGGGGAGTAATTGTTCCAGTGCCATTGCCCTTGCAGGGAACAGGGTTTTACTCCAGCGTTTTCCTAGTAAGGAAAAGTACGGGAGGATTCAGATTCATTTTGAACCTGAAGTATCTCAACCATTTTGTCCAATACAGGCATTTCAGAATGGAAACTATTTTTTCCGTAAAAAGTATGCTTCACAGGGGGGCATTTTTGGCTTCAATAGATTTGAAGGTCGCCTATTGGCAAGTACCAATGAGCCCCCTGGCTCAGTCCTTTTATGAGGTTTGCAATAAAGGATGGAGACCGGATCCTACATTTCCAGTTTGTTTGTCTTCCCTTCGGCCTTGCCTCCGCTCCAAGGATCTTTACAAAGGTATTAGCAGAACCTCTGGCGTTTTTGAGACGCAGGGGGATAGGAATAGTCGCTTATTTGGACGATCTCCCTCTCTTTGCTCGGTCAAGAGACAAATTGGAGGAGAATCTTTTTTTCACCATGAATCTATTAGGCCGTTTGGGTTGGATTGTGAATTTCAACAAATCATCCCTGGTGCCTTCGCAAATCATGACCTATTTGGGATTCGAGATCAATACAGTTCTTCAAGTCCTGATTCTTCCTCTTCAAAAGATTGCTATCCTGCAGGAAGCAGTTCGGAATATCTGCTCAGGTCCGATTCCCTCCGTAAGGCAAGCTATGAGAGTCCTCGGCCTGTTAACTTCATCCTTTCCGGCAGTAAGATGGGGTCAACTTCATTCCAGATGCCTTCAAGCCCATATTTTGGAGAATTGGGATGGAACTCAGATCGGACTAGATCAACATTTACCGATCCCACAGAAGGTCAAAGAATCCCTGATTTGGTGGTTAGAAGAAAACCGTTTTTCAAGGGGATTACCATGGGTAGATCCCAGGGAGATAATTGTGACTACAGACGCCTCAGCCTGGGGCTGGGGGGCACATTGCAAGACATGGACAGCTCAAGGGAAATGGTCACCGGCCATGAGTGTTTCCTCATCCAACCTCAGAGAATTGGTGGCAGTAAAGAACGCATTATGGGCCCTACAGTTACATCTACGGGGAAGACATGTTCAAGTAAGAACAGACAATGCTACGACAGTGGCTTACATCAATCACCAAGGAGGAACAAGATCCTCAAAGTTGATGATGGTGGCCTCAGAAATTTTAATGTGGGCAGAGGTCCATCTTTTGTCCCTAACAGCAATACACTTGAAGGGGACCCTAAATCAGATGGCAGATTTCTTGAGCCGGTCACAAATAAAAGAGTCGGAATGGTCTCTAAATCCAGAGGTCTTCCGGATGATTTGCAGTCGAAACGGTTTTCCGGAGGTGGATCTATTTGCTTTTGCAAAAAATCACAAAGTGAGGAGTTACTTTTCTCTGAATCCGAGGGATCAGTCTCTGGGGGTGGACGCATTAGCCCATCATTGGCATTTTCGTCTGGCCTACGCGTTTCCACCGGTACGCCTGATTCCATTATTTCTGAAGAAGCTGTTCCGGGAACCAGTTACAGTTCTCCTATTAGCTCCATGGTGGCCGAAGAGATCCTGGTTTTCAACACTGGTGGAACTGTCAGTGCGGGACCCTTGGGAGATTCCGGTGATCCCTCGTCTGTTGACACAGGGCCCTATAGTTTGCCAGAATCCTCATTGGTGGAGGTTGACACTGTGGACCCTGAAGTCTCCTTACTACGAAAGAGAGGGTTCTCAGGACCAGTGATTAATACTCTTCTTTCAAGCAGGAAGCTAGTGACGAGAAAGATTTACCTTAAAGTTTGGAAGACTTTTATCTCCTGGAGGAAAGAAAATAGGAAGACTTCATTTAAAGTTCCGGTCATTTTGGATTTCCTGCAACAGGGAGTTGACAAGGGACTAAGCCGTAGTACTTTGAAGGTTCAACTTGTGGCCCTTTCAGTTTTCTTGGACAAGAAGCTCTCTTCTATTTCTATCATCAAGAGATTCTTGCTGGCTGTCAAGCGTGCCTAACCAGTTCCAGTAAAAGTGATTCCTCAATGGGATCTAGCAAGAGTGTTAACTATGTTGAGTTCTCCACCTTTCTATCCGAATAAACATCTGGATATCAAATTGCTTATGTGGAAGGTTTTATTTCTTGTTGCCATTACATCAGCACGAAGAGTTAGCGACATTCAAGCATTATCTTGTCGTCATCCGTTCCTTCAAGTGTTTCCAGACCACGTTCTATTCAAGGTGGATCCCTGTTACCGTCCTAAAGTAGTTTCGGACTTCCACCGATCTCAGGAGATTGTAATTCCTTCCATCACGGAGGAGAATCCAGAATTGGCGGCCTTGGATGTCAAATCGCTACTATTGATTTATTTAAATCAAACCAGCAATTTCAGGAAATCAGACAGTCTATTTGTAGCTTTCTCGGGACCGAGAAAGGGATTGAGTATTTCAAAAACGACATTGGCACGATGGATGAAAAATACCATTAAGATGGCTTATGGGGATTCCGACATACCAAATGGAGTGACGGCTCACTCAACACGGAGTGTTTCCACATCTTGGGCAGAGCAAGCTGGGGTCTCCATTGAACAGATTTGCAAAGCAGCAACATGGACTTCAGCTAAGACCTTCGCTAAGCATTACCGTTTGGAGGTCTTGTCTCAGAAGAACCAGTCCTTTGGAAGGAGTGTTCTTCGAGCAGTTCTTCCCACCCTATGAGGTAGTCCTCGCCTATCTCTCAGGCGTATGCTGCCCGAAGGATGTTTTGAGAAAACCTAAGTTAGTTACCTGGTAACTTTTTTTCTAAACATCCGTAAGGGCAGCATACGCCTACTTCCCCCCCTTATGTTTAAGTCTGGAGGGTTATTTTATTGTTTTACAGTATTTACACGGTGGGAGTAGTGTTTTTTGGTTTCTTCTTCTCTCCTTCAGATCTCTACAACAACTGGGGAAGAGAGGGAGGAGTCAAGATTTTATCTGGTGGTGGTCACGTGTTCCACTCGATGGGAGGAGCCCGGAGGTCTCAGGCGTATGCTGCCCTTACGGATGTTTAGAAAAAAAGTTACCAGGTAACTAACTTAGGTTTTTGGGCTCCTGCTGCTGCTACTGTCAACTCCTGCCAACTCCAGGGTGCGATTCATCCAATTTTTGGGCTCCTGAAGCCAACTCCAGTGTATATTTGGGCTCCTGCTGCTGCCAACTTCTGCCAACTCCAGGGTGTGATTCATCCAATTTTTGGGCTCCTGAGGCCAACTCCAGTGTATATTTGGGCTCCTGCTGCTGCTGCTGTCAACTCCTGCCAACTCCAGGGTGTGATTCATCCAATTTTTGGGCTCCTGAGGCCAACTCCAGTGTATATTTGGGCTCCTGCTGCTGCTGCTGCCAACTTCTGCCAACTCCAGGGTGTGATTCATCCAATTTTTGGGCTCCTGAAGCCAACTCTAGTGTATATTTGGGCTCCTGCTGCTGCTACTGTCAACTCCTGCCAACTCCAGGGTGTGATTCATCCAATTTTTGGGCTCCTGAAGCCAACTCCAGTGTATATTTGGGCTCCTGCTGCTGCTGCCAACTTCTGCCAACTCCAGGGTGTGATTCATCCAATTTTTGGGCTCCTGAGGCCAACTCCAGTGTATATTTGGGCTCCTGCTGCTGCTGCTGTCAACTCCTGCCAACTCCAGGGTGTGATTCATCCAATTTTTGGGCTCCTGAAGCCAACTCTGGTGTATATTTGGGCTCCTGCTGCTGCTACTGTCAACTCCTGCCAACTCCAGGGTGTGATTCATCCAACTTTTGGGCTCCTGAAGCCAACTCCAGTGTATATTTGGGCTCCTGCTGCTGCTGCTGTCAACTCCTGCCAACTCCAGGGTGTGATTCATCCAATTTTTGGGCTCCTGAAGCCAACTCTAGTGTATATTTGGGCTCCTGCTGCTGCTACTGTCAACTCCTGCCAACTCCAGGGTGTGATTCATCCAACTTTTGGGCTCCTGAAGCCAACTCCAGTGTATATTTGGGCTCCTGCTGCTGCTGCTGTCAACTCCTGCCAACTCCAGGGTGTGATTCATCCAATTTTTGGGCTCCTGAGGCCAACTCCAGTGTATATTTGGGCTCCTGCTGCTGCTGCTGTCAACTCCTGCCAACTCCAGGGTGTGATTCATCCAACTTTTGGGCTCCTGAAGCCAACTCCAGTGTATATTTGGGCTCCTGCTGCTGCTGCTGTCAACTCCTGCCAACTCCAGGGTGTGATTCATCCAATTTTTGGGCTCCTGAAGCCAACTCCAGCGTATATTTGGGCTCCTGCTGCTGCTACTGTCAACTCCTGCCAACTCCAGGGTGTGATTCATCCAATTTTTGGGCTCCTGAAGCCAACTCCAGTGTATATTTGGGCTCCTGCTGCTGCTGCTGTCAACTCCTGCCAACTCCAGGGTGTGATTCATCCAACTTTTGGGCTCCTGAAGCCAACTCCAGTGTATATTTGGGCTCCTGCTGCTGCTGCTGTCAACTCCTGCCAACTCCAGGGTGTGATTCATCCAATTTTTGGGCTCCTGAAGCCAACTCCAGTGTATATTTGGGCTCCTGCTGCTGCTACTGTCAACTCCTGCCAACTCCAGGGTGTGATTCATCCAATTTTTGGGCTCCTGAAGCCAACTCCAGTGTATATTTGGGCTCCTGCTGCTGCTGCTGCCAACTTCTGCCAACTCCAGGGTGTGATTCATCCAATTTTTGGGCTCCTGAAGCCAACCCCAGGGTCTCTTTAAAGTAATGTTTGGGCTCCTGCTGCTGCTGCCAACTCCAGGGTGTGATTCATCCAATTTTTGGGCTCCTGAGGCCAACTCCAGTGTATATTTGGGCTCCTGCTGCTGCTGCTGCCAACTTCTGCCAACTCCAGGGTGTGATTCATCCAATTTTTGGGCTCCTGAAGCCAACTCCAGTGTATATTTGGGCTCCTGCTGCTGCTGCTGCCAACTTCTGCCAACTCCAGGGTGTGATTCATCCAATTTTTGGGCTCCTGAAGCCAACTCTAGTGTATATTTGGGCTCCTGCTGCTGCTACTGTCAACTCCTGCCAACTCCAGGGTGTGATTCATCCAATTTTTGGGCTCCTGAAGCCAACTCCAGTGTATATTTGGGCTCCTGCTGCTGCTGCCAACTTCTGCCAACTCCAGGGTGTGATTCATCCAATTTTTGGGCTCCTGAGGCCAACTCCAGTGTATATTTGGGCTCCTGCTGCTGCTGCTGTCAACTCCTGCCAACTCCAGGGTGTGATTCATCCAATTTTTGGGCTCCTGAAGCCAACTCTGGTGTATATTTGGGCTCCTGCTGCTGCTACTGTCAACTCCTGCCAACTCCAGGGTGTGATTCATCCAACTTTTGGGCTCCTGAAGCCAACTCCAGTGTATATTTGGGCTCCTGCTGCTGCTGCTGTCAACTCCTGCCAACTCCAGGGTGTGATTCATCCAATTTTTGGGCTCCTGAAGCCAACTCTAGTGTATATTTGGGCTCCTGCTGCTGCTACTGTCAACTCCTGCCAACTCCAGGGTGTGATTCATCCAACTTTTGGGCTCCTGAAGCCAACTCCAGTGTATATTTGGGCTCCTGCTGCTGCTGCTGTCAACTCCTGTCAACTCCAGGGTGTGATTCATCCAATTTTTGGGCTCCTGAGGCCAACTCCAGTGTATATTTGGGCTCCTGCTGCTGCTGCTGTCAACTCCTGCCAACTCCAGGGTGTGATTCATCCAACTTTTGGGCTCCTGAAGCCAACTCCAGTGTATATTTGGGCTCCTGCTGCTGCTGCTGTCAACTCCTGCCAACTCCAGGGTGTGATTCATCCAATTTTTGGGCTCCTGAAGCCAACTCCAGCGTATATTTGGGCTCCTGCTGCTGCTACTGTCAACTCCTGCCAACTCCAGGGTGTGATTCATCCAATTTTTGGGCTCCTGAAGCCAACTCCAGTGTATATTTGGGCTCCTGCTGCTGCTGCTGTCAACTCCTGCCAACTCCAGGGTGTGATTCATCCAACTTTTGGGCTCCTGAAGCCAACTCCAGTGTATATTTGGGCTCCTGCTGCTGCTGCTGTCAACTCCTGCCAACTCCAGGGTGTGATTCATCCAATTTTTGGGCTCCTGAAGCCAACTCCAGTGTATATTTGGGCTCCTGCTGCTGCTACTGTCAACTCCTGCCAACTCCAGGGTGTGATTCATCCAATTTTTGGGCTCCTGAAGCCAACTCCAGTGTATATTTGGGCTCCTGCTGCTGCTGCTGCCAACTTCTGCCAACTCCAGGGTGTGATTCATCCAATTTTTGGGCTCCTGAGGCCAACTCCAGTGTATATTTGGGCTCCTGCTGCTGCTACTGCCAACTTCTGCCAACTCCAGGGTGTGATTCATCCAATTTTTGGGCTCCTGAGGCCAACTCCAGTGTATATTTGGGCTCCTGCTGCTGCTGCCAACTTCTGCCAACTCCAGGGTGTGATTCATCCAATTTTTGGGCTCCTGAAGCCAACCCCAGGGTCTCTTTAAAGTAATGTTTGGGCTCCTGCTGCTGCTGCCAACTCCAGGGTGTGATTCATCCAATTTTTGGGCTCCTGAGGCCAACTCCAGTGTATATTTGGGCTCCTGCTGCTGCTGCTGCCAACTTCTGCCAACTCCAGGGTGTGATTCATCCAATTTTTGGGCTCCTGAAGCCAACTCCAGTGTATATTTGGGCTCCTGCTGCTGCTGCTGCCAACTTCTGCCAACTCCAGGGTGTGATTCATCCAATTTTTGGGCTCCTGAGGCCAACTCCAGTGTATATTTGGGCTCCTGCTGCTGCTACTGCCAACTTCTGCCAACTCCAGGGTGTGATTCATCCAATTTTTGGGCTCCTGAAGCCAACCCCAGGGTCTCTTTAAAGTAATGTTTGGGCTCCTGCTGCTGCTGCCAACTCCAGGGTGTGATTCATCCAATTTTTGGGCTCCTGAGGCCAACTCCAGTGTATATTTGGGCTCCTGCTGCTGCTGCTGCCAACTTCTGCCAACTCCAGGGTGTGATTCATCCAATTTTTGGGCTCCTGAAGCCAACTCCAGTGTATATTTGGGCTCCTGCTGCTGCTGCTGTCAACTCCTGCCAACTCCAGGGTGTGATTCATCCAATTTTTGGGCTCCTGAGGCCAACTCCAGTGTATATTTGGGCTCCTGCTGCTGCTACTGTCAACTCCTGCCAACTCCAGGGTGTGATTCATCCAATTTTTGGGCTCCTGAAGCCAACTCCAGTGTATATTTGGGCTCCTGCTGCTGCTGCTGCCAACTTCTGCCAACTCCAGGGTGTGATTCATCCAATTTTTGGGCTCCTGAGGCCAACTCCAGTGTATATTTGGGCTCCTGCTGCTGCCAACTTCTGCCAACTCCAGGGTGTGATTCATCCAATTTTTGGGCTCCTGAGGCCAACTCCAGTGTATATTTGGGCTCCTGCTGCTGCTACTGTCAACTCCTGCCAACTCTAGGGTGTGATTCATCCAATTTTTGGGCTCCTGAAGCCAACTCCAGTGTATATTTGGGCTCCTGCTGCTGCTGCTGCCAACTTCTGCCAACTCCAGGGTGTGATTCATCCAATTTTTGGGCTCCTGAGGCCAACTCCAGTGTATATTTGGGCTCCTGCTGCTGCTGCTGCCAACTTCTGCCAACTCCAGGGTGTGATTCATCCAATTTTTGGGCTCCTGAGGCCAACTCCAGTGTATATTTGGGCTCCTGCTGCTGCTGCTGCCAACTTCTGCCAACTCCAGGGTGTGATTCATCCAATTTTTGGGCTCCTGAAGCCAACTCCAGTGTATATTTGGGCTCCTGCTGCTGCTGCTGCCAACTTCTGCCAACTCCAGGGTGTGATTCATCCAATTTTTGGGCTCCTGAAGCCAACTCCAGTGTATATTTGGGCTCCTGCTGCTGCTGCCAACTTCTGCCAACTCCAGGGTGTGATTCATCCAATTTTTGGGCTTCTGAAGCCAACTCCAGTGTATATTTGGGCTCCTGCTGCTGCTACTGTCAACTCCTGCCAACTCCAGGGTGTGATTCATCCAATTTTTGGGCTCCTGAGGCCAACTCCAGTGTATATTTGGGCTCCTGCTGCTGCTGCTGTCAACTCCTGCCAACTCCAGGGTGTGATTCATCCAATTTTTGGGCTCCTGAAGCCAACTCCAGTGTATATTTGGGCTCCTGCTGCTGCTACTGTCAACTCCTGCCAACTCCAGGGTGTGATTCATCCAACTTTTGGGCTCCTGAAGCCAACTCTAGTGTATATTTGGGCTCCTGCTGCTGCTACTGTCAACTCCTGCCAACTCCAGGGTGTGATTCATCCAATTTTTGGGCTCCTGAAGCCAACTCCAGTGTATATTTGGGCTCCTGCTGCTGCTACTGTCAACTCCTGCCAACTCCAGGGTGTGATTCATCCAATTTTTGGGCTCCTGAAGCCAACTCCAGTGTATATTTGGGCTCCTGCTGCTGCTGCTGCCAACTTCTGCCAACTCCAGGGTGTGATTCATCCAATTTTTGGGCTCCTGAGGCCAACTCCAGTGTATATTTGGGCTCCTTCTGCCCCTCATAGTGATGCCACTTCAACTCTCTGCAATTGTGCCGCTCTGCGATTCTATTAGCGATGCCTCTGATCTGCATGTGATATTTCTTCAAAGTATTATTTAACTAACCCAGCACGCATCCTGTGCGTGTTACAGCAAGGCTGAATGGTTTACAACCCTATTGAGGCTCTAGGAGGCTCAGAAATAGCCGTTTTTAATAGCGATTCGTCGCGAATTTATTCGGGTTGAAACTATTTTTGTCGGAAAATTCGGCGAATCAGTCGAATCGAATTTTTCAAAAGTTCGCTCATCTCTAATCAGAATCAGTGTCATAAGCTAATTCATTCGGCAATTTAGTTTAGGTACTAGGTATGAGTGAATCAAACTCCTAGAACTGAAGTCCGAATTTCAAGAAGAGTTTGATTCGTTATTAACCCAGTTTTATTTGGGTTTGTGCCGACATAACTTTCCCTATAATTCTGACTTACCATACCGCTCGCTTCTCCCATCTGGCCCGCCATTGCTCTCCAGTCTGTCCCACGCCGGTCTTCGCAGCATCCATGCAGCCTCCCGGAACCTCTGCTCCCCGCCGCAGGGAGAGGAAGTTTATACTGGAAGGGAGGGACAACGTCACCGCTCTCCCAGTATAAATTGCCCCTCCCTGCAGCAAAGAGCGAGCAGTCACTGAGAGCCAGAGAGATCTGTGGATGCTGGGCATGTGCCCAGCGATCGACGATCTCTCCAGCTGTCAGTGACAGAAAGGGGTGGATGGCGCGGGACATCGTTTGGGTTCTGTAGAGACCAGCAGGGGATTAGAGGTGAGTATGGGGGAAAAATATAAATATTAAAATCTTTTTTTTCTTTTGTTTCAGTGTGTTTTTTCACATTTAACTCTTTGCGAACTGGTAATGGGTCCATAAAACCCCTATACCAGTTTACAAGGCTTGAGGGGCTAACAAGTCACCTGAGACTTGTAATTATCACCCGGCCACATTACCTGCCTCCCAAAGCCCAGGGGGTGCAGAAGAGCCTGTGCCCCGTGGACTAGGGGGGCTGGTAGCCTTGCATAGCTGTGCATAGCTTTTTTAGTTTTTAGGGTTTAGTCCTTAATAATTAAAAAAAAAAAAAATGGTCCGGGAGTTAATGGCCAGTCATCTGCTTACAACAGGTGACTTGCCAGCCCCTCAATCCTTGTAAACTGGTATAGGGGTCTCATGGACCCATTACCAGTTCACAAATAGTTAAATGTAAAAAAACACACTGACGCTAAAGAAAAAAACTATATATTTTATTATTTTTATTTTTCTCCCGATACCCACCGCCAGTCTTCACAGAATCAAAAGGATGTTCCCCCACCGTCCACTGCTTGCTGTCACTGGCAGTTGGAGAGGTCAGCAAACGTCAGACACCGGCTCTAAGTGACAGCTCACTCCCTGCCGCAGGGAGGAGCCACTTATACTGGGCGTGACCTGTGACATCACTCCTCATATAACTGTCCCTCCCTTATGGTGGGAAGTGACATGTCAGGAGCCCAGCTGGGGCAGTGGACTTCTGCGGAGATCGGCATTGGACAGCGCCAGGGGATGCTATATGCTACTGCTTGGCAGAGACATTCTCCAGGTACATAAGCAGGGCCGGATTATGAGGAGGGCGCAAGGGGCGCGAGCCCCAGGGCCTCCACCACTTGCCCTGCAATGGGGGCCTCCACCAACCTTTGGGTTATGGTCTGGTCCAGGAGGCTTTTCAGTCTGACAGGGCTAGGGGCCAGCAACAAAGTAGAACAAGGCAGGACGGAGAGTCTAGAGCAGCAAATCCGTCGTCAGCAATACTACAGTGATAGGTGCGTGCAGAGCTGTCAATGGGGCGGCCGCTCACTGCACATAAGCCACCAAGCACAGCCGCTGGCAGCACAATGCAGGTAGCATGTTGGAGCAGCTGGGCGACTACACTACCCCCCACCCAGAATGGCAAAGCAGGAGTTCCCGAGCAGCACACACCCGCACGAGGGTGGCACAAAGGACTCGATCTGACTTTCCAGTAAGTAGGCGGGTTCCAGACAACCACCAATCAGTTACTTGGCTGGACTATTATTTTAAAGGAAAAAAAATACAATTCAGTGATTACTCACCTGTAGAATTGGTATTATGAGTATACAGTACGTCCTGCTCCGAATCTAATACTTACAGTTGGGGATATACTCCGCCAGATGTGCTGGACTGCAGAGACATCGAAAATAGGCTCCTCCTGGCCCCTCAATACCCAGGGACCAACCACAAATCCCCAGCATTGAAAAGCAGTTAAGGAGAAGCCGGGAGAATTAAACAATCCAAACTATCAACTATAACAATGATAACAATCACCATACAGGGGATCCGAGAAAATGCAAACCAAGGGTGGGTTGGAGCAGAACGTACTGTATACAGGTGAGTAATCACAGAATTGTATTATTCTTAGTATACAGTACGTCCTGCTCCAAATCAAATACTTACAGTTAGGACATCCAATAGCAGTGTCCATAAAGTAGGGTGGGATCCCCAAGAAAAATCAGCAGCAGGCAGTTTAAACCACTGCTGCCTGCAGAACCTTTCGGCCAAAAGCAGCATCAGCTGAGGCCCTAACATCAACCTTGTAAAACTTTGAAAAGGTATGAACAGAAGACCAAGTAGCAGCCTTGCAAACTTGTTCAACAGAAGCCTGGTGCTGAAAAGCCCAAGAGGCACCAATAGCACGAGTGGAATGAGCAGTAAGGCGGAAAGGAGGATTCTTCCCCTTAGCAGAGTAGGCCTGAATCACAGCATGATGAATCCACTTGCTGATAGTAGACTTGGTAGGAGCCAAACCCTTCCTAGGACCAGAAGGGACCACAAAAAGAGCATCAGTTTTCCTGAAAGGTGCAGTAGCCACTAGAGATGAGCGAGTAGTATTCGACCGAGCCGGTATTCGATCGAATACTACGCTGTTCGTCATACTCGATTTCGATCGAGTACAGCGGCGATGGCGCACTCACAATTCGTTTCCCCTCCCACCTTCCCTGGCGCGTTTTTTACACCAATCACCATGCAGGGGGGGTGGGACAGGTCCTGGGAGGACGCTGGCATCGCGAGAACGGCGTCTACACGCATTGGCTGGAAAAACCATGTGACCTCGAATATACAAAACTCAGCACTTCCTCTTCGTCAGCATTAGCAGCTTGAACTTAGTGAGGGACAGACGCTCACAGCAGGGAAAGACAGGCTGTCGCTGGCAGGGCCCCAGAAGCTCGGAATATCGCATTTACCACCATCTATACCAGCTACCAGAAGACAAGAGAGTCATTAAGAGCCCTTATTAGGGCTACTACGCTGAACGGTATATAGCTCATATCCTATGTAGGCAGGCAGGGCCCCAGAAGCTCAGAATATCGCTTTTACCACCATATATACCAGCTACCAGAAGACAAGAGAGTCATTAAGAGCCCTTATTAGGGCTACTACGCTGAACAGTATATAGCTCATATCCTATGTAGGCAGGCAGGGCCCCAGAAGCTCAGAATATCGCTTTTACCACCATATATACCAGCTACCAGAAGACAAGAGAGTCATTAATCCCTTATTAGGGCTACTACGCTGAACAGTATATAGCTCATATCCTATGTAGGCAGGCAGGGCCCCAGAAGCTCAGAATATCGCTTTTACCACCATCTATACCAGCTACCAGAAGACAAGAGAGTCATTAAGAGCCCTTATTAGTGCTGCTATGCTGAACAGTATATAGCTCATATCCTATGTAGTCAGGCAGGGCCCCAGAAGCTCAGAATATCGCTTTTACCACCATATATACCAGCTACCAGAAGACAAGAGAGTCATTAAGAGCCCTTATTAGGGCTACTACGCTGAACAGTATATAGCTCATATCCTATGTAGGCAGGCAGGGCCCCAGAAGCTCAGAATATCGCTTTTACCACCATATATACCAGCTACCAGAAGACAAGAGAGTCATTAAGAGCCCTTATTAGGGCTACTACGCTGAACAGTATATAGCTCATATTCTATGTAGTCAGGCAGGGCCCCAGAAGCTCAGAATATCGCTTTTACCACCATATATACCAGCTACCAGAAGACAAGAGAGTCATTAAGAGCCCTTATTAGGGCTACTATGCTGAACAGTATATAGCTCATATGTAGGCAGGCAGGGCCCCAGAAGCTCAGAATATCGCTTTTACCACCATATATACCAGCTACCAGAAGACAAGAGAGTCATTAAGAGCCCTTATTAGGGCTACTACGCTGAACAGTATATAGCTCATATCCTATGTAGGCAGGCAGGGCCCCAGAAGCTCAGAATATCGCTTTTACCACCATATATACCAGCTACCAGAAGACAAGAGAGTCCTTAATCCCTTATTAGTGCTGCTATGCTGAACAGTATATAGCTCATATCCTATGTAGTCAGGCAGGGCCCCAGAAGCTCAGAATATCGCTTTTACCACCATATATACCAGCTACCAGAAGACAAGAGAGTCATTAAGAGCCCTTATTAGGGCTACTACACTGAACAGTATATAGCTCATATCCTATGTAGGCAGGCAGGGCCCCAGAAGCTCAGAATATCGCTTTTACCACCATATATACCAGCTACCAGAAGACAAGAGAGTCATTAAGAGCCCTTATTAGGGCTACTACGCTGAACAGTATATAGCTCATATTCTATGTAGTCAGGCAGGGCCCCAGAAGCTCAGAATATCGCTTTTACCACCATATATACCAGCTACCAGAAGACAAGAGAGTCATTAAGAGCCCTTATTAGGGCTACTACGCTGAACAGTATATAGCTCATATCCTATGTAGGCAGGCAGGGCCCCAGAAGCTCAGAATATCGCTTTTACCACCATATATACCAGCTACCAGAAGACAAGAGAGTCATTAAGAGCCCTTATTAGGGCTACTACGCTGAACAGTATATAGCTCATATCCTATGTAGGCAGGCAGGGCCCCAGAAGCTCAGAATATCGCTTTTACCACCATATATACCAGCTACCAGAAGACAAGACAGTCATTGAGAGCCCTTATTAGGGCTACTACGCTGAACAGTATATAGCTCATATTCTATGTAGTCAGGCAGGGCCCCAGAAGCTCAGAATATCGCTTTTACCACCATATATACCAGCTACCAGAAGACAAGAGAGTCATTAAGAGCCCTTATTAGGGCTACTACGCTGAACAGTATATAGCTCATATTCTATGTAGTCAGGCAGGGCCCCAGAAGCTCAGAATATCGCTTTTACCACCATATATACCAGCTACCAGAAGACAAGAGAGTCATTAAGAGCCCTTATTAGGGCTACTATGCTGAACAGTATATAGCTCATATGTAGGCAGGCAGGGCCCCAGAAGCTCAGAATATCGCTTTTACCACCATATATACCAGCTACCAGAAGACAAGAGAGTCATTAAGAGCCCTTATTAGGGCTACTACGCTGAACAGTATATAGCTCATATCCTATGTAGGCAGGCAGGGCCCCAGAAGCTCAGAATATCGCTTTTACCACCATATATACCAGCTACCAGAAGACAAGAGTGTCCTTAATCCCTTATTAGTGCTGCTATGCTGAACAGTATATAGCTCATATCCTATGTAGTCAGGCAGGGCCCCAGAAGCTCAGAATATCGCTTTTACCACCATATATACCAGCTACCAGAAGACAAGAGAGTCATTAAGAGCCCTTATTAGGGCTACTACGCTGAACAGTATATAGCTCATATCCTATGTAGGCAGGCAGGGCCCCAGAAGCTCAGAATATCGCTTTTACCACCATATATACCAGCTACCAGAAGACAAGAGAGTCATTAAGAGCCCTTATTAGGGCTACTACGCTGAACAGTATATAGCTCATATTCTATGTAGTCAGGCAGGGCCCCAGAAGCTCAGAATATCGCTTTTACCACCATATATACCAGCTACCAGAAGACAAGAGAGTCATTAAGAGCCCTTATTAGGGCTACTACGCTGAACAGTATATAGCTCATATCCTATGTAGGCAGGCAGGGCCCCAGAAGCTCAGAATATCGCTTTTACCACCATATATACCAGCTACCAGAAGACAAGAGAGTCATTAAGAGCCCTTATTAGGGCTACTACGTTGAACAGTATATAGCTCATATCCTATGTAGGCAGGCAGGGCCCCAGAAGCTCAGAATATCGCTTTTACCACCATATATACCAGCTACCAGAAGACAAGAGAGTCATTGAGAGCCCTTATTAGGGCTGCTATGTTTTAAAAATTGTGTGGAGGCCCAAGAGCTGAGACCTTTTAAAAATTGTGTGGAGGCCCAAGAGCTGAGACCTTTTAAAAATTGTGTGGAGGCCCAAGAGCTGAGACCTTTTAAAAATTGTGTGGAGTCCCAAGAGCTGAGACCTCTTAAAAATTGTGTGGAGGCCCAAGAGTTGAGACCTCTTAAAAATTGATTGTATTAAGCCCAAGAGGTGAGCCATAATTTTTTTCATTAATACAGCAATTCTACGGCGGTTAAGGAGGAGGAGGAGGAGGAGGAGGAGGAAATGGCACTTCATACAGATGGCACTTCACTCTTGGCTGCTTTCCACTGTTGTACAAGCAAAGTCCGGGTCAATCCACTTGCTGTTCATTTTGATTAGCGTCAGCCTGTCGACACTGTCGGTTGACAGGCGGCTGCGCTTATCGGTTATAATGCCCCCGGCTGCGCTGAACACCCTTTCTGATAGCACGCTGGCGGCAGGGCAGGCAAGCACCTCCAAGGCGTACAGGGACAGTTCCAGCCACGTGTCCAACTTGGAGACCCAGTAAGTGTAGGTCGCCGAGGGATCGGGGAGGACAGGGGTGTGGTCTGCCAGGTAGTCCCGCAACATCCGCCGATACTTGTCCCTCCTGCTGATAGCGGGCCCGGCAGTGATGGAAGTTGCACGAGGGGGTGACATGAACGTGTCCCACACCTTGGAGAGTGTTCCCCTGGTGGCTGTGGGCCTGATCGATGTTGTCAGACTCTGGGAGACACTCTCCTCTCTGCCGCCAGCGATGCAGGGTGGGAAAATCTGCATCATGTTCTGCAAGAGTTCCCTCTGGTATTCCAGTAATCGATTCGTCCTCTCCTCTACCGGAATAAAAGAGGAGAAGTTATCTTTATACCGGGGGTCCAGGAGTGCGAAGACCCAGTATAGTTTGTTCTCCAATATCCGGACAACACGTATGTCCCGGGAAAAGCAGCCCAGCATGAAGTCAGCCATGTGTGCCAGACTCTGAGTAGGCATGACCTCACTGCCCCCACCAGAAGGATCATTTTCCATTTCCTCCTCTTCCTCCTCCTCTCCGCCCCATCCGCGCTGAACCAATGGGACGCACACAGCCTGACTGCTACCCTCGCCGCCAGCATCCTCTTCCACAGCCACCTCCACGTTGTCCTCCTCCTCCTCATCCTCCTCCTCCTGCAACTGCCACCGAGCAGCAGACAAAAGTGTGGTCTGACTGTCTACCTGCGTTGCGTCTCCTCCTACCCCCGTCTCCTCTGTGTGCAATGCGTTCTCCCTTATTGCGATGAGCGATTCTTTAAGGACGCCTAGGAGCGGGATGGTTACGCTCACTATAGCGTCCTCGCTGCTGACCTTCTTAGTGGACTCCTCAAAGATACGCAATACATCGCATATGTCTGCCATCCATGGCCACTCGTGGTTGGCAAACTGAGGGAGCTGAGTTGGAGGCACGCGTGGATGCATCATCTGGTACTCCATCAATGCTTTCTGCTGCTCACACACCCTGGCCAACATGCAATAGGTGGAATTCCAGCGAGTGGGCAGGTCGCACAACAGCCGATGTTGAGGCAAATGGAGGCGTTGCTGGATTTTTTTTAAGCTAGCAGCAGCTACAGTTGACTTCCGAAAGTGAGCGCACAAGCGCCGCACTTTGACCAGTAGCTCTGCCAGGTTGGGGTAAGTCTTTAGAAACTTTTGTACTACCAAATTAAAAACGTGGGCCAGGCATGGTACGTGATTGAGTTCTGCAAGCTCCAGAGCCGCCACCAGGTTACGGCCGTTATCGCACACGACCATGCCTGGTCCTAGCTGCAGCGGCGACAGCCACATCTCTGTCTGCTGCAATATGGCGTGCCTCACCTCTGCGGCGCTGTGCTTCCTGTCGCCCAAGCTGATGAGCTTAAGCACCGCCTGCTGACGTCTCCCCGTGCCAGTGCTGCAACGCTTTCAGCTAGGGGCTGAGGGCGATGTTAAGGCAGAGGAGGAGGAGGAGGAGGAGGAAGAGGAGGGGGGTCTATCAGAACCCGTGCTGGCAATCTTGGGCGGGGGTGGTATGTAGGCCGTCCCTGTTTGCGACCCCGTCCCCGCTTCCACAACATTCACCCAGTGTGCCGTCAAAGAGATGTAGCGTCCTTGGCTGCAAGCGCTTGTCCACGAGTCGGTGGTCAAGTGGACCTTTGCGCTGACTGCATACCTCAGGGTCCGCCTGATGTTACGCGACACGTGCTGGTGCAGGGCGGGGACGCCACACCGGGAAAAATAGTGGCGGCTAGGGACGGAATAGCGAGGTGCGGCAGCCGCCATCAGGTCGCGGAAGGCCTGCGTCTCCACAAGCCTAAACGGCAACATCTCCAGGGCCAGCAGTTTGGAGATGAGGCAGGTTAAGGCTTGGGCTTGGGGGTGACTGGAGGCGTACTTCCGCCTGCGGTTGAACGCCTGCGAGATGGACAGTTGATGAGACGAGGAGATGGAAGGTGCAGACGAAGATGCGGGGGAAGGGGGGGCTGAAGGAGAAGGCCCCAAAGTAGCCGAGGCAGAGGCAGATGTGGAGGTGTCCTGGCTGGAGGTCTGGACCGCAGTGGCAGCACACAACAAAGGGGAAGAGGCAGTGGCAGCAAGACGGGGCGCAGGTTGTATTGCGTTTGCTCTCTCCCACTCAGCCCAGTGCTTGAATTCCAAGTGACGGCGCATGCCTGAGGTGGTCAGATTGCTCTTCTCAGAGCCCCTACTCAGTTTTGAGTGGCAGATTGCGCAAACCACGCTCAGTTTGTCATCCGCGCAAACATTAAAAAATCTCCACACCACAGAAGTACGAGGCCTCGATGGGGGAGCTTCGCGCGACTGCCTGCTGCCGGGAAGAGCTTCGGCCCTGCTGGCTGTGGCCTGCCTTCTCTGTCTGGACTGTCCTCTGCCTCTGGACTGTCCTCTGCCTCTGGACTGTCCTCTGCCTCTTGCTGCCTTATTCGGTGATGCGCAGACCGCATCTCCACTGCTTTCCCCGCTGGACATCACCCCTGTCCAAGTGGGGTCGGTCATTTCGTCGTCCACCACCTCCTCTTCCACTTCCTCTCTCTGCTCCTCCTCCTGCCCACTGGACATTCCAACAGCCTCCCTTGATGGCAACTGCGTCTCATCATCATCGCTCATGATAGCAGATGCTGGTTCCGGGTCCACATCACTAGCAGATGGCGGATACTCAAGTGTTTGGGCATCACTACAAACAAATTCCTCTGCTAGCTCCTGGGATTCTTGCAGCACATCTGGAAAAGGACCCGAAAAGAGGTCCTGGGAGGGGTCAAGGGTGGGCTGACTCTGTTGGCCAGGTTGGGAGGAAGGAGGGTCAGAGTGAGACTGTGTGGATGACTGGGTGGTGGACAAGTGACTGGAAGCGTTATCGGCCATCCATTGCACCACCTGTTCACGCTGCTCAGGCTTTAACAGAGGTGTACCCCGCCCCCCGCATAACTGTCCCATAAAGGCAGGGAAGCTGGATGAGCGTAATGCTGGCTGCCCCTCATCAGCACGCATTGTATCCCCACTGGCTTCAACGCGGTTTGTGCCCCCACCAGCATTTCCGCGCCCCCGTCCTCGTCCCTTTGCGCTAGCCCTCCGCATTTCAGACGTTTTACTTTTTTGGCCACGCGTTATGCCAAATATAAAAATATTTTTAAGAAGAACACCTGGCTATACAGCCGTATACTGCCAGAAGGTGAAATGGTGCCTATACGCACCGGGTATATAACAAGGTTTTGTTGGTAAAGAGGACACAAAACAGTAGTGCCAAATATAAAAATATTTTTAAGAAAAACACCTGGCTATACAGCCGTATACTGCCAGAAGGTGAAATGGTGCCTATACGCACCGTGTATAAAACAGTGTTTTGTTGGCACAGAGGACACAAAACAGTAGTGCAAAATATAGTTTTGTATATAGGTGCTAATACACCACTGAAGTCTTTCTGTCCCTATTCCAGCATCAGCAGCTACCCCTCACTAAAGCAGCCGTTTTGAGCAGAGTGTATATAGTTTTGTATATAGGTGGTAATACACCACTGAAGTCTTTCTGTCCCTATTCCAGCAGCAGCAGCAGCTACCCCTCACTAAAGCAGCCGTAGCTGCAGCACTAATAAGTGCTCAGCTCTTGGGCCTCCACACAATTTTTAAAAGGTCTCAGCTCTTGGGCCTCCACACAATTTTTAAGAGGTCTCAGCTCTTGGGCCTCCACACAATTTTTAAGAGGTCTCAGCTCGTGGGACTCCACACAATGTTTGAGAGGTCTCAGCTCTTGGGCCTCCACACAATTTTTAAAAGGTCTCAGCTCTTGGGCCTCCACACAATTTTTAAAAGGTCTCAGCTCTTGGGCCTCCACACAATTTTTAAAAGGTCTCAGCTCTTGGGCCTCCACACAATTTTTAAGAGGTCTCAGCTCTTGGGCCTCCACACAATTTTTAAAAGGTCTCAGCTCTTGGGACTCCACACAATGTTTGAGAGGTCTCAGCTCTTGGGCCTCCACACAATTTTTAAGAGGTCTCAGCTCGTGGGACTCCACACAATGTTTGAGAGGTCTCAGCTCTTGGGCCTCCACACAATTTTTAAAAGGTCTCAGCACTTGGGCCTCCACACAATTTTTAAAAGGTCTCAGCTCTTGGGCCTCCACACAATTTTTAAAAGGTCTCAGCTCTTGGGCCTCCACACAATTTTTAAGAGGTCTCAGCTCGTGGGACTCCACACAATGTTTGAGAGGTCTCAGCTCTTGGGCCTCCACACAATTTTTAAAAGGTCTCAGCTCTTGGGCCTCCACACAATTTTTAAGAGGTCTCAGCTCTTGGGCCTCCACACAATTGTTAAGAGGTCTCAGATCTTGGGCCTCCACACAATTTTTAAGAGGTCTCAGCTCTAAGCTTCCCTTACTGCTGGGGTGACACACTGTAACAAACCTCCTCCTGTAAGCTTCCCTGACTGCTGGGGTGACACACTGTAACAAACCTCCTCCTGTAAGCTTCCCTTACTGCTGGGGTGACACACTGTAACAAACCTCCTCCTGTAAGCTTCCCTGACTGCTGGGGTGACACACTGTAACAAACCTCCTCCTGTAAGCTTCCCTTACAGCTGGGGTAACACACTGTAACAAACCTCCTCCTTTAAGCTTCCCTTACTGCTGGGGTGACACAATGACACAAGAGGACATGTCTGACCACATCTCACACACACACACACACACACACACACACACAATGACAATTAGGGGTGGGGTCTATTTATTTTCCCCCTTGCCTATGCCATCTGTGGTTGTCATAGGCAACGTGATTTTAAGGGGTGCAGAATTTTGTTCTTTTTTGTACAGTTTGGCTTGGGGTCCATGGCAATGTAGAGGAAAGAAGGTTTCCTTGTCTTGTCTCACTTTACGTAGAAGTTATATTGTGTTTGGAGTGTATTGTTGAGTGGCTGTGATAGTGGCGTAATAGTGCGACTTGGGCGCGTTATATGCACCCAGACATGCTTCCCCTGCTGTCCCAGTTGCATTCCAGCAGTGTTGGCATCATTTTCTGATGTTTCAGGGTGGACTTGGTGACCTCCAAGTGGTCGAATTGAGATTTCCAAGTGTCGAGCATTTTTTTCCCATAGACTATAATGGGATTCGATATTCGGTCGAGTAGTCGAGTAACGCGGTCTATTCGAATCGAAATTTCGAATATTTCACTACTCGCTCATCTCTAGTAGCCACCAGAGAGTACTTCAGACACCTAACCACATCCAAAGAATGCAAAACCCTCTCCTTAGCATTGCTAGGATTAGGGCACAAAGAAGGAAGAACAATGTCCTGATTCAAATGAAAGGCAGACACAACCTTAGGCAGCAAATCAGGTTTGAAACGAAACACCACCTTGTCCTGGTGTCTCTCATCGTAGGGGGGCTGAATGGACAGCGCCGCCAACTCAGACACACGCCTGACAGAAGTGATAGCCACCAGAAACACAACCTTGAGCGTAAGAATGGCCAAGGCAGCATCCTGCACAGGTTCAAAGGGAGCACCCTGCAAGGCTGACAGAACCAAGTTCAAATCCCAAAGAGGCACCATAGATTTATGTGGGGGATGCACATGAGTGACCCCTTGGGAAAAAGTCCTAAATAGAGGGTGCTGAGCAAAGGACTTCTGGAAAAAAAGTAGCCAGGGCAGAAACCTGACCCTTCAGAGTACTGAGTTGGAGTCCCATCTCCAACCCATGCTGCAGGAACTCCAGAATCCTGGGAACAGAGAACACACGACAGGGAAGAGACTTAGACTCACACCAGTCAATGTAGGCATGCCAAACCCTGCAATAAATGGAAGAGGAATACTTCCTAGCTTTAATCAAAGTATCCACAACTGAGGAAGACAGCCCCTTCTCCATCAAGACGGAGGTTTCAGCAGCCAAGCCGTCAAAGCCAGAGTTTGTAAATTGGGATGGCGTAGTGAGCCCTGAGTGAGCAGATCTGGCACCAAGGGCAGAGCGTACTGATCTACTGCCAGCTGTACCACGTCTGCGAACCACACTCTTCTTGGCCACCTGGGGGCCACCAGAATTGCTGGCACCCCTTCCAGTGCAATCTTGCGCAGAACCCTGGCCAGCAGGGGAATTGGGGGGAAGACATACAGGAACTGAAAGTCCTTCCATGACATTGCTAGCGCATCCGAGGTCAGGGCCAGAGGATCCCTGGACAGAGAGACAAAAGCTGGAAGCTTGTGATTGTGGCGGGACGCAAACAGATCCACATCTGATTGGCCCCAACGGTGACACAGAGATTGAAACACCCTGCTGCATAGGGACCATTCTCCCTGGCGAGAGGTCCCCCTGCTCAGAGAGTCCGCCAGGTGATTTTCCACCCCCGGGATGTACACAGCTGAAATGCAGGGGACCTTTGGCCTCCGCCCAAGTCAGGATCAGAGACGCTTCCTGGAGGGCCCCCTTGCTCCGGGTCCCTCCCTGATGATTGATGTAGGCAACAGCCGTCTGGTTGTCTGAGCGCACCTGAACAGGCAGGCCCTGAAGATGAGTAGTCAAGCGAGCCAGAACTAACCTGATCGCTCTCAGCTCCAAAACATTGATAGAGCGAACCTGAGGAACCTTTGATGACCTGGGAACACAGGAATATGAAGATAAGCATGTCATGAAGTCATGAAATTCCCTGGGCGCAAGGAACTGATGGCAGAGCGCAGAGTCTCCATGCGAAAGCGTCTGCCCCTGACAAACTTGTTGAGAATCTTTAAGTCCAGGATGGGCCTGACAGAACCATCCATTTTGGGTACTGTGAATAGGTTGGAATAAAAGCCCTTGCCTTTTTCTCTTAAAGGGACCTGGCAGATAACCCCCAGCTCCAGGAGGCCTTGCACTGCTTGCACTAGCTCCTGAGCTGACACGGGGTCCTGAGGATCTGATGAATCTTGGAGGGGGATCGGCAGCAAACTCCAACTTGTAACTGGAGGACACTACCTCCTGAATCCCGGTCTGAGACATGAAGCCTCCAGACGTGAGCGAAGTGCTGCAGCCGGCCCCCCACCCGGATGGGTGAGGGGGCTTGGGAGAGGATTTAGCTTTTGGACCCCAGGAGGAGCCAGGACATCCACGTCCTCTGCCTCTACCCCAGAAATCTCCCCGGGCCCAAGGAAAAGAGACCCCCCTTCCCTGTCTTGCACCACAGTAAGGGGAGGAGAAGGAACCCTGACCCCGAAAGGGCCGAGGTTGCTGCCTGCAATGGGGTAACCTGCCTCCCTTAGCAAAATGGTCCAGGCGGTCTCCAAACAGACGCAGTCCTTTAAAGGGAAAACCAGTGAGGGCCTTCTTGGCAGCGTTGTCAGCAGCCCACTGGCGCAGCCAAACCAAGCGGCGTATAGCCACCACAAGGGCAGAAGTTCTGGCACACATTCTGATGGTGTCATCTAATGCTGAGAGGACAAAGTTTACAAAAACATCACAACTGGAGAGTGCATTATACACCTCACAAGGCAAATAATCAGGGGCACTATCAAGCATATTTCTGATAAGGGTTCTAGTGGCCACAGCAGTAATGGCAGAGGCACAGACCGGGCGCAGCGCCGTCCCCGCACATGCAAAGGCGTGGGATGCCAGCTGATCCCGCAGGGTAGTAGAATCAGGGGAATGCATGACAGAGGTGTTAGATAGCCCTAGGATCGGGGCATCCACCTCGGGGGGGATGACCAACATTTAACCACCTCAGCAGGAAAGGGATACTGCCTATCCCAACTCTTTGGAACCCCGGGAAGTTTACTGGGGCGTTCCCATTCCTTGAGCACAAGGTTATGGAAATGTGCCTGCTCTGGAAATTCCAAACATGATCTTGCTGTATGGAAAAGCTCCCCTCTTTGCCTGGGAGCCTCAACAGGGAGAGAGATAGACAGAACCTCAAAAATCTGGGTCAATAATCGTCAGTGTCATCCGGGGCCCAGGGGTTCGAGCCAGAATAGTCATGACCCCTTGGTCTCTCATCAGATGAGCCTGAATCAGAAAAGAGCTCCCCTTCATCAGACGGGGTATAGCCACACAGATGGCAAAACTCCTCAGTTCCCATAGGGAAAACAGTAACATTAGGCGTCAAGTGCTGCTTCTTAGCAGGGGCATTACGCACTAAAGACTTCGCAATAATCTGTTCAACAGTAGCCAGTCTAGAAGACACATGAGGCTGAGAATCCCCACTAGTATGCAACTCAACAGGAGTGAGGTTTAAGCTTGGGGGAGTAGGTGAAGTGAAACGAGGTGCAGCCACTGGCAGACCAGATTGCAATGCAAGCACCTGCTCAGCACAGGGTACACAGACCCGCGCCTTGTCAGCGTCAGCATGAGGCTACCCACACGCTACACACAGTAACATTATCCTGGGATGCCTCCATGCCGCTATACGCCGATAGAGAATAACGCTATATAGCAACCCTGGATGCCCCAATAACCCGCTAGGGACGTCCCGCCTGAAAGACATAAGCAGACAAGACCTTAAGTACATCGTAACAAAAGTGAAGCAAATAAAGCGAGGGCACTTACGGACCGTGGTAGGTAGGAGTCTGTCGCGCATAGGAACCATAGCAACCAAGTCAGAAAAGATGGCGTCGGTATACCTCGAGGGGCGGCCAATAATAGCGATGACACGGAACGCGCCAAAGACGGGCCCCGCCCCCCGAAGAGCGCGAAGCCAGAAAGGCCAACAGCCAATGATGGCGCACCAGCGCCTGAGGTAATGCCGCCGCCAAACGCGGAACAAAGTCAGCGCGGCGGCACGG
Organism: Gastrophryne carolinensis; assembly: GCA_027917425.1. Classification (NCBI taxonomy): domain Eukaryota; kingdom Metazoa; phylum Chordata; class Amphibia; order Anura; family Microhylidae; genus Gastrophryne; species Gastrophryne carolinensis. The sequence continues at coordinate 89,344,339 of CM051241.1, forward strand.
TAATTTTAAAAGACAAGTCAGCGCGGCGGCTGACACAAAAATAAAGACATGTGAAAAGTGAAAGCTGCATAACATACATATCTATACACACACACACACACACCCCCTCTTTTCCCTCAAAGACTACAAGGAGGATGAGGGAGGACGGTGGCCACTTAAAGAGGGCCCACCGATAGGCAGGGGCAATAGTGCGGGAGGGGCATCCCATAGAGGCTCACCATAAGCCTGAACTGCCTACCCTTTGGTGGGGGATTGCGGTGGAGCAGCGCTCCTAAGCACAAACAGCAGTGCTGCCTACATTTACCCGACCAGCGCAGCCAAGGCTGGAAGGCATATTACTAGTGGAACGGGTGGGAATAGTCCTACAGGGCCGCAGGTTAATAACCCCGCTCACCTGCGAGTAGAGAGCCAATTTATCGTCCTTCGCAGCCAGACTGCAGAGAAATTCTGGGGATTTGTGGGAGGTCCCTGGGTATTTGAGGGGCCGGGAGGAGCCAATTTTCGATGTCTCTGCAGTCCAGCGCCATCTGGCGGAGTATATCCCCAACTGTAAGTATTAGATTTGGAGCAAGACGTACTGTATACTAAGAATAATACTGTATCAGGGTCCTTCACCAGATTTTGTGCCCAGGGGCCTCCATCATATTTAATCCGGCCCTGTATACAAGGATGATGCTCCGTTTGCTTAATGCCTTGATCTAGGTTGAGTCATTATAGGCAATGTTTGCACAGACAAAAGGAAGAAGCCTACACCAGTCACTTCATTAAAAACACAGATCATACTGAATGGTCCCAACTGCTGGCTTGAGCCATGCCCATACCATTACTGCATGAAGGAGAAGCTAAGCAGCAGTGTTAGCAAGAACCTCAAAACAACAACACCTTCCTGTATGGATGGCAACCTGGGAGCAACAGCGCCCAATACAACCAATAACTATTTGGCACCTGCAAAATAAGTTTAAAAAACGCCTCAAAGTTATGGACGAGGAATTGAAAACGGACAATTCAAACAGCGTGATAGCACCCCTTCCTGTCCATTCTCCATTACCTAACAAAAACTTTGACAAGGAGGTCACATACTTCAAAATGGTGCTTGCCTTCAGCAACAACCCCTCTCCTGCTGTAGCAACTGTCGTAAAGTGTATGGAAAAGTCCTGAATGGTGTGTATTTTTCCCCTGCTATGCTGTATCAGGCACAGTCCATGCGGGGTTTTCAGGACCCAGGTCACATTCCCCAGTCCTAGGTTTGTTCCCTGATCTCAGGCCTTGCACAGCTGATCAGACTGATAGCAGGAGGAAGCCTGAATAAAAAGCTGCCACTGAGCCTGTCAGTTGTCTCTTGACCAGCCTGAAGGAAGGAGCCCAGGATGAACTGCACATTGGTGAATAACAGTACTGGAGTTGAGCCGAAGGACTTGGCTTCCACCCCCCTAATCTTGGACTTGTGGGGGTGAGCAGCGGAGGGCTTGTTTGCCCTGCAAAGTGGACTGGACTTAATCTGGAATTGCAGCTTGCTGGAGTATCCAGCCCTGGACTTACCTTGATTTTGGTGAAGTAACCACTTTGATTTACTGCATTGATGCTGCAACCTCTGAACTGAGAATTATTTTTTGTTTGAATACTTTATTTTTCTCAAATAAACCTGTTTTGCTGTTGAAGAACTGTTGTCTGTGTCACTGCCGTTCGCCCCAATCGCTCACACAACCTATGGACTTAGAAGGACAGTCCCAAAAGTTGAGAAGGAATTTGGTTCTGCTGCTTGGCAGCCCATTAAAGTGAACTTTCACATGCAAGATGATCCTAAACCCTTGCCCACAACTGGACAGACAACTGACAACCTCAGAACATCACAGGAGATGCTACATGTTGCAAACCTCACAAGATTATCTCCAACAGTCAGGAGGTGATGAAAGACTTTCCCTCAGAAGATCAAGCTGTCAACTTAAAGGACATTAGTTCTGATATTCCTCCTATGCAACACAGCCTAGGCTTGCTATCCAGCAGGATACCTTTACATTCCAGGTGTCAATTTCTGAAAAACCTTTCACCAAACGTGGAGTCCTGTCTGTAGTGAACAGCATCTATGATGCCCTCGGATTTATAGCCCCAGCATTGGAGGCAAAGTACTGCTGTGACAGCTTACTACGGAGAACATAGACTGGGACACCCCTCTACCTCCTGAGAAACGGCAAAGGTGGGAGAAATGGAAGAGTTCCTTGAAAATATTGGAACAACTTCAGATCACACGCTGCTATGCTCCCAGCTCTATTTCTACTGCTGTCAGGAAAGAAGTCCACGTTTTCTCAATCGCATGCGTTGAAGCCATTGCCAAAGTAGCCTACTTGAAGGTCTTAGGAACCAATAGCAAACTACACTGTGAAGTTGTCCCAGAGAAGGCTAAGTTAACACCAAAACCAGCTCACACTGTGCCTAGACTTGAACTTTGTGTGGCCGTGCTAGCGGTAGCAATTGGGGGCCCGGAGTCTTTTTTCGACCAGTTACTGAACTTGTACTTCTCTTTTTCCGAGAAGATGCTACCTAAAAAGGACAAGCATCATCTAGCACAGACCATGGCAGGGAGCATACCCTTTGATTACCTGCTGTTGCACACAGGATACTTTCTTGCCTTTGAACATTGACTGTGCCCTACCACTTCTGTGGAACATTAGCATTAAGAGTTTCTTTCCCCTTGGATTGTTGGGTTTTTTGAGGCCTTGGCCTACAGCAGCCTAATCCGAAGAAGCGGTTTGAACCGCGAAGCGCAGGTGTTGTTCCCCCGCCGGCCCTGGTCTTCCTCCCCGGCTGCCTCTACTCTTATACTGGCTAAGTATCGTTCATTGAACTGATATATATGTGCCTTGTCTTTGATTGGTCTTTTTCAGCACTTTGCACTTTGTTTCTCTTGATCTTTTGACTTATGCACAATACGTTGATCTTTATTACTCTGAGTGTAAATATTCTATGCAATATAGGGTAAAATTAAATAAATTAATTATTCATTATTTATTATGTATTAAATTGGTTGCACTATTTTTTGTAGTACTTGTTGTCATATATATGTAGCACAATGAATTGTCTATTTGTGGAATTTGGATTAATTAATTATTAATTAGTGACTAATGATTGGTGATTTTTGGGTGGTAGATTTTGTGCCGGCACAAAAATTTTTTAAAAAAAATAGTTTAATGTATCGTATAGAATTTTGTTGTGGCATTTGAGTTTTGTTATTCTTAATGTATATATTTTTTGAATATATTTTTTGCACAATTGATATGATATATGTATGATACATGCTGGACATACATTATATATTTAAAACTTGACGTAGTAGCAGCTCTGTATTTTTATGGGTTATTTTGAGGAAGAATTTTGCTGGGGTTAGAGTGGGGGTGATTTTAAAGTGTCTTTATTGTTGGTTTTAAATGTCTGTTTGTGATAATATCTTGAAATAAATTTTTGCATATTGCTTATGGGTTGTGCTTCCTCATTGGTGGTTCCTGGGGGAATAATGTATCCCAGTCTTCACCTAATTGTGTAATCCGAAGAATGGGTTTTTCTTTTTTCTGTTTGGATTACCAGCATTTTTCTTGTTCGTCCATTAGTCTCAAGAACTTTGATCACAGTGACTTCTGGATTATGAGCAATCTTCAGGAACTTAGTCATCTTCATGTTTACAGTTATTTAAGAATGTTATGCCATTACATGTTTTCCTTCTTTTACAGGTTTCTGGATATACCATTGGTATATAAGTGAAAGGGAGTGGTTGAAGCACACCTGGTTAAATCAAAGTAATGGGGAGATTAAACATCTGAGTTAGTGTTCAGCCTGTCCCAAAATCTCTGTTCCACCCTTCAGAGAAACAGTACATGTAGGAAAAAAGAAAGGAGAGGCGAACAACTATAGTAAATATGCAAATAAAAACATCGAAATTTAATGAGGAGTTAGTGCACATGAATGCTGAGGTTTATACACAGTGAAAACTATAATACAAATAAAAGGGTGGGTAAAATACCCAAATTGACCGCTAGATGGTGCCAGAGTACAGCATACAGTGTTAACACACTATAGAGAGAAATGTCAGTTAATCATTTTATACATAGTCCAAAAATCAGGGATAACCAGAGTAAATAGTAGCATATGTTGAGAGTGTGAAGACACTCCTTAATCACAATGTGCACTACATCAGGTGTAAGAATACATCCATCACAGACACACACACACACACAGAAGGTGAAGCTGTCTTCAGGATCCACATTACTGCCATCTGGTGAGTCAGAATAAGAAATGTCCTTTCTGTGCCTAGACGGACAGATTAAAATTATGCAAGCGTCTTTAGAATTGCAATGTAGTGGTAACAGTAGTGCACAATTAGAGCGCAAAATTCCCAGGACCAAACTATTATTTTTTTCTCAACTGGTCCTTAAGTGCCTGGATTGGTGGACCGAGTTAGACATTTTGGGCAGAGGAGTCCATTGAGTCCTGGAACCCAGGGTCAAAGCCACAAACACAATTCTGTAAGACTCACCTGTAGAATTGTTTTTTCTGGAGATCCATTCCAGGCCATCCCCATTCTTCACGATAGGGTAATTCCTGCCCGGATTAAAGAATAGGAATAGAATAATCACCATAAAAAAGGCATCAAGGACATAATAAACCCCAAAAGAGGGCTGGTCGGACGGCCTGTAATGGATCTCCAGAAAAACCAATTCGACAGGTGAGTCTCACAGAATTGTGTTTTTTCTTTCAATCCATTTCAGGCCATCCCCATTCTTCACGATTGGGACTTCCAAAAGCAGTGCCTATATATGGGCAGGATCCCCAACGCGTAACAGCAGGTAGTTCATTTCACTACCGCCTGAAGAACCTTCCTAACAAAAACAGTGTCAGCTGAGGCCCCAACATCTACCTTGTAAAATTTGGTAAATGTATGAACTGAAGATCAGGTGGCAGCTTTAGAAACCTGTTCCACCGAGACCTGATGCTAAAAGGCCCAGGAAGCACCAATGGCCCTAGTGGAATGAGCTATGACCCGAAAAGGGGGCTCCTTACCCTTGGTAGAGTAGGCTCTTACTACTGCATGTCTAATCTACTTACTGATTTAGCTGGCGGAAGCCCCTTTCTTGGCCCTTCCGATATGACAAAAAGAAAATCCCACTTCCGGAAGGATTCTGTAGCAGCCATGTAATATCTTACGGCTCTAACTACATCCAAAGAATGAATATCCCTTTCCTTAGAATTAGCCGGAACTGGGCATAAGGAAGGTAGAAATACCTCCTCATTAAGGTGAAAAGGAGAAACGACCTTAGGTAAAATATCAGGCTTAAACCGAAAGACCACCTTATCTCTGTGTAACTCAAAATAAGGAGCCTTCATACATAAAGCAGCTAATTCCGAAATTCGACGCACAGAGGTGATTGCCACCAAGAAAATCACATAGAGCGTCAAAAATGTGATTAATCTGTGATTACTCACCTGTAGAGTTGGTATTATATGTATACAGCATGTCCTGTTCCAGAAGATATTCCTTACACTTGGGATATACTCCAGTAGATGGCGCTGGACTGCAGAGACAGAAAAGTGGCTCCTCCCGGCCCCATACACACCAGGGACCTCCCACACAATCCCCAGTATTAAAAAGCAGTTAGCAAGAGACCGGGAGAACTAAAACCATTATATGAAAATTTGAACATAAGAACAATCACCATAAAGAGGTAACTAAAGATAATGATAACAAGGGTGGGGTGGAACAGGACGTGCTGTATACATATAATACCAATTCTACTAGTAATCACAGAATTGTATTATTCTAAGTATTCAGCACGTCCTGTTCCAGAAGATATTCCTTACACTTGGGACATCCAATAGCAGTGTCCGTAAGGTAGGGTGGGATCCCCAAAAGTAACAGCAGACAGTTTAAACCACTGTTGCCTGCAGAACCTTGCGGCCAAAAGCAGCATCAGCTGAGACCCCAATATCAACCTTGTAAAACTTTTAAAATGTATGAACAGAAGACCAAGCAGTGGCCTTGCAAACTTGTTCAAAAGAAGCTTGGTGCTGAAAAGCCCAAGAGGCACCAATAGCACGAGTAGAATGAGCAGTAAGGCGTATCCACTTGCTGATAGTGGACTTAGCCGGAGCCAGACCTTTCTTAGGTCCAGACGGAAGCACAAAAAGAGCTCAATCAGTCTTCCTGAAGGGTTCAGTAGCCACCAAATAGAACTTCAGAGTTCTGACTACGTCCAAAGAATGCAGGGTTAATAGGGTTAATAGGATTAGGACATAGAGAAGGCAAAACAATGTCCTGATTGAGATGAAAGGCAGAAACAACCTTAGGCAGAAAATCTGGCTTAAAACGAAACACCACCTTGTCCTGGTGTCTCTCAAAATAAGGAGGCTTGATGGAAAGTGCCGCCAACTCAGAAACACGCCTAACAGACGTGATAGCCACCAAAAAGACCACCTTAAGCGTAAGAATGGACAAAGGAGCCCCTTGCAAGGGCTCAAAGGGAGACCCCTGCAGGGCAGATAAGACCAAGTTCAAGTCCCAGACTGGTAACATAGGCTTACGTGGGGGACGCACGTGAGTGACCCCCTGGAAAAAGGTCTTGACCAGGGGATGCTGAGCAAAGGATCTTTGGAAAAAAATTGCCAAAGCAGACACATGGCCTTTCAGAGTACTGAGCTGAAGATTTAGATCCAAACCATGTTGGAGAAACTCCAGAATCCTAGGAATAGAAAACACACGACAGGGAAGCGAGTGGGACTCTAGATATATATAATAGATGGAAGAAGAGGAACTCTTCCTAGCCCTGATCATAGTATTCACAACCGAGGCAGGCAGCCCTTTTTCCATCAAGATGGAGGTTTCAACAGCCAGGCCGTCAAAGCCAGCGTTTGTAAATTGGGGTGGCGTAGGTGTTCCTGAGTGAGCAGATCTGGAGGGCGTGCTGATCTACTGCCAACTGCTTCTTGGCCAACAGGGGGCCACCAGGATGGTTGGCACCCCCTCCTGAACTATCTTGCGCAGCACCCTGCCCAGCAGTGGAAACGGGGGAAACACATACAGGAGCTGGAACCTCGTCCAAGACATTGCCAGGACATCCGTGACCAAGGCCAGAGGATCCTGGGACAGAGAGACAAAGACTGGAAGCTTGTGATTGTGACGAGACGCAAATAGATCCACATCCGGCTGACCCCAGCGGTGGAATAGGGAGCAAAACACCCTGCTGCTGAGGGACCACTGTCCCAGACGAGAGGTTCCCCTGCTCAGAGAGTCTGCCTCCAGATTCTCCACCCCCGGGATGTACACAGCTGAGATGCAGGGAACATTTTCCTCCGCCTAGGACAGTATCAGGGACACTTCCTTTAAGGCCCGTTTGCTCCAGGTCCCTCCCTGATGATTGATGTAGGCAACCGCCGTCTGGTTGTCCAAGCGGACCTGAACAGCCTGACCTCTCAGGTGTGGGGTTAAGTGTGCGAGAACCAACCTGATTGCCCTCAATTCCAGAACGTTGATAGGGGCATGGGCCTCCTGAGGGCCCCACTGACCCTGGAATTTCAGGGACTTCCAGAATCCCCCCCAACCTGTCAGACTGGCATCCGTGGTGACAGTCTCCCAGCAGGGGGCCAGAAAGGACCTGCCCCCAGCAGGTTTCCTGAGACCAGCCACCACACTAGAGACCGCCTGACCTGAGGGGACAAGACAAACACCTGATCCAGGGACACAGGGTCCCAATCCCATACTGACAAGAGGTGAAGCTGAAGAGGCCTCATGTGGAACTGAGCATATGGAACCGCCTCGAAGCAGGACACCATCAGGCCCACCAGCTGCATTCCCTGCCTGATGGATGGATGGGGACAAGACAGCAGGAGCTGAACTCTCTCTTGAAGGACCTCCACCTTCTGTTGAGAAAGAAAGATATTGACCTGAGCTGAATCCAGAATCATGCCCAGAAAATACTTCACCATGGAAGGAGACAGGGAGGATTGATCAACCAGCCGAATGACTCCAGTGTGGACACCACCCTCTGAGTGTCCAGCTCTGCCTGATGGAAGGACTGAGAAGCGATAAGCATGTCGTCCAGGTAGGGAAGAATTCAAATGTCCTGAGATCTCAGCAGGGCCATTACACCTGCCAGCACCCTGGTGAATACCCTGGGGGCCAAGGTGAGGCCGAAGGGCAAGGCCACAAACTGGTAGTGCTGATCCTCCAGAGCGAACCTGAGGAACCTCTGATGACCTGGAAAAATAGGAATGTGAGGGCAAGCATCCTTGATGTCTACAGAGGTCATTAAGTCCCCTGGGAGTAGGAAAGTCACAGCTGAGCGCAGAGTCTCCATGCGAAAGTGTCTGAATCTGACAAACTTGTTGAGAAGATTTAAATCCAGGATAGGTCTGATGGACCGGTCTTTTTTGGGCACAATGAAAAGATTGGAATAATAGCCTTTGACCCTTTCCTTCAAGGGCACCCGGCAGATGACACCTAGGTCTAGAAGGCCTTGGACAGCCAGGGAGAGACACTGAGCGGACAAAGGGCTGTGAGCTAAACGAGACTTGATGAATCTTGGGGGCAGCCAGGCTGCAAACTCTATCTTGTAACCGGAGGAAACTACCTCCTGAATCCACTGGTCTGAGACATGACGCCTCCAGACGTGAGCCAAGAGCCGAAGCCGTCCCCCCACCCGGATGGGTGAGGGCGCCCCTTCATGCCTGAGGGGCTTTTGGGGGAGGACTTAGTCTTGGGACCCCAGTGGGGGCCAGGGCGGCCACTTCCTCTGCCCCTGCCCCAAAAATCTCCACGGGCTCCAGCAAGGGAAGCTCCCTGTCCAATTCTGGAGCCCCTGAAGGAAGGAGAAAAGGCACCTGAACCCCGAAAGGACCGGGGCTGCCTTCTACGCTGAGGTAACTTGCCACCTTTAGCAAACAAGTCCAAACGTTCCCCAAAGAGGCGCAGCCCCTTGAAGGGAAACCCAGTGAGAGCCTTTTTGGCAGCGTTGTCTGCTGCCCACTGGTGCAGCCAGACTGAGCGGCGTATCGCCACTAACAAGGCAGATGCCCTGCCACACATTCTAATGGTATCATCCAGAGCAGAGAGAACATATGCAACAAATTCCTCACAACGCAGAAGAGCTCTATACTCTTCACTACCAGCATCATCAGGGGCCCCATCTAAAAGACCCCTGAGCAGGCATTTAATAGCAACAGTCGTGATAGCAAAGGCACAGACCGGACGGAGCGTGGTCCCAACACAGGCAAAGTCTTGGCAAGCCAGCTCATCCATGCGCCTGTCTTCCCCATCCCTCAGTGTAGTAGTGTCAGGGGAATACTGGAAACTGGAGCATCCACCTCTGGAGGAAATGACCAACGTTTAACCATCTCAGCAGGAAAGGGATACCTCTTATCCCAACTCTTAGGTACCCCGGGAAGCCGGCTAGGCCATTTCCACTCCTTGAGAATCAGATTATTAAAGTGAGTTTGTTCAGGAAACTCCAAACGTGGCTTAACAGTATGAAACAGCTCCCCCTGCTGCCGCAGGGCCACGGCAGGAGGTGAGATACAGAGCACTTCAAAAATGTGAGCCAAAAGTCTGTCAGTATCATCTGAAGCCCATGGGTCAGATCCAGACTCAGCATAACCCCTAGGCTGATCCTCAGATGATTCTGAATCCCATAGCTTCCATAGGAAAGAGAGTAACACCGGGTGCCAGATGCCGCCGCTTAGCAGGAGCCTTATGTGGACCAAACCCAGCAATATGACTTTCAATGCTGGCTACCTGGGTAGCCAAATCAGGTTGAGACTCCTCACTGGTATGCACCTCACTAGGAGTCAGATGTAAGCGTGGAGGGGTAGGCGAAGCCAGAGGGGGCGCAGCACTAGGCCCAGCCGCAGATAACCCAGACTGCAGCGCATGTACCTGCTGGGCGCAGGGTACACACACCCTGACATCATCACTTATAGGGGATACCCCACACGCCACACACAGCCGGGCTTGTCCCGAAGGAACCCCGAGCACATTATCCTGAGAAGCCTCCATATGGTGATCACGGCACAACAGGCCAATAGGGATTGACGCTAATAAAAGCAACCCGGGATGCCCCAATAACCTGCTAGGGAAGTGGGAGTAGTGGTATGAAATAGCCCTCCAATAAGAGCTAACACTAAATAGAGGGGATAGGACCGGGAGAAACCACAAAGTTTGACCCGCCTGCAAGACATAAGAAAAAGATCTCATAAGCGATATGCAATACAGATAATATACATAAAATCAGCCCGCAGGGCTACGATAGGGAGACGCCAGGCACACGCAGCAGAGAACTAAAATGGCGCCCGCATATACCTCGAGGGGCGGGCCGCGGAGACAGTGATGCAGAACGCGTCAGCCGCAAGGGCCGCCCCCCCCCCGAAGAGCGCAAAAGCGCACCCACCTGACAAGGCCAGCCAATGATGGCCCAGCAGTGCCTGAGGCGATATCTACAAGGGAAAGCGAGGGGGGAAGGGATGGCCAGCCTAAAGGGAGCCAACTGCGGGGACAGGGGGCGAGGGGCATAAAGTGCGGGAGGGGCATCCCATAAGGCTCACCATGGGCCTATACCGCCTACCCTTTGGTGGGGGACTGCGGTTGGAGCAGCGCTCCTTAGCACCTGACAGCGGTGCTGCCTACCTTCACCCAAACCAGAGCAGCCTGAGCTGGGAGGCAATAAAAGGAAACGGGTGGGAATAGTGCTACAGGGCCGCAGGCTAATAGCCCCGCTCACCTGCAAGTAGAGTGAGCCATCTTCTAGTCAGCGCAGCCAGGACTGCAGAGAAGAACTGGGGATTTTGTGGGAGGACCCTGGTATATATGGGGCCGGGAGGGGCAACTTTTCTGTCTCTGCAGTCCAGCACCATCTACTGGAGTATATCCCAAGTGTAAGGAATATCTTCTGGAACAGGACGTGTTGTATACTTATATACTCAATAGAGCATCAATCAAGGGTTTGAAGGGAGCACCCTGGAGAGCAGATAGCACCAGATTTAAGTCCCACACCGGTAAAATTGGCCTGCGCGGTGGTTGCACATAAGTGACTCCCTGAAAGAAGGTTTTGAGGAGTCTATTGTCAGCGATAGACCTCTGGAAAAAATAGATAAGGCTGAGACATGACCCTGGAGGCCCAACTCGAAATCGTTCTGCAGAAACAGAAAATCTCCTGCAAGAAAACTTCCTGGCCTCACACCAAGAAATGAAGGCCCGCCAGACCCTGTAATATATCATGGAAGATGTCTTCTTCCGGGCCTGAATCTTGGTATGAATAACCTTAGCGGATAAACCCCTCTCTGTCAGGATCGAGGTTTCAATAGCCAGGCCGTCCAAAGCCAGCATCTGTAAATTCAGATGCCGAAGAGACCCCTGTCTGAGAAGCTCTGAATCGTCAGGTGCCAGTGATCTATCGACATCCTTACTATGTCTGAAAACCAGCTTCTCCTTGGCCAGCGAGGAGCCACCAGGATGGTTGGTACTCCCTCCTGAGCAACTTTCCTTAGTACTCAACCCAGGAGTGGAAATGTAGAAAATGCATACAGTAGATTGAACCCTGTCCATGGGGTTGTCAGAGCGTCTGTTGCTATGGCACAGGGTCTCATGAGAGGGATACAAACCTCAGAAGTGATTGTGTCTGAATGCAAAAAGATCCACATCTGGACGACCCCAACGGAGACACAGGGCTTGAAAGACCTTCTGCCTGAGAGATTACTCCCCTAGACGCAGAGACCCCCTGCTCAGGGAGTCTGCCTCCTGGTTCTCTACCCCTGGTATGTAAACTGCCGAGATGCAGGGAACATTCTCCTCTGCCCAAACCAGAATCCGACTTACTTCCCTTAGGGTTCTTTTGTTCCGTGTACCCCCTCGTGGTTGATGTAGGCTACTGCCGCCCGATTGTCCGAGTGGACCTGCACAGCATGCCCCTTTAAACTGGGGGTCAGATGTTGGAGTACTAGCCAAACTGCTCTCAATTCTAAGAGGTTTATGGGTAAGTGATTCTCTCTCGGACCCCATTGTCCCTGGATCCTCTGGATCTGCCAGATGCCACCCCAGCCTGTAAGACTGGCATCCGTGGTGACGATCTCCCAATGAGGAGTCAGAAAGGACTTGCCTACTTATAAATGTAGGGGATCCAACCACCACAGGAGGGATTGCCTACCCGAGGGGGACAGAACAAACATCTGGTCCAGAGATTCCGGTGCCCGATCCCAGATAGATAACAGATTAATCTGAAGAGGCCTCATGTGAAACTGGGCAAAGGGTACTGCTTTGAAGCAGGCCACCATTAGACCCACCGGTCTCATCCCTAGGCGAAACCATTGGCTTCTGACAAGCCAGAAAAGTCTCTACTTGCGTCCGGAGCAGCAAGACCTTCTGTTCCGGCAGAAGGACTCTGGCCGAACCCGTGTCCATAGGCATCCCCAGAAAAGATCTTACTGTCGACGGGGTGATATGCGTCTTTGGGTAGTTGATCACCCAACCAAACATCTCCGGGTTTCTCTCTCGGTCTCCTGAAGGGACGGGGCCGAGATCAAAAGATAGTCCAAGTATGGGATTATGCGAATCCCCTGACCCCTCAGGATGGCCATGAGACCCGACAACACCTTGGTGAACACCCTGGGAGCCGAGGATATGCCGAAGGGAAGAGCCACAAACTGGAAATGTTAAAATCAAATTTTAAAAACCTCTGATGCCCCGAAAAAATAGGGATGTGGAGATATGTATCCCTTATGTCCACCGTGGTCATGAAATCGCCGGGCTGAAGCGACCTCACAGCTGATCTTAAAGTTTCCATGTGGAAATGTCTCAACCTTATGAACCTATTGAGACCCTTTAGGTCTAGGATTAGTCGTACCGATCCATCCTTCTTGGGGATCGTGAACAGTTTGGAGTAGAGTCCTTGATCTTCTTCCTGAGGGGTACTTGACAAATTACCCCTGTCCGCAGGAGATGCAGAACATAGGCTCTCAAGGCTTCTGGGGTTCAGGCTTAGGGATGCCCTTGACCAAAGGAACCTTGTGGGTGGTCTGGCTGCAAGCTCGATCTTGTAGCCTGAAGACACCCCCTCCTGAATCCAAAGATCCGAAACGTGGTGCCTTCAGATCGGAGCAAACTGCAGGTGCCCCCTCATGCCTGAGAGGATTTAGCTGGAGGCTTGGGCTTTGTTCCCCAAGCAGCACTGGGCCTATTCCGGGCCCAACCTCTGCCCCAAAAATCCCTGCGGGAACTTGAAAAAGAGGATCCTCTTCAACTCCAAAAGGACCGGTATGAGGGCTTCCAAAAGGACGAGTAGGCCTCCTTCTCTAAGGGAGCTTGCCATCCTTGACCATAAGGTCCAGCCGCTCCCCAAAAAGCTGGCTACCCAAAAAGGGCAAATCCGTAAGAGATTTCTTGGCGGCAGCATCAGCCGACCACTGCTTCAGCCATAGAGAACGGCGTAATGCAATAAGCAGAGACGAGGTTCTGGCAACTAGCCTGACCACATCATCCATGGCAGTGATAACAAAGCTAATAAAACCTAAGCAGGCTCTAAACTCCTTGGAATCTTGAGCCTGTCTGCGAAGACTTAGCCCTGGCCAACAACTGCTTTACTTTTTCCTTATAGCCCAGGAGATGATCGCAGTGGCACACGCAGGGCGTAAGAGCGAACCCACCATGGCAAAGGCATGGCGAGCCAACTGATCCATTCATCTCTCCGTAGGATCTCTTAAAGAAGCATTATCAGCCGACGGCATGATAGTGGTGTTGGACAGGCCCGAAACGGGAGGGTCCACATCAGGAGGAAGCGACCATAATTTAATCATATCCGAAGGGACCGAAGGCAGTTTGTTAGGTTTTTCTCATTCCTTTAGCACTATTCTGGAAAAATGTGGTTGTTCAGGAAAAAGCCGCCTCTGCCTCTCGGGCCTAAACAGATCATCCTTCCTCCTTTTGGCCACCTTAGGAGGGGCAATGTGTAAAGTTTTGAAAGTAAGCTTTCTGTTTCATCTGGGAGCAAAGAATCCTCACCAGATGAAAAAATGATAGAATTACTGTCCTCCTCACAGGAGAGTAACTCACTTTCTGAGAGTGGTTCTTCAACCGACTCATCTTCCTCCTCGGAACCAAAAGAGTCAAAATAATCCTCTTGCGAATAAGCGGGTTCCAAATGTCTCTTCATACCAGAGACCTTTTTAGGGGCTACCAATAAGAGCTGTTTCTCCAGGCTAGCCAATCTATGAGCCAAATCTGATTGTGCCCCACTGCCTTCCTCCCCCCTCCCTATGGGCTGACTGGGGAGGCTGAGCTTCAGAAGGGACCAAATTTAACACAGGACTAGGTACTGAAGCAATAGCCCTATTATGGTCAGAAACAATACCTCTGGCGCAAGCGGAACAAACCGTGCTGAAACCGCCCAGGGGATTTCGCTTGCACAAAGGGCAGAGTCTGTCTTGCCCAAGTGGGATACCCGACTCACTATCCCCTGATGCCTCCATCATGGTGATTTTTACAAAGTAAAAGTCCTAACCCTATAGCCAATCCCCCCAAAAGGGGAGGAACCACAACCCTAACAACCTTCTTCCCACAATCTAAGAAACCAAAAAAGAGAAAAAACATTTTATTACATTTTTCTTTTTTCAAACAGCATAAAATAATGACTATAACCATAGAATGACATAACAATAACACAATAAAACAATACAAAAAGATATAACCAATGATCCACTTACCTCTCTGTGGGGAAGCAGGCAACGAAAGCTGTGATCCTGGCCGCAGCCGCCAGAGCCCCCGGGGTTGCTGGCTACAGAAGTATATAGGCGGAGGAGCTCTCTGCTGTCTCAATCAATGCAGGAGAGAGTGAAAGTGAAAGCCGGAAAGCCTTACAAGCGCTTCCGCCCCCCGCTCCGCCCCAGTCATGACGTCACAACACAAAACACGCCCCTTAACCCTTTTGTTGCCAAGCACGTAACACCTACGTGCTGGCTTGGCTGGGCCTTAAGTGCCAAGCCCGTAGGTGTTACGTGCTTGACTTTCCTCGCTTCTAGTTTAAAAAATAAAAATCAAAAATACTCACCTGACCCCTTGTTGGATCCGGCCGGGTCTCCTCTTTAATTTGGTGCCATCCGATCCCCCGTGGGGGGTCGGATGGCTCCAGGAGAGCCCCCGGAATAGGCCGCCCCCCCCCCCGCTTCTGCAGCAGCAGCTGCTAACTGTAAAAAAAAAAAAAAAATAAAAATGACATTCACTTACCTGTGTGTGCGCTGGCTCCCGCTGTCCCTCCTCTTCACCTGGGGGGCCTCCGATCCCCCCCCAGGACTTACCGATCTTCAGGAGAGAGCCTGGGAGGCTCTCTCCTCTCTTCTTCACGATGGTGGCCGCCATCTTGCCTCTAAGCCCCGCCCCCTTGGGGGCGGGGCTTATGACGTCATCCCGGTCCCGATCACCGGCTTCAGCTTTCTCAGCTTCTCAGATGCCGGTGATCGGTGCCCTGGAAGGAGGTGACAGGAGATCCTCTGATCTCCTGCCTTCTCCTTCTCTGGATGCCGATCACAGGCATCTGTCAGCTGAGCGGCGAGGGACAAGAGCTTGCAATCGAAGGTAAGTACAGTTAAAAAAATTTTTTTTTTTTTGAATAAAATACTTTTTATTATTGTGTGGTGGTTTTTTTTCACATTAACTCTTTGTGAGCTGGTAAGGGGTCCATGAGACCCCTTATACCAGTTCACAAGGCTGGGGGGGTGGCAAGTCACCTGCCCTAGCGGGTGGCTTGCCATTGACCCCCGCACCCCCATTACCTGCCTCCCCAAAGGCCAGGGGGGGGCAGAAGAGCCCGGGCCCACATAGGCTATGTGGGCTCGTAGGCTGCAGGGTGGGGGGGCCACCAAAGCTGGCCCCCCCACTCTGTGCCTACAAGCCCCCATAGCTGGTCCCGGGCTGGTTACTTTGGGTAAGGGGGACCCCACGTCATTTTTTTTTTTGGATTTTTAAGGGTTTTTAACCCTTAAAAATCCAAAAAAAAATGGGGTCCCCCTCCCCGGGAAGGGGGACCCTATGTCATTTTTTTTTTTTAATTAACCATTTGTCATCCAGCAGCTATAAAAGGCTTCTGGGCAGGAAAGGGTGTCTACCTATACATATGTGGTATCGCTGTAACCGGGAGAAATTGGGGTTTCTCACGCAATAAGATTTTATTGACAAACTTACATTTTTTATTACAAAAAAACTCTACAAATTGTAAAAAAATATATTTTTTTTAATTTTTTTCACACATTTCACCCAAAAATGTTGAGAATACACCTAAAAAATACAAACAAGACATTTCATGTTAAAGCCCAGACTCTGTTGAAAAAAACAATATATAATTTTCCTGGGAAATCCCTGGAAATCCTTTCAAAAATGACAGTTGAACATGTGTAGCGCGAAAGAGTGAAACTCAGTCTGGCAACAGGGAGTGGGAAATGCTGCAGGTAGGCTGGCAGCGAAAGGGTTAAAGCAAAAGGCGTGAAATTTAAAGTTTGAAACATGAAAAGTAAAAACACATGTGGGAAGAAGGGAGGGTAGTATACAAAAATATACACAGTTCCCCAGCAGGTACACCAGACAAAAACCTGCGGCTGACTTGCTTTTCAAAAAAAGCCCGTGGCCCCCGAGCGTATAACACTCTGAAAAGCACCCCAGACCCCGGCGCTTCACCTTACCTTCACGGACCTCACACAGCAAAAGCTGGGGAGGCAAAAAATACAATTCTGTGATTACTCACCTGTAGAATTGGTATTATGAGTATACAGTACGTCCTGCTCCAAATCTAATACTTACAGTTGAGATACACTCCGCCATATGGCGCTGGACTGCAGAGACATCGAAAATAGGCTCCTCCCGGCCCCTCAAATACCCAGGGGACCTCCCACAAATCCCCAGCATTGAAAAGCAGTTAATGAGAAGACGGGAGAATTAAACAATCCAAACTATCAACTATAACAATGGTAACAGTCGCCATACAGGGGATCCAAGAAAATCCAACCAAGGGTGGGTTGGAGCAGGACGTACTGTATACTCATAATACCAATTCTACAGGTGAGTAATCACAGAATTGTATTATTCTTAGTATGCAGTATGTCCTGCTCCAAATCTAATACTTACAGTTGGGACATCCAATAGCAGTGTCCATAAAGTAGGGTGGGATCCCCAAGAAAAATCAGCAGCAGACCGTTTAAACCACTGCCGCCTGCAGAACCTTTCGGCCAAAAGCAGCATCAGCTGAGGCCCTAACATCAACCTTGTAAAACTTTGAAAAGGTATGAACAGAAGACCAAGTAGCGGCCTTGCAAACTTGTTCAACAGAAGCCTGGTGCTGAAAAGCCCAAGAGGCACCAATAGCACGAGTGGAATGAACAGTAAGGCGGAAGGGAGGATTCTTCCCCTTAGCAGAGTAGGCCTGAATAACAGCCTGACGAATCCACTTGCTGATAGTAGATTTGGCAGGAGCCAAACCCTTCCTAGGACCAGAAGGGACCACAAAAAGAGCATCAGTTTTCCTGAAAAGGTGCAGTAGCCACCAGATAGTACATCAGACACCTAACCACATCCAAAGAGTGCAAAACCCTCTCCTTAGCATTGCTAGGATTAGGGCACAAAGAAGGAAAAACAATATCCTGATTCAAATGAAGGGCAGAAGTCAGGTCTGAAAAGAAACACCACCTTGTCCTGGTGTCTCTCATAGTAGGGGGCTGAATGGAAAACGCCACCAACTCAGAACACATGCCTGACAGAAGTGATAGCCACCAGAAATACAACCTTGAGCGTAAGAATGGCCAAGGCAGCATCCTGCACAGGTTCAAAGGGAGCACCCTGCAAGGCTGACAGAACCAAGTTCAGATCCCAAGCAGGCACCATAGGCTTACGTGGGGGCGCACATGAGTGACCCCCTGGAAAAAAGTCCTGATCAGAGAGTACTGAGCAAAGGACTTCTGGAAGAAAATAGCCAGGGCAGAAACCTGACACTGAGTACTGAGTTGGAGCCCCATCTCCAACCCATGCTGCAGGAACTCCAGAATCCTGGGAATAGAGAACACACGACAGGGAAGAGCCTTAGATTCACACCAGTCAATGTAGGCACGCCAAACCCTGTAATAAATGGAAGAGGAAGACTTCTTCCTAGCTTTAATCCAAGCACCAACAACCGAGGAAGACAGCCCCTTCTCCATCAAGATGAAGGTTTCAGCAGCCAAGCCGTCAAAGCCAGAGTTTGTAAATTGGGATGGCGTAGTGAGCCCTGAGTGATCAGATCTGGCACCAAGGGCAGAGCGTACTACTGCCAGCTGTACCACATCTGCGAACCACACTCTTCTTGGCCACCTGGGGGCAACCACAATTGCAGGCACCCTTTCCAGAAAAATCTTGCGCAGAACCCTGCCCAGCAGGGGGATTGGAGGGAAGACATACAGGAACTGAAAGCCTTGACATGACATTGCTAGCGCATCCGAGGTCAAGGCCAGAGGATCCTGGGACAGAGAGACAAAAGCTGGAAGCTTGTGATTGTGGCAGGACGCAAACAGATCCACATCTGGTTGGCCCCAACGGTGACACAGGGATTGAAACACCCTGCTGCATAGGGACCATTCTCCCTGGCGAGAGGTCCCCCTGCTCAGAGAGTCCGCCAGGCGATTTTCCATCCCCGGGATGTACACAGCTGATATGCAGGGAACATTGGCCTCCGCCCAAGTCAGGATCAGAGACACTTCCTGGAGGGTCCCCTTGCACCGGATCCCTCCCTGATGATTGATGTAGGCAACTGCCGTCTGGTTGTCCGAGCGCACCTGAACAGGCAGGCCCCGAAGGTGAGTTGTCAAGTGCGCCAGAACTAGCCTGATCGCCCGCAGTTCCAAGGCATTGATAGGTGTGTGGGCCTCCTGAGGGCCCCACCTCCCCTGGAACCGCAGGGATTTCCAGAAACCCCCCCAACCTGACAGACTGGCATCCGTGGTGACAGTCTCCCAGGAAGGGGCAAGAAAGGATCTGCCCCCCAACAGGTTCCTTGAGTCCATCCACCACGAGAGGGATCTCCTGACCAGGGGGGAGAGCACACAGACCCTGTCCAGGGACACTGGGTCCTTGTCCCATACTGACAATAGGTGAAGCTGCAGGGGCCTCAAGTGGAACTGAGCATAAGGGACCGCTTCGAAGCATGCCACCATCAGGCCCACCAACTGCATCCCCTGCCTGATGGAGGGATGGGGACAAGCTAGGAGGGACTGAGCCTGTGCAATCAGACTGTCCACCTCCTGTTGAGGAAGGAAGATCCTTGCCTGAACTGTATCCAGAATCATTCCTAGGAATGGAGTTACCAAGGAAGGGGACAGTGAGGACTTGGGGTGGTTTATCACCCATCCAAATGACTCCAGAGTGGACACCACCAGCTGAGTATCCAACTCTGCCTGATGTAGAGACTGGGAAGTGATGAGAATGTCGTCCAGATAGGGAAGCACGCGAATGCCCTGACATCTGAGCAGAGACATCACGCCAGCCATCACCTTGGTGAACACCCTGGGAGCTGAAGTGAGGCCGAAGGGAAAGGCCACAAACTGGTAGTGTTGATCCATCAGAGCAAACCTGAGGAACCTTTGATGACCTGGGAACACAGGAATATGAAGGTAAGCATCTTTGATGTCCACAGAAGTCATGAAATCCCCTGGGCGCAGGGAGTGCAGAGTTTCAATGCGAAAGCGCCTGCCCCTGACAAACTTATGGAGGGTCTTCAAGTCCAGGATGGGCCTGACTGAACCATCTTTTATGGGTACTGTGAATAGGTTGGAATAAAAGCCCTTGCCTTTTTCTCTTAAGGGGACCTGGCAGATGACCCCCAGCTCCAGGAGGCCTTGCACTGCACTAGCTCCTGAGCTGACACAGGGTCCTGAGGAATCCGGGATCTGATGAATCTTGGAGGGGGATCGACGGCAAACTCCAAGTTGTAACCGGAGGACACTACCTCCTGAATCCACCGGTCTGAGACATGAAGCCTCCAGACGTGAGCGAAGTGCTGCAGCCTTCCCCCCACCCGGATGGGTGAGGGCGCCCCATCACGCCTGAGGGGGCTTGGGAGAGGATTTTGCTTTGGGACCCCAGGAGGAGCCAGGATGTCCACGTCCTCTGCCCCTACCCCAGAAATCTCCCCGGGCCCCAGGAAAGGAAACCCCCCTTCCCTGTCTTGCACCACGGTAAGGGGAGGAGAAGGAACCCTGACCCCAAAAGGGC
This sequence comes from Gastrophryne carolinensis, assembly GCA_027917425.1. Classification (NCBI taxonomy): domain Eukaryota; kingdom Metazoa; phylum Chordata; class Amphibia; order Anura; family Microhylidae; genus Gastrophryne; species Gastrophryne carolinensis. Next base: position 89,364,587 of record CM051241.1, read on the forward strand.
CGAGATCGCCGCCTGCGCTGGGGTAACCTGCCTCCCTTAGAAAAAAGGTCCAGGTGATCCCGAAACAGGCGTAGTCCTTTAAAGTGAAACCCAGTGAGGGCCTTCTTGGCAGCGTTGTCAGCAGCCCACTGGCGCAATCAAACCGAGCGGCGTATAGCCACCACAAGGGCAGAAGTTCTGGCACACATTCTGATGGTGTCATCCAATGCTGAGAGGACAAATTTACAAAAATAGCACAACTGGAGAGTGCATTAAACACCTCACAAGGCAAATCATCAGGGGCACTATCAAGCATATTTCTGATAAGGGTTCCAGTGGCCACAGCAGTAATGGCAGAGGCACAGACTGGGCGCAGCGCCGTCCCTGCACCAGCAAAGGTGTGAGATGCCAGCTGGTCAATGCGCCGGTCCTCAGCATCCCGCAGGGTAGTAAGAGTCAGGGGAATGCATGACAGAGGTGTTAGATAGCCCTAGGATCGGGGCATCCACCTCGGGGGGGGGGGATGACCAACATTTAACCACCTCAGCCGGAAAGAGATACTTCCTATCCCAACCTTTTGGAACCCCGGGAAGTTTACTGAGGCTCTCCCATTCCTTGAGCACAAGGTTATGGAAATGTGCCTGCTTGGGAAATTCCAAACTCCAGTGATCGGGAAATTCCAAATTCCAGTGATTTTGCTGTATGGAAAAGCTCCCCTCTTTGCCTGGGAGCCGCAACAGGGAGAGAGATGGACAGAATCTCAAAAATCTGGGTCAATAATCTGTCAGTGTCATCCGGGGCCCAGGGGTCAGAGCCAGAATCGTCATGACCCCTTGGTCTCTCATTAGATGAGCCTGAATCAGAAAAGAGCTCCCCTTCATCAGACGGGGTATAGCCACAAAGATTCCAAAACTCCTCAGTTCTCATAGGATAAAACAGTGACATTAGGCATCAAGTGCCGCTTCTTAGCAGGGGCCTTACGCGCTAAGGACTTAGCAATCAACTGCTCAACAGTAGCCAGTCTAGAAGACACATCAGGCTGAGAATCCCCACTAGTATGCAACTCAGCAGGAGTGAGATTTAAGCTTGGGGGGGTAGGCGAAGTGAAACGAGGTGCAGCCACTGGCAGGCCAGATTACAATGCAAGCACCTGCTCAGCACAGGGTACACAGACCCGCACCTTGTCAGCGTCAGCATGATGCTGCCCACACGCTACACACAGCCGGTCTTGTCCCGAAGGGACCCGGTCACAATATCCTGGGATGCCTCCATATGGTGATTATAGCGGCGCTATACGCCGATAGGGAATAACGCTATATAGCAACCCCGGATGCCCCAATAACCCGCTAGGGAAGTGGGAGTATTATCTTTACAAAGCCTACAAGTTATATACTAATACAGGGCCGGGAGAAGCCAAAAGGGTTCGCCTTGCCTGAAAGACATAAGCAGACAAGACCTGTAAGCACACAGTAACAAAAAGTGAAAGATATAAAGCCGCCCGTGAGGGCACTTACGGACCGCGGTAGGTAGGGGTCCGTCGCGCATGGGCCAAAGGCAGGATAAGATGGCGTCAGTGTACCTTGAGGGGCGGACCGATATCAGCGATGACGCGGAGCGCACCATAGACGGGCCCCGCTAACCCCCCCCCCCCCCGAAGAGCGCAAAGCCAGAACGTGCAAGCAGCCAATGATGGCGCACCACCGCCTGAGGTAATGCCGCCACCAAGCGCGAAACCAAGTCAGCGCGTGGCGGCGGCAATTTTATAAAAGACAGTAAAGACAAGCCAGCGCGGCGTCTGACACAAGACTAAACAGAATGGAAAAAAGGTGTAAAACACAGAATACATAGCGTACATATTTACACCCCCCCCCCCTTTTCCCCCGAAGACTACAAGGAGGATGAGGGAGGACAGCGGCCACTTAAACAGGGCCCACCGATGGGCAGGGGCAAGGGGGCCCAATGCGGGAGGGGCATCCATAGAGGCTCACCATAAGCCTGAACCGCCTACCCTTTGGTGGGGGATTGCGGTGGAGCAGCGCTCCTAAGCACCTAACAGCGGTGCTGCCTACCTTCACCCGACCAGCGCAGCCAAGGCTGGGAGGCATATTACTAGTGGAATGGGTGGGAATAGTCCTACAGGGCCGCGGGATAATAGCCCCGCTCACCTGCGAGTAGAGAGCCATTTCTTGTCCTTTGCAGCCAGACTGCAGAGAAATTCTGGGGATTTGTGGGAGGTCCCCGGGTATTTGAGGGGCCGGGAGGAGACTATTTTCGATGTCTCTGCAGTCCAGCGCCATCTGGCGGAGTATATCCCAACTGTAAGTATTAGATTTGGAGCAGGACATTCTGTATACTAAGAATATGGGTCAGGGGGATCCATGGGAATAAGGTCGTGCAGGAAGCCGACAGGGTGTATCCCCCGCTTGCTGCCAATACCTAACCTTGAGAGAGAAATCCAAGCGATCTTCACAGTTCAATCCAACTGCAAGAATGAAACTGGTTTGGTTAGAGGCAGCTGCTTACTTATAGGGCCGGGAGGAGCCACACCTTTAATCTTGCAGTCCACGCCCTCCGGGCAGGAATTACCCAATCGTGAAGAATGGGGACGGCCTGGAATGGATTGAAAGAAAAAGATGCCAGCAGTTATGGTTGGGGGCAAGGACATCAGGGAGTGATCGGGGACATAATCCCCACAGCAAGCTTTACTCTCCTCCAATCACAGAGGCCTCCTAGCAGTGTGAAAAACACAGAGGCAAGCCAGTTGCCAGGTGAAGGACTATCATGTATTCATGTATCAAGTATTTGGACAGCATGACTGTAGTTGAGCATATCAACCATCAAGGTGGCCAAAAATCTAATGTCAAGTCAGGAGATTTTTGAATGGGCAGAATAGAATCTCTTTAATTCATTAAAGGCAGTTCCTTGAGCAAACTTCTTGAGCAGACGTACACTGGATGAAAAGAAAAGTTCCTTGAACAGAGAGGTCTTTCTCCAACTTCTGGGAGAACTGCAGGTGGATGCATTCACCTCCAGAATAGATGGATGGAGTCATTCTTCTCTCTAAATCCAAGGGACTTGCCAGATGCAGTAGATACTCTCTCCCACGATTGGATCCATTGGGGGTCTGCTTTCCATTTTCCCTCCTCTCACTTTCCAGAGTGCTGGGAGAGAAAATGCAGATGTAAACCTGATTGCCTCGATTTGACCGAAGAGGGCTTGGCTTGCCCTGTTTAAGAGGATACCCTAAGAGGAGAGGAGGCCCTGTTTTAGGGCCAAGAAGCATGTAAACTAAAACATTTTTTGGAGCTCTTTTTAATCGGTTTGATCAAAGAGATGGCAGATGACAACAATTTTACATAATTTACAGATAAGAATTAATTGCACACTCCAAATATGAGTAATTTTAATAAACCGATTGGTGCCCACTGTTGAGCTTCATATCTCCTACAGTGAATGGATAAGCCAGATTCTCCTGCTGTACAATAGCAGTACATTGCTTGGGTGTCTGCTGAAGAAATTACCTTGCTCCAGTGTTTCTTGTGGTAACCACAGCCTCCTGCCTTGTTCTATTCCCTGACAGGTCTCCCCCCTTGTCACAAGTGGTTTCTGTAGCCTATAGAGAGGCCAAAGTAAAGATGTATCTTTCAACAGAATGGGAAAACTAGTGTTGCAATTATATGGTAGACACGGTTTACTGATATTTATGTCGCTGTCATATGTCTTATCAGTGCTCGCCTTTCTCATCAGTGTCCACCTATCGCTGCCTTGATAAAGGGGCCGTGAGCTCCACAACGTAGGCTCGGATTATAGCGATAACCATATTCTCTTGTCTGCCTGACAACTTCTTTGTACTGTTTGCATTTTCCCATGTATGATTAACCCCGTCATGACTATAAGATTTGGAATGCATTATTTTGTACTCTCTCTGGTATGATGCAATTAGTTCTTACTGACCAGAGTGTCTCACTCTGCTGTATAGTGGACATTGCTGTCATTATCTCCTTAACTTGTGATTCATACTGGAAACTATATATGGCTCCACTGACCGTCAGGAATGTCATTTGCTTACCTCCTAGACTACTATGGTAAACCTTTTTAACTTTTTTGATACTCCATTTTACACTGTTAGTGCTATTTGGTTACTGATATTATCCTTATTTGGAGGTATTGGACAAATCTGATGATAGATGAGACGCCATACAGAGATCTCCATCTTATATCCTTTTTTTTTTTTGGTGGTTAATATACTGTATACATTATACCCTGATGTTTGTGTACTACTTTGCACTATTATGTACAGCACTTATGGTTGTATAAATTAGTCTTCTTGTATAAATACATTTTTTTACTTGCAAAACGAATTAATGTAGTTGGTGTGCTTTCATTCTCATCCTATATATTTTTCTAGAATGATGGCACTTGCCCGTTGAAAGGCGCACAGTGACCGAGGGACGGACGGGCTAGATGCGCTCAGTGAGGTGAGCACAAATAAACCAGTTAGTGTAGCGGAGGGGTAGGGGGCAGGCAGAGGAAGTCTGGGGAGTTATTTTTAACTCCCAAGTCACTTCGATGTTCCTCTTTGACTAATGCAGCCAATATACTTCTACCAAAACATTGGAAATCAATATCTCCACCCAGGGCCAGATTAAGTGTGGTGGAAGGCCCCAGATACAGTTTTTTCTTTCCTTTAAAATAATAGTCCAGCCAAGTAACTGATCAGTGGTTGTCTGGCACTCACCTACTTACTGGAACATCAGATCGAGTCCCTTGTGCCACCCTTGTATGGGTGTGTGCTGGGTGGGAACTCCTGCTTTGTCATATTGGGGGAAGAGAGGTGTAGTTGCCCATCAGAAAACAGTTCCCTGCATTGAGCTGCCAGTGGCTGTGCTTGGTGGCTTATGTGCAGTGAGTGGCCGCCAATTGACAGCTCTGTACGCACCCATCACTGTAGCATTGCTGACGACGGCTTTGCTGCTGTAGACTCTCCATCCTGCCCTGTGGTGGCTTTGGCTGCAGGTTTGCAAAAACAAAAAAAGCTTGCCCAGGCACGGGGGGCCCCCACTGCCGCTGATAGCGTTGTTGCTGGCCCCGCGGACCGTCAGACCAAAGACTGAAAAGCATCCTGGACCAGATCATAACCCAAAGGTTGGTGGAGGCCCACTTTGCAGGGCAGGTGGCGGAGGCCTCTCATAATCCGGCCCTGTCTCCACCATCGGTTAAGGAGTGGATAGCACATATAAACCACACAGCGGAAATGGAAGACATCCTGCATGCCAAACAAGACAAAATGCAAAAGTTCATTAAACAATGGGCACTTCTTTTAAAGAAATTAGACAGATTATCAAATATTATGCAAATAATATATTAGGCGTTTGCTGCGATCACACAAAGTATAGGTATCCTTATACACAATAGCGTAGCTTTACTTAAAATAAGAGAGAGTACCATAAATATATTACTCCAAAAATAAAATAAAAAAAAGTGCACATCTATACGTTATCTACAAATACAAGCATTACTCCACTTCTTCCTATCTGCAACAATGTTATCCTCCTTCACCTATCACGGGGGGTTGGGATGAGGAGGGAGAGAGAACCAATTTTTTTTCCCTTTCCATAATAATTCCCACTGACCCCTAAATATTTTTTCTCCCTTTTTTATTTTTTAAAAACAACATAGTAACATAGTATGTAAGGCTGAATAAAGACTTTAGTCCATCCAGTTCAGCCTGTTTAACTCCTTCCAGTGGTCTAGTAGCCATAGCTGGAAATGTTATTACATGCCAGGAAGGCATCAAGGCCACTTTTGAACGTTTTTATATCTGTATCCATCATTACTACCTCCTCTGGCAGCGAGTTCCATAGTCTCACTGCTCTTACAGAGAAGAATCCCCTCCTATGTCGGTGGAGAAAGCACCTTTCCTCTAACCTTAGTGGATGCCCCCGCGTTATGGTTACACTCCGGGGTATAAATAGATTGTGGGACAGATCCTTGTATTGACCCCGAATATATTTATACATAGTTATTAGATCACCCCTCAATCGTCTTTTTTCTAGACTAAATAAACCTAACTTGGACAATCTTTCCGGGTACTCTAGCCCCCGCACTCCTTTTATTAACTTTGTTGCCCTTCTTTGAACGCGCTCCAGTTCTGATATGTCCTTCTTAAGCACAGGTGCCCAGAACTGTACACAGTACTCCATATGGGGTCTGACCAGTGACTTGTACAGGGGTAAAATGATGCTCTGGTCATGAGCACCTATGCCCCTCCTGATGTACCCCATAATCCTATTTGCCTTGGCAGCAGCTGCCTGGAATTGATTACTACAGTTGAGCTTATTGTCAACTAAAACCCCTAGGTCCTTTTCCATTGTTGTTTTACCAAGTGTTTCTTTATTTAGTGTGTAATCATGACACAGATTTCTCCTTCCCATGTGCATGACCTTACATTTATCTGTGTTAAACTTCATTTGCTATTTAACTGCCCATGCTTCCAATTTATCTAAATCTGTTTGTAGCTGCCTGTTGTCCTCTTTTGTTTTACATTACAAAACTTTTTAAAACTTCATGATTCTAGGCACTATTATGAAAATGATGGAATGCTGGATATTGATAGTCTACTAAGTAAGATAATTCCTATGGGGAAAAATGTCCTGGTTTAATATTCATTTTTCAAGTTGTATATTCTGACACCACTATTTCAACCTGTTCGAAAATTCTGAGGCTCTATTCACACCGCTCCGCTTTCACTGCGTTGGGCAAGGCAGTCACAATGCAAAGGAAAATATTGTGCCACCAAGCTATGGCGGGGGCAGCCACACACAGAGGGGATGCAGGAGATGCCGGCAGCGGATGCATATGCAGTGTGGGATCGTCGTTGACAAGGTATGTATAACGGGTGGCCAGCTGTGTTCCGGAGAGTGGGGCTTCCTAGGGGGCAGGTAAGTAACTTGGTTTTGGTCCACTTTAGGTGGACTCCAGTGTTACTTTTCAGGCAAAAGATAAAAAAAGCTATACTACCACGCAGCCCAACGCTCCTAAGCTGAGGTCTCACCTGATCGTTCGATCCAGCTCCCTCACTGCCCAGTCATTTGTGCATCTCTTCCTGCTTAGCTGATGCGGCGACGACACCCGCCATCAGTCACAGTGAGCTGGCACGCCCCCTTCCATTCACTGCATCTCTGCGTCGGAAAGAAGGAGAGAGATGTACGCTTGACCAGGCGGCAAGGTAGCTGGTTCGAGTGATCAGGTGAGAGCTGCGGCTTAGGAGCGATGGGCTGCGTGAGAGAAAAGGTGAGTATAGATTTTTTAAAAATCTTTTGCCTGAAAATTGTCTTTAAACCGGACCTTGACCATGAATAAGAGTCTATCTTGTATGTTTCCCCCACCCCCTAATTACAAATTGCCCACATTAAAAATCTTCCTACCTGCATCTTCTGCATTTTATGAGCCTAGCTTGTGTCTCCCCCACCCCCTACATACAAATTGCCCACATTAAAAATCTTCCTACCTGCATCTTCTGCATTTTATGAGCCTATCTTGTGTCTCCCCCACCCCCTAAATACAAAATGCCCACATTAAAAAATCATCCTACCTGCATCTTCTGCATTTTATGAGCCTTTAAACATCCAAGATGGGGGCACATGGAGTCTCAGGCTGCTTGAAAACAGGAAGTGTCATCTGACTGCCACTCTGCATTCCCAGCTCTACTGTGTCTGTGCACAACCCACCCCCTGCTCTCCTCTCCTCAGTATATGATGCTCCTGAGGCAAGATGGCGGCTCCCGTATCCTAGAGTCCTGAACATAGTTGCACTAAAAGTCACTAAAAATATAAAATATTTTCATTTTACCTGGAGACATTTTTTTTAAGGGTTCTGGCTTTTTATTAAATGATGCTGAAGGTCCGGCTTAAGGTGCAGTTGTGGCCTAAAGATAAGGAAGTGATTTTTTTACCCGAGTGTTGCAGATTCGAAGTGACTGAAATGCTCTTGAGCAATGTGCTTGACCCCCCAACTGCTCCCCAGGTCGACATGGTTGAGCAGCCCACCGCTCTGGGCATGTGTACACTCACTGCTTGTGTTGTCTCTTGGCACAACCATACCATGGCCATATTTGCTCTTGCTGTCTACATTGAAACCTTTATGCCTATATCTCATGCTAGGAGCTTTTAGGATTTACCCACTTGCTGCAATCTTCAGGAGAGAGAAGAGGGGGGAATAGGATACTTTTGTAATGGGCAGAAAAAGTATATAAACCTAGAAACTAAAGAGTAGATATCTCGCCACCAACATGCTAAGGCTAGGGCTATTCCTAAATGCATTCCTAAACATTACTTTAGGTGTATATCTACCGAATAGACGTCCACTCTGCTTTGCTCACAGTTTTGGAGACTCCAGGATGGAAATTCTCCAGCAATAAATTATGAAAGGAGAGGCTGGGATACTTTTGTAATGGCTACAGGAAGTGTACCGACCTGCAATCGAGTAGATGTCTCAACACGCACACATTAGAAGAGTAATTAATTGGTCCATCAACAACATATTAACATCAACAGAAATAAGTCAAGTTCACATTGTGTCCAAAGGCCCAAAGGAGAGTAAATACCCCCAGCTGTGGGCCTGGAGGGGTAAAGATCCCCCAGCTGTGGGCCTGGAGGGGTTGAGATACCCTCAGCTGCACCTTGAGTCCCGGGGGTGGTTGAGTCTCTTTATTGGTTCCAGCCCACCAGTCCTGGGATCTTGTGCTCTTATGATGAGAAGAGGACTCCCCAATCTGAGGGGAACCCCCACACAAGCTCACTGCTTTCCCATGTATTTGCTGTAAGCTTGAAAGACTTCGGGATTCTGTTCTGCAAAGTTCTCCACCGTATTCCTCTGCAGCCAGTCAGAAGAACTCATTTGGTTCTTAAGCTGGACTATGAGGTCATTTAGGCCAGAGCTGGATGGCTCATGGTGGCTGGAGACATAAATGACCTCGTCCGTGCTGTCCACCTTGCCGTCCTCTACTACCTGGATCTTCTGCTCTCCCTGGAGTGCCTTCTCCCTCATCTCCAGAACCTTCCGGATCCGCTGCATTCCTGGAGACAAGTATTATAAGTTTAAAATGGAAACATAAAGGACCCTTGTGCCCCTGTCCATGCTGTATATAGTGAATTCTTAACTAGCTATAAACTATAGGAGATCTTTAAAGTGATTGGCAAATCAAAAGTTAAGGAATAAATATCAATAGTTTACCTTTCATTCAGTGGCTTTAGTGCTGTGCTTTTATCTCTGTCTGTCTCTTTAGTGAGGAAAATCACTTCCTCATTCAGCTTTCAGTCCCCACATCAATCAACCTTCAGTGGACCAAGAACGGAAACACCCCTCACTCCCTGCCCAGACGCCATAATTGTCTGTCCCTCGCTGCAGCTCTAAAACCCTGCCCTCCTCTCATTTCTCTGCTCATATTCATCACAGTGTGCTTACATCACATCCGCTGTTGCCACACACACTGTTTGTCTTAATTTTTTCTCTGCATTTCCGATCCTCTAATACGTTTACAAATAACTTAGGGACTACAGGGTCTTTTTGAAAATAGATTGAAGTTTAGGACAGTGCAACATGTAGTTCGAGACAATGGGACAACAGTCAGGCACTCACCTTTAGTATAATTTTAATTGGGTGTCTGCCATGAGCAGGGTTCATCTTAAAGCAGGGCAAAACCCATTTTAGTGCCCTCCTAGCCCCCCACCTGTACTCCCTGACCAAGTACCTGGGGCAATGTTGCTGGCTCGGCAGTGGCCTGGTTTTCAAATTAAACTGGGTTGTTCCACCGCCAAAGCCACACCCAGCGGCACTTTTGAGATCGCCGATTGGCCGGCTTGCTACTCGGGTGTGCCCGCTCCAGCACCATGGGAGCGCGCACAGCTACAGAGATGCGGCGGCCAGCAATCACATCCTTGGCGGGAGCCGCCGATAAGGGGTTTCACACAGCGGGACATCTAGACATCTAGCTATAAAATTACCCGGCGGCAGGCTAGCAGCTGTCCCTGGCCTTCCCTCAGGGTGCAGGGTTTTGAGCCACTTTAAAACTGACCTAAACCCTCTCTAGCAACTCCACTGAGTCTTGAAGGGTGCTGTTCCGCAGGGGCACTAACAAAGCAGTAAAAAAATTACACATGTGTGCAGCCTTTTCCAGGTCTTCCATTAGGCACAGATTCATAGGGTTAATCTCTCTCTCGTAAATTTGGCACACAAATCGGGTTAGATGGGTTGAGTTTGTATGGGACGCAATGTTCTGTTTTAAATAACAAAAAACATTAAATAATGTTTTTTTTTTAAGTTTGTAGGTCTGCTTACATCCCACCCACTTTGCATCCTGATTTGTGATGCCCTCCCAGTTCACTGCTCCTGACCTATGGGACCTCCAGTGGCCAATGGGGCTCCATTCATTATAAGTGGAGGGGTTAAAGCACCTCTGGTGCCATTATTATTTTTTAGGCTTATGCAATAAAGCCTTAAGCAATCCGGGTGGACTTCAGCTGCTTCAGGGCAGTTTCTAGGCAAAATAGCAGTCAGGGCAAAAAGGAAAAAAATCTGCCCCCTCTTCATCTTATGGTGCTGCTGTTGTCCCATGCCAATATATGCCATGCTGTGCCTCTACCTTCCCCAATACTAAGCCCAGTATGGGGGGATGAGGGGCCTGTCCTATGGCCTGCACTTCTTACAGTGGCCCTGACCCATCTGGGATAAAAGTGACCTCAGTTGCCTTGGTGCCCCGGGCAATCTCCCTGCTCACCTTCCCCTAGAAACAGCCCTGAGCTGCTCCATGGAAAGGAGTCATCAATACCAGTGAAAGTGACAGCAAAGGTTGGACTGGCTCATTGGGAATAACCATAGGTCTACAAATCCCACCCATATGTCCAAGGTTTAAAATACCCACCCTGCTGAAGTAGACTGACTAGTAGGGGATATTTTTTCTATAAACCTTGTGGTGGGCAAAAAAAAAAAAGTAGCTGTAACAAATGCCTACAAGCCACAGAAGAACCACCATGTTTTCAGGCCTGTTAGATTGTTTTTTTACAACGCACAGAATGACCATAGATATCTGACTGATGCCTGCTCTTGTTGTCTTACTAGGCTAGGATCCTCCAATCAGAGAACTAGAGAGGACTATATCTGCAGACCCACACCTGATACCAAAGCCACAGCCCAAGACGAGAAACCGAACTTCCAACCCCCTATTGGTCCCTGCTTATATTTGCAACATGAGCTGCAAAGCTGCCCGCCTCTGTGCCGCCTAATGTTCTGGTTATAATATCAGATACATATCTGTAAGATGAAAATACAAGGCTCACCTAGTTGCAGCCGGTGGGTCTTGTCGGAGAAGATAATTCGGAACCAGCCTGGCTCGGAGCATTCAAAGGCTTTCCCACAGGACAAGAGCACCTTATTTTCCAAGAAATCCCGCCACAGCATGACTTCCTCTTCAAAGGTGGGAGCTCTCAGATACTGCAGGAGGAAGAAAGGAAGATCCAATGTGTCACCCTGGAACGGAAGGTCTGATTGCCCTACATTGGCTCAGGATCAGCTACGCCAATCAGAAGTAGTGCACTATAGGTCACACCAGCAACTACAGATGCACTATAAAGTGAATCATCTAACTCAGAGCTCCATTGTTGCATCAAGTTTTCTGAACAGGCAGCATGCAGAATCCCCCCACCACATTATAGGCAGAATATACCCCCAAATCCTCCCCATTATAGGCATTATGGCAGAATAGCCCCTAAATCCCCCCTATTATAGGCAGTGTAGCAAAATATCCCCCCCCCAAATCCCCCCATTATAGGCAGTGTGGCAGAATACCCCCTCCAAATCCCCCATGATAGGCAGTGTGGCAAAATAATTATCCCAACTCCCCCCATTATAGGCAGTGCAGAAGAATATCCCTACCCCTGAATCCTCCCTGTTAAAGGCAGTGTGGAAGAATATTCCCCCCAAATTCCCCCATTATAGGCAGTGTGGCAGAATATCCCCCAAATCCTCTATTATAGGCAGTGTGACAGAATACCCCACCATCAAATCACCCCACACCCGCATGTTGAATGGGCTCACCCGCCACACGGGCCAGGGTGTGTGCGCACACCTGCACCGATTGAGGAGCTGCAGCAGTGGCGGGCTGCTCCTCCATGGTCCAACGGCTGCAGGAGACGAATTAGACAGGCAGGATGCACTAACGCCCCCCCTCCCCAAACACACACACTTTTGGAGGGGGGGAAGAGCATCTTATATAGCGAAAAATAAGATATATGCCTAGGAAACAGTTAACAGACATGTGTTTGTTGATAGTCTAGTGAATATTTCAAGAGATTCCTGGGCATCTGGCCAACGTCATTGGGAGGGTTCATGTGAGAACCCGGGGTCCGGCTGAAACCTGGTGCTGTAACTCTGGTGCTCTCCATCAAAATGTGGTGGCAAGCAGGCCTCTCCCTGGCTTCCCTGAGGCTTCTTGGCCACTTCATGCTCCTAGTCCTTGATGCAGCAGGGCCTCCTATTGGCTCCTGGAGGCTGTCGGCCCCCGTCCTGGGCCTTTTGGTGTGTACACCAGCACCTTGAGCTTCCTTCTGTGTTTCCCTGTATTTTAGCTCTCATGTTAGTTAGTTTTGTTTCTTTTGCTATGTATAGTTTCTATCCTCATATCAAGGTCTTTCTGTTTCCTTTTGCCTTTGTTTAATAAACTCCCCTTTAGTTCATCTATCCCAGTGTTATGTCAATGCTCTGGCCTAATAATTTGTCCCCCTGGTGGAGAGCTCCATTTGGAGAACTCTCCGGCCTGACATTTCAGTTTGGTTCGGAATAAATTCTGCATGCTGTTAACACTTTTTTGGCAACCCCATTGTTACATAAGAGTTTTGCACACATAAAAGACACTTTGCTAGCCCTCCAGATTGGAGCAAGAGTACTGCCCAGTAGAGTGGCCCTGGCTGATCAAGGGGGGTCACCCAGCAAATTGCTGATATGGACAATGCTTCTCTATCACACACAGATATATCTTAATAAATGTTGCAGTGTTAGTGCTGGGTGCAGCTGAGTCATAATCCAGATAGACATTTGTGGTGTAACGGGAACGGTCTTTACTGGACCATGAATGCAGTAAGAGAATGTCACCTTACATGGTCCATAACACAGACAGGGAAAGAAGTATCAGTGGAGATCACAGCTCGAAGTACAGGAAATACAACACAGCAGAGAATGTAAAAACACAATTCTGTGAAACTCACCTGTAGAATTGTTTTTGATTATATCCAGTCCAGGTCGTCCCAGTGATGACATGTGGTATTCCGCCCCCAGGGGGCGCTCAACTGCAAGATCAAAAGCTGCAGCTCCTCCCGGCCTCCTATAAAGGCAGGTGTCCCTCTGTCATTCTCCAGTGGTTAAAAAGCAGTAAACAAAAAAAGGACAGGCCGGGAGGCCAAGAAACCATGTTACTTCACATAGCTTCAGCTGGTACTCTCTCTAACAAGCCTTAAAGATACAAGTCCAATGAATAAAAAATGGTAATCACCATAACAGGCAAACAGGAATAATGAACAAAAGAGCGGGGTGGGACAACCTGGACTGGATATAATCAAAAACAATTCTACAGGTCAGTTTCACAGAATTGTATTTTTCCCTATATCCAGTCCAGGTCGTCCCAGTGATGACATGTGGGACATCGAAAAGCAGTGTCCATTTGGGCGGGATCCCCAGTGCGGGACAGCATGTAGTTCATTTCATTACCGCCTGAAGCACCTTTTGGCCAAAAACAGCGTCAGCTGAGGCCCTAACATTCACCTTGTAAAACGTCATAAAAGTATGAACAGAAGACCAAGTGGGGGCCTTACAAACTTGTTCAACCGATGCCTGGTGCTGAAAAGCCCAAAAGACACCCATATCTCTGGTAGAATGAGCTGTGACCTGAAAAGGGGGTTCCTTCCCCCTAGCAGAATATGCTTGCACCACCGCCTATCTGATCCACTTACTGATAGTGGACTTGGCTGGTGGCAAACCTTTCCTAGAGCCTTCTGTTAGGACAAAGAGCAAATCCGATTTCCTGAAGCATTCAGTCGCAGACAGGTAATACTTTATGGCTCTGACCACATCCAAGGCATGAAGGGTCCGTTCTTTGGAATTAGCCTGTGCCGGACACAAGGAAGGTAAGACAACTTCCTCATTAAGGTGAAAGGGAGAAACAACCTTAGGTAAGAAATCAGGTTTGAAGCGAAAAACCACCTTATCCCTGTGCAGTCCAAATTAGGGAGGTATCATACAAAGCGCGGCCAGCTCTGAGACACAACGTACCGAGGTGATCGCTACCAAAAAGACCACTTTAAGAGTCAAAATAGATAATGCAGCATCGCACAATGGTTCAAAGGGAGGACCCTGAAGAGCAGAATGTACTAAATTCAAGCTATATCATATGCCGCCGCACACCAATCAAGCATAGGAGAGGGGGTGCACGGTTAGCGGTGACACCGCAAATCCAGAAATCGAGAGAAAACCAGCACTCCAGTAGTAAGCACAAATAGAACTATATTAGTGAGTTTCAATCCAATCCAACGTTTCGGGGGTTACAGCAGGCCCCCTTCATCAGGGTCAACACACAACAAGTGGCACACAGACACAGCACATTATATATACATGAGTAACCAATAGCAGAGTCAGAAAAGCCCACCTGACGTCAGAGGGACGTCACAGCGGTACCTGCTGTCAGAACTGACAGTGGCATCTTATAATAAACACATCAAACAGATAATAATCAAAAATACTCACTGGCAGAGCCCCACCAGGCAAAAACCGCTGTGCTGCACTACTTGTATGGCAGCAGCAGCTGGTAACACACTCATACTGGCAGGCTGGTTGCTAGGAAAACAGCCTGGCCAGGCCTCCAATGAGAGGAGGCGGAAGTGACGTCACAGTGAGGGCAGTGAAGCCCTCACATGATGACGTCCGCCCACAAGAGCCTAAACAGGCTCTGGGCGCAGCTTCTGTCACTAAAGACAGACAAAGTGTGTGCCTGTAGGGGAGCCCTGACCAGGAGAGACTAAGAACAAAACATTTACATATGTAACCATAAAAATAAATGGATATTACACAGAGCCCCCGGATTGGCCCGTCAAAATAGAGACAGCACAACTAAGCACAGAGCCCAAATGAACGATCACACTCAGCGTCACAGGAAACCTATCCACCGTGTGTGACATTATAGTGCAATGTGGCCCCCTAAAAAAGGGGTGTTAAAGAAAGGTACTAAGGGCCAAATCGTCAGGGGCAACGGCTGTGATGCTGTGGATCGAGGCCAAAGAGTGAAGAAACAAGTGGAGAAAAGTCAGAAAAACACAGCTGGGATGTGTGAAAGAGGAAGGCGAAAAACAGGAGGAGGGCCAAAATAAGGAAAAACTAGCTGGAGTGGTTAGTGCAAGGGAGCAGAGAAAGAAAGAAAAAAGAAAAAAGACAGAAAAGAAGGAGAATAAAGAAGAACTAAACCCGGATAACAGTAAGTAGGAAAACAGAATGAAGCAAGAGGAGAATAAAGAGGGAATGAATTGAAGTGAAGGAGTGAGACAGCAAATAAGACCATTGGAAGTGCGGAGAATAAAGAGGAACTGAACCAAGATAATAGTGAGGAAAAAAGGCAGAGAAAAGAGGAGGAAAAAGAGGGACTAAATAGAAGTGAAGGAGTAAAGCAGCAGATAAGACCATTAAGCATGTACTAAATTCAAGTCCCACACCGGTAATACTGGCTTACGCGGTGGCCGGACATGGGTGACTCCCTGGAAAAAGGTCTTGATCAACCTATGGTTGGCAATGGATCTCTGGAAGAAGATGGCTAAAGCCGAGACCTGGCCCTTGAGGGTGCTCAGCTGGAGACCCGAGTCTAAGCCGTGTTGTAAAAACTCCAGAATCCTAGAAATAGAAAATGTGCGGCAAGGGAGACTCTTGGACTCGCACCAAGCAATATAGGAGTGCCAAACTCTGTAGTATATCATGGAGGAAGACTTCTTCCGTGCCTGAATCATGGTATGCACAATCGTGGCCGACAGCCCCTTTTCCATCGGGATAGAGGTTTCAATAGCCAGGTCGTCAAAGCCAGCGTCCGTAAATTGGGGTGCCGCAGCAACCCCTGTGTGAGAAGCCCTGGGTCGTCGGACATGATGTAGCGATGTACTGACATCTGAACTATGTCTGAAAACCAACTCCTTCTCGGCCAGCGAGGAGCCACCAGGACAGTTGGAACCCCTTCCTGGGCTATCTTGCGCAGCACTGGAAACGGAGGGAATGCATAAAGAAACTTGAACTCCGTCCAAGCAATCGCCAGAGCATCTGTGGCAACGGCCAGAGGATCTCTTGAGAGGGAGACGAATCTTGGGAGCTTGTGATTGTGTCTGGATGCAAACAGGTCCACGTCCAGCTGACCCCAGCGGAGACACAGAGCGTGAAAGGTCTTGCTGCTGAGAGACCATTCCCCCAGGCGCGAGGTGCTCCTGCTCAGGGAGTCTGCCTCCTGGTTTTCCACCCCGGGAATGTAGACCGCCGAGATGCAGAGAACATTTTCCTCTGCCCAAGTCAATCACCTCCCTGAGGGCTCTCTTGCTCCCGCCCTGGTGATTGATGTAGGTGACAACCGTCTGATTGTCCGAGCGAACCTGGATCGCACAACCCCTTAAATGGGGATTCAATTGAAGAAGCACCAACGGGATTGCTCTCAACTCCAAGAGATTTATGTGCAAGCGGTTCTCCTGTGGACCCCACTGACCCTGGATCTTTTGCGTCTTCCAAACGCCTCCCAACTGGTCAGACTGGCATCCGTAGTATCTCCCATTGGGGAGTCAGAAAGGACTTGCCTACCAACAGGTTCCTGGAGTCCAACCACCACAAGAGGGACTGTCTGGCCAGGGAGGACAGTGAAAATTCCTCTTCCAGAGACTCCTGCATCCGGTCCTAGCTGGTTAGCAGGTTCAATTGAAGAGGTCTCATGTGAAATTGGGTGCGAAGGGCACTGTCTCGAAGCATGACACCATTAGGCCCACCAATCTCATCCCCGAGGGATCGACGGCCGTTGACAAGACAGCAAGGCCTGCACCTGTGTCTGGAGACCCAAAACCTTCTGCTGAAGCAGAAAGTCCTTGACCTGAGCGGTGTCTGAGGATCTCACTGTTGAGGGAGTGATAAAAGACTTTGGGTAATTGACTACCCAGCCAAAGGCCTTTAGGGTTGACAACAACGTCCAGATATCGCGCTCGACCTGCTGCAGAGACAGGGCCGCAATTAGCAAGTCGTCCAGATAAGGCAGCACACGAATGCCCTGGTTCCTCAGGATGGCCATGATGCCCGCCAGCACCTTGGTGAAGACGCGGGGCGCTGAGGAAATCCCGAATGGAAGAGCCACAAACTGGTAATGCTGGTCCTCCAGAGCAAACCTCAGGAACTTCTGATGCTCCAGGAAAATCGTGAGATGTGTAGATAAGCATCCCTGACGTCCACCATGGTCATGAAGTCGTCGGGCCGAAGCGAACTCACCGCTGACCATAAAGTCTCCATGCAGAAATGTCTGACTGTTGAGACCCTTCAAGTCCATGATAGGTTTTAACGTTCCGTCCTTCTTGGGAACCGTGAACAGGTTGGAGTAAAAACCTTGATCCTGTTCCTGGCGAGGTACAGGGCAAATCACACCTAGCCGCAGGAGGTGTTGCACGGCCATTCTCAAGCCCTGTGCCTTCAATGGGTTTTGGGATATCTGAGACCGAAGAAATTTTGTGGTCGGCCTGACTGCCAGCTCTATTTTGTAACCGGAGGACACTACCTCCTGAATCCACCGATCCGAGACGTGCCGTCTCCAGATTTGAGCAAACAGCAGAAGCCGCCGCCGCCCCCCCCACCCGGATGGGTGAGGGCGCCCCCTCATGCCTGAGGGGACTTAGCAGGGGTCTTGGACCTGGCTCCCCAGTCGGGATTGGGTCGGCCTCGGACCTACCTCTACCCCAGGTATCTCTGCGGCCACCTGAAAATGAGAAGCCTCTTCCTCCTTGAAAGGAACGATAGGCAGAGGGATTCCGAAAGGACCGAGCAGGCTTCCGTCTCTGGGGGAGTCTACCATCCTTGACCAAAAGATCCAGGCGCTCCCCAAACAGCCTACAAAGGGGATACTCGTAAGTGACTTCTTGGCCGCAGCATCAGCCGACCATTGCCGCAGCCAAAGAGAGCGGCGGAGGGCAACAAGCATGGCCGAAATCCTGGCACCAAGCCGGACCCCATCGTCCATGGCAGAAGCAACAAAACCAATGAATTCCAAGCAGGCCTTGAGCTCTAGCTCTGTCCACAAGATGTCTCACCTTCTTTCTGATGGCTAGAGAGACGATCGCCGTGGCACACACAGGGCGAAAAAGGGTACCAGCAAAGGTGAACGCATGGCAGACCAGCTGATCCATGCGCTTGTCAGCAGGATCACGTAATGAAGCTGTATCAGGTGATGGCATAACAGTAGTGTTGGACAACCCCGACACAGGGGGATCCACTTCGGGAGGGCGAGACCATAGCCGAACCAGCTCCTCAGGGAAGGGAAAACGCCTATCCAGGCCCTTAGGCACCGGCGGTAGCTTGTTAGGCCTTTCCCATTCCTTGAAGATCATATTAGAAAAATGGGCCTGCTCCGGAAAGACCCTCCTTTGTCTTTCGGGCCTAAACAAATCACCTTGCTTCCTCTTAGCCGCTTTGGGAGGAACGATGTGTAATGTCTCAAACACTGAGGTAAGCAACTTCTCCGTATCATCAAGGAGCCACGCATCCTCGTCCGAGGAAGAGCCAGACATACTGTCATCGTCAGCAGAATAATCCACAGTGGAATGGGAATTATCTGGCAACTCACCTTCCTCCACAGAGCCCAGATCATCAAAGAGATCGTCATTATCCGAGTAAACGGGCTCGAGGTGCCGTTTTTTACTCGTGGCCTTCTTAGGAGCCGTCCGCGAGATCTGTCTTTCGAGATTGGCCACCCTAAGCGCCAGATCTGTATGGAACCCCCTGATGGCTCCCCCCTCGCTGGGGGCTGAGTGCAGCAGCGGAGGATCCGGAGAGGCCGCAGGTAGAGAAGGGCTAGGGGCAGGAACGCCCGCCCGCTCATGGTCCAAAATAATGCCCCTGGCGCAAGTGGTACAAACAGTGCTGAATCCGCGCAGAGGATTCCTATTGCACAAGGGGCAGAGCTTTTCCTGCCCAAATGGGGCCCCCAGCTCACTATCCCCCGATGCCGCCATCATGGTGATTACAGAATGGTCAATGGTAAAGGTTACAAGACACTAACGGCCCAAACCTACGTGATCCCTCCTAATAAAAAAAAGGGGGGGGGGACCAGGAGGAACCACAACCCTCAACCACTAAGCCCACGACCTATACAAGAGAAGAGGAGAGGGGCCCATCAGCTCAGCAAAAGACAAAGTGCATAATAAAACACAGATCATTCAATGGGGGACTCACGACACCGACAAGGGAAGTCCCTGGGTCTGTAGAGAAAGCTCCGATGACGGGTCCCGGCCGCAGCAGCAGAGAGCACAGGCAGAGCAGGCCCACAGCACACCACACGCCGAGCAGAGCTTCCAGCGCGCTCCTCCTCCACCGTCATCATCAGAGCCAAAACGGCCATTACAAGCATGGTTGCGGCCGTGACCCACACAGCGAGTGTGGCCGACAGCGCACGGCTCCCATACAGCGCTGCACTCTCCAAAACGTCTCCACCCCCCCCCCCCCGCCACGGACAGTGTTCGTGACGAGTCAAGATGGAGGGGGGAGAATACAGCACAGGCCCGTGAGGTACCGACGAGGGAGGTGAGAAAAGTAATGCTCCAAAGGCCAGCCGAGCCAGAGAGGAGCCAAAGTGAGAAGACATAGTAACACAAATGTCAAAAAACATCAATAAAGCTTGTGGGCAGGGAGGGTAAATACAGGCATTCCTAGAGCCCTAACTAGTGGTTCCTCCCCCCTCCAGGCTCACCATAAGCCTGTGGCCGGCTACCCTTTAGGACAGGGTCTGCGCCCCAGAGCATAGCTCTGCCGAACGTCCGACCCCGGCGTTCACCCTACCGTCACGATCCCGTAGCAGCCAGCGGCTGAGAGGCAGGAGTGGGTCTGACGGGATCAGTAGAAATAGGGCCCACAGCGGCCGACGGGCTAGGAGGCCCAGCTCTGCTGCCAATATCCGATAGAGAGTATCCAACGATCTTCTGCAGCCAAGACTGCAAGATGAACACTGGAGAATGATACAGGGGCACCTGCCTTTATAGGGGTCCGGGAGGAGCTGCAGCTTTTGATCTTGCAGTCGAGCTCCCCCTGTGGGCGGAATACCACATGTCATCACTCGGACAACCTGGACTGGATATAGGGAAAATAGAGACTGCAGATAAGCATTGGTAACAGCTCCATCTACTGTCATAAGTGTAGACAAGCGGTTTCTCTGTCATAGAACCAGGGCTGTTCCTCTTGTTCCCCAGCAGAGGGCGCCAAGGTTTCCCGTGTGCTTGCATTTTCGCACTAGGGCCAATTGCGCACGCATTTGTGAACTGTGTGATTTAATCATTCATGCGCATGTGCGATTATGCACGGGCATGAGCATTGCAAACGCTCGAAAATGCGCTCGCTTTTACGCATGCGTAGGGGCCTTTAAATACTGGAGAGCCCTGAGCTCCATTGCCAGTTGGTCATTTCTCCTGCTTGTACCCAAGTTCCAGTTGTCCATTCCTGTGTACCGACCCCGCTTGATCCTGACTACTCTCCTGGTATCCTGATGACCTCGGCCTGTTTACGACTCCGATCCTTATCTGCCTGCCCACGACCTCGGCTTGTTTACGACTCTGATCCTGATCTGCCCGCCCATAACCTCGGCTCGTTTACGACTCCAATCCTGATCTGCCTGCCCACGACCTCGGCTTGTCCTACGTTCCAGTCCAGCTCTGGTCTGTCTTCTACCAAGAACTTGGCAAAACCCACTGCTAGGTTGCCTGACCTAGGGCCTTCGTGCAGCCCAGTCTATCCTCACCATTAGAGGCTCTAGTGAAAACCAGGTTGGGGAGGCGCATGTGCACGGAGTAACGGTATGGTCGCAGCCTGACCGAGCTCCACACTCACGGGAGCCATACAGCGTGTTAGCAGAAACCAGCTGACGGGCAGATACGCAGATCCCCTGCGGGAGAACTCAGAGAAGCACTCGGACTTGTCCGGACCACCCGTACCATGGGTAACCCGAAGAAAAAGCCAGCTAAAGATCAAGGCAGGCCCCAATCCAAGATGGCGGCGATCCGGGATCGCGAGGCAGCCGCGCGCATCGATGAGCAGGAGGACTCCAGGGACTCGAGCGACAGCTGGGCTCAGTTCCCCTCAGAGCGGGCTCTGGACCCCCGGCCTCACTAGACCAAACGACCCTTCAACTACTGCGGGCAATGGTGAGGGAGAAGATGACCGCGGTGTCAGCGAAAACGGTGGCGGAGTTAAAGGGGTAGATGCGTGACCTGGGCGGCCGTACATCACAGCTAGAGGCGCATATGGGAGACGCAGCAACTGTTCTAGAAGGCCATGAGAACAAAATCGAGCAGCTGCACGACTTGGTAAAAGTGCTACAGTGCCAACAAGAAGACCTTGAGAACCGCTGCCGGCGAAGCAACTTACGCTTCCGAGGCCTCCCGGAGACGATGGAGGACGCAAGGGGCTCCATTACGGCCCTTCTTCAAGAGCTGATTCCAGGTACTCCCCCAGAAAGATTAGAGCTAGAACGCGCACACAGAGCCCTATCTAGGCGTAGGCCGGAGGCCCCCCCCCGCGTGACATTGTTGTGACATTTTTGCATTTCCAGACAAAGGAGGCTGTCCTCAAGGCTTCTAGAGAGAGGGTGCCGCTAAACTTTCAGGTTAATGACTACTAAGTCTTCGTAGATTTATCTCAAGCCACAATCCTGAAACACCGCATGTTTAAACCCTATGTGCAGCAACTCCAGGAGCAAGGCATAAAGTATCGCTGTTCCCATTTAAAATCATCTTTTCCCATAATGGCCACCAGATCCAAGCTTCAACGGTTTCAGAGTTAAAGAACAACTTCAAGCAACTAGACCTGGGGCCCCTGGAGCGCCCCCCGCCACCGATCGGCCCAACCTCGGCACCTGATGAATCCAACAGAGAGGGCCAAGTGGAATGCGCCCCCCCCCCGGCTACAGTCAGCAGGTCCAAGATGGAACGATGCTCTCAAGCTATGAAGAGAATCTCGTAACAAACCTTCCAGTTGACAGGAGACGGGTAGCAGGGGACTTAAGTATTCCTGGTTTTCTCTTCACTACCCAAATGCCTCCATGTGTAGGCGGACCCTGATTTCTGCGGACGACCCGTTGGTTTAAGGTTTTCTGTTTAATCAAGGATCACCCTCCGTGCCAGGGAAGGTATCCCAGGTGACGGGCACTCTGAGATGAGCATTGCAGGATGGGATGGACCTGTCAGGTCTCTCCCATGATTTTGTTTGGGGACAGGGCCATGAAGAATTGTACTGTTATATGCTTTTATAATGCACCCTGCTGTTAACATTTATCATTATTGATGTGCTATTACCTGCTCTCTGTCACTCTGGGCCCGTGTGTTCAAAAGGCCCGGTGGCGCGTATTGGTGGGCAGGGCACGGAGGTCCAGATAAGCAACAGTTTGGCTCCCGAGTGTAACGCAAGCTGCCTTACCCCCTCCTCCCGAGTGACCCCCGTCAGGATGGTGCCGTTAGTGACTACCGTCACTAAGGTTAATTTCCTCCAAAATTTTAAGATGTTATCTTCTCTGTTTTCTCCTTTTCTTTCTCTCACTGACTCTTCCTACCTTCCCCTCTCTACCTCCTGGCCCGCTCCCCTACCGCTCTCCCCCACATATTCTCCCCCGCCTGGCTTCCTCAAAACTAGGGGCAAGCGCAATCTTGACGATATGCTATATATACCACCTCATGCTATTAGATATCCCATAAGATGTCTCTCAAGATTGTATCAATCAACGTCCAGGGTCTCAACTATCCAGAGTTTTCAAATATTTTAACTCTATAAACGCGGTCATAGTCTGTGTGCAAGAGTCCCACTTTTTAGTCAGCTCCACGCCCAAATATCTCAGTATGAAATTCCCCACAGTATACCATGCTCGGGCAACCACCAAGCAAAGAGGTGTATTTATAGCCTTCCATGCATGCACCCAATTCCAATGCTCTAAACGAGTTACAGATCCTGCAAGCAGGTACCTGCTATTGCAAGGAACCCTGCAGGATGAGGAAATCACGATTCTGAATTACTATGCCCCTAATACCGGCCAATTGGAATTTCTTCGAAATTTGGGTGATCTATTGAGCAGACACGCGAAGGGGATTGTATTCCTTGGAGGTGACTCAAACCAAACCCTGGATCCTGTGTTGGACAGATCTCTCCCTCCCACCTCTCTAAACCGTAAGGAATCTCAAGCCTATGCGGCTATCATCTCTAAACTAGGACTTATTGATTTCTGGCGAGACTTACACCCTTTTAAGAGAGATTATATGCATTTTTCTGACCCCCACTCCCTACATACTAGAATTTACCATCTGTTTGTCTCCAGGAATTTTTTACCCAACATCTTCAAAGCCCACATACTCCAGGTGCCATGGTCAGACCATGATCTAAACTATGTCACCTGCAAATCCTTAGTGGTAAAACCAGGCCCATCAACCTGAATTCTTAATGATACTCTGTTGGCTACTAAAGAGAGCATCCAGGAAGCTGTTAGGGTAGCTGAGGACTACTTCAAAACTAATCAACCTTCAGTTGAGTCCCCGGCTACCCTATGGGGTGCGTTCAAATCGGTAATTTCCTCTCCAGGACGGCGAGGAGGAAGAAAGAACAATCCTTGCTTGCTGCCGAACTGGTGACGAAACTTGAGAAAGCATCCCAAATTTTTAAAGACAACCCATCCAAAGAGAACAAGCGAGAGCTGGAGAAATCCAGTGTAGATCTAAACGCCCTGCAGATCAGGGAGGCTGAGCACAGATATAATTGGTCGTCCCAGAGATATTACACTTTAGCAAACAAACCCAACACCCTTTTGGCTTCCCAGCTGAAGTGCCAAGAGAGATTCGCCCCCCCCCCTATTAAATTGAAGTTGGGTAAGAGCATTCTGACCAGTAATCCATGTAAGGTGCTTGAGGAATTTAGGAATGGTTTGGCCAAACTTTATGAAGCTATAGAAGCTTATCTGGAGAATGTGACGCTCCCCAGGATGTCACCTGAGAGCTTGGCCCTGGTGGATGTGGACGTCTCAGTCTTGGAAATGCAGCAAGCTATCAGTACACTTAAGACTAAAAAGAGGCCGGGCCCAGATGGATACACGGCACTGTTTTATAAAAAAACTTTCATAGGTGATAGCCCCACATCTGGCCTCTATGTATAATTACATTAAGGCGGGCCAGCCCTTTGATCCTGAAATATTAAGAGCGTCCATAGTTATGATACCCAAACCAGGAAAGGACCCCCAAGCTTGGCAGAATTACCGTCCCATTTCGCTCTTAAATTTGGACTTAAAGATCCTGGGGAAAATCATTGCAAACAGAATTAATTCTTTCCTGAGCTCTCTGGTGCACCTGGACCAGGTGGGTTTCGTCCCAGGATTGTTCAAATTATTGAGCTTTCTAGGCAATCACCTGAAGATCTGATGCTCCTATCGCTAGATATGGATATGGCCCGGGCCTTAGGGCATGGATTGAGGCTATGTATTGCTCCCCTACCGCTAAGGTGAAATACTCGGGGTTTAAGTCAACCCTCTTCCCCATAGGGAGGGGGATGCGACAGGGATGTCCCCTTTCCCCTATTTTGTTTATTATGGCCCCTGGAACCGTTAGCAGCTAGGATTTGGGACAACCATTCTATAAAGGGAGTTGAACATGCTGGAAGGGAACATAAATTATCTATGTTCGTGGATGACATATTGCTCGCTATCACCTCTCCACATGTGACAGTGCCCAATGTATTAAAGGAACTTGCAGAATTTAGCAATCTGTCAGGACTCAAGTTAAATGCCACCAAATCATTGGCCCTGGATGTGTCCCTATCTAGGACGGTAAGCACCCTATTAAAAAACAACTACCCCTGGCTGTGGGTTAAAAAACTCCCATACTTGGGAATCAAGCTGACAGCGTCTTATGCCACCCTTTTCGAGGCCAACTACCCAGAATTGATGAGTCAAATAGGAGCCCTTCTGCACTCCTGGTGCCACTTGAGACTGTCCTGGTTGTGACGCCAGGCGGCAATTAAGATGACAGTGTTGCCTAAAATCTTGTATTTTTTTAGGGTGCTGCCAGTCAAGGTCACTAAATCAGCCCTCCAATCCCTAGAGAACAAGATCAACAGGTACATCTGGGGGTCAACTCGCCCATGAATAGCTAGGAGGACATTGTATTGCAGGAAGGACCAGGGTGGCCTCGGAGCCCCACACCTGTATAAATATGTGGCAGCACAAGTGGCTTCCTTGCTCCCCCCTACACTCCTCAGGGAACGTCCCAGGCTGGGTGCAAATGACTGCGAGCAGTGTGGCTCCAATCTCGGTCACATCCTTGCTGTGGCTCCCCAGGGGGCTCAGGCTGGAGGAACTCCCACGGTCCTTGATCCCTCCTCTTGATCTTTGGTATAAAAAATACAAATCTGTGATTACTCACCAGTAGAATTGGTATTATGAGTATACAGTACGCCTTGCTCCAAATCTAATACTTACAGTTGGGATATACTCCGCCAGATGGCGCTGGACTGCAGAGACATCGACATCGAAATCCTCCCGGCCCCTCAAATACCCAGGGACCTCCCACAAATCCCCAGCATTGAAAAGCAGTTAATGAGAAGCCAGGAGAATTAAACAATCCAAACTATCAACTATAACAAGGATAACAATCACCATACAGGGGATCCAAGTTAATGCAACCAAGGGTGGGTTGGAGCAGGACGTACTGTATACTCATAATACCAATTCTACAGGTGAGTAATCACAGAATTGTATTATTCTTAGTATACAGTATGTCCTTAGTATACAGTATGTCCTGCTCCAAATCTTACAGTTGGGACATCCAATAGCAGTGTCCATAAGTAGGGTGGGATCCCCAAGAAAAATCAGCAGCAGACAGTTTAAACCACTGCCGCCTGCAGAACCTTTCGGCCAAAAGCAGCATCATTCTTCCCCTTAGCAGAGTAGGCCTGAATCACAGCCTGACAAATCCACTTGCTGATAGTAGACTTGGCAGGGGCCAAATCCTTCCTAGGACCAGAAGGGACCACAAAAAGAGCATCAGTTTTCCTGAAAGGTGCAGTAGCCACCAGATAGTACTTCAGACACCTAACCACATCCAAAGAGTGCAAAACCCTCTCCTTAGCATTGCTAGGATTAGGGCACAAAGAAGGAAAAACAATATCCTGATTCAAATGAAAAGCAGACACTACCTGACCAGAAAGTCCGGTTTGAAACGAAACACCACCTTGTCCTGGTGTCTCTCATAGTAGGGGGGCTGAATAGACAGAGCCGCCAGCTCAGACACACGCCTGACAGAAGTGATAGCCACCAGAAAAGCAACCTTGAGCGTAAGAATGGCCAAGGCAGCATCCTGCACAGGTTCAAAGGGAGCACCCTGCAAGGCTGACAGAACCAAGTTCAGATCCCAAACAGGCACCATAGGCTTACGTGGGGGGCGCACATGAGTGACCCCGTGGAAAAAAGTCCTGATCAGAGGGTGCTGAGCAAAGGACTTCTGGAAGAAAATAGCCAGAGCAGAAACCTGACCCTTCAGAGTACTGAGTTGGAGCCCCATCTCCAACCCATGCTGCAGGAACTCCATAATCCTGGGAATTGTTTAACACACGACAGGGAAGAGACTTAGATTCACACCAGTCAATGTAGGCACGCCAAACCCTGTAATAAATGGAAGAGGAAGACTTCTTCCTAGCTTTAATCAAAGTATTCACAACCGAGGAAGCCCCTTCTCCATCAAGACGGAGGTTTCAGCAGCCAAGCCGTCAAAGCCAGAGTTTGTAAATTGGGATGGCGTAGTGAGCAGATCTGGCACCAAGGGCAGAGCGTACTGATCTACCGCCAGCTGTAACACGTCTGCGAACCACACTCTTCTTGGCCACCTGTGGGCCACCAGAATTGCTGGCACCCTTTCCAGAGCAATCTTGCGCAGAACCCTGCCCATCAGGGGGATTGGAGGGAAGACATACAGGAACTGAAAGTCCTGCCATGACATTGCTAGCGCATCCGAAGTCAAGGCCAGAGGATCCTGGGACAGAGAGACAAAGGCTGGGAGCTTGTGATTGTGGCGGGACGCAAACAGATCCACATCTGGTTGGCCCCAACGGAGACACAGAGATTGAAACACCCTGCTGCATAGGGACCATTCTCCCTGGCGAGAGGTCCCCCTGCTCAGAGAATCCACCAGGTGATTTTCCACCCCCGGGATGTACACAGCTGATATGCAGGGCCTCCGCCCCCAGTCAGGATCAGAGACACTTCCTGGAGGGCCCCCTTGCTCCGGGTCCCTCCCTGATGATTAATGTAGGCGACTGCCGTCTGGTTGTCCGAGCGCACCTGAACAGGCAGGACCCGAAGGTGAGTAGTCAAGTGAGCCAGAACTAGCCTGATCGCCCGCAGTTCCAAGACATTGATAGGTGTGTGGGCCTCCTGAGGGCCCCACCTCCCCTGGAACCGCAGGGACTTCCAGAAACCCCCCCAACCTGACACGACAGGGAAGAGACTTAGATTCACACCATGGTGACCGTCTCCCAGGAAGGGGCAAGAAAGGATGTGCCCCCCAACAGGTTCCTTGAGTCCATCCACCACGAGAGGGACCTCCTGACCAGGGGGGAGAGCACACAGACCCTCTCCAGGGACGCTGGGTCCTTGTCCCATACTGACAATAGGTGAAGTTGCAGGGGCCTCAAGTGGAACTGAGCATAAGGGACCACTTCGAAGCACGCCACCATCAGGCCCACCAGCTGCATCCCCTGCCTGATAGAGGGATGGGGACAAGCTAAAAGGGACTATCCTGTGCAATCAGACTGTCCACCTTCTGTTGAGGAAGGAAGATCCTTGCCTGAACTGTATCCAGATTCATTCCTAGGAATGGAATTACCAAGGAAGGGGACAGTGAGGATTTGGGGTGGTTGATCACCCATCCAAATAAATCCAGAGTAGACACCACCAGCTGAGTATCCAACTCCCTGATGTAGAGACTGGGAAGTGATGAGAATGTCAGATAGGGAAGCACGCGGACGCCCTGACATCTGAGCAGACACATCACGCCAGCCAGCACCTTGGTGAACACCCTGGGAGCTGAAGTGAGGCCGAAGGGCAAGGCCACAAATTGGTAGTGTTGATCCATCAGAGCGAACATGAGGAACCTTTGACGACCTGGGAACACAGGAATATGAAGATAAGCATCTTTGATGTCCACAGAAGTCATGAAATCCCCTTGGCGCAGGGAACTGATGGCAGAGCGCAGAGTTTCCATGCAAAAGCGCCTGTCCCTGACTTGTTGAGGATCTTCAAGTCCAGGATGGGCCTGACTGAACCATCGTTTTGGGTACTGTGAACAGGTTGGAATAAAAGCCCTTGCCTTTTTCTCTTAAGGGGACCTGGCAGATGACCCCCAGCCCCAGGAGGCCTTGCACTAGCTCCTGAGCTGACACAGGGTCCTGAGGAATCCGGGATCTGATGAATCTTGGAGGGGGATCGGCAGCAAACTCCAACTTGTAACCGGAGGACACTACCTCCTGAATCCCCCGGTCTGCGACATGAAGCCTCCAGATGTGAGCGAAGTGCTGCAGCCATCCCCCCACCCGGATGGGTGAGGGCGCCCCATCATGCCTGAGGGGGCTTGGGAGAGGATTTTGCTTTGGGACCCCAGGAGGAGCCAGGATGTCCACGTCCTCTGCCTCTACCCCAGAAATCTCCCTGGGCCCCAGGAAAGGAAACCCCCCTTCCCTGTCTTGCACCAGGGTAAGGGGAGGACTGCGCTGGGGTAACCTGCCTCCCTTAGCAAAAAGGTCTAGGCGGTCCCCAAACAGGCGCAGTCCTTTAAAGGGAAACCCAGTGAGGGCCTTCTTGGCAGCGTTGTCAGCAGCCCACTCGCGCAGTCAAACCGAGCAGCGTATAGCCACCACAAGGGCAGAAGTTCTGGCACACATTCTGATGGTGTCATCCAATGCTGAGAGGACAAAATTTACAAAAACATCACAACTGGAGAGTGCATTAAACACCTCACAAGGCAAATCATCAGGGGCACTATCAAGCATATTTCTAATAAGGGTTCTAGTGGCCACAGCAGTAATGGCAGAGGCACAGACCAGGTGCAGCGCAGTCCCTGCACATGCAAAGGCGTGAGATGCCAGCTGGTCAATGCGCCGGTCCTCAGCATCCCGCAGGGTAGTAGAGTCAGGGGAATGCATGACAGAGGTGTTAGATAGCCCTAGGATCGGGGCATCCACCTCGGGGGGGGGATGACCAACATTTAACCACCTCAGCAGGAAAGGGATACTTCCTATCCCAACTCTTTGGAACCCCGGGAAGTTTACTGGGGCGCTCCCATTCCTTGAGCACAAGGTTATGGAAATGTGCCTGCTTGGGAAATTCCAAACCTGATTTTGCTGTATGGAAAAGCTCCCCTCTTTGCTTGGGGGCTGCAACAGGGAGAGAGATGGACAGAATCTCAAAAATCTGGGTCAATAATCTGTCAGTGTCATCCGGGGTCCAGGGGTCAGAGCCAGAATCGTCATGACCCCTTGGTCTCTCGTCAGATGAGCCTGAATCAGAAAAGAGCTCCCCTTCATCAGACGGGGTATAGCCACAAAGATTCCAAAACTCCTCAGTTCCCATAGGGAAAACAGTGACATTAGGCATCAAGTGCCGCTTCTTAGCAGGGGCCTTACGCGCTAAGGACTTAGCAATCAACTGCTCAACAGTAGCCAGTCTAGAAGACACATCAGGCTGAGAATCCCCACTAGTATGCAACTCAGTAGGAGTGAGGTTTAAGCTTGGGGGAGTAGGTGAAGTGAAACGAGGTGCAGCCACTGGCAGGCCAGATTGCAATGCAAGCACCTGCTCAGCACAGGGTACACAGACCTGCGCCTTGTCAGCGTCAGCATGAGGCTGCCCACACGCTACACACAGCCGGTCTTGTCCCGAAGGGACCCCGGTCACATTATCCTGGGATGCCTCCATATGGTGATTATAGCGGCGCTATACGCCGATAGGGAATACCGCTATATAGCAACCCCGGATGCCCCAATAACCCGCTAGGGAAGTGGGAGTATTATTTTTACAAGGCCTACAAGTATATACTAATACAGGGCCGGGAGAAGCCAAAAGGGTTTGTCCCGCCTGAAAGACATAAGCAGACAAGACCTGTAAGCACACAGTAACAAAAGTGAAAGATATAAAGCCGCCCGCGAGGGCACTTACGGACCGCGGTAGGTAGGGGTCCGTCGCACATGGGCCAAACAGGCAGGATAAAGATGGCGTCGGTATACCTCGAGGGGCCGGTATCAGCGATGACGCGGAGCGCGCCATAGACGGGCCCCGCCCCCCCGAAGAGCGCGAAGCCAAGAACGTGCAAGCAGCCAATGATGGCGCACCAGCGCCTGAGGTAATGCTGCCGCCATGCGCGGAACCAAGTCAGCGCGCGGCGGCAGCAATTTTAAAAAGACAGTAAAGACAAGCCAGCGCGGCGGTTGACACAAGACTAACAGAATGGAAAAAAAAAAGGTGTAAAACACAGAATGCATAGCATACATATTTACGCACCCTCCCCCCTCTTTTCCCCCGAAGACTACAAGGAGGATGAGGGAGGGCAGCGGCCACTTAAACAGGGCCCACCGATGGACAGGGGCAAGGGGGCACTAGTGCGGGAGGGGTATCCCATAGAGGCTCACCATAAGCCTGAACCGCCTACCCTTTGGTGGGGGATTGCGGTGGAGCAGCGCTCCTAAGCACCTAACAGCGGTGCTGCCTACCTTCACCCGACCAGCGCAGCCAAGGCTGGGAGGCATATTACTAGTGGAACGGGTGGGAATAGTCCTACAGGGCCGCGGGCTAATAGCCCCGCTCACCTGCGAGTAGAGAGCCATTTCTTGTCCTTCGCAACCAGACTGCAGAGAAATTCTGTGGATTTGTGGGAGGTCCCTGGGTATTTGAGGGGCCGGGAGGAGCCTATTTTTGATGTCTCTGCAGTCCAGCGCCATCTGACGGAGTATATCCCAACTGTAAGTATTAGATTTGGAGCAGGACGTACTGTATACTAAGAATATGCGCAGAGTCCGGGGTGGCGCTCACAACACACCACAGCAGCCCCGTTGTTGGGCAACCCCCTGTTTATGCCAGGTGTAGGATCCAAACGCAGCTTTGGTTGCTGGGAGGAGTAGGGAATCACTGTGATACAGGACGTGGTGGCGCACTGGAGAGGGGAGGGCCCGCATTCTGTTACGACTAGGTCTGCCATCCCGCCAGGCGAAAGATATAGAGGATTGCAGTTAACCCATTTCATCAACAAAGTGACTCAGGGTGGCAGGTTCTCCCAACTCCCTACCAATTTTGAGCGTAGGTGCTTGCAGGAGCCTTTAGCTGGGGGCGCTATATCTGAACTTTATGCTTCTCTGGTGAGGTTGGGAGGTGACCCGCTGCATTCCTACATGAAAAGGTGGGAGGAGGACCTGGGCAAGATAGATGATGAGCACACATGGAGCCAGACCTAGAGAGCGGTGGGGAAAGTCTCATGTAATACACTAATACAGGAAAACTCCTACAAGGTCCTCTGCAGATGGTACCTGACCCCCTCCAGGCTGCACAAATTTAACCTGAGTTGCCCGGCCTTCTGCTTCCGTGGCTGCCAAGAACCTGGCGACATGTACCACATTTGGTAGTCTTGTCCAGTGGCGCAACAATTCTGGAATAAGGTCTATGATCTGGTGGCATCCTTTTTCAAAGGCATTTTTTCTCCTAATGCATGGAAGGCATTACTGTCCTACAAGATCAACAGCTATACGCCTGTAGAATGGAAGCTGGCATTCCACATCTTGGCAGCCTCCAGGCTTGTAGTTGCTAGGAATTGTCGGGAGAGGTTGCTACCCTGGAGTCTGGTATCAGCCAGAATCTCGGACATATTAGTGATGGAGAAACTGACAGAGATAGCCCTAGATGAGTATGAACGATTCCAAGAGGTCTGGGCACCATGGATCAACCACCTCCAACTGGATGCTGGGGTGGTCGTGGCTTGATCCAGGAGCCAGGCGGAGGATGACTCATTAGAATTCCCCCCTTCACCTCCCCTTCCCCCCTCCCTCAACACTCTCCCTTCCTCTTTAGCCCTCCCTTTACTCCTACCCCCTCCCCCTCCTTCTTACCCGTTTGTTTCTTTACCCCCCTCCTATCTTCTCTTTTACTTACCTCTCTCTTCTTGCTCCCTCTCAGGAGTTGGTACTTACAGTAACATGATCTCCCCGGACGTTCATTATAAGCAATCATTGGACTGGAATCCGGAGAATAGCTGTTTGTTTGTAGCGTAGCTCATTCCTAGACACTGTATTGTTTGTCAGCTTAATCATGGGCAGTAGCCCTGTTGCGCTGAGATGATCCCAATGCACCCTGTGGGACACAAACATCTGAGAGTCTTTTTGTCTTGGTTGTATAATGACTTCAAACTGCTGTCTGGCTTTTTGCAAATATCTCTGTATTTAATGTTGAAGACTTTGTACCAATACCAAATGCTTTATTTTGTATTATGTGCTATGATCAATAAAAATCATTGTACAAGAAAACCAGGTTGGTCCTTAGATTCCAGGCATCCTGGTCGAGAGGTGAGCCGGTTCTTAGTCTCCGCAATCAGGGTTCACACCCGGTAACCTGACATTCTCCAACAATAAATTCATAATTTTCATGATATGTATTGCTAAATTCTATTACTTAATCGCAGGGACTGTCTGGGAAAAAAGATAGAGTCTCACCAATAGTCCTGTGCAGCTAATCTGCCCTAAAGTTTCAAACTTCACTCCACCCTGCTCCAAAGCATGGCTTACAGTCACCTGGCTGCCTCCTCACTAAGGTTTACTGGTCACACCCAATCCATTCATCTCACCTGCCCATGGCACGCCTCTATTGTAGTGCAGTCACGGCCAATGGGGCAGCTGCTTGGTTCTGGGCCACGGAGAAGGACGAAATCACTGGTGTCAGTAAGCTTTAAAGATTTAATCTACCATTATAAGGCAAATCAGCTGTGCGGGAGTACTGGTGAGTATCTATAGTTTTCATAGGTCCACCACTGATCAAGCCATGATCGGCACCCAGTAGCTGCAGACTGTACGTAGCCTCAACTTCGAGTGTGGATGAAGGACAGCTGTGGACTTTTGCTGGGTTGGAATAGTAAAGGAGGTCCTCGGAGGCCAGTTTGGGCGCCACTGCTTAACATAATTATATGCTGTCCAGCCACTCACCTTTCGGAAATCTATCCATATGAAGAATCCGGCACTTCGGTTCAAAAAGGGAACGCCTATGGAGCGGAGTTCTTCTGCCACACATGTCTGAGCGGCCCGCAAGCGAGCGTGGTTCACCCGCAAGTAAACCTGATTGATCCAGTCTGCAAAAATACAATTCTGTGAAGTACTCACCTGTAGAATTGATATTATTTGTATACAGTACATCCTGCTCCAGATGTAATACTTACACTTGTGTTATCCTCCGTCAGATGGAGCTGCACTGCAGAGACATGCAAAAACAGGCTCCTCCCGACCCTTCAAATACCCAGGGACCTCCCACAAATCCCCAGCATTGAAAAGCAGTGAACAAGAAGCCGGGAGAATTAAACCACCCAGAACAACTGGTAACGATAACAATGATAACAATCACCATACAGGGGATCCAGAATAATGCAACAACAGGGTGGGGTGGAGCAGGACTTACTGTATACAAATAATATCAATTCTACAGGTGAGTACTTCACAGAATTGTATTATTCTTAGTAACCAGTACGTCCTGCTCCAGATGTAATACTTACACTTGGGACATCCAATAGCAGTGCCCATAGTCCAAGTAGGGTGGGATCCCCCAACAAAAGGTGACAACAGGCAGTTTAAACTACTGCCGCTTGCAAAACCTTGCGGCCAAAAACATCATCAGCTGAGGCCCTAACATCAACCTTGTAAAACTTTGAAAAGGTATGAACAGAAGACCAAGTAGCAGCCTTGCAAACTTGTTCAATAGAAGCCTGGTGCTGGAAGGCCCAAGAGGCACCAATAGCACGAGTAGAATGAGCAGTAAGGCGGAAGGGAGGATTCTTCCCCTTAGCAGAATAGGCCTGAATTACAGCCTGACGAATCCATTTGCTAATAGTAGACTTGGCAGGAGCCAAACCCTTCATAGGACCAGAAGGGACCACAAAAAGAGCATCAGTCTTCCTGAAAGCCGCAGTGGCTACCAGGTAGTACTTCAGACACCTGACCACACCCAATGAATGCAAAACCCTTTCCTTGGCGTTTCTAGGATTAGGACACAATGAAGGAAGAACAATGTCCTGATTCAAATGAAAAGCAGACACCACCTTTGACAGAAAATCTGGCTTAAAGTGGAACACCACCTTGTCCTGGTGTCTCTCGTAGTATGGGGGCTGAATAGACAGAGCCGCCAGCTCAGACACGCGCCTGACAGAAGTAATAGCCACCAGAAAAACAACTTTGAGGGTAAGTACAGCCAGAGCAGCATCCTGAATAAGCTCAAAGGGAGCACCCTGTAAGGCAGACAAAACCAGGTTCAAGTCCCAAACAGGGACCGTAGGCTTACATGGGGGAAGCACGTGAGTGACCCCCTGAAAGAAGGTCTTAACCAAGGGATGCTGTGCAAAAGACTTCTGAAATAAGACAGACAGAGCAGAAACCTGACCCTTCAGAGTACTGAGTTTTAAACCCAACTCCAATCCATGTTGTAAAAACTCCAGAATTCTAGGGATTAAGAATTCCCTGCATGGGAGAGACCTAGACTCACACCAGTCAATGTAGGAACGCCATACCCTATAATAGATGGCAGAAGAAGTTTTCTTCCTAGCCTGTACAATGGTATCCACCACTGAGGCAGACAAGCCTTTCTCCATCAAGATGGAGGTTTCAGCAGCCAGGCCGTCAAAGCCAGAGTTTGTAAACTGGGATGTCGTAAGGAGCCCTGAGTGAGTAGATCTGGCTCCCCTGGCAGGACGTACTGGTCTACTGCCATTTGTACCACGTCTGCGAACCACACTCTTCTTGGCCACCTCGGGGCCAGAATCACTGGCACCCTTTCCAGGGCAATCTTGCGCAGAACCCTGCCCAGCAGGGGGAACGGGGGAAAGACATACAGGAGCCGAAATTTCTTCCATGACAGTGACAGAGCGTCCGTGGCCAAGGCCAGAGGATCCTGAGACAGGGAGACAAAGGCCGGGAGCTTGTGATTGTGACGGGATGCAAACAGATCCACATCCGGTAGACCCCACCGGTAACACAGGGACTGGAATACCCTGTTGCAGAGGGACCACTCCCCCTGACGAGAAGTCCTCCTGCTCAGAGAGTCTGCTAGAAGATTCTCTACGCCCGGAATATAAACAGCCGAGATGCATTGAACATTGGCCTCCACCCATGTCAGAATCTGTGACACTTCCTGGAGGGCACCCTTGCTCCGGGTCCCTACCTGATGGTTGATGTAGGCAACCGCTGTCCTGTTGTCTGATCGCACCTGCACAGACAGACCCTGTAGGTGATCGGACAACTGTTCCAAAACCAACCTGACCGCCCGTAGTTCCAGAATGTTGATGGGTAAATGGGCATCCTGAGGGCCCCACCTCCCCTGGAATCTCAGGGATTTCCAGAATCCCCCCCAACCTGACAGACTGGCATCCGTGGTGACCGTCTCCCAGGAGGGGGCTAGAAAGGACCTGCCCTTTAGCAAGTTCTTGTGGTCCAGCCACCACGAGAGGGACCTTCTGACCAATGGGGGAAGCACACAAACCCCGTCCAAGGACGCGGGGTCCTTGTCCCATACTGATAGTAGGTAAAGCTGCAGAGGCCTCGAATGGAACTGAGCAAAGGGCACCGCCTCGAGGCACGCCACCATCAGACCCAACAGCCGCATTCCCTGTCTGAGGGAGAGCTGGGGGCACGAGAGCAGGGACCGTATCTGCGCAGTCAGATCTTCCACCTTCTGTTGGGGAAGGAATATTCGAGACTGAACCGTATCCAGAATCATCCCCAGGAATGGGGTCACCGGTGAAGGGGACAGGGAGGACTTGGGATGATTGATCACCCAGCTGAAGGACTCCAAGGTGGACACCACCAGCTGAGTGTCCGCCTGCTGTAGAGGCCATGAGGCGATGAGGATGTCGTCCAGGTAGGGCAGCACTCGAATGCCCCCTGACCTTAGCAAGGACATCACCCCCCGCCAATACCTTGGTGAACACTCTGGGAGCTGAAGTGAGGCCAAACGGTAGAGCCACAAATTGGTAGTGTTGATCTTTCAACTCGAATCTGAGAAACCTTTGATGCCCTGGAAACACAGGGATGTGAAGGTAAGCATCTTTGATGTCCACAGACGTCATAAAATCCCCTGGTCGCAGAGAGCCAACGGCCGAGCGCAGGGTTTCCATGCAAAAGCGCTTGTTCTTGACAAATTTGTTGAGGATCTTTAAATCCAGAATGGGCCTGACTGACCCATCTCTTTTGGGTACTGTGAAAAGGTTGGAGTAGAAACCTTCTCCCAATTCTCTCAAGGGAACTTTGCAAATAACTCCCAGCTCCAGAAGTCCTTGTACTGCCTGCATCAGGACCTGAGCTGATACCGGGTCCTGGGGGATCCGGGACCTGATGAATCTTGAGGGGGGCCGTACAGCAAACTCTATCTTGTAGCCGGAGGTCACTACCTCCTGAATCCACCGGTCTGAGACTTGACGCCTCCAGACGTGCGCGAGTGTTGTAGCCGTCCCCCCACCCTGGCGGGCGAGGGCGCCCCATCATGCCTGAGGAGGGGGCTTTGGGTTTGGTCCCCCAGGAGGAGCCAGGGCGTCGCCCCCTGCTCCTATGCCAGGAGTCTGTGTGAGCCCCCGCGAAGGACACCCCATTTCCCTGCTTAGCGCCTCTGTAGGGGGATGAAAGGGGGCCCTGGCTGCGAAAGGGCCGAGGCTGCCGCCTGCGCTGTGGTAACTTACCTCCTTTAGCAAAGAGGTCTAGGCGGTCCCCAAACAGGCGTAGTCCCTTGAAGGGGAGCCCAGTAAGGGCTTTCTTAGCAGCATTGTCGGCCGCCCACTGTCGCAGCCATACCGCGCGGCGTATAGCCACCGCCAAGGCGGAAGATCTGGCACACAGCCTAATAGCATCGTCCGATTCGGACAGGGTAAAGTTCACAAATACATCACAGTTAGACAGTGCATTAATAGTATCAGCAGGCAACTCGTCTGGGCCGTCAAGTGCATTCCTGACCATGGCCCTGAGCGCCATGGCAGTAATAGCCAGAGCGCAGACCGGGCGCAGTGCCGCCCCTCCAAACGCAAAGGCATGGCACGCCAATTCGTCAATGCGCCGGTCCTCAGAATCCCGCAGCGTAGTAGTGTCGGGGCAGTGCATAATAGAGGTGTTAGACAGCCCTAGAATAGGAGCATCGACCTCGGGGGGCGATGACCAGCACTTGACCATGTCAGCAGGAAATGGATACTTCCTGTCCAGACTCTTAGGGATCCCGGGAAGTCTACTGGGATGTTCCCACTCCTTAAGCACGAGGTTATTGAAATGGGTCTGCTCAGGAAATTCCAATCGAGCTTTAGCAGTATGGAATAGCTCACCCCTTTGCCTGGGAGCCGCAACAGGGGGAGAGATGGACAAAACCTCAAAAATCTGAAGCAATAGCTTATCAGTATCATCCGGGGTCCAGTGATCAGAACCAGAATCGTCATGACCCCTAGACTTCTCATCAGATGACTGAGTCAGAGAGCAGCTCCCCTTCGTCTGAAAGGGTATGGTCATATAGATGCGTAAACTCATCAGACTCCGTAGGGAAAGGAGCATAGTCAGGGATTATGTGCCGCTTTTTTGCGGTAGCCTTGCGCGCTAGAGTACTAGCAAGCAATTTTTCAACACTGGCCAGTCTAATAGCCACATCAGGATGAGAATCCCCGCTTGTATTGGGGGTTAGACTCAGGCTTGGGGGGGTAGGTGAAGTGAGGCGAGGTGCAGCCCCAGCCGGGGCGGGAAGTACCATTAGCGCCTGCTGTGCACAAGGGACGCAGACCCGAGCATTGTCGACCGTTGATAGATGAGACACCACAAGCTACACACAGCCGGGCTTGTCCCGAGGGAACCCCGTTTACAATATCCTGGGATGCCTCCATATGGTGATTAATGGGCACAATAGGCCAGTAGGGATTGACGCTATAAGCTACCCTGGATGCCCCAAAGACCCGCAAGGAAGTGGGAGTAATTATACTAGGTCCAACTGGCAATTACACCGTGCCGGGAGAAGCCACTGGATACGACCGTCTGAAAGACATAATGGGAATAGGGATGTCAGAGCCATGCGCAGTAAGCAAGACAAATGAAAATCGCCCGCGAGGGCACTTACAGATCGAGGGAGGAGGACCGTTACCACGCGCGCGCGATGAGCATCGAAATGGCGCCAAGCGGACCTCGAAGGGCGGGCCAGAGCGGGCTGTGACGCGGAGCGCCCCCCCGAAGAGCGCGAAGCTCTGAAGACAGTAGTCAGCGCAGACAGTAAAGTGAATGACACACTACAGAAGTAAAAAGGAGATTACTTCCAGATGCGCCCGACAACGTATACCACTGAAGACGCCGCAGCATCTGAGGCGGCCGATAGACAATAAAGACAGTGCGGCTCTGACACCAGGTGAATGAGTCAAGGACAATACTAAGATACGTTAAACCATAAAGGTTGGGTCTGGCACACCTAGTATAGAGATACTATGAATAAATGAAACTTGGGGTGCAAAAAAAGTCCTGAGGTGTTTCCCCAAAATCACCTCTTTGAACAATATGGAAAAAGAGTGGACTAATGCACACCACACCAATTTTAAGTTTGCAAATAAAATTGTATTATAATTCATACAAGTGCAATTTCACATAAGCAAAAAGGATACAATATGGGTTCAAAAATGCAAAGTATTCCCAG
Source organism: Gastrophryne carolinensis (assembly GCA_027917425.1). Classification (NCBI taxonomy): domain Eukaryota; kingdom Metazoa; phylum Chordata; class Amphibia; order Anura; family Microhylidae; genus Gastrophryne; species Gastrophryne carolinensis. Next base: position 89,403,768 of record CM051241.1, read on the forward strand.
TCTCCAGGATCGTTAACCACCTCAACAAAAAAGAGCAAGGTTCATAAGAAACTACAGTTTTATAGGGGTGTAATAGAATGAAGAGGAACAATTACCCATAATAATTGTGAGGTGGTTGTACAATCGGTCCTGAGGAGTGTCACAATAGTGGAGCTATGTATCCACAGGTTAAGGATAAACAAGCATGCTTTTACAGTACACGTCATAGAAAAATTCTGGTCAGCATCTGAATGGTATATGGAACATCATACCAGATATGTAAGAACATGTCACAGACAGAAAATATGCAGATAATACAATCATGACGTCCATCATAGCATATAAACAGAAGCAGTGCATAATGACATTACCAACACGAGGTGTACCCTGATCGCGTAACCTGCCAACAATACTAAGGCCATAACGTGTACTGAATACACAAGACCACCACCCCCCCCCCCCTTTCTTTCCCCCCCGAGCTACGGGGGGAATGAGGGAGAATGGCGACCCTTTGAACAGGGTCCACCGCTACACGGGGTATGGGGCACTAGCGCGGGAGGGGCATCCACAAGAGGCTCACCATCAGCCTAAACCGCCTACCCTTTGGTGGGGGACTGCGGAGGAGCATGGCTCCATGAGCACGCGTAGTGCTGCCTACCTTCACCCGACCAGCGCAGCCCAGGCTGGGAGGCACATCACGAAGAGGACGGGTGGGAGTAGTCCAACAGGGCCGCAGGCTTAAATAGCCCCGCTCACCTGCGAGAGAGTGATACTTCATGTCTTCGCAGTCAGCACTGAAGAGAAATCTGGGGATTTGTGGGAGGTCCCTGGGTATATGAAGGGCCGGGAGGAGCCTGTTTTTCCATGTCTCTGCAGTGCAGCGCCATCTGGCGGAGGATAACCCAAGTGTAAGTATTACATCTGGAGCAGGACGTACTGTATACACATACAGGATTAGACAATACTTAAATCATTCCCATGCAATGATGTCTATGTGGTTTAGTTCTGAGTAGGGAAGAAGCAGGAAGGATGACAGCTGGCAGGCAGGAGGAGGTGACAATGGTGGGGATGGCTCCCAGAACAAAGGATAGAGGCAGAAATAACAGCTAAGTGGTAAGAGAAATGGTGGCAAACCTCACAGTCTAGTGGCGAGATGAAGCGGCGAGGATGACAGCCAAGTGTAAAAAAGGATGGCGGTGAGAATAACAGCTAGGGGGATGAAAGTGTTGATGAGCATCAGAGCCTAGTGATGGCAAGAAGTGGTGAGGATGACATCCAATGGAGAGATAACACAGAAGCAAGAAGGAGAGGCAACCCACAGGAAGAAAGAAGTGACAACGGTGATGATGACAGCCAGGGAGAAAGAAAATAAAAATAAAAGGAGGTGGGTATAAAAGTGTGAAGAAGCAGATGGGATGGCAGCCCAAAGGACAAAAAGAAGTAGGAAGAAAGACTGCCTGAAGGCGGGGAGGAGTAACAGTGGTGACAACGATGGCCAGGGGCAGTTTGCCTTTGTTTGCTGTGGCTGTTTGCATTTAGTTATGGGTAAATGAGGCATGAATCTTTTGCAATAGAAGTCAATGGAACAGGCAGATGCTGTAATCCCATCATTCCATGAATCACAAGAGTCATTTAGACTGGACTGTCCCTTTAATACTAGTGGTGAGGGTGACAGCCAGGGGCAAACAGATGGAGGCGAGAATAACATCTAGAAGCAGTACTGATCTGGAAAAAGGTACGGATACCCAAATGACAAAAAGCACACCTACCAAAAGGAATGACTGAATTGGTTATCCCCCAATTGGGTCCATGTCCCCCTGTCCCTTGTTGTTCTCATTTGTACCTCTTGAGGTGTAACATGCAGATCTGCATCAATAAATTATTAATTTGCCTATTTAAAGTGTTTCTATTTTTGTAACTATTACACCCTCTCTCCTATCCGTCCCTCAATAAGGGGGCGTAGCCTAATTTAACAAATAACCCTCTTTCTCACCCTGAAATGTTGGGAGGTATGAAAAAGACATAAGCAGTGAGGATGACAGCCTGCAGAAGTGACAGTTTCACAGGATGACAGGCAAGTGGAGAAAAGATGGATGCATGCAGTGTTCCCTTTAAGTGGAGCGGCTGCGCGATCGCGCACCCCCACAGATCACACAACCCAGGAAGGAGGCGAGTCCGCACAGAGCCAGCAGCAGGACTCCAGGAAACAGGAGGGAGTTGGCGCCATTCATAGCCTATCAATGGAGGCTGTATTCTCCTCCTCCACTTCAGTTCATAGATCTCTCCCTTTCAACACGCGCTAAGCTGTGCTGAGCTAAGGAGGAACAGAGCAGTGGGCGGGGCCATCTCCCCCGGGAAATAAGGAAGAGCTAAACAAGACTGCCGATGCCCCATCTACTGCTGATGGGAAAGTTTGATGGTAGTAACCATTGCAATCTGTGTCCCACTTTCTCCACAGGTTTTTTTCATGTTTTTGGCACCCTGCTGTTTCTTTCTATCTCTTATATCCCGTATCTATTTATCTCTTATATCTATCTATCTATCTATCTAGCTATCTATCTAGCTATCTATCTAGCTATCTATCTAGCTATCTATCTATCCATCCCTCCTCTATCTTTCTATCTACCTTATCCATCTGATATCTATCTCTCCATCTGTCTTTTCATTCATTCATTCATTCTTTCTACTGTATTTATTATTTTTGTCTTTATTTTTGTAGCTATCTATCCCATTATCTATCTGTCTTTTCATTCTATCCATTTATCAGGCTATCTATCTTTGCATCCATTAATTAATTTGTAGACGATGCTAAAAGCGCCCTTTAACAAACAAATGCATTTTTAGAGACCAGCCCCCTTTGTATAACAATACACTTATCTACACTTATATACATATTGGTCTTTAGCTAAAATAGTTTGTTGGGACTAAAGGAGGCCTCTATCATAGCCAGCAGCAGCTTGATAAATGGGTTTTACCCTGAAACACGTAGCGCTGTTGGGATTGGGGAGGGCATCCATGCCTGTTCATAAGCACATCACTATTGAATGATTTTAGCACTATGATAATTTAGTAAAAGTTACATTTTATCTGTCATTGGAGTGGATCTAGCTGGAATTTGCATATTTTGGACTTTGGGGCCGAACAGCCAGCCTGTCCGTGCATTGATCTGTCTCCTTTTCTATTGCTGGTGGAGCTGCACAAAATCTCGTCTCTTTGGATCTTTAACAGGCCTCTATCATAGCTGAATAGCTGGGCCAGACTTACCGCGGTCACGCAATAGCTGAGCCATCTTGTACTGGATAGGCCCACACACACCATGGAAATAGCAAAGGGAGGCCACCCCATTACAGACATCTTGGTTCTGAGAGTAGAGGGTACCAAAACGGAGCCCAGAGGAGGCAAAATCCTGCAGGAAGAAACAAGGGTCTCTGGTTAAATGAGCTGAAAGCAGACATGCAGTACTGCACCTTGAACTTTGCAAGCGTGCACACCCCTGTGCACGTAGCCCCAGTCACATGCCCCTGGACACGCTTGCACACACACCCAGACATGCAGGCACCCCGACATCTGCTCATGTGCACACCCCCAGCCACATATGCAAGCACTTCTAAACACATGCACGCACCCACTGGAAATGCATGTATTCATCCCCAGCTGCACATTCGTGCACTACAAAACAAATGAATGCACCCCGAATACATACACACCCAAGCACATGCACCCACCTTGGACTCCCTTGGACATGAACGCCCATACACACTTACCTTTCCCCAGTCCTACGGTGCATGCGAGGGCTCTCGTCCAATCAGAGCCATTTGCTATGCATACGTAGTGCTCGGCAAGCGGCACTGTTTACATGCAGGGCTTCAGCATCCCCTGCAGGGTGCACACTCCCGCCCCCGGGCTATCTGAAGGGCTGGGCGCAGGAGCACACACACAGCCCAAAGATGTAAGGGCAGCATAGCGCTGGAAATGCACAAATGCAGCCCAGTGCAGTAACACTACTGTGTACCGCACTGTGCCTCCAGAGGACCCAGGGACCGATCGGGAGAGGTGAGTATCTACCTGCACTGCTCTTAGACATCTATAGGCTGCATTGTGATCTCATTGTGGGCCAGACACTGCATGCAGCATTTCCAAAAATATAGGCAACAATAGCTAAATAAAAGGTACAATAGGAAGAGGCCACTGTTTTAAAGGAAGATCCACTTACCTCCCAGCGGCTCTCATACCGCTAATCATCCACCCGAAGCAACAGTTTGTGAAGTCAGGAGCTGTGTTTCCGGGGTTCTGGACAGCGGCTGGGCATAGCCTCTATACACCCGGCTCCCATTAAAAGTTACTGGTGTACAGAGGCCCCCACTGTTTTCAATGGGATCGGGCCATGCAGAAGTCACATCTGCCCGCCGGCCAAAACCTGAAAGCACAGTTCTCGGCATCACAAACCAGGACTTATAATTTCTGGGGCCCCATGTAAACTTGTGTCTGGGGGCCCTAATCAAAGGCATTTTATACAAAAAAATACAATATTAAAGAGGAACAAATGACAGAGAGAAGCAGCTTTCTTTCTCATGTAGACTAGGCACTGACAGCATCACCAGTATTACAGATGCCAGCCACTTCCGGTGGGTGAGAGGTGGTGGCCCCATGCAATTGCATGAGGTTGCATGGTGGCAAAGCAGGCAATTGACCACCATGCATACGGATGATCGGCAGGAGGTAAACTGATCTTCATATTACCCCTGGACTTACTGGCCCTGGAGTCTTTTGGAAAGGTAAACAAAAGTGAACTTTTCCTTTAATGAGCAGGATTCCCTCCCCTTATGTTGAAAGAGCTTAAACTAAAGAAAGTATCACCATCACCAAAAAGGGTCTTGTCCCTGTCTGCCCAAAGGAAAAGGGCATGATGACTGGAATTGGGGTAATGTGTACAAACAGCTCTATTAGTCAGATACTCACTTTACTGATTCCCCACATCACGTGAGTTCTCTGGGGGTCCGGGAGTCTGAAAATAAATAGAAATGGTAATGCCAGATATAGGGGAGACTCTTCAAATGTAGTTTTTGTATTTAAATAGAACTGAAATATACTGTAGTATTTACAAAGCATGTACTCTAACTTTGCTCCTGATTGTTTGAAGAGCTCATAATCAAATGTGCCCACTACATACAGACCGGACATGCCCAAAGTAGGCAGATTACAACTAACCAAACAAAATGCTGCAACCAAGAGGTTCATTCTCCAAAATGTGTCAAATTCCCCCCCTTAAATTCTGCCTTATATAACCTCAGCACAGAACAAAATAGATTGTAACTTTTTTTATTAAGTAAAATCAAGCAATCATATACAATATATACAATATATACAAAGTTACAATAATAAATAAATAATAACTAAACAAAAAGAAACAGGCCTAACAATTCGGCATATAATATCCATTATTCTATATACAATCCTATATACAACCTAACACTACACTATACACAATTCAGCAGGAAGACTAAGAGACCCCGTCACCTGTGCATGCAGCCGTTCTTCAAAAATCTGCCTTTGTTATAAAAAATTTATGGGTGATAAGAGACAGAAAAGCCCACCCAGAGGGAAGTCATGAGGACTAAGGAGGCCTGATGTTCCTCCACGCCTTCATCCAGGCCCCCCCGTTCCCACCTGTCCCTCTCAAGCACCCGGATCTTGCCCACCTCATGCAGGATGTCATGCACCACCACCGGGACAGGGAGGACTTTCTTCCTAATGCAGAGCTGCCACCATGCATTCCACGTGAAATAGCGAATCACTAGACTAACTAGATATAAAGTGTCCAAACAAAAATCCCCTCTGTTCTTGAATGCCCCGTACATCCACTCAGCATAGGAAAGCTGGGAGAAGAAGGGGGCACCGAGGGCCAACCCCACCTGTTTACACACATCTACATTAAAGGGACACCGAAGCAGGAAGTGGTCCATAGTCTCCACCTCATCCTGACACTCCTCACGGAGACAAATTATCTCTGGCAGGCTGCGACTCTTCCGGATCCCCCTAAGGTAGAGTTTTCCTTGGAAGGAGAGCCAGGCTATATCCCGGTATTTCAAAGGAATTCTTGAGGAGTTAACAAGCCTCAAACCCTCCCTCATGATGGAGCCTGGGCAATCCCTGAGGGACAATGGCTCATGAAAAGCCAGACCCAGGACCCGACTCACCAGAAGCTTCCTCGGAGTAGATCTCATGTCCTCTGCCGTCAATTGCCATTGCCGAAGTATTTTCAAGCACGGGGCAACATAGGCCGGGAGCTGAGCCTGAGGAACTCTAGGGCTTTTCACCCGGCCACCATTCTCCCAGTCTCGCAGGAAGGGCTTAAACCAGGACTGGAAAATACCCACCCAGCCAGGCGGGCTCTCTGCCAACATGCTTCCAAAATTATGTTTCAGAAACAAGAGAGAGAAAAACACTACTGGGTTTACCATCCCTCGGCCACCCTCCCGCCTGGATAGGTAAGTGACATTTCTTTTCACCAGGTTCATGCGGTTTCCCCATAACACCTGGAAAAACACGCTGTAGACCCTGGTGTAGAGAGATACTGGCAAAACACAGACGAAGCTGACGTATAAAAAGATGAGGATCAGGCAGGTCTTGATAAGGTCAACCCTTTCCCTGAGAGACATTTTCCAGCTCTTCCAGACTGCAACCTTGGCATTGGCAATTTCCAGCCTGCTCTCCCAGTTTTTTTGGCCATAGTCACCAGGACCGAAATTAATGCCAAGGATCTTAATTTCCTGCTGGGGCATTGGGAAGGCGTCCGGAAGTTCGAAGCCTTCACCCTCCTCACCCATCCAGAAAACTTCACTCTTCTCATGATTGACCTTGGAGCCCGACGCTTCTGTATACTGTGCTATTAGAGAGGCCACCTCCTCTGCCTCATTTGTCCCAGAGACAATCACAGATACATCATCAGCATAGGCAATGACCTTCAGAGGAGGCTCACCAGGCACACCCAGAGGAACCCCACATAACATGCTGCTCTCGACCCTCCTTATAAAGGGATCGATCGCAAACACATACAGTAGGGGACTCAGAGGGCATCCCTGTCGCACACCGGAGCCAACTTTGAAAGGCCTTCCAACCCAACCATTAACTTCCCGGACAGCTAAAACCGCTGAGAAGGTGCTTCTACCTTGGATGGAGCAGTGCTGATGACAGGAAAGCAGTTGCTCTGCTACTGACGACAAGCGCCAGAACAAAATCTTTGCCAGTATCTTTCTATCGACATTGAGAAGGCTGATGGGGCGCCAGTTCTCAATCATCGAAGAGTCCTTTTGACAGAAGGATCACAGCCGAGCGCCTCATGGAGGGAGGGAGGGAACCCTCTGCCAGACAGCAATTAAAGACCTCCACCAAATGTGGTGCCAGGATGGTCTTAAAACATTTATAAAATTCAGCTGTCAGACCATCTGACCCGGGCGACTTTTTGATGGCAAGGTGATCAATCGCACTTACACCTCATCAGCAGTGACCGGCTCTGTCAAGCTAGTGATAGAAAGGTCACCATTTTCCAATCCTGGAGTAGAATCCAGGAAACTTTCCATCTTTGCCCGGTCAAGAACCTTTCTGCCCAGGAGGTCAGCATAAAAGGACCTAATAATCTCCAGGATCCCAGATTTAGATCTTACCAGGGAACCTGTGCTATCCTTCAGACCAAGGACAGTCTTGAGAGCTGCAGCCTGTCTGCAATTCTGATAGGGATCGGGTGAGTGGTATTTCCCATAATCCCTCTCTAGAACCAGAGAAGCATGCCGGTCATACTGACACTTCCTGAGGAGAAGCTTGACTTTAGAGATTGCCCCTTGATCTCCACCATTCGAAACAAGGATGTCAAGTTTCCTCCGCAAGCGCTGGTAGGCAATGTATTTATCAAGCTGTTTTCTTTTTCCTAGGCCCCTGAAAAGCCCAGCAATTCTCATTTTGGTCAGCTCCCACCACTCAGACCTGCTGCTGCAAAAATCCTTAATGGAAACCTGTGCCTGAAAAAAATCCTCAAAAGATTGTCTTACCCCCTCCTCCTCAAGGAGAGCCGAATTCATCCTCCAGATGCCCCTTCCTCTAGGGGGTGTGTCAGAGGCATTCAAGACCATCGATAGTAAAAGGTGATCGGAGAACTCGACCGCCTGCAGCCGCGGAGGCTGAGAAGCCGAGCCCTCCTTCAAAAAAAACCTGTCTATTCTACTCTGACTGCTACCTCGCTGAAAAGTGAAGCCCGTGAGGTCTGGGGAGTGCTTAATGTGCACATCTTCCAGACCTGCCTCTCTAACCATGCTATTCAAAAAGAGACTATCGCAGCCCAGCTTGCCTTTGAAGCCTCTCCTGTTCATGGGCCTAGTCACGGTGTTAAAATCACCTCCAAAGACTACTGGCCGGGCCGTAAAAAGGAACGGCTTGATCTTTGTAAGGAGGCATTTCCTGTCCCACTTAGTTTGGGGTCCATAGATATTTATTAGGCGCAGGTCCTGCCCCCTTACAATGACGTCCAAGACCACGCACCTCCCGATCTCCACCTCAATGACTCGCCGACAAGTTACCATGTCGGTTTTAAAAAGCACTGCCACTCCGCTGTAAGGCTCTTCCCCTACTGTATCCTCCCTTATACCCTAACAGATTGTAAGCTCTTCCCCTACTGTATCTTCCCTTATAACCTAATAGAGTGTAAGCTATTCTCCTTCTATATCCTCCCTTATAGCCTAATAGATTGTAAGCTCTTCTTCTGTATCCTTACTTATACCCTAATAGATTGTAAGCTCTTCTCCTTCTGTACCCTCCCTTATACCCTAATAGATTGTAAGCTCTTTTCCTTCTGTATCCTCTCTTATACCCTAATAGATTGGAAGCTCTTCTCCTTCTGTATCCTCCCTTATACCCTAATAGAGTGTAAGCCCTTCTCCTTCTGTATTCTCCCTTGTTTACCGATAAAAATTCCCTTATACCCTAATAGATTGTAAGCTCTTCTCCTTCTGTATCCTCCCTTATAGCCTAATAGAGTGTAAGCCCTTCTCCTTCTGTATTCTCCCTTATACCCTAATAGATTGTAAGCTCTTCTCCTTCTGTATCCTCTCTTATACCCTAACAGATTGTAAGCACTTCTCCTTCTGTACCCTCCCTTGTACCCTAATAGATTGTAAGCTCTTCTCCTTATGTACCCTCCCTTATACCCTAATAGATTGTAAGCTCTTCTCCTTCTGTATCCTCCCTTATACCCTAATAGATTGTAAGCTCTTCTCCTTCTGTATCCTCCCTTATACCCTAATAGATTGTAAGCTCTTCTCCTTCTGTATCCTCCCTTATACCATAATAGAGTGTAAGCTCTTCTCCTTCTATATCCTCCCTTATACCATTATAGATTTTAAGCGCTTCTCCTTTTGTACCCTCCCTTATACCCTAATAGATTGTAAGCTCTTCTCCTTCTGTATCCTACCTTATACCCTAATAGATTGTAAGCGCTTCTCCTTCTGTACCCTCCCTTATACCCTAATAGATTGTTATGCTCTGTTATGCCTGAGTTCCACTTCCATTGACCATGACAAATCAGGATATCACCCAGGATCCAGAGGCAGCACAGAGAGAGCTCACTCACACTCATTCACTTACTTATCCAGGCTAAGGACGCTATGGTATGTGGCAGCCTCATTAAAGACAGACAGCATGTAGATCTCATCCACTATAACGTGCAACGAATGCCTGGAAGACAGAAATACACAACGAAAGGAACATCACAAATGCACAAAATACACAACTGATGTGAGGGTGTTTATATAAGTCCTAAAAGTTGAAGGGTCATTATGACATTTACATTCAAGTGCTGCCATTAAAGAGGACCAACACTCATATATCCCCACCACTGGTCTCACCTTAAACTTACCTTGATCCCAAGTTGCATTGGCAGGCCTTTAGTGAAAGTGTATATTTTTTGTGCCAAAAGGATGCCCTACTGAGCTGATCTAGTATTTTTTTATTCTTTTATGTTAGCAAATGTGTGTTTGAAGCAGTTTTCACTACCTGCAGTCTGTTGCTACTAGCAACCGTACACCAAGATCTACAAGAAAAGAGATATGAGCTCTATACACGCAAATCCCTGTGGCTATGGCTGCTGCTGAGGTGTACAGGTTGGCACCCCATGTGTGCTCTGGAGCCCCTAGGCTAACAATGCCCCGTGTGGGTGCACACCCCCAAGACTGACCCAGAATGTCACTTGTAACTGATCCACAGCTCCCACGTGTCCTGTTCTTAAAGCCCTAATAGATTGTAAGCTCTTCTCCTGTTGTATCCTCCCATATACCCTAATAGATTGTAAGCTCTTCTCCTTCTATATCCTCCCTTATACCCAAATAGATTGTAAGCTCTTCTTCTGTTGTATCCTCCCTTATACCCTAATAGATTGTAAGCTCTTCTCCTATATCCTCCCTTATACCCTAATAGATTGTAAGCTCTTATCCTTCTGTATCCTCCCTTATACTCTAATAGAATGTAAGCTCTTCTCCTGTATCCTCCTTTATACCCTAATAGATTGTAAGCTCTTTTATTTCTGTATCCTCCCTTATACCTTAATAGATTCAAAGCTCTTCCTCCTTCTATATCTTATCTTATACCCTAATAAAGTGTCAATATTTTTAGGAGCAAGATGGTGGTTTCAAGCCCAACTCCCAGCAGCCAGACCTTTTGGCAAATTCCAGAAACTCCAGCATTTCGGAGGCAGAGTAGATGTCCCCCAGAGGGTTTTGAGGATTAATCAGGATAAGAGCCTTTACGCTGCGACCCTGCAGGAAACACAACAGACAAGTAGATTAAGTAAAGCCACTAGAGGACGACGCAACTGGAACCCCCTTTCCCTGCCATGGAATATGAGATGTCAGAGCATGCAGCTATGATGTCAAATACCTGTAAATTCCCCATATACTCCGCATGCCCACCCTTCCTCACCTGTGTGCAGCAGCACTGAGGAGGAGTTTATGACCCACCCTGCTATACCACATTTATGGACTCACCTCCTCTATGGCCGCATGCAGGGTGGCCTGCAGCTTCTGCACAGTGAGCTGGAAAGGTCGACCTCCTGGAAATGTGACCTGAAAATCAGAGGGAGGAACATTTCCATTACTCATTTCTACATCTGACCAAAGCTGGCGCTGGGGGGGGGGACTAGGCTAATACCTAGGGCGCCCTTCATCCAAGGTGTGGTAAGTTAGGGGATAAGTTATAACAGTTACAACAATATAAACATGTTAAATAGGCAAGTTAATAATTTATTGATGCAAAGAAGATCTATGAAGGGTAGGGGGGACAATGAATCAAAAGAGGGACAGTCCCTCCAAATCAGGGAGGTATGCCTTTGTTGTATTAATTACTATAATGAACCCCAATGTTAGGGGTCCAAATACTTGGTCTGATCACCCATTCAGACCACGCATATCATTCTATATACATTAAGTAATACACACTTCAAAAAGTAGAAAAAAGTACACTACAAAAAGAGTAAATACATTAACATTGTACAATAGATATTGTATATCAATAGTTATTGTATCTAAGACACCAGACCTAGGAAGTCCACCATGTATAGAAAACAATGGCATCTAAGAGATTCTAACCCGAACAGCTTATTCCTAAAATATATGCAGACTCTTGTCCAATCTGAAAATCACTATTGAAGCTGATATATACAATCTGAATAGGTATCCAGGCGCCACCTTGTGGTCAAAGATGGCAGTGTACATGCAGGTATATTAGGGTAAATAAGGACTCAATATTGATACTAGATGAAAAGGCTTTTTCCATTTGTAACACAAAGACAAAACTCAAAGTTCAGTTTACCCAGTCTGTAGCAAGCTGTAGTAAGTGTTGTCACTCAAAGGAACGTTCCAAGGTAGTAAAACCTCTTCTTTGCTCAGAAAGGGCTTTTACTACCCCGAAATGTTCCTGCTGAGGAAGGGGTTTTACTACCTCAAAACGTTACCTTTGAGCGATCTGGAAAACTGAACTTTGAGTTCTATCTTTGTCTTGCATATGATTGTTCACACTGTTAATGGAATGTGTCTGTTCACATGTTTATTTCATTGATCTGATGTTATAGGGGAGACTACTATGCAGGCAGTAGGGACAATAGGAACCAGACAATGTTGTTAAACTTTATACATTTGTGATGGAAAAAGCCTTTGGATCAGCTATTATCATTATTGAGTCATTTTGTTACCCTAACATACCTGCATGTACACTGTCTTCTTTGACCACAAGGTGGCGCCTGTATACCTATTCAGATTGTATATATCCTCTTCTATTGTGATTTTCAGATTGGGCAGAAGTTTACATGTATGTTTCATAAGAATAAGCTGTTTGGATTAGAATCTCCTAGTTGTCATTGTTTTCTATACATGGTGGACTTCCTAGATCTGGTGTCTTTGATATAATAACTATTGATATACAATATTTAAAGTGGACCAAAACCCAGGATTTTGAGTATCCTGGGTTTTGGTCCTTTCCCCCCCGAGGCTCCCCGATTGGGGGTGCCCTGCTGTGTGAAACCCCCAGATCGCCGAGCGCAACTCACCTCTTCCTGGAAAAGAAAGGTAGCAGCCATTTTGGAGCTTCCTCTCTCAGCATTGCCCTGGGGAGGGAGGCATATGAACACTGTTTGTTGTGTTGGTCTGGTTAAGTCATTTTTGACTGTTGGTCTGCTTATTCTTTGGTTGGTCTTTTGAAACCTGACTATTACTTAGCAACCAAGGTGACAATTCAGTCATCGTTAAAGGGTTTGAGGTTTTGCTCTTGATCAGTAGTAAGTCAAGGTTGTTCTTGGGCCAGTCGTTATATTATGATGCAGCAGGGGTGGGGCGGTGGCCTGAGAAGATAGTTAAAGTGGACCAACAGTCAGAAAATACAATTCTGTAAAATACTCACCTGTAGAATTGATATTATTTGTATACAATACGTCCTGCTCCAGATATAATACTTACACTTGGGTTATCCTCCGCCAGATGGCGCTGCACTGCAGAGACATGCAAAAACAGGCTCCTCCCGGCCCTTCAAATACCCAGGGACCTCCCACAAATCCCCAGCATTGAAAAGCAGTGAACAAGAAGCCGGGAGAATTAAACCACCCAGAACAACTGGTAATGATAACAATGATAACAATCACCATACAGGGGATCCAGAATAATGCAAAAACCAGGGTGGGGTGGAGCAGGACGTACTGTATACAAATAATATCAATTCTACAGGTGAGTATTTCACAGAATTGTATTATTCTTAGTATACAGTACGTCCTGCTCCAGATATAATACTTACACTTGGGACATCCAATAGCAGTGTCCATAAAGTAGGGTGGGATCCCCCAACAAAAGGTGACATCAGGCAGTTTAAACCACTGCCGCCTGCAAAACCTTGCGGCCAAAAACAGCATCAGCTGAGGCCCTAAAATCAACCTTGTAAAACTTTGAAAAGGTATGAACAGAAGACAAGTAGCTGCCTTGCAAACTTGTTCAACAGAAGCCTGGTGCTGGAAGGCCCAAGAGGCACCAATAGCACGAGTAGAATGAGCAGTAAGGCGGAAGGGAGGATTCTTCCCCTTAGCAGAATAGGCCTGCATCACTGCCTGACAAATCCATTTGCTAATAGTAGACTTGGCAGGAGCCAAACCCTTCCTAGGGGACCACAAAAAGAGCATCGGTCTTCCTGAAAGCCGCAGTGACTACCAGGTAATACTTCAGACACCTGACCACATCCAATGAATGCAAAACCCTTTCCTTGGCGTTGCTAGGATTAGGACACAATGAAGGAAGAACAATATCCTGATTCAAATGAAAAGCAGACACCACCTTTGGCAGAAAATCTGGCTTAAAGCGGAACACCACCTTGTCCTGGTGGCTCTCGTAGTATGGGGGCTGAATAGACAGAGCCGCCAGCTCAGACACACACCTGACCGAAGTAATAGCCACCAGAAAAACAACTTTGAGGGTAAGTACAGCCAGAGCAGCATCCTGAATAGGCTCAAAGGGAGCACCCTGTAAGGCAGACAAAACCAGGTTCAAGTCCCAAACAGGGACCGTAGGCTTACATGGGGGACGCACATGAGTGACCCCCTGAAAGAAGGTCTTAACCAAGGGATGCTGAGCAAAAGACTTCTGAAAGAAGACAGACCGGGCAGAAACCTGACCCTTCAGAGTACTGAGTTTTAAACCCAACTCGAATCCATGTTGTAAAAACTCCAGAATTCTAGGGATTAAGAATTCCCTACAGGGAAGAGACCTAGACTCACACCAGTCAATGTAGGAACGCCATACCCTATAATAGATGGCAGAAGAAGTTTTCTTCCTAGCCTGTACCATGGTATCCACCACTGAGGCAGACAAGCCTTTCTCCATCAAGATGGAGGTTTCAGCAGCCAGGCCGTCAAAGCCAGAGTTTGTAAACTGGGATGGCGTAAGGAGCCCTGAGTGAGTAGATCTGGCTCCTCTGGCAGGACGTACTGGTCTACTGCCATTTGTACCACGTCTGCGAACCACACTCTTCTTGGCCACTTCGGGGCCACCAGAATCACTGGCACCCTTTCCAGGGCAATCTTGCGCAGAACCCCGCCCAGCAGGGGGAATGGGGGAAAGACATACAGGAGCCGAAATTTCTTCCATGACATTGACAGAGCGTCCGTGGCCAAGGCCAGAGGATCCTGAGACAGAGACACAAAGGCCGGGAGCTTGTGATTGTGACGGGATGCAAACAGATCCACATCCGGTAGGCCCCACCGGTAACACAGGGACTGGAATACCCTGTTGCAGAGGGACCACTCCCCCTGACGGGAAGTCCCCCTGCTCAGAGAGTCTGCTAGAAGATTCTCTACCCCCGGGATATAAACAGCCGAAATGCATTGAACATTGGCCTCTGCCCATGTCAGAATCCATGACACTTCCTGGAGGGCACCCTTGCTCCGGGTCCCTCCCTGATGGTTGATGTAGGCAACCGCTGTACTGTTGTCTGAGCGCACCTGCACAGACAGTCCCTGCAGGTGATCGGTCAACTGCTCCAGAACCAACCTGACCACCTGTAGTTCCAGAATGTTGATGGGTAAATGGGCCTCCTGAGGACCCCACCTCCCCTGGAACCTCAGGGACTTCCAGAATCCCCCCCAACCTGACAGACTGGCATCCGTGGTGACCATCTCCCAGGAGGGGGCTAGAAAGGACCTGCCCTTTAGCAAGTTCTTGTGGTCTAGCCACCACGAGAGGGACCTTCTGACCAATGGGGGAAGCACACAAACCCCGTCCAAGGACGCGGGGTCCTTGTCCCATACTGAAAGGAGGTGAAGCTGCAGAGGCCTCGAATGGAACTGAGCAAAGGGCACCGCCTCGAAGCTCCCCACCATCAGGCCCACCCGCTGCATTCCCTGTCTGAGGGAGAGCTGGGGGCACGAGAGCAGGGACCGCACCTGCGCAGAGCTTCCACCTTCTGTTGGGGAAGGAATATTCGTGACTGAACCGTATCCAGAATCATCCCCAGGAATGGGGTCACCGGTGAAGGGGACAGAGAGGACTTGGGATGATTGATCACCCAGCCGAAGGACTCCAAGGTGGACACCACCAGCTGAGTGTCCAGCTCCACCTGCTGTAGAGGCCATGAGGCGATGAGGATGTCGTCCAGGTAGGGCAGCACTCGAATGCCCCCTGACCTTATCAAGGACATCACCCCCGCCAATACCTTGGTGAACACTCTGGGAGCTGAAGTGAGGCCAAACGGTAGAGCCACAAATTGGTAATGTTGATCTTTCAACTCAAATCTGAGAAACCTTTGATGTCCCGGGAACACAGGGATGTGAAGGTAAGCATCTTTGATGTCCACAGACGTCATAAAATCCCCTGGGCGCAGAGAGCCAACGGCCGAGCGCAGAGTTTCCATGCGAAAACGCTTGTTCTTGACAAATTTGTTGAGGATCTTTAAATCCAGTATGGGCCTGACTGACAAATCTCTTTTGGGTACTGTGAAAAGGTTGGAGTAGAACCCTTCTCCCAATTCTCTCAAGGGAACCTTGCAAATAACTCCCAGCTCCAGAAGTCCTTGCACTGCCTGCATCAGGACCTGAGCTGATACCGGGTCCTGGGGGATCCGGGACCTGATGAATCTTGAGGGGGGGCCGCACAGCAAACTCTATCTTGTAGCCAGAGGTAACTACCTCCTGAATCCACCGGTCTGAGACTTGGCACCTCCAGACATGCGCGAAGTGCTGTAGCCGTCCCCTTACCCTGGCGGGCGAGGGCGCCCCATCATGCCTGAGGGGTCTTGGGAGGGGCTTTGAGTTTGGTCCCCCAGGAGGAGCCAGGACATCGCCCCCTGCTCCTATGCCAGGAGTCTGCGCGAGTCCCCGCGAAGGACACCCCTTTTCCCTGCTTAGCACCTCTGTAGGGGGCTGAAAGGGGGCCCTGGCTGCGAAAGGGCCAAGGCTGCCGCCTGCGCTGTGGTAACTTACCTCCTTTAGCAAAGAGGTCTAGGCGGTCCCCAAACAGGAGTCCCTTAAATGGGAGCCCAGTAAGGGCTTTCTTAGCAGCATTGTCGGCCGCCCACTGTCGCAGCCATACCGCGCGGCGTATAGCCACCGCCAAGGCGGAAGACCTGGCACACAGCCTAATAGCATCATCCGATGCAGACAGGATAAAGTTCACAAATACATCACAGTTAGACTGTGCATTGATAGTATCAGTAGACAACTCGTCTGGGCCGTCAAGTGCATTCCTGACCATGGCCTTGAGCGCCACAGCACTAATGGCCAGAGCGCAGACCGGGCACAGCGCCGCCCCTCCAAACGCAAAGGCATGGCACGCCAATTGGTCAATGCGCCGGTCCTCAGAATCCCGCAGCGTAGTAGTGTCAGGGGAGTGCATAATAGAGGTGTTAGACAGCCCTAGAATAGGAGCATCGACCTCGGGGGCGATGACCAGCACTTGACCATATCAGCAGGAAATGGATACTTCCTGTCCAGACTCTTAGGGATCCCAGGAAGTCTACTGGGATGTTCCCACTCCTTAAGCACGGGGTTATTGAAATGCTTATTGGTTTGCTCAGGAAATTCCAATCGAGCCTTAGCAGTATGAAATAGCTCACCCCTTTGCCTGGGAGCCGCAACAGGGGGAGAGATGGACAAAACCTCAAAAATCTGAAGCAGTAGCTTATCAGTATCATCCGGGGTCCAGTGATCAGAACCAGAATCGTCATGACCCCTAAACTTCTCATCAGATGACTCTGAGTCAGAGAGCAGCTCCCCTTCGTCCGAAAGGGCATGCGTAAACTCATCAGACTCCGTAGGGAAAGGAGCAGAGTCAGTGATTATGTGCCGCTTTTTTGCAGTGGCCTTGCGCGCTAGAGTACTAGCAAGCAATTTTTCAACACTGGCCAGTCTAGTAGCCACATCAGGATGAGAATCCTCGCTTGTATCGGGGGTTAGACTCAGGCTTGGGGGGGTAGGTGAAGTGAGGCGAGGTGCAGGCCCAGCCACAAGAGGGGCGGGAAGTACCATTAGCGCCTGCTGTGCACAAGGGACGCAGACCCGTGCATTGTCACCGTTGATAGATGAGACCCCACAAGCTACACACAGCCGGGCTTGTCCCGAGGGAACCCCGTTCACAATATCCTGGGATGCCTCCATATGGAGATTAATAGGCACAATAGGCCAGTAGGGATTGACGCTATAAGCTACCCTGGATGCCCCAAAGACCCGCAAGGAAGTGGGAGTAAATATACTATGTCCAACTGGCAATTACACCGGGCCGGGAGAAGCCACTGGATTCGACCGTCTGAAAGACATAATGGAAATAGGGATGTCAGAGCCATGCGCAGTAAGCAAGAATGATGAAAAATCGCCCGCGAGGGCACTTACAGACCGGGGGAGGAGGAGGACGTTTCCACGCACAACGAGCATCTAAATGGCGCCAAGCGAACCTCGAAGGGCGGGCCAGAGAGGACTGTGACACGGGGCGCGCCAAGCCAGGTCCCCGCCCCCCCGAAGAGCGCAAAGCTCTGAGGCAGATAGTCAACGCAGATAATAAAGAGCGAGTGTATGACACACATTAGAAGGAAACGGGGATTACTTCCAGATGCGCCCGACAACGTTTGCCAATGAAGACGCCGCAGCGTCTGAGGCTACGCCGCCGCCTGTTCGCATGACCATCCAATAAGGGCAAGAGACTCGCGCGGCGGCGGCCGATAGACAGTAAAAACGCAAACAGCGCGGCTCTGACACCAGGTGTATGAGTCAAGGACAATACTAAGGCCATAACGTGTAACTGAATACACTAAGACCACCACACCCCCCCCCCTTTCTTTCCCCCCGAGCTACGGGGGGAACGAGGGAGGATGGCGACCCTTTGAACAGGGTCCACCGCTACACGGGGTATGGGGCAATGATGCGGGAGGGGCATTCACTAGAGGCTCACCATCAGCCTAAACCGCCTACCCTTTGGTGGGGGACTACGGTGGAGCATGGCTCCATGAGCACGCGTAGTGCTGCCTAACTTTACCCGACCAGCGCAGCCCAGGCTGGGAGGCACATCACGAAGAGGACGGGTGGGAGTAGTCCAACAGGGCCGCAGGCTTTAATAGCCCCGCTCACCTGCGAGAGAGTGACATATCATGTCTTCGCAGTCAGCACTGCAGAGAAATCTGGGGATTTGTGGGAGGTCCCTGGGTATTTGAAGGGGCGGAAGGAGCCTGTTTTCCATGTCTCTCCAGTGCAGCGCCATCTGGCGGAGGATAACCCAAGTGTAAGTATTATATCTGGAGCAGGACGTACTGTATACTAAGAATATTACTTAAACCAGACCAACACAGCAAACAGTGCCCATATGCCTTCATCCCCAGGGCAATTTAGATTGATGCACATAATACCATTTTGTGAATACATACAAACACATACAATACATACAATACATTACACTTGTAAAATGGGTATTTTAAGTATGTCACACACCATGCTTCAAGACATTCATTACACTTGGGTATACTGACCTGTAGATGGCGATCTTGCAGAGATATCAAAAAAATGTAAGACCCTCCCGGCCCATAAATACCTGGGACCTCCCACTCATCACCCAGTATAAAGATAGCAGTAAGATCAAGGGACCAGGAAAGCCAATTACAACTAACAAAGGTTCACCATATAAAGGATCCAGAATACAAAAGGGCAGGGTGAAGCGGGGTGTGTGACATACTTACAATACCCATTTTACAGGTGAGTATTCAAAAAATGGTATTATTTTAAGTATGTCACACACCCCGCTTCAAGACATTCATTACACTTGGGACATCCAATAGCAGTGTCCATAAAGGGCGGGGATCCAAAAAACAAGGCACAAACTTAAACCACTGCAGCTTGTAGAACATTGCGGCCAAAAACAGCATCCGCTGAGGCCCGAACATCAACCTTGTAAAACTTGGAAAAAGTGTGAACCGAAGACCAAGTAGCAGCCTTACAAACCTGCTCAACAGAAGCCTGGTGCTGGAAGGCCCAGGACGCCCCAACAGCACGAGAAGATTGAGCAGTAACACGAAAAGGGGGAACCTTCCCCTTGGCAGAATAGGCCCTAACAATGGCCTGGCGAATCCATTTACTAATGGAAGACTTGGCAGGAGCCAAACCCTTCCTAGGGCGTCAGTCCTACGAAAAGGAGAAGTAGCCACCAAATAGTACTTCACACAGCGAACCACATCCAAAGAATGCAAAACCCTCTCCTTGTCATTGCTGGGCTTAGGACACAAGGAGGGAAGAATAATATCCTGATACAGATGAAAAGCAGAGACCACCTTAGGAAGGAAATCTGGCTTAAAGCTGAAAACAACCTTGTCCTGATGCCTCTCAAAGTAAGGGGCCTGAATGGACAAAGCCGCCAACTCCGATACACGCCGAACGGAAGTGATGGCAACCAGAAAAACAACCTTCTGAGTAAGCGTAGAAAGTGCAATATCCTGCAAAGGTTCAAAAGGCGGACCCTGCAAGGCAGACAAAACCAAATTCAAATCCCAAACTGGGAGCAAAGGCTTCCTAGGAGGCCGCACATGCGTAACCCCCTGGAAAAAAGTCTTAACCAGAGGATTAAGAGTAAAAGACTTTTGAAAGAAAACCACCAGGGCAGAAACCTGCCCTTTCAGCGTACTAAGCTGCAAACCTTGGTCCAGACCATGTTGCAGAAAATCCAAGACCCTAGGGATAGAAAACACCCTGCAAGGCAAGGCCCTAACCTCACACCAATCAATATAAGACCTCCAAGTCCTATAATAGATGACGGAGGAGGACTGCTTTCTAGCCCTAACCAGAGTCTGAATGACAGCATCAGAAAGACCTTCCTCCCTCAAGATGGAGATTTCAGCAACCACGCCGTCAAAGCCAGCGTTGGTAAATTGGGGTAGAGCAGTGGACCCTGAGTGAGCAGATCCGGCAGAAGGGGCAGGTCTAACTGATCCTCTGCCAACCTTACCACGTCTGCGAGCCAAACCTGTCCTGGCCACCTTGGAGCCACCAGGATTGCCGACGCGCCCTCTAGGGCCATCTTGCGCACCACTTTGCCCACCATGGGAAACGGAGGAAACAGGTACAGAAACCCCAGATCCCTCCAGTTCAGAGACATGGCATCCGCTGCCAGAGCCAGCGGATCCCGCGAGAGAGACACAAATGCCGGAAGCTTGTGATTGTGACGAGAGGCAAAGAGGTCCACCTCCGGAGTCCCCCACCGGTGGCAAAGCGACCGAAACACCTTGGGGCTGAGCGACCATTCCCCCCGGCGAGATGACCCCCTGCTCAGGGAGTCCGCCTCCGTGTTCTCCACTCCCGGAATGTACACTGCCGAGATGCATGGGACATTGCCCTCTGCCCAATCCAGTATCAAAAACACCTCCCTGAGGGCCCGCCTGCTGCGAGTCCCTCCCTGGTGATTGATGTAGGCGACCGCCGTCCGATTGTCCGACCGAACCTGAACCGGTAGTCCCTGTAACTGAGGAGTCAAGTGAGCCAGAACCAACCTGACGGCTCTCAGCTCCAGAACATTGATGGGGTCGTGAGCCTCCTGAGGCCCCCACAGCCCCTGAAACTGAAGATCCTTCCAAAATCCCCCCCAACCTGACAAGCTGGCATCCGTGGTGACCGTCTCCCAACAAGGGGTCATGAAGGACCTGCCCCTTGTCAGATTGCTAGGATTCAGCCACCACCGAAGGGAACGCCACACCCGGGGGGACATCAGAAAGGATTGATCCAATGACAGTGGGGACCCGTCCCAGGCCTCCAAGAGATGGAGCTGGAGAGTCCTTGTGTGAAACTGGGCAAAGGGAACCGCCTCGAACGACGCCACCATCAATCCCACCAGTCGCATTCCTAGCCGGATGGACGGGCGGAGGATGGATAGGAGACGCTGAGTCAATTCCTGAATCAGAAGAACCTTGGCTCGGGGGAGAAACACCCTGGCCTGAGAATTATCCATAGACATTCCCAGGAACTCCACCACCCTGGAGGGAGTGAGGCAGGACTTGGGATAGTTGATCACCCAACCAAAACTCTCCAGAGTGGACACCACGGTCCTGGTATCCAGCTGCGCCTGACTGAGGGAAGACGCCATGATGAGAAGATCGTCCAGATAGGGCACGATGCGGATACCCCTGGCTCTGAGGATGGCCATCACTCCTGCCAACACCTTGGTAAACCTTGGAGCCGAGGTAAGGCCAAACGGAAGAGCCACAAACTGAAAATGCTGATTGTCCACGACAAACCTGAGGAATCTCTGGTGTGGTAGAAATATTGGAATATGCAGGTAAGCATCCTTGATGTCTATGGACGTCATGAAGTCCCCCTGACGAAGTGAATGGATGGCTGAACGCAGAGTTTCCATACGGAACTTCCGGGGACGGACGAACCTGTTGAGCAACTTCAGATACAGAATGGGATGGACGGAACCGTCCTTCTTGGGCACCGTGAACAAATTGGAATAGAAGCCCAGGCCCCGGTCTGAGAGGGGCACCGGACAGATGACAGCCATGTCCACGAGACTTGCGACTGCCGCCCGAAGCCCCAGGGCAGCCAGAGGGTCTGACAGCACCCGAGACCTGAAGAATCTGGGAGGGGGCCGAAACTCGAACTCCAGCTTGTAACCGGAAGACACCACTTCCTGAATCCACCTGTCCGAGACCTGTTGGACCCAGACCTGGGAGAAGTGTTGCAACCGTCCCCCCACCCGCAAGGGTGAGGGCGCCCCCTCATTGCTGAGCCGGCTTGGCAGCGGCTCTAGGCTTGGAACCCCAACTGTGCCCTGGTTGGGCCCGACCCCTGCCCCTAGGCCAGGAATCACCTCTGAACGAAGGGAAGGCCGAGCCCCTGCCAACTCTAGCCCCACGAAAGGACTGAGAGAAGGAAGTCGCCCCCCTGAAAGGGGCGACGCTGCTTCTTACGCTGAGGTAACTTACCTCCCTTTGCCACCGAATCCAATTTTTCTCCAAAGAGCCACAACCCCACAAAGGGAAGGGCCGTGAGTGACTTTTTGGACACAAAATCAGCCGCCCACCGCGTAACCAAACAGACCGGCGGATAGCCACAAGCAGGGCCGCAGCTCTGCTACACATCACCAATGTGTCGTCCAGGGCGGACAGCACAAAGGACAAAAATAACTCACAGCGCTTAAGGTCGGCAAACTCCTCACTAGCCGGGTCAAGCCCGGAAGAGGTCAACAAGCCTTTAACAACGGACCTGGCAGCTACCAATACAAGCGCAGAAGCACAAACCGGCCGCAAGGCCGATCCAACACTGGCAAAACCATGACAAGCCATCTGGTCAATGCGTTTGTCCTCACCATCCTTGAGAGTAGTGCACTCCGGAGAATGGAGGACTGAGGAGCTGGACAACCCCAAAACAGGAGCATCTACCTCGGGGGGAGACGACCAGTGCTTCACCGCGTCCGCTGGAAAGGGATATTTCTTGTCCCAACTCGGTGGGACACCCGGAAGCCGAGTCGGTCTCTCCCATTCCTTGAGAATGATACTATCAAAATGCTTTTGATAAGGAAATTCCAAGCGGGGCTTAGTCACTTCAAAGAACTCCCCCTTCAGCGGAGGAGCCGCCTCGGGGGGAGAAATAGCCAGGACCTCAAACATATGAGCCAGGACCCTAGCGGTATCCAAAGAATACCCCTGGCCCTGCGCGGTATCAGCGCCCACAAACTGCTGATCATCGGAGTCATCAGACTCCTCATACAACTCCCCTTCCTCACGCGGGGAACAATCAGACCAATCCAGGGAGTCAAAATCCTCCCTATCAAAGGCCTGCGCAGCCGTATACAAATGTTTTCTCTTTGCCGTTGCCTTTTTAGCAACGGCACTGGAAAACAATTTTTCAAGATTGGCCAATCTGGCACACACCTCTGATTGCGACCCCCCGCTAACGACCACATCACACGTACGTGTCAAGCGAGGGGGAGACGGAGAGGAGACTGGCGGAGCAGAACCGGACTGCCACGTAATAGACCGCTGCGCACAGGGTACACATAGAAATACATCATCCCCCAAAAGGGATACCCCACACCCCAAACACAGCCTGGATTGCCCCGAGGGGGGCACAAGCCCAGTATCCGGGGAAGCCTCCATATGGTGATTTTTTAATAATATATGTGTACAATGCTCTTTTGGGAATTACGCAATAATGCAACCCGGGATGCCCCTTTAAGTCCCGAGTGGGAGGATTTGAAGCCAACTAAATTTTAACCAGGGACCCTGGACCGGGAGAACCCCCCTTTAATAAGATCAATGGTCCACCTGGAACACACAAAACAGAACACACGCTCAGAATGCTGGCTTAACGCAAAAGAGGATAAAATAGATGCATCTGAAGGGCCACAGGCCACTCACCCGACCTTCACCCACACACAGCACGCCAGGCAGGAGGGATGTGTAGGACTCGCAGCGCGCAGAAGGAGGAGGGAGGGCGGGCCGGCGCGATTCGCCTAGGCTGGGAGGCAAGCACTTCAAATAAGGGGATCCGGGCAGGAATAGAAGAATAAAAAGGCCGGGAGTCATCCCGGCTACCTGCAAGGAGGAGACATCATCTTCTGACTTGCTCGCCTCTGCAGAGATGAAAGACTGGGTGATGAGTGGGAGGTCCCAGGTATTTATGGGCCGGGAGGGTCTTACATTTTTTTGATATCATCTCTGCAAGATCGCCATCTACAGGTCAGTATACCCAAGTGTAATGAATGTCTTGAAGCGGGGTGTGTGACATACTTAGAATAAAATGCATTTACCTTTTTCTAAATCCTGCTGTAGGGAATTTTAGAAACAAAATGGTGACTTATGCGTTTGTAAGCCACCTGCAAACAGGAAGTGCTGCTGTTGAATCCAAGCAGCAATATGGTTGAGATGCTGAGAGATGAAGCTCTAAAATAGCCGCTACCTTTCTTTATAACTGTGCCAGGCTGTTGGTCCAGTTTAAATAGCCAACGTCTTATACCTCATAAAGACGGCATAGTTATTAACCCGCCGCCAGGGTCTCACTAACCAATGAAAGTGCTCCTATGCCATAAATAAGTGATGTGTTGGGATAACAGCAGGAAGTCCAGCTACAGGTGACCATACAAAGTGCAGCAATTCCATTTCATGAGGTTAAAGCTATTCTTAAAACTTAATTATAAAAAATTTATCTTATAAAATTAGTTTACCATTTTCTCTTGCTGTGGTAATTTTTAAAAACAAGATGGCGGCTCGTGCATTTGCAAGCCACCCGCAAACAGGAAGCGCTGCTGGGCTTCCTGTTACTGTGCATTGTCAGTTAGGTCAGTTGAATGCAGGCAGCAGCATGGCTGAGATGCTGGGATATGAAACTCCAAAATGGCCGCTACCTTTCTTTTCCAACTGTGCCAGGCTGTTGGTCTGGTTTAAAGATAAAAAAGTGTCCCCCCCCCCCCCCCCCATTATGAAAATGAAGAGCTCACCTTGCTGTCTAGGTGCACATAGACCAGCTTGATGCCACTGTAGAGGTAGATGCCCTGCGTGATACCACCATAGAAGGGGGTGGCGATAAGAATCGAATCTGTCAATACAAAAATGATACATTGGGTTACTTAGTCACTGTATGGTGATGGTGAAGGATCGGCCTGGTGGAAAAAGACACAAGCCCACAAAAACTACGGGGCTTCTCTGAGCTTATTTTTCTTAAAGCACAGTCCTAAAGGTTTCAGCGCAGCTACAGCAAAAGCAGTGCAAAATGTGCAGGGCAGGTAGGTGTGCCCGGGGGTCGGACCTAAACCTTGCTCATCTGAAGCATTGTCAGAACTTACATTTGCTCCTGCATCCACTCAAAGCTGAAACACTGCCTCACTGATTTTCTCCTGGTCACAGTCATCTTGGAGGACTGGAAGATTTCTTCCTTTCCCAGCATCCCAGCCGTAGTGGACTTAAACCGGACCAATACCCATTTTGTCTTTAACGGGTGTTGGTCCCTCAGACAGCTAATCAAAACCAGCTCGAGGAGGCATCCAGAATGCTGGAGTCCCCCCACCCCACACATAACTCCCCAAAACGCCCATAATCCTCACCTTCACTACGAGCCAGTGCCGGGAAAGGAGTCCTGCGATTGGGTGCTGGCGCACATGTGGGCCATGGTCACGTCCTGGGTGTCGGACACCAGTACAATCTGCCCGTGACCGCTCATCAGTCAATCACGGGACTCCTTTCCTCGTAGTGAAGATAAGGATATCAGGCGTTTTGAGGGCTTATGTGCGGTGGGGGGGTCCATAATTCTGGGGTTCAAGCTTGTTTTGATTAGCTGACCGCAGGACCAACACCCGTTAAACAAAAAATGGGTATTGGTCGGTCTGGTTTAAAGTGGACCAGAGTCCGCGGCCCTATACGATTCCAGGGCCGTGTGACTCCTTCGCACCGGGGTATCTAGAATCAGGTGTGAAACCCCCCAGGTCGCCCGGTAAACTCACTTTCTCCCAGTATGTGCGAGCAGCGGTCCCTCCCCGCTATCCCTTTAGCAGAGCACGCACCAGCACCAAGCATTTGTGAATGGCTGGCACGGGCACTCTCACGTCTCGGGTACGCATGGGTTCTTGTTCAATCAGAGGTATATCAGCACTTGGCTAAATGGCTGGGGGTGGGAGAGCGCCTTAACCCAGAGATGCTGGGGATACATTCGGCGTTGGTTTCATAGCTGTGGGAGCCATGTTAAAGGTGAGTTTTGCAGCAACCCGGGGGGGAGGGGTAACACGCAGCGAGGCAACCCAATTGTCGATGTCCCAGCGGGAAGAACACCCCCCAGCCCTGGAGCTGGGGGGTGTTCCGTGACCAGAAAGGTGAGATTTCATGGTGACTGAGGATAGACACAATTCGGGTTGCCCCATCTGAGAAAAACAATTCCCGGGACAGTAATTCCCGGGTGTTGTTTCTCTTTAAAATGGACCAAAAGCCAGGATTTAGACTATCCCGGGCTTCGGTCCTTGCCCTCACAGCACCCCATTGTGGGATTCTATCCCATCCAATCAGTGTGCTTGACTGACGAGAACTCGTCTAGGCTCATCTAAGGAGCCAAGTCTAGCCAGGCTGCGCCGTGTGCAGCGGTGGCCGCATCCCCCGCTACCATCTAACAGGGAGCGTGCCCGTGCCAGCCATTCACAAACGCCTGCAGGGACACACGCCCTGCTAAAGGGATAGCGGGGATGCAGCGTTGTACTGGGGGAGAAGGTGAGAATAGTTCACAAAGTGGGGCGTCTCAATTTTGGATGCCCCGGGGGGAAGGAATCTAGCGGTCCTGCAATCTTATAGATTCCAGGGCCGATGGCCGTGGGTTTTGGTCTACTTTAAAAAAAATTGCTAGCTAGGAGTAAAGAGT
Source organism: Gastrophryne carolinensis (assembly GCA_027917425.1). Lineage (NCBI taxonomy): Eukaryota > Metazoa > Chordata > Amphibia > Anura > Microhylidae > Gastrophryne > Gastrophryne carolinensis. The sequence continues at coordinate 89,430,619 of CM051241.1, forward strand.
AAAGGTGCCATTTATAATTACCATTGCCAGGTTTGTTTACTCTACCCAAGCTACCAGCTCCTCCCGCCTCCCAGATATGTGGCCCATCCATTGGCTAGAGAACCTCCACATACCCAATGAAAAACAAAGCGTTGGCCCAGCAGCAGAGATGCAGTAAAACCACCAGTAGCACTAAGGAGAGGTAAGCTGTGAGTATGGGACAGGACTTCTGTATAGGGCCCAGCCACAAAAGGGGCCCCGGTCCCTAGCGTCAGATTAGCTGGGCACTTTAGGATTTGCCCCCTTAAATACCCCACTTCTTATATCCTGGAAGACAGAGATGGCACGGGCACTAACACACCTCCGGGATCACAGATGATGGCAGCCAGAGCGGAGAACAGGGAGCCGCAGCCATTTAGGATCACTACCTGGAAGACAAAAAAAGGAATGATTACAATCATAGATGAGGAGACCAGACCCAGGGTGAGATATACCGGGACAGGGGAGGAGCCTAACAACCTATACATACCATAATGTTGCCTCTCCTGGTGTGGGCAAATCAACTTGAAATCTACCCCTTTCTCTTCTACAGATGGCCCCATAGGGACAGGCTTCCCTTTGTTGAATTCCAGGGTAGGGATCTACTTCAAACTGCTTACATGAAAGTGATTGTCCACCCATTGAAAAAAACAAAAGGGTACTTACCTTATTTCCCCCTCGCAGCTCATCAACCCGAGTCTGGCAATCAGCAACCAACCTATTCGCTGGATCCCAGAGTCCCGCCACAACCCACTCCCCAAACTACATTGACAGGAGTTTCTGTGTCTGGTGTGTCCAGCCTCGGCACACCCCCTCCATTGCAGTAAATGGAGAGAGCATGGTAAGCAGACACACCATCCATCGCAACCCCTGTTCAGGCCCGGTGTGGAATAAGGCTGGGAGCCAGAGATCAGGTGAGCTGCCAGACTCAGACCTGCGGGGGACAAAAGGTGAACTCATTTTTATTGGGCGGTCAATGACTTTAAATTTTAGAGATGTTCCTAAACATTTAAAGCAGATGAAAACCCATTTCTGGGTCCACCGTTCAATCAATGGGCCCCACCCCACCCGTGCAGCTGGGCACTGCTGTTGGCTGGTGCTTTTCCAGGCTTTTCCACTGTCAAAGTCATGCAGTGCAGTATGTCCGGCCCAGTATCTGCTCCCCTCCCCATTACCCATTGAGTGTCAGAGTTCCCGCATAAGATGCTGAGAGGCAGAACCCCCCCCCCATAACATACTGAGTGGCAGAATCCCCCATAACACACTAAGAGGAAGAACCCCTGCTGTGTGAAACCTCCTTATTCGCCCATAAAAACTCAGGCTCCAATAGTGTATTGTGCAGGCTCTCGTCCAATGAGAGTCATCTGCTGTGACAAGGTCATTTGGCAGACAGCTCTCATTTACTTGAATGGAAGTACACTGCCGCATCCGCCGCCGTGCGACTCCATTGTGAACAATGAGAGCCACCAGCTGAATGATGTAGTCACAGCAGGTGGCTCTCATTGGATGACAGCCCACGCATGCACCGTCGAAGTGGGAAAAGGTGGGTTTTGGTTGGGCGCCCTGGGGGTTTCACAAACCGTATCCAGATGCCCCGGGGAAAAGCCAGCAGCCGGCCCTGGAATCTTCTAGATTCCAGACTGGCTGCTGCTGGGTTTTGTTCTGCTTTAAAGTGGACCAATCACGGCTGATGCCCCACTGTGTGAACCCCCAGATTGCCCACAAGTCCCCTTACCTCTCCCCAGAGTCACTCACCACGGTCATGCCCATAAACTGGAAACCTCCCCATTCTAGCATGGTTAACAGGGATGGCCACCCTAGAGGTGACAGACAGTCATATCGGCAGGCTGTGCGTTTCTGCCATTTCTCAGCATTTGCAGGGTTTCAAGACGAGAGGGCACTCTGGAGGGCAGAAGACAAAAGGGCCTCTATAACGTTTTGGTCTACATTAACTTTTTTTTTTTAATTCTTTATTTATCAAGGAGTAGCAGCATTACATAATAGTCCGCCTTGCAAGGCAGAAATGAACAGTCACAAAGTTACAATAATACACATGGAGAGGGAAGTCAAAATGTAACAAGGGATCATTAACAGAAAATTTCGGGTTACAGATATGCATCCTTGCCTACCCAAATTGCCCTCAGAGATGACTTGCAGTCGCCTTCCGCCCCCATCACCCCAAAGGGATGGGGGGGTGTTCTCCAATAGCCCGGGGTGCCCAGCAGCAAAACTAGCAGGCCACCCCCAGCAACCCGGCTAACAAACTGAGTCATCTCCAGACCGCAACTCGAGCCTCCATCATATTACAATCGACTTTATTTCACCTTTCGCTGCACTATATATATTATATATAGGTATATAAGAAAGAAAGAGGGGGAAAGGCGACGAAAAGAAAAGGGGAGAGGAGGGGAGGAAAAGAGGGAGAGGAGAAAAGAGGGGGGGATGTGCGCCAAGTGCGTTCCCCTGGGCCCCCCAGGGGGCTCCCAAATCTTGCTGTGTCTCTGAATAAGTACCAGGGAGTCCAAGTGAGCAGAAACTGTGAAGTTCTCTCATGAAGGGTTGCCGAGAGCTCCTCTATTTCCATGATGCAATGGATCTCATTGACCCAGTCCATCAAGGAAGGGACAGCCCCCGATTTCCACAGTCTCGGGATGACCGACTTAGCAGCACTGACCAGGTGTCTCAGCAATGTATTCTTATAAAGCCGCATCGGCATGTCTGCTAAATGTAAAAGGAACAGAGCCGGATCCTTCCTAATGGGTTCCTGCAGTATATCTGTTATAACTGAGACCACCAAATTCCAGAAGGAAGCTAATTTTGGACACTCCCAAAATATGTGCAGCAGGGTTCCCGCAGTGCTCTGGCATCTCCAACAAACTGGAGAGTGCGATGGAATGAAGCTATGTAGTCTGGCAGGGGTATAGTACCATTGCGAAAGGAGTTTATAATTCAGCTCCTGCAATTTTGAGGACATAGAGGCTTTATGTGTTATATCGAAAATATATTTCCATTGTTCAGGAGTTATAGGTCGACCCAAGGCCCTCTCCCACTCTCCACAAAACCGAGGCAACCCCTGCTCACCCTGTTCTTGCAACAACGCGTAAATTTGTGACAACGTTCTTTTTGGGCCCAATGGGGAAAAGGTCAAACATTCAAAAGGGGTAAGTTCCCTGAGCATTGCGTGTTTAGGCCCCATCTTCAGCATAAAATGTTTAAAAGGTCAGCAACAGCCACGAGTCCATAAGTGGTGTTTCCCCATCTGCTCTGTAGGGCTTCCAACCGCGCCCACCCCGAGGGAAGGGAAATATCCTGTCCCCTGGGTATTCCTTTCTCTGTGAAGATCTTCAATAGGTGGGGATGCATATTCGTAAGTAAGGACGGATTGTGTATCAGAGGAATGAGAGGAGTCAGCCAGGGGGAGAGACCGAGCCCATCTCTAAGCTTGTCGAATATCCCCAACGTCGGGGAGATCAGAGGATGGTCTTTGCACAGTGTCTTGGCCGATCTCACCGCCCAGGCGGCCTCCCCCAATGGGGAGCTCAAAAATGTGTGCTCCTGGCTTACCAATTTCTTTTCCCTATACTGATGGCGCCAATCCACAATGCGCTGCAGGTGTGCCGCCCTCCAGTATTGCAGCATATTGGGGCACGTCAAACCTCCTAGGTGTTTTGGTCTGAAGTTATCCTGCAATTTCAGTCTAGGTTTACGCCCCTGCCAAATAAATTTAGTAAAAAGGGAGTTTAAGGACTTAAAGTAAGCACAGGGTAATTTTGTCATTTTGATAATATTAATCCTCCCGAACCACGAAAAAGGTAGGGAGATCCCAGTTTGCCAGGTCTGTCTAAATTCTGTTATGCAAGGGGATAAAGTTAAGAGAGTAAACGTTATCCACTGTGCCTGCAATCTTAGTGCCTAGGTAAGTGATCGCCGAGTTAGGCCACTTAAAGGAGAAAATACAATTCTGTGATTACTCACCTGTAGAATTATTTTTGCGGTGTACAGTACGGCTTGCTTCATTTCAATTCTTCACATTTGGGCAATCCGCCACAAGGTGGCGCAGTCGACTACAGAAAAACACAGCCCCACTAAAAATAACTCTCTAAAGAAAAATCACCATAACAAGGTAAAAGAGGATAACGATAACAAGAGAGGGATGAAGCAAGCCGTGCTGTACACCGTAAAAACAATTCTACAGGTAATCACAGATTTGTATTTTTCCTGGTGTACAGCACGGCTTGCTTCATTTCAATTCTTCACATTTGGGACATCCAACAGCAGTGTCCATGAAGAAGGGTGGGATCCCCAGTGAGCAACAGCAGGCAGTTCAAGACACTACCGCCTGAAGCACCTTGCGATCAAAAACAGCGTCAGCTGAGGCCCTAACATCAACCTTGTAAAAAGAAAAAGTATGAACGTAAGACCAAGTAGCAGCCTTACAAACTTGTTCAACAGAAGCCTGGTGCTGAAAAGCCCAAGAGGCACCAATAGCCCTAGTGAAATGAGCCATAACACGAAAAGGGGGTTCCTTCCCCTTAGCAGAGTAGGCTTGCACCACCGCCTGTCTGATCCACTTGCTGATAGTGGATTTGGCTGGAGGCAAACCCTTCCTAGGCCCGGCAGGAAGGACAAACAGAGAATCCAACTTCCGAAAAGACTCAGTCAAATAGAATTTGAGCGCCCTGACCACATCCAGATAATGAAGGCTTCATTCCTTATAATAAGAAGGGGCAGGACACAAGGAAGGCAAGACAATGTCCTCATTGAGATGAAAGGCAGAAAAGGCAGAAAAAAAATCAGGTTTAAAACGGAATACCACCTTATCATGATGCCGTTCAAAATAAGGAGGCTTAATAGAAAGCGCCGCCAGCTCAGACACACGACGCACCGTGACGCACGACGCAAGTGATAGCCACCAAAAAGGCCACCTTAAGAGTCATAATGGCCAGCGCAGCATTGCACAAGGGCTCAAAGGGAGGACCCTGGAGAGCAGAAAGCACCAAGTTCAAATCCCACACTGGTAGCAGGGGCTTACGCGGTGGACGTACATGAGTAACTCCTTGGAAAAAAGCCTTGACAAGCCTATGATTGGAAAAAGATTGCCAAGGCCGAAACCTGGCCTTTGAGGGTACTCCGTTGTAGACCCAACTCCAGACCATGTTGTAAAAACTCCAAAATCCTAGAAACGGAGAAAGTGCGACAAGGAAAAGACTTAGACTCACACCAGGCAATGTAAGCATGCCAGACCCTATAATAAATCAAAGAAGAAGATTTCTTCCGAGCCTGAATCATAGTACTGAGGACCGAGGCCGGCAATCCCTTATCCATCAGGATGGAGGTTTCAGCAGCCAAGCCGTCAAAGCCAGCACTTGTAAATTGGGATGGCGCAACTGTCCCTGAGTGAGAAGCCCTGGATCATCGGGCAGGACTAAGTAATCCACCGCCATCTGGACGACGTCCGCGAACCATACTCTCCTCGGCCAGCGGGGGGCCACCAGAATGGTCGGTACCCCCTCCTGGGCTATCTGGCGCAGCACCCGCCCCAGGAGAGGAAATGCATAGAGGAGCTGGAAATCCGTAGAGCATAGAGGGCCAGTTGATCTCTTGACAGAGAGACGAATCTTGGAAGCTTGTGATTGTGACGGGACGCAAACAGGTCCACGTCTGGCTGACCCCAGCGGCGACACAGGGCATGAAAGATCTTGTTGTCGAGGGACCATTCCCACAGACGAGACGTCCCCCTGCTCAGGGAGTCCGCCTCCTGGTTCTCCACCCCTGGGATGTAAACCGCTGAGATGCAGGGAACATTCTCCTCTGCCCAAGACAATAGCCAACAAAAGCCTATCGGTATCACCTGGGAGCCCAGAATCCTCGCCTGAGGAGGACCCTGGTTCGCTATCAGACTCGCCATGACGATTCCCAGAGGAATCTGAATCACGGAACAATTCCCCCTCCTCCATGGATTCACGGCCGCCGTAGGTATCATAAACCTCATCATCATCGTCAAAGAGGGACAAGTCCGTATCCAGGTGCCTCTTTTTACTAGAGGCCTTGCCGGCAGCCGGACGGGCCAGTTGCCGCTCAATGCTGGCAACGCGCAGCGCCAGGTCCGAATGAGACCCCCTGCTGTCTTCCCCCTCGCTGGGAGCTAAATGCAGGCGTGGGGGAGTAGGCGAAGCTGCAGGGAGAGCGGGACTAGGTAGAGAAGCACTCGGCCCAACCTGATCCGCAATGACACTCTAGGCGCAGGGGACACAGACCACGCTGCGACCGCTCACAGGGGATGCCCCGCACATGAGGCACAACTGAGCCCACCCCGAAGGGCCCCCAAGCTCGCTATCCCCAGAAGCCTCCATATGGTGATTGTCAGCTGAAACAATAGCCAAAAAAACAGGCAGCAGGGCAAGGCCCAACCCGGAATCCCCCGACAGGGTCCCCTATGCAAAAAGAGGGGGGGTGGATAGGACCAGGAGAAAACACAAGCAAAATGAGGATAAAACTTGGCCAGTCTGAAAACACAAAAGAAAGACCCAGTGAGCATCCCCCAGCACATGCGCAATTCAAGAATGACAAGATAACCAAAGACTGGACACACGGACCGAGGAGGCAGCGAGCGAGGGACCAGCAACCAGCAATAGCGTCCTCCAGGGAGCAGAAGGCAGAGCGCGCAGGAGACCGGCAGCGGCGCGGGACAGAGAAAATGACGCCGAGCCGCAGATCCTTGCGCGATGACGCAAATCGCAGCTCCGCCCCCCATTCAGCGCGCGAAGGTCTGGGGGCCCTAGCAATAATGGCGCCCAGAAAGGAGAGGAGCCCCGTCCCAAGCGGCGCAAGGCTCCGCAGCAGCGAGGACCCGGGCGGTCGCGACGCGGCCAGCCCCCGCACCTCCCCCCAGGCACCGGCCCCCGCACCCCCCCCCCCCCCACCCGGCAACTTGCTGAGGGGAGAGAGGAGAAGGACGGAGGGCGAGGAGGAGGGGGGGGGGGAGTAAGGCACAGTAAAAAGAGAAAAAATGTGGAGAAGCACGGACACGCACACACACACGCTCCCTGGAATAAAGCTTGTGGGATGAGGGTCCTAGGTGGTTCTACCCCCCCATATAGGCTCACCATAGCCTATGGCCGGCTACCCTTTGGGTCAGGGTCTGCGGCCCAGAGCAAAGCTCTGTGAACACCCTACCCTAAGGTGTTCCCCTACTTTCATCTGAACCGACAGCCGAGGCTGGGAGGCAGAAAAAGGGGTCCGGAACAGGTGGGAATAGGCCTGCAGGGCCGACGGGCTTGGTACGCCCCGCTCACCTGCGAGCATCAGAGAGAGCAAGTCTTCTGTCTTTGCAGTCAGGACTGCAGAAAAACTCTGGGGGTCTCTGGGTAATTCCTGCCCTTTTTATGGGCCGGGAGGAGCCACAAGTCTTTCTGCAGTCGACTGCGCCACCTTGTGACGGATTACCCAAATGTGAAGAATTGAAATGAAGCAAGCCGTGCTGTACACCAGGAAAAGAAGCCTTTAAGTTGTCCTCCAGAGCTTTTGGAATATTAACCCCTATAGCCTCCGATTTGTCATAATTTATCTTGAGGTAAGAGAGCTTGACATACCGCTCAAATTCTTTAAGCAGAACCGGGACACCAATAGTCGGGTTTGATATAAAGAAAAGAAGATCATCGGCATGTGCCGCTACTTTGAGAACTGGGTCCCACCTCGATTCCCTGGATATCCGCCTGTGCCCTCACTATGCACAAGAAGGGTTCCATTGTCAAAGCAAATATCAAAGGGGACAGAGGGCAACCCTGTCTAGTGCCATTTCTAATAAGAACCTGCCCACAAAGGGAGCCATTCACTTTAATTCTTGCCATTGGAGCAGTATACAGGGACATTATACATTTTAATGTGATAGGGCCTAGGCCAATGTGCTCAAGCACTGCTCTGATAAACTACCAGTTTACCCGGTCGAATGCCTTCTCGGCATCGGTGGTCAGAAGGACTGCTGATTTCCCCATCTGCCTTGTTTTATGGATCAGATTGAGGACTCTAACCGTGTTATCCCTTGCTTTGCGGTCTGGGATAAAGCCTGATTGATCACTGTCCACCAATCCCGAGAGAGTGCCCGACAGCCTATCCACGATTATTTTAGAAAATATTTTCAAATCTACATTTAATAGGGAAATGGGCCTGTAGCTCTCACAAGCGAGTGGGTCCTTTCCTGGTTTGTGAATGATAGCAACAAAAGCTGTCAGTGCCTCATTTAGAATGGAGGCCGAGCTAGTATCCGCTATTAGGGAGTTAAAGACCCGAAGAAAATGAGGGATGAGGAATGAAGAGAACTTTTTATAGTACCCTATAGAGAATCCATCAGGCCCCGGCGACTTCCCTGACAGGGTTTTCTATATCACGCTAACCAGTTCTTCAGTGGATATTGCCGCATTAAGTGCCTCCCTCTCCCTCCCCTCCAGTGTGGGCATTCCTGACTCCTGTATATACTGCCTAATCCTCTCCATCTGCTACTCCTCCCCTTGGGGGTATCCCGAGTGTACATTATATAGTTTCTGGTAGTAAGAGCGGAAGGTGTCAGCTATGTCCGCAGTTTGGAAGTGCCTCTTTTGCCTCGAGTCTGCAATCGACTTTTTAAGGGCTCTGGCTAAAAGGGAACTGTTCTTCGGTGGTCAGAAGGACTGCTGATTTCCCCATCTGCCTTGTTTTATGGATCAGATTGAGGACTCTAACCGTGTTATCCCTTGCTTTGCGGTCTGGGATAAAGCCTGATTGATCACTGTCCACCAATCCCGAGAGAGTGCCCGACAGCCTATCCGCGATTATTTTAGAAAATATTTTCAAATCTACATTTAATAGGGAAATGGGCCTGTAGCTCTCACAAGCGAGTGGGTCCTTTCCTGGTTTGTGAATGATAGCAACAAAAGCTGTCAGTGCCTCATTTAGAATGGAGGCCGAGCTAGTATCCGCTATTAGGGAGTTAAAGACCCGAAGAAAATGAGGGATGAGGAATGAAGAGAACTTTTTATAGTACCCTATAGAGAATCCATCAGGCCCCGGCGACTTCCCTGACAGGGTTTTCTATATCACGCTAACCAGTTCTTCAGTGGATATTGCCGCATTAAGTGCCTCCCTCTCCCTCCCCTCCAGTGTGGGCATTCCTGACTCCTGTATATACTGCCTAATCCTCTCCATCTGCTACTCCTCCCCTTGGGGGTATCCCGAGTGTACATTATATAGTTTCTGGTAGTAAGAGCGGAAGGTGTCAGCTATGTCCGCAGTTTGGAAGTGCCTCTTTTGCCTCGAGTCTGCAATCGACTTTTTAAGGGCTCTGGCTAAAAGGGAACTGTTCTTGTTGACCCACTCAAAGTATAGTCTCCTACACCGTTTGATAATGTATGCTGCCCTACGCGACAGGAGGGAGTTCAACTCAGTCCTAGCTTTTGTGAGTTCTAACAATGTCGCCTTGGCCAAGGAGGCCTTATGTGCCTTCTCCAGAGCTAGTACTGCCAGGCGTTTCAACACTTCTTGCTCCCGCTCCTTTTTGACCCTAGTGGCATGTCTGATAATAATCCCCCTAATAACCGGTTTGTGGGTCTTCAGCTTTATTAAGTTCGAAAATGTCCTGAATATCTTTTTGATTGTCCTGCACGATCATTTCATTTTTAAGAAGGGACTCATTCAGCCTCCACGTCCACTCGCTCTGTCCCGTCTTCCCCCAGCAGCACGAGATCGTAACCGAGGCATGGTCCGATATAGTAAGCGGTTCAATTTTTGTGTCGCTTGCGTAGGGAAGCAAGGAGTGAGAGACCAGGATATAGTCGATTCTAGAGTAGGACATGTGCACTGGGGAGTAGAAAGAATAGTCTTTCGTTGTGGGGTGGTGGATCTGCCAACGGGTCACACAGCTGTGCTTTCTGCAACGATTTCTTAATTCTCCTCAGCGCAGCATATGCCACAGCCGACTTCCCGGTGGAGGAGTCTAAAAGTGGATTCAGAGTCAAGTTCATGTCCCCCCCCCCCCCCCCCTTATGTAACTGGACCTTCCTTCACTGCCATAAGCTTGTTTATTAATTTTTCAACAGAGGCCAGTTGACCTGAGCTAGGAGCATACACCGACGCTAATATACAAGATCTGCCGTACAGAGTGCCTTTTAAGATCAAATATCTCCCGGAGTCATCTGTTATCTTGTTGGAGAGTTGGAAAGGTGTGTTTCTAGCTATCAAAATTGCCACTCCCCTGGCTTTGATGTCTAGGGAATTACTATGGAACACCTGGGAGAAGGCCCTGGATGCTAACTTAGGAGCCTGTCCCTCTCTGAAGTGCGTTTCCTGGACAAACACAATGCCTGCCTTAAGCCCTGTTTAACTCCTGGTGAAGCTTAGATCGCTACAGAGGGGAGTTCAACCCCTTCACATTCAGAGAAGCTACCCCAATCCTGTTAGGTACAGGTACAGCACCCGCAGGAGAGGGCTGAGATCCTATCATAGCCTAGCGAGAAGGGGGGGTCCCGGTGGCCCACCCGTAGCACACCCTGGCAAGTCGGGAATAACAGGGGCAGTGGGAGGAAAGGGGTATGAGAAGGAGCAAAATGGGTATGAAGACACAGAGAGAGGGTGGGAAAAGAAGAAGAAAGAAACAACTAAGAAACACAAAGTAGACAAAACAATTAATCGCTCTCCACAACCACCACATCGATTCCAGTGGTGGTTACAGAATTCAGGAGGTACACCGGATGGATACTACGTCCAAAACCGGAAACAGACACCAGGACCGTGAAACCAGCGCTCCAGGCCTCCACACAATGGGCGGAGGCGCCAGGCACCCGTCTCGTCTCGGTGTACAGTGGGGACCGAGAGGCCAGTCGGCCGATGGTGAAAATGCGGAAACTCGAACTTATCCACCTCCGGAAGACAACCACTAACCAGAACCGCCCACCCAGCACCAGAGCAAACATAATTAACTTTGATTAATATAACTGAACTTTACCCGGCACCTCCGAGGGGGAGGCCCACAACCGGAACCAGGCCGCAAGAAGACGCCCCGCCCACCCCCAGAAGGGCGCCCCTCAGAGACCGCCGTGCCGCCCCCCCCCCGCCCAGGCCCCCATCCCCGAGGACCCAGCTGCAAACCCCAACTAGAAAAACATGTATAAACACGGCTAGTAATTCTTAATAACCATCATAAACCATCTCACATAAAGGCACATAACCGTCTTGCCATCTGCTTAAAAATCTATGACACATACGCCCTGTGAGAGTCCTTCCCGTCAGCTCGAAGGCAACAGTCCAGAGGACGGAAGTCAGCGCATGTAGTCGTCCATAATTCACCTACAGCGGACTCCAGCTACGCGTCCGCTGGTCAGGGACCCCTCTTCCTGGACTGCGAGGGAATGAGATTCCCCCACAGACCCCGCTTCCTGGACTGCGAGGGAATGAGATCCCCCCGATTTCATGTGTTAGCCAATCTGGGATGCGGATCGGCTGAATGCCGAAGATGTCAAACAGTGAAGACAGATCCTCATGTCTCCGTAACTTGAACGATTTGCCCTCTTTGGAAGCCACCAATGAGAAAGGGTAACCCCATCGGTACAGAATGTTATTTCGCTTTAGCTCTTCCAATAGAGGGCGCAAGATTCTCCTCTTCGCCAATGTGGATCTCGAGAGATCGGCATAGAAGTTCAGCTCAGCTCCGTCAAAACTGAGAGTTCCCTTCCTCCTGGCCGCCGCCATGATAGCATGATAGCATCCTTATCCTGATAAAAGTGGACCCGACATATTACGTCTCTCGGTGGTTCGTTCTGTCGAGGGGGGGGGGGGTGCGATTGCTCTATGTGCCCGATCAATCTCGATTTTGGCCTCTCCCCCAGCGAGTTCCCCTAATTGGGATGAAAAGATGCCTTGCAACGTGGGGATGAGGTCCTCCTTTCGTGTCGCCTCTGGGAGCCCTCTGATGCGGATGTTGTTTCGCCTGTTGCGGTTCTCTAGGTCCTCCAAATGAAGGGTTAAGGCTGCTGTGGCGGCTTCTTGCTACTGGAGTCTCTCTTTAAGCTGCTGAATCGTCTTCCGATCTTCCCCTTGCTTTTGTTCTATAGTAGCCATTCGAGCGTCCATCTGTTTCAGATCACCTCTCAGCAGCCCGACTTCCTCTAAGAATTTCTCCCAGATGGAGTGTGAAACCGCAGCTATGTCATCTTTAGTAGGCATTGATCTTAGATGGGACCAAATTTTGCTTAAAGTGCTATCAGAAGATGAACTATTTGAGGCCCTGGAGCCGCTCAGGTCTGGGTCTGCACTCCGCCCACCTCTCCTCGGCGGTGACCCCTTTGCCCCTTCTTGATCAAGATCTGGGGGTCTAGCAATAAAACGGCTCAGGTCCCCCTGCAAGCTCGCCGCTGTGTTCTAAGCATGGCCGTTGGCGTCTTTGGCTTTATTTCCACCACCCATATTGCAGGTGTGGAATCCCACCTCAGTGTGTGTCACTGCTAGATGATGGGGGTTGATACTCTGGGGGGGCAGTATGCAGAGTTCAATAGGGACCCACACACAAACAACCAACAGAGCCCTTTTGCAGTGTCTTTATATGCACATATGATGGTATGGGACAGGCTCTCTGTTTCTCTCCTGCTCCTGAGCCAGCGTGTATAAAAGTCACTCAGCTGGCTCCACGTGTGCTGCTGCTGCATCCTCTCCTCTCCCTCCTCTCTCCTCCCTTCACAGCGTGCTGGGAACGATCTCCTCACCCCTTTCCCTTCAGCCTCGCTCACCTCGCAACAGAAGCAGGCTGTCTTGTTAAAAGCCTGGGGCACAGGAGGAGGAATCTGCCGACCTGCACGCTCACGCTTCTGCTCTTCTTCCTGGCTTCAGGCTGTACATCCCTGCACTTTTCCTCCACGCCAGAGATCTGCAGACCATCAGAGAGGTAGGGAGAAGCGCCCGATCCTCTGCTGCCTCTGTCCTCTTTTCGGCGCTTCACTCCATGCCGGGTCTGCTACTGGGGGGAAAGTTCAGTGTGGGGGCCAAGATGGCGGCCGCCAGCCCTCTCCTCGCTCCGGCCGGTCGTCCACCAAGCTCCACGCTCCCGCTGCGGCAGCCTGTCTCCTCCGCAGAGCCTGCCTGACCCCAAAATGGGTCGCTGGGTGGGCGATCCGGGGCAGGTGTCCCCCAAAAGGTGCTTTTAATAGCTAATGTGGCCAGGAACAGACAAGTCACACGTCCTCACCCGGCCATGGCGAACTCCGCCCCCTACTTTAACTTTTTTAACTTATTCAAAAACTAACAACTGAACAAACATTTACTAAAAAAAAAAACATGAAACGTATACAATCAATTAGTGTGTAAACATGAATGCTGCCGGCCACCCAGGACTTACATTGTCAGGACTTAGAGGCGCAGGCGCTTTACAGTAATAGGTCAGAAATCTGGCGACTTCTTCTCTTAAACTGAAACAAAAAAAAAAGAAAGGAAAGTTTAATTACTCAAATGAAAACAGCCAAATTATGTATTAAATATGTACCAAAGTGTAGTCTGGGGTGAATATATCTGCAGGAACCCCCCAAAATAATAGGCAGTTACCTGGCCCATGAAGGCACTGAAAAACTATTGTACCTTGGCGAGTGTTGCGTCTTAAAGTGATCCTATATTCAGAAAGGAAGTTTATGTTGTCACCTTCCATCCCCAGCCCAGTGCCCCAAACAGCCTGTGTTTCTTTTTTTTTACCAAAGACTTTGTCCAATATTCATAACAACACTAACTTTGACTGTCACAGGTTTTGTTCATTGCCCCCCTGATTGCCCAGTAAACTCACCTTTCCCAGGTGCTACGGTGCATGTCTGAGCTTTCGTCCAATCAGTGCACTCATCAAAATCAGCTAAGGGCTGAGAAGAGCCAAGTGGAGCCCAAGCACGCTGGCAGCAGCATCCCCGCTACCCTAAAACAGAGTGCGTTCCCTGCGCAACGAGCGCACCCGAGGCTCACGCATGTGCTATTGAATCGGGGAGCATGTAAGTTTAACTTGGGACTCGGGGAGTCTCCATGGCCACTTATGGTGTTAACTGAATATATAATCGCTGAAAAGCACCAGGGAACAATATGGCCAAGCATTCGGACACCATACTGCTTTACGTTAGTGTTGTTATGAATACTGGGCAAAAGCTTTAGTAAAAAAAAAAAAGAAATGCTGTTTTTGGGGCACTGGGCTTAAGTTAGATGGAGACGACATACAGAAGCCTCCAAAAATGGTCCCCACCAGCGCTTTCATCTCCCTCTAGTTATGAGCCAACTGTTGTCTTTACCTAGAGCAGCTTTTCGGGTGCTGTATGTGGTTAGTAAGCCAAAGAAGGGAACTGAGGGGTGGTGGTTAGGGGCTGAGTCGTGCTTGGTCTGACGAAGGGCACATACAAAAAGGGAATGGGAAAGAGAGTCTCATAACCCCAGCTATGGCTTCAATGGAATCTCCCTAGCTGTTGATAGAAGGGTTCTGGTGAAGCCACGCCCAGGGGTAAAAATAACCCTCCCTTCATTGGTGCGCGAACAGTGTGTCAGCCTGGGAGGAAGGTGAACCCTAGACTTCTTTACTTTCACAGCAGAAGAGGAGCCAAGGAGGGACCCCAGAGGTGCCAGAGCAGTGGGAGGACACCGCCCAGCACTGGATGAAGATGGCGGAGGTAACTATATTGTAAGCATAGAATAATAAAATGCTTTTGGGTCATGATTTATTTTTTTACTTTCACTACCTTGAACTAGTAATAGGTCCAAGAGACCCCTATACTAGAGGCAACAAAGCTCAGAGAACCATATATTGGGATGGGATGTTTAATTCTAGGGATGGGCTATTACTCCCTCCTGCTGAGGCTATAACAAACAAGATGAGTCATTCCGGAAAGCCTGCCAGCTCTGTTGGGTTACATTATCTAAGCCAAATAGCAATTCATGTATCTTAATTGTTACTGATGTAATCAGATGTGATACTTTCTAAAGCAGTCATAAGATGAGCGAACTCCCTAAAGCTTGGGTTTGGCAAGTTCATCAAGATCGGGTTCGGGGACCAGAACCCAATCCCCATTGAAATCTATGTGCCCCAGAATCACTGCTGTAACTTACCTGAGTCCCGATCCTCTTCCGTTCTAAACTAGCCCCAGCCGGGGCTACAAAAAGATGACCACTGGCTCCCATAAGTGAGAGGGGAGCCAGCGCCCATCTTTTTGAAACCCCGGGTGGGGCCGGTTTGGAACGCCACTGCGCCGTCGCTGAGAGAAGAGGATTGGGCAGAGGTAAGTTACAGCAGAACTTCTGCTGCTGCACCCTTAGGTGAAGCGGGTTGATAAGCTACTCAGCAGCCCAGCAACCTACTTTTCCGTGTTCGGGCAGGACGCTCAACTCGAACACAGAATTCTGGCTGACTTTGTGGACTTTACGGTTCGGGTTTGCTCATCTATAGTCATGAGCCTTTTATCAGAATTCAAATAGCTTACAGTGCAATGTGATGTGTGCACCGTGCTCTGGGATGGAAATGATTGTCTTCTCTATAGTTTGAAGGGTTTTCTGCCACCAAGGCAGCTGGTTACTCACCCTTACCCCCACCCCATTCATTCCTCGTTCCCCCAACGGCCAGGGGGTTATGGAAGAGGACAGTTTTCACCCCTGGGCCTGGTGTCCTGGCATTTCCAGGGGCCAGGCATTGGGCCTCTGAGCAATGGGGAACCCAGCCCCTATGCTTGCTGTGCCAGCTGGTAGTTTCAAGGGAGAGGGGGACCACACATTATTTTTTATGAGCTGCAGTGGCAATGGTGTTATAGAAAGGGCTGATAATTTGCATAGGGACCGCCTATTATGCGGATTCTTGCATCACAATGCCCAGGCGACTCCCACATAATTGAGAAAAGGTAAAACTTCAAACCTCAGCCATTTCTTTGGTAATTTTCAAATGGAAAACAGTTTAGGACAGCGCCACGTGTATCCCTACAAAATGTGCGAACCCTCGGCTATGCCTGAGCTATCACTTCAAAGGGTAATTCCACCTTCAATGGCATTTTTAAAAGTTTCCATTATCGTGTGCCAATATGAATTGCTCAAGGTGCTGAGCTTATCTGTAATTTTTTTTCCTTTTCTATTTGTTTGAAACTGTTATAAAAGAAACCGCTTTCCCTAGCAACAATGTGTTTACCTTAGCAATGTACATCAAAGTGGTGTTCTGATGTACATCCTGGCTGGCTTTGCTAATCATCTGATTGGCTGAGGCAGAGACGGCAGGTTTAACCTGCATTCATTCAACCTCTTCAGAGAGGGAGGGGATCACAGTCTTGTGTTCCAGTAGCAAATAGGTTACTGGTAGCCACCTGGCGACTTTACTGCTGCTTTGTTTAGCCAAAGCTGCTGATCAGCTCATCTGTTACAGTGGAAATATTCTGGGACTTGTAGTCAGTAGTTTTTTCTAAAGGCTGGAAAAGCTTCTTCTTTACCAAGAAAGGGTCACAAGAATATAAGAAACTTGGAAAAAGCATGCTGGTAAGTAAATCACAGTTCTGGGGGGAGCACCATCCTAAGTCAGCAGTAGTCCTCTCTATATACTAAGGGGCAGATGGGACAGGCTTCCCCTCGGCACCACATAAGGTGCCCAACTGCTTTAACATGCTCAAGGCCCGCCCCTGAGGATGCTGCGCGATACTCACAAGGCATGACCCTTCCAGTCTGGATACTGCAGCAGCGGCGGCTCAATCACGTTCATGTCACTCTGCGTCAGCTGCATCAACCCAAGCACACAAAGTATTTCATTAGGAGTCTTAAAAAATAAATGATGGCTGCAAATACATTTTATTTTACCAATGTACATGATTACTGTGGTGATAGAGACCTAAAAGTAGGGTGGAGAAGATATACAAGAAACGTCCTTCAAGCGAACCAAAACTTTGGGATTCTCACTAGCCCCGGGCCCCATGGGCCACCTGGGTTTGGGATGCCCCGCTGTGTGAAACTCCACCATTCATTCGGTTTTCTTACCTGTCCAAGGAGCCCATGGCGCAGACACGTCTCCCCTCCAATCAGGTTTTCCAGCTGCCAACATTAATGTGCAGCTGAAGAAGCTGAATGAAATTCTAGCGGTGCGCGGCATCACTAACATCTTTGGACTGTGCACGGCCATGCACAGACATTTCCTGCAGGTTAGTGAGGATAAACCTCCTATATTGTCATTCACAAGTCACAAAGTGTCAGAAAAGTAGAGTAGAGGGGCAGTGTCCTAATAAACATCAAAGAACCAATAGAAGGCTGCCACCGCAGCTCCAAAACGCATCTGACGTCAGAGGTGATGTCATCGTTGCTATTAACGTAATGTCATTATAAAATATACACATTGAAACAATGCCCCTAATTTTGGGGCAGTTATGGCCTAGAGGTGGGGAAACAGGCCTGTGACTGGAAGGTGGCAGGTTCGATTCCCAACCATGGGACATGACTGAAGTGCCCTTGAGCAAGGCACCTAACCCCCAATTGCTCTCCAGGCGCTGAGTTTAGGGCAGCCCACCGCTCTGGGGACATGTGCACTTCACTGCCCCTTAGTTTGTAATTCACCTGTGTAAAGTCACTCACATGGTGTTTATTCACTGGTGTGTACACAGAGTTGTATTGGTCACAGTGAACGGATGGGTACCACAATGGCAAACAATGGCCACTATTGCACTATAAAAATAAATTAATTAAATTAATTCATCCACTTGCCCATTATCTGTCCCCCTGGGGATAGATCAGGGCTTAAAGTGAACCAAAACCCATCGGCACTGGAATATTTCTAAGGTTCCAGGGCCACTTGATTCCCTCCATCCAGAATTGGGATGCCCTACAGTGTGAAACCCCCCAGGTCGCCCGGTATACTCACCTTCTCTCCTGGTCCAATGGCACGTGCGTGAGCAGCGCCACATTCCCACTATCCCTTTAGCAGCGCCAGCACCAGGCATTTGTGAATGGCCAGCAAGGGCACTCTCCCTCTTAGAGGGTAGCGGGGATGCGGCCACTGGCTCCTTAGGCGAGCCTAGACAAGCTTAAATCAGTGCAGCCAAGCGGACTGTGCGCATGCGCCGCAGGATCAATCATCCCGAGGCACAGCCACTCTATCACGGCGCCGCTGGGTTGCCAGGCAACTCCCAGCACCATCTCTGCCAATGGGAGAATGCAGCGGTCCTCATCATTGCCCAGGCGAATCTGCCCGGTAGCCAATGACGTGGCTGCAGACGCCCTCGAATTGACCGGGGAAAGGTGAGTTAGATCGGACGACCTGGGGAGTTTCACACAGTGGGGCATCCCTGATGGGGGTTCCCCAGGAGCAAAGACCAAAACCCTGGATAGTCAAAATCCCGGGTTTTGGTCCACTTAAAGGAAACCACTGATTCTCCTGAGACACCGCTGCTCGTTCACGGCACCCTTCAGCGCCGTCTCTGCCAATAGGAGAAGGCGGCGGCCCTCGTCAAATCTGCCCAGTAGCCACTGACATGGCTGCAGATGCCCTTTAACTGGGCAGCATGGCCCAGCATCCCAGGCCCCCGCATCAGAGGGCACACAGTCACATAAGCAGACTGTCACCCCCCGGAGCGGCTGGCCGCAGGACACTGTTCCGCAACCCGCATACGCTGCCCCGTGGAGGCATTGTGGAAAACCAAGGACAGATCCATATAGAGGGGGGGGGGGGGGGGCAATTCAACTCTAATGTGGACCTTAATCACGGACAGCAAGCAAGGAAAGCTCGTAGAAAGATAAAGTAAAGCACAGAACAAAGGTAAGGGATAAGCGTGAGAGACAGAGAAGATGAGGAAACAAAAAAGGGGGAAAAAGAAAAAAGTGAACAGAGAGAAATGGAGAGAAATGAGAAATATGCAAAGAAGGGAGAGAACCTGGAAATAAGGAAATAAGTCTCTTTGTACACACGTCTTCTGGCTCCCGAAACGTCGACACTTTGTGACTTCTTTGAACAACAATATATACAACATACTTTTAAGAGGAGTGCTAGCTCTTCCTTTCTATGGCTCTCCAGGAACCGATGCACCCACACCCTCATATGGACCCCGCCCGGCTGTTACACAAATTGTGCGTTGCTATCGTAGACGGCTGAAGTTGGTCAGGGTTGAAATAGAAAAGGGTGCAAGGACTTACTCGCTTGGACATGAGGTCGAAACAAAGCTTATTCTCACTGGTGCCAAAGTTGATTATACCCTGAGGAAAGAATTAGACAACCTGTGACACTTGAGCTACAGACCATTATACACTCATCACAGCAAAACATTTTCCTTTTATAGCTTCAGACAAGGACATCGGGACAGAACAGAGGCCTTTATAGGCCCCAACCATTCTCTAGTTGTAAATGGAGCCTTAAAGTGGACCAAATCCCACGCCGACCAGCCCGGGAATCTTATAGATCAATTCCATCCCCTGGGACATCCAAAATCGTGATGCCCCGCTGTGTGAAACCCCCCAGGTTGCCCCATACCTTTATCCTACTTCCTGGTCCAACGGCACATGCGCAAGCCGCGGCCGCATCCCTGCTATCCCTCTAGCAGGGCGTGTGCCCGCACCAGGCATTTGTTCATGGCCGGCGCGGGCACACTCCCAGTTAGAGGGTAGCGGGGGAAGCAGCCGCCAGCGCGTTTGGAGTCGCCGGCTTCAGACAAAGGCTTAGACAACGTGACGGTGGCGGCTCCGGGCGCACTGATTGGACGAGCAGCTGTGCATGCAACACAGGACTGGGAAGCGATGAGTTGGCATCAGCGATCTGGGGGTTTCACACAGTGAAGTATAAACATAAACCTGGAGCAAACCCTGGGTCACATAGAAGTAAGGGGGCATTTACACAGAGCGAGGCCCCAGTAATTCCCAATGGTGAAGTGAAGAGTTACAGCCACTGTAATGTTCTCCTTGCCGGCCGTGACCATCATGGAAAAGATTCAGGCCAAAATTGGTCACCCGGGGCAAAGATTTGAAATGGCGCCCCCATGACCTGCTGCACCCGGGGCAAGTGTCCCCCCTACCCCCCCCCCCCCAGCTACACCTCTGCACCCCCCTAGCTACACCCTTGCCCAGAAAGGAAGTTTATGTCATCACCTTCTATTCTCAACCCAGTGCTCCAAAACAGCCTGTGTTTTTTTTTTTTTTTTACCAAAGCCTTTGCCCAATACCCATAACAACATGAACAGGATGCAGTTGGCCATATTGCTCCCTGGCTGATACATCCAGTTACAGTACACACAGCTCAGGGAAGCACTTCAACCTAACTGCCATTATGTGACAGTTTATTTGTAACTGGATCAGGGGTGTACATAGTATTCATAGGGCCCCATAGCAAAGATCATAGTGGGCTCCATAGCAAAGATCATAGTGGGCCCCCATGAAACCCGGGCCTACAGTGAAAAAAAGCATCCCCTGCACCATTCCATCCACCAGAGGGGCCAGATGGAGGCACCCAAAGGTTAGTTCCTTCATTGTTTACCATTAGAGCCTTTTAATGTGCCATGGGAGCGTGGATTTACTTCGGATTATCCTGGGTGGATTTACACACACCAGGGCATCCCAAAGCAGGTGTGACTGGAATTCTAAGCTTTGTGGGGTCTGGTTCTTCCCGATGCAGTATGCAGTGCACTGAAGCACTGCCAAAGCAGTAGATTCCACAAGGTGGAGCTAAGAAGTCAGCACCTTGTTTCCTCGAGTGCTCTTCACAGATTTAGTTCCACCCTACAGAACCTACAGTTCTGGACCCTGGTGCTTCCAGCAGGCAGCGTTAGATTTTTTAACACAATTTCACTGAATCAATGCCAGGTGAATCTGATTGGCCATCAATGCATGAGAGTGAGTTAGGCTACATTTTGGGCTTTGTTTTACTGCTAGCAAGGCAGGGCTGAGTGGTTATTTTTGAGTGAAGGTCTTCTTTAAATGCCTTCAAGGGGCCACAGAAAGCAAAAAAGGTAATATATTGGGTCTAATATACTGAATTATCCTACAGGGGTCTAATCACAGTAAACCTAAATCTGATTGGCTGAGCCTGATAAGAAATAAAATTATGAAGTCCAACCGGCTTACATTGGGGTTCATGTCCTCATCGTACTTGTCCTCGTGGTAGGCTCTGTACCCCTCCTCGGAGGAGCCCCGGAACCCGCACAGGATGTTGCCCCGGCTGGACAGATAAGGGCTGGAGTACTTGCTGGAAGTATACATGTCTTCCATTTCCATATTAGAAGCTTGATTTCTACAGTCTCTTCGTGGTGCATCCCCGGCTGTTGGGCAGCCAACATCAGTAGAGGAAGTGGGTGCGGGCTCACCCTGGCGTATCATGCCCAGCATCTGTGCGAACACAGTGAACATGCGCAGCTCATGCTGGCGGTCCAGCTGCAGTCTCCGCTCCTCCAGGTTCAGTCTCCGTTCCTCAGCCTCCTGCTCCTGCTCCATCCTCCGCTCCTCCAGCTGAAGGAAACGCTCCTCAGAAGCACGCTGAGCCATCAGCATCTGAGCCATGAGCGTGTCCAGGGGCGCTCGAGCTTTTCTCTTCTTCCAGAAGCGTGGACCTGAGGTCTGGCCAAAGGAGCCTGCCATATTGGATTCACTGAAACCTGAAATAAAGAACAACTAAAATTGAGATAAAATGCACTGGGAGAAATATGCTACCCAACTAGTCAGGACCTCTTCCTGTCTTAGCTGCAGAGCAACCATCTACAATACTTCAGCCTGCTGATCTGAAGACCCCTTCATTTGGTTACAGTATATTTGGGCTTCTGGCGTTTGGAACAGGTACAACGGTTTGGGGGTCCCTTCTGGTCCAGCAGACTGTTAAATCCTACGGCACATGCGCAAGCCGCGGCCGCATCCAATGACATCTGCTGAAAAGTGAGGTCTCATCTCTCTATACCTTGGCATCCAGCCAGGAAAAATGGGAAGCCTTAGAGGAGGGAACCTTATATACCACAGAGGTAGAGCCTCTGTGGAACCCCACACACATGTGACTATCTACAATTATGGAGGAGAGGGGCATGGAGGGGGCTACCCCAGGAGATCACCTGTATGCCCCTCCCCTCCAGTGACATAATAGCCCCATCAGAATACGACAGCCAGCTGGACCAGGAGAGAGCCCCTGGACCTGATGGACCTGCATTTATTTATTTCATAACGGTTTGTAAACTGTTAAGAGGTCCAAGGGACCCCCTAAAACTGTCCACAGGGCAGGGAGCTGAAGCTATTGTATTCCACATTCAGGAGTACCAAATGCAGGGTACTGGGGACTATCTGGCCTGAGGGCTTCTGGAACTGATTAGACTCCCCACCAGCTCATCACTATCCATCAGCTTAGCAATAATGGGCTTTTCTATTACTGAATGAATCCAAGCCAAAGTCAAAGGTAATGTGCTGCTATAAAAGCTTCTGTAAATTAGATTGCGTAGGTCCCTTTAATAAAAGAAACATAAATCTCTGAGTCCTACCTGTAGGAGATGCACTAACTTCTGCAGTCACCTCCGCTCTTGACATGGGTGAATCTTGGGCTCCTCCATCTCCCATGACCTGTTGTTCCTGCTCCTCCTGTTCACCCCCAGAATCATGTATATACGTCACTGAAGGAGGTTCTGGGGTCAGACACTGCTCATCAGATTGCACCTCTTCACATTTGATTTCCATCAGCTCTGGGTGCGAAGAGTGGCTGTACTGGCTGTAGTGACCATGGAAGCCCTCTGATAAAGGGTTCTGCAGCACAGACTGATTTAAAACACCAGTAGAACCCAAAATCCCATAAGAAAGAGAAGGCCGGCGAGTCAAAACCCTGTCCATTACTTCGTAAAACTTCCATGCTCTACCCCCTCGCAAGGTCTTGCTGTTGTCTTTAAGCCTTCGATACTCCAGCTTCATCTTCTTGATCTTTTCTCTGCACTGGTCCCCAGTGCGGTTGATCCCCTTTTCCCTTAACACATCGGCGATCCTGTTGAAGACATGTTGGTTCCGTAGGCAGCTCTCCAGTTCCATCTGCACTGACTCATTGCCCCAGAGCTGCAGAAGTTCCACCACCTCTGGGTCTGACCAGTTACTCCCACGTTCATATTTTTTTCCTCTGAAATCCATATCCAAAGCTGGCAGAAAGTCAAGTGAATAAGACAATGACTACTAGAATGTCTCCAGAACATCAACTCTTAGGAGTTATCAAGGAACGTTACTCAAAATCTTAAATACTCTTTCTCTAACAGCCACCAAGTCAGTGATAGTCTTCCTCTAGATCCCAGGGGGTACATGGGGATTTTTGGGGTGCACCAACAACAGGAGTCTATTATTATGCCTGATGTGGCCTGCTTATTTTGGTCAAATTTATAATTGATCCCCTCTGTGGGGAAGTCAAAACTTCTTGACTCTAGAAGGTACTAGGTGTAAAATGTAAAACCACTAGGACCAGTTTTTTTAAATATGTAAATGATCTCATTACTGGCACAACGTTACCAAGAGTAATTCTTGGCCATTTTTGTCTAAGGGGACATTTATCTGTAGGATGTCCCTGAATCAACTGATCAAAACAGAGCAAGTGCAGAAATATGATACTACTGCTTTACATTTGCTAGTAATAGAAGATGGAAAATCCGTAGATGATGGACAATATAGTTCAGCGCAGGGTGTCAAACCGGACTCCAGGGGTTCAACAGGGCTTGTATTCTTCCATATTTAAGATCATTTGTCCAACAAATGCTGCTGCCGAAGTAGCTTCTTGATTTTCTAAATGAGTTCTGCATGGTTTAGCCAAGGAAGGAGTTAAGGAAAGTGCAATTATGATTGGAAATATAGTTAGAACAAGGGGTTTGGAAACAGAAGATACCCGTCTATATCCTCAAATATATCTATGGGATGTATTACAATAATAACCTGGATTAAAGCAGATTAAAACCCATGCCTGCCAGCCCCGCTGTCTTAAAGCTGAACAAAACCTGGGATTTTCACTTTCCTGGTTTTTATTCCGTACCCCCGGGGCATCTCGATTTGGGATATGCAGCTGTGTGAAATCCCTCATATCAGTGTGTGCAGACTCATCTCTTCCCGGTCCAATGCCTGCACGTGCTCTCGTCCAATCAGAGCTGCCCGTTGACTTAATTTGGCGAGCAGCTCTGATCAGTGATTACTGCGCTCATGCCCCAGCCTATCTGAATGACTAGGATGGAAGAATGCACAGAGGCCACTCCCACTCCCCATTCACAACAATCAGAGCCACCTTGCCAAATTATGTCAGTTCAGCGGACGGCTCTGATTGGACGAGAGAACCGCGCAGGCACCATTAGACCGGGGAAAGGCGAGTCATTACCGGCGCCCTGGGGGGTTTCAACAACAACAATTCGAAATGTCCAGGAGAAGGCCAGTGTTCGAACCTGGAATGTTTTAAAATCCAAGGCCAAGGCCAGGTGGGTTTTGTTCCTCTTTAAAGACTGCAGGGACAACTGCTTGGGTTCCCCTGGGCATCCTGATTCCAGACGCGCCACTATCTAACACCCCTATCTGCGTTCGCCCAAAATTACTCAATTTTGCGGCATCCAACACCATGCATCCCCAGCTTCCCTTTACCTGAGGCTTCATTCACATAGGCTGGGGGAAGAAGCAAGCTAGCTTCAGGCTAGAAGGAAGCCGGGGATGTGGCCAGTGGCGCATTAGAGATCAGCCAAATGTCGGTGTCGAATCTGCCGCCTGTGCATAGCTATGGCATAAAAAAAGGTGCCCCTCAAGTAGAGTCTTAGGTCTACCAATTGCCACCACTTCCCCAAGCCCTCACTGCATCTCAGTGCTGTGGCCGCATCCCTAGGATATCTTTAGCTAGGCATGCCAGTCCCCCCCCCCCCCCTATTCATAGAGCTCCCTCCATTCATATTTCCTCGCTGTTCTGAGCTCAAAGAAATCTTAACTAAACAAACGTCACTGATCGGGGAACGAGGAAGAGGTGAGTTTTCGGGAAA
Source organism: Gastrophryne carolinensis (assembly GCA_027917425.1). NCBI lineage: Eukaryota > Metazoa > Chordata > Amphibia > Anura > Microhylidae > Gastrophryne > Gastrophryne carolinensis. The sequence continues at coordinate 89,455,563 of CM051241.1, forward strand.
TCCCGGGAGAGACATACAACAGGGCATCCCAATCAGGATGTTCCACCAGAGAGAAACAAAACCCAAGAACGTGGAAATCTTGGGGTTTGTTCCTCTTTAAAGCAGAACAAAACCCGGGAATCTCAGGTTTTGGTCCATTCCCCTATGGAATTGTGTGAAACCTCCCAGTTCACCCTTAAAAACTCACCTTTCCACGCTCCAATGAGAGCCGCCTGCTGTGACTATGGGGTCGATTCAGAGCCTGGTGAGAAAACTCACTTTCATTGTATACCTTGGGGCTGATTCAGCAACCGGGTGTAAATTTTCACCTGGTGTCGAATCAGCCCCAGGATAGACAATGAAAGTCAATGGCAGTTTTCTCTCCTAAAATGGAGTGAGAATTCTCATCTGGCTCTGAATTCGCTCTCATGGAATGGGGAGTGCGCAAGGAGCAGCAGCATCTTATCTGAAATGCTGGGGCGGGAGCACGACATTGGGGATGCGCCAGCACGTGCTCCCCATTCCAAGTCAATGATGGCCATCTGCTGAATGACGCTCTCACTGGACGAGAGCCCGCGCATGCGCCGATGGATCATGGAAAGGTGAGTTTTTTATGGGAGGCTTACAACAACTATTTGGGATGCCCCCAGGGAAAAACCAGCAGCCAGCCCTGGAATCTATTAGATTTCAGGCTGGCCGCTGGTGGGTTTTGTTCCTCTTTAATTCTTAAAATTGGGGTTTTACCATGAATATTAGAGAGGCAGCGGGATTATAATTTAATGCTAATGAGTAATCTAATGATATGAGATAATAGATAATAAATAATAGATTATAGAGGGATCATTATTCTATCCTATTAACGCTAATACAATGAGCAGTACAAGAAGGATATAGTGATACAATGTAACAAGCGCTCTCTCTGCACGCTGATTGGTGGGCGATCGGATGGTTTCTATTGGCTGTACAGCAGGTTATAGGCTGTTCTGGAGCCTCTGATGATCAGATCGGGCCGGTCTAGCCTGGGTCACAGGAGACAACACGCTATCCCGGAGCGGAACGGGTGACACACGGCTCGGAAATGATCTCTTATGTCTTCGCCCGCTTCTGGCCCGTTTACGCCCGGCACGGTTCGGTTCGGTCTGGGTCCGGCTGGGCGGCGGAGGGTCGGCCCCGGGCTGCCCGATCACATCCGGGTCCGTGCACATGCGTGCTGCCTTACTCCGGGATAACTTTAGTCCGTGTCAGCGAGCTCCCCCTCCCCCCGTGCGCGGCTTTGGCGACACCTGGCGGCCGATATTGGGTACTACAACCTGCTGCGCGCCTTGGCGCCCAGGCAATAGATGGGGGAACGCAAAGAAGGAGGGAAGGTGGGAATGAAAAAGGGGAAAGAGAGAATGTGGAAATGTACGGGGATGGGGTTGTGGTAAGAAGAATGAGGCAGAGGGAATGCGGGAAAAAGAAAGTATTACATTCGGAGAAGAGAAAAAGAAGCGGGGAATTTGGAAAAGTGAAAAAGAAGGATGAGGTGTGGAAAAGGAGGAATGTAATACAAATAGAGGAGGAAATGTGGAACGGAAAAAAAGGAGGGAACCGGGAACAGAAAAGATAAGAGAGTGTAGGAAAGAAAGTGAGACCAGGGGGTGTGGGAAAGATAAAAAGAAGGAGGGAATGCATAAAAGAAAGTAGGGTGGAGTGTGGAAAAGAGCATGAGACAAAATGGAATTTAGAAATGAGAAAAAGGAGGAATGCAAAACAAAAAATGAGGAATGCTAAACAAAAAAGGAGGAAACGTGAAACAAAGAAAAGGAAGAGAGAATATGGAAAAGAAAGTGAGATAGAAGGGGTGTGAAATAGAGAAAGAAAAAAGGAGAGCATGTGGAAAAGAGAAATATTAGGGAATGTGGAATAGAAAGTGGGACAGAGGAAATGTGGAAAAGAGAAAACGGAGGTAATGTGAAAAAGAAAGTGAGACAGAGGGAATCATGAACAAAGGAATATGAGAGAATGTGGAAAAAAAGTGAGACAGCGAATGTGGAAAAGAGAAAAAGAAGGAGGGAATGTAGAAGAGGGAAAATAAGGAGGGAATGTGAAACATAGAAAAAGAAAAGTGAATAAGGAACAGAAAAAAGGAGGGGGTGTAGAAAAGGGAAAAAAGAAGATAATTTGGAAAAGAGAAAAATAAGGAGGGAACGTGGAACAGAGAAAAAGGAGGGGAATGCAGAAAAGAAAGTGAGACAGAGGGAATGTTGGAACAGAGAAAAAATGATAGATTGTGGAAATGAAAGCAAGACTAAGGAAATGTAAAACAGAAGGAGGGTATGTGGAAAAGAAAGTTAGATGGTGGGAATGTGGAACAGAGAAAAAGAAGAAGGGACTGTGGAACAAAGAAAATGAAGGAGGGAATGTAGAACAGACTAAAAGAAGGAGGGGCATGCTGAAAAAAGAGAAGGTGGAACAAAAAAGGAGGTAATGTAGAAAAGGGAAAAAAGAAGATAATTTGGAAAAGAGGATGAGGGAACGTGGAACACAAAAAAAGAAGGAGGGAATGTGAAAGAGTAAAAGAAGGAGGGGAATTCGGAAAAGAAAGTTAGAAAGAAGGAATTTGGAACAGAGAAAAAAAGGAGAGAATGTGGGAATTAAAGCAAGACAGAGGGAATGTGAAAAAGAAGGAGGGAATGTAGAACAGAGAAAAAGAAGGAGGGAATGCGGGAAAAAAAGAGAGATGACGGGAATGTGGAACAGAGAAAAAGGAGGGAATGTAGAACAGAGAAAAAAAGGAGAGAACATGAAACAGAGAAAAAGAAGGTGGCCAATGCAGAAAGGCAAGTAAGCAGATGGAAAGTGGAACAGAGAAAAAGAAGGAGTGAATGTAAAAGAGAGAAAAAGAAAGAGGGAATGTGAAACAGAAAAAAGGAGGGAATGTAGAAAAGGGAAGATGAATTGTGTGCACTTCATCAGCACCACAGCTTTTGATCAGGTAAAGAGTTTTTAAGCCTAGAGCTGTCTCTTATAGGGTGCTATATATGATATAAATGGTGTTTCCCGGTGCCCCTTACTGACTTACCTTTAGGATTTGTGGGATTTGTTTCTAGAGCAGCAGGAGGGCAATGGTTAGGGGAGATGTTAAAGCAAAAGAGTGCTATTGGGCAGCATCCAAGGAAATGAAGAGTTAAGGCAGAACAAAACCCACCAGTGGCCTCCATGGAATCTAAATGATAACGGCAGCCCCATGATCATGGCCGGCCATTGAGGTGCGCAAGCTGTCCATTCAGACAGGGCACCATCCTAATCGCTCTGTAAGGGAAACCCCATTTAAGCACCTCATAAGAGACAGCTCTAGGCTGGCTCAGCAGTCCTGCTTAAAAACTCTGCTCAACACCTGCGGTGCTGCTGTAGAGGGCACACTATTCATCTTCATCCCATGCCTATCCTTTTCCAACTTTTTTCCTCTCTATTCCGTAATGTCTCTGGCCCCTCTTGTCACAGTCTCCCTTTCTGTACCACATTCCCTTCTTTTTCTCTTTTCCACATTACCTATTTTTTCCCTGTATTGTCGCCTTTTTTCTCTTTTCAACACTCAAACCTTCTTTTCCTTCTACATTCCCTCCATCTTTTCCTCTGTTCCACGAATCTGGATGCACCGCTGTGTGAAACCCCCCAGAGCTCCTCCTCGGCTTGTGCTGCTACTGAGTAGCCAGTAGTGCGTCACCAGAATGTGTCGCACTCATCTTTCAATCCCGCTCCAGTGCTGGAATCAAGGAGGTGATGTTATCCTTAAAGTGGGGATCCATCAGGGTGGCCACCAAGTAATCGGCACTGGTGACTATTAGGGTAACTCTGGAGCATGTAGTGGCTCTGCCCTGCGTCTTCAGTGTCAGGTGTCTCCTTGTCGTCTTCTCTCCAGCCACGCTCCAGTGACACCCATAAGCTTAGCTGGGTGCCCCCCTGCTGTGAGATAAATTCCTCCTTCAACTCCTCTTCCCTTTCCGAATCCTTTGAATCATCCAAACTGTCTACTGGCTGAACAGTGGGGTACCTGGCCACTGTCAGCTCATTAAACCACCCTGCGAGCCACATGTGCACCGCCCTGACACCTGGAAAAATGGGCCTTCCTCCTACTCCTTCTGTGCAGAAATGTCCCTCATGGAGGCCCACTCATTGGTAGTGAAGTGCTGCTGGTCTTCACTTCGACTCACCTCGCCATTTTGGAATTGGAACTCCACTATTGCCTGCTGCTGCTCACACACCCTTTCCAGCATATACAACGTGGAATTCCACCTGGTTAGCAAGTCACAAGTCACAAGTCAGAAGTTCCTCTGCAGCCTAGCAGAAGCGTGGGAACACAGAAAGTGTGTCACGCACTTAGGCAGCAACTCTGGCATCTGGATAACGGGCCAAGAAGCTCTGTAACACTAAGTTGAGCACCTGGTTTGGCCCAAGGCTGCTAAAATGTTTCACCCATTGTTACGCACCGCCTTGCTGGGCTTCAGGTGCAATGTCAGCAACCACTCATCTGTCTTCTCCTGGATGCCAGTCCACAGCTCCTGGGCAGTATGGGGTCTTTGCTCAGGCAGATGAGTTTTAGAACAGCATGCTGACTTTCCCCATAGCTATGCTAAAATCAGTGGTGCAGGGGTTGCGCTGATTGCAGAGTAGGTGGAGGAGGCAACAAGAGGCACCGACTGATTTCCAGCAATCCTGGGTGTTGGAAGGATATGCTCCAAAGTGCTTCCTGCCTCAGTCGCAGTTGCCACTAAACTGACCCAGTGGGCAGTTAGAGAGATGTCCCTGCCCATGCATACTTGTCCACATGTCACTGGTGATGTGGACACTGCAACTAACAACATTGCCCAGTGGCCATCTTATTTTCTCCACAACCTGTTGGTGCAGGGCTGGGATGGCCTGGCAAGAAAATCGGCAGATGGGAATGGCATATTGTGAGACAGCCAGCTCCATCAGATTTTTAAAACTTCTCCACCAGACGGAATGGGATCATTTCAAAGGCCAGCAATTTCAAAATGCTTTCATTCAGGGCCATGGCTCATTGGTGAGATGGGCCCAACTTCTGCTTTCTGTCCAAAGTTGGAGGCATGGAAATCTGAAGGCTTCTTTAGGATGGTGTGGACAAGCTTGGTGATGGTGCTGCTGCTGGTGGTGGTCTCACAACCACCCTTTGGGGAGGGACCTTGCTGTTGGTGAGGTGGTGCTATAGGCTGAGACATTTGAAGCAGCAGAGGGAGAATCAGGTGTTTGCATGTTTTTCATGTGTTTCTATCACTGCAGCTGGTGTTTTGTTTGCAGGTGCCTGGTCATGCATGAGCTGCTAAGATTATTAGCACTTTTGCCTAGCTTCAGGGACTCTTGGCCCAGCGTGCACATGACCCGTGTTTTAATGCCTGTGCACTGCTTGAAAAAAATGCCATGCTGGTGGGATGGCGGGAACTTTTAGGCAGCTTTGGCGTGCTCAGTCCCTGGGCTTGTTGGGCAGTAGTAGCAGCGACTGACCAGTGACGTTTTGCACCCTTCTGCCTGGGGCTGTGTGACCACCACCTCTTCCTCTGATGGCCTTCAGTCCACATTGGTTCTAGGACTTTGTCATCACTCCTGGCATCCTCTTCCACCCACTCCTCCCCACTAGCCTCCCTCTCAGCATCAACATTTCAGAGAGCAGCAGCAGCTGGAACTAAGGATCCATCATCATTGTGTTCATCTACTGGCCCTGTCCTCATCCTCCAACATAAGTAGTTGGGCATCTGGGAACCCTAGGTGTTCAACTGGTACAGGGGCAGGTGGATGACATATGGTATCCCGGTCTCCCAGCTAGGAGTGCCAATCATAGTGCATTAGTCCTAGCTGCCTTTCCCTCTACTAGTGATGGTCCTCTGGTCCTTGTTGCCTTCTCTTTTAGTGCTAGCTTCGCTGCTGTTCATCTTTCAGTCATCACTTCCTTCTCCACTGCTAATTAAGAGTCCCAACTCTACTGCTGACCATCAGCTGGTCCTTGTTTCTGCACTACTGCTGATCATCCTTTAGTCCTCGCAGCCTTTTCCTCTACCAATGATGGTCCTCTTGTCCTTGTTGCCTTCTCTATGGTGCGTTCTCCACTGCTGCATATCCAGCATGGACAAAAGGTGCTTCATTTCTTTCAATGATGTGGAGAACACATGGTCCAAGGGGTTAACATACGGGAATGTGGGGAGTGAGTTCGGGATGCTGAGCTCTGCGGGACTCTTGAGTGCCATGTGGAATAGGGATGCTAACAGGCTTGGGACACTTGCAAGGCACACATGTGATCCACAGGAAACAAGTTGCCCAAAGTGGACCAAAACAGACAGCGATCTGTAAGATACCCAGGCCGATCAATTCCCTCCCCCCGAGGTATCCAAAATCGGGATGCCCCACTGTGTGAAACCTCCCAGGTCGCCCAATACATGGACTTCCCGGTCCAACGGTGCATGCACGAGCCGCATCCCCGCTATCCCTCTAGCAGGGCATTTGTGAATGGCCTGCGTGGGCAGGCTCCCTTTTAGAGGGTAGTGGGGGATGCAGCCATTAGCGCGCTCGGAGCTGCTGGCCTTAGACAAAGGCTAAGACGATGTAATGTCAGTGGCTCCAAGCGCGCTGACTGGACGAGCAGCTGCGCATGAGCTGTAGGACCGGGAAGAGGTCCACTGTTGAGGTAGTGCTTACCTTAACTCATCACAGCAAACGTGAGCCAACTGTTTTTTTAGATCAACTATTTTAAAGTTCACAAGTTTTGTTTTAGTTGCGGTCTTAGTATTCACTAAGTTCTGCATGCACATGAGGTTTCATCAGTTCCTCCATGTGAAGCCCAGGGTCTGGTCGGACCCTTTAAAGATTTGTTTAGATGTTAACAATTAACAATTGTAGAATTGTCAACTTCTAAGTATCAGTATGTTCACAGCCATGGTTATGGTTAAAGTAGTGTACACACTTGTACCAAGTGTACTTGGTTGTGTTCATGGCCTCTACAGGATTAAACAAACAACAGCCACTTTCCTCCTAACATGTATAAGTCTGTTGACCTATTTAAGTTCCTACACTGGATGAGACAGTATGGATTAGTGTCACTGCAGCTGACCAAAAATCCGTGTCCACTATCCCCTAAACTCTTTTTACTTTGGTACCACTTTAGCTTTACCTGTGCACTTCCCCTGAGATTGCACCTTGCCCCTATACATTCAAGAGGAGTTTTCAGTGACATGAGCTGATCCCACTCTTTACCTTTTCTAGCTGCAACTGGTTATTAACCATGACCTCAACTCAGCAATGAAATAGTGTGAAGACCCAACAGGTTAAACTACACCAATGTCATTATCACCTGAGTGAGTGCTACCAACACATTTTGTTTAAGTGTACATGGCTCTGATTAGAGTTAAGTAAATATACCATAAATGAACAATTTCAAAACACACATGTTAAACACTTTTCTTTTCTGTTCTCTTTGGATGCTTGCATCATATACTTAGGGAAAACACCAGTAGTCATATTATTTAAAACATGTATAGACTCACTGTTATTTTATTACACACTACTAAACAAAATATGAGGTCCATTCACCTTTAATAAGTATAACCCACCATATTAGATTTTATTACACAACAAATATGAGGTGTGCTCCTAAGAGAGAATAACCAACATTATATTGTTGTTAAACCATGCCAGCAATGTTCCCTCTAAGCCGGAGAAGCTTCTGTGCGGAGTAGCGAGGGAGCTGGGCAATGTCTCATGAAAGGTGGGCAATTGGAAACCTCAGATAAAAACACTGGTATATCTACTTATAAACCAAAATAACGTATTAAACAAAAAGATATGATAGAATAGTTAATTTACACGCTATTACCCCCCAAACACTTTACTATCTACACACAACACTATTAACCCCACACATTGTTACAGCAAATCAAAAGTCTAAAGGACTCCAGGCACAGCCAATTCCTCTTCCGATTTGGGATGCCCCACTGTGTGAAACCCTGTCAGAACATTTCCATCAATCCCACAGTGCACATGCCGCTAGAGATGTTATCTCCCGGGCAGCGAGCTCTGCATTCATACAGAATAGATTGTCAGGTGACGCTGTCTGCTTTCTGAAAGTCTGCACATACACCATGGGAGCAAGATAAAAAAACTGGGGTTTTTCACACATAGAGGCATCCACATTTAGCTTTACTAGCTTTAAAGCCACATAAAATGTTTTCCCCTGCCCCCTCCCGACCCGAGTAATTCAGCCAGCTTGGAGGTGGCCCGACTTAAAGTGGACCAACACCCATGGGTGATCGGCCTGGGAAGCTTATAGATTCCTGGGCCGATCACCTCCCTCACCGCGGGGCATCCGAGATTGGGAAGTCCCGTGGTGAGGGACCCCCCCCAAAAATCCTTAGCTCATCGGCGGCGTTTGTGAATAGCCGGCACGGGCCCTGTAAGAGTGACGCACGGGAGGCGGCGGCGGACAGGCTCTCTTGTCCGTCTCTGTCACTCGCTTGGCCGGCGCGGTCACGTAGGAGCGGAGAGAGGTGAGTTTTTCGGGGTTTCACACAGCGGGGCACCCCCATTCGGGTGCCCTGCCAAAGTGGACCAAAACCCAGGATTTTGACTATACCTAGTTTTGGTCCTTACTCCCGGGGCACCCCAGTTGGTGAAGCCCTGCTCTGTAAAACCACCCCAGGTCGCATGAACTAACTGACCTTTCCTTGGTCCTACGACACATGTGCCGCCTAATCAGCATGCTTGAGTGCGATGGATCGAGTTTGTCTAGGCTCGTCTAAGAAGTCTAGCCGAGCTCACCGGTGGTCGCATCCTCTCTACCCTCTAACAGGGAGTGTGTCCATGCCAGCCATTTACAAATGCCTGATGCTGGCGTGCGCCCAACTAAAGGAATAGCGGGAAAGCAGCACTTTTTGCGCATGCAGCGTTGGACCGGGGGAGAAAGGGAGTATACTAGGGGACCTGGGGGTTTCACACAGGGCATCCCAATTCTGGGTGCTCTGAGGGAAGGGAGAATGGCCAGTTGTTTTCGGTCCACTTTAAAATGAACCCTTGCAAAACGGTCCTGGAATCTAAAAGATTCCAGGGCTGGTCACTGGTATTCTCCCAGAGCATCCCAAATCAGGATGCACCACTGTGTAAAACCTTGGTGATGCAACACTCACCTACTTTCTGGCTCCCTAGCCAATGTAAACACAGCACCCACACAATTGCTTAAAACAAGAGCCATTGGCCGGTCATTTATTATGCATGCAAACGGCTCTGATTGGACGAGAGCACTTACATGCACTTTAGGACGGGTAACGTGTGTTGTTCTGGGCCTTCTGGGGGGGTTTCATACAGAAGGGCATCCCAAATTGGGATGCCCCTAGAGTACATTAAAAAACGGGATAGTTACAATCCCGGGTTTTGTCCTGCTTTAAACCACACACTTGTTAGAGGCTTACCTTAACCTCCCAAGCAAGCAGACACAGCCATTGATGAAAGAGTGGGCAATCCGGTGGTCAGTCACGTGTTCTGGTGGCCGTTTGTACGATGGGGTGGGAGATTAGAAAGCCCTCAGCCTGTGCTGCCTCATTCATTGGTGGATCAGCGGCTGGGACCACACCCCTCAACTCTCACAGCTAGCCAGCTCTGTCATGCTAAAGAGACAGCACGGCAGGCAGGGGAGCACGTGTGCGCGTGTTCTGGGGGTGGGTGCCCGAGATCATGTTCCGAGGACTCAACAATGAAAACCTCATTGAAAAAAAAAAAAGCAGCCAGCACACAGCGCCAGTTTGACTCTGCTTCCTGCGGTCCTCCTGTGCTCGGCCGCTGCTCTAGCTGAGCTGCACACTTCTAGAGGGGACGGGACAGTGGCACCTCCTGGCAGTAGACGAGCAGGGGGAATGGGGGCGGGGACTACACATCGTCATGCCGCTCCACCCAGCCAATGCTGCGGCGCCAGCGACAGACGGAGGGTGGGATGTAGGGCCCCACTGAGCCACCAATGTAAAAAAAAATGACAGCTGCGCGGACGCCGGGCAGAGCTGCGCGCCCGGGGAGCTGGCGGTGCGCGGCCGCGCTCCCGCGCAGCTTACAGGGAACACTGGATGTAGGGCCCCACTGAGCCACCAATGTAAAAAAAAATGACAGCTGCGCGGACGCCGGGCAGAGCTGCGCGCCCGGGGAGCTGGCGGTGCGCGGCCGCGCTCCCGCGCAGCTTACAGGGAACACTGCATGCCAGCTGTATTTCACTATTACTTTACCTAAGTCAGAGTTGGTATACCCATGTGACTATAATTAAGTTTCATCAGGATAGTTCCCAAGTCTGAATAAACACTTTACACTACACTTACTTTAAACTGTAGGCATATTTACTGTTACATTAGTCCCTCTTTAAAGACACTCTAACCAATGCCCAAGTCTTCTGAAGACTGCTTACTTCTCTCTCACTACCACCTACACCATCTGGTGGCTGCACTAAACTATCTGTCCCTGTACCCACCTAAGCCATGGAGAAGCTCCACCTGTAAAGGAAAAGTTAGTACAAGAAGCACAATAGTACTGCATTTCAATAAACACATTTTCTTTACCACAGCAGTGTATTCCTCGTTGTCCCTCAGCTAATCCCATCTAACTACTTGCAGATTGCTGGTAAAAGACCACACAAATATTTCACAGTTAAGAGAATAACTATGTAAGGGAAAATACACAAACCAAGGTTGCTTGTTAAACAATACAGTTTTACTGTAACTTATTAAAGCATTTTCTTTTTAAAAAGAGGACTTTGAGTGGCACTGCTTTATGCAGGCTTCTCTGGAAGGTACTAAAAACAAAAACATTTTCTTCTCACAAGTACTCCACTCCGGGCAATGTTTGCAAAAACTTTTAGTCGTTTTCTCTCAAAACTATTCAAAAAGGCGCACACCAAAACCCTCAATGTCCTCTCCAGCACAAAAATATTAAATGTCTTTGGTTGTAAACAGACAAATAACTATAAAACACAGTGAACCGCTTTAGGAAGACTCAAAATGAGGTTAGTTCAAGGTTCAATGAATTCAGGGTGCAGTAGTCTAACACGGCAGCCATCCGGTCTCTGCACCGTGATACTCTTCACAATGTCTCCTTTAATGGGCCTAGAAAGCGCAATTCTGTCCATGTAAATGATACAACGTAGTCGCACCTCAAAACGCTTTGATTTTATCCCTGCATTTGCACTGATGGGCTGCTTTTAATTATTTTTGACAATAAATGGATGTTTTATGGGAGTGCAGACCGGCATCATTATATTTTGGATTTATCATGGTTGTGGACTAACGAGGTCGAGCACCCAATTTCCTACTATCTGCTACAGCTGGAGAGTGAGTCTTCCCATTTATTTGTACCCACTTCCAAGTACGCTGACACGGGATGTAACATTGTTTTTCCTCAGTGGGTAAACTTTTGAAAGACATACGTTTGGGGAAAACCAGGTGGCTTCTAATGGCATCAGCCACCCAATGATTTCTATCTTCCTCCACAAAAATTATGTCCTCCTCTCCTAAGTAAGGGCACTCCATCTATATCTACATCACCACCCTTTGTTGTATTATATGTTGCGCACAAGAAAAAGTGAACAAGGCAGCGGGGATCCCCTTCCCCTGGAAACAGATACAGATTGTCTGCATTCAGGGCGAAAAAATAAATGTGGCATTGTAGCTATGTCTTGGAGGATCGCTTCTAGAGTGGCAGCTTCGTTGACACCCTCTCTTCCCATCTGGGCTACTGAGTTAAGTCACTAACCTTTTTCCTTGGTTTCTCCATGACAGCGGCAGTAGTGGTGGTCATCACTTGCAGGCCGGCCCAGATCTGATCTCCAGGTGGTGCGTGCCATGCTATATGGATACCTAAGTCTCCAGGAACCATACTTGATCACTTTCATGTACTTTTCAGACCAGCAATGGAGGACTCCCCAGAGCAGACGAACCCTTGTGTCCTTGGCTCCCAGCTCCACAGCTTGAGGTAGGCGATAATTCTCGGGAGGACATGGCGAAGTAGCTGGTCAATGCAGTGCTCCAGGTAGATATCTCTATCTTGGACAGTGTCTCTGCGTCAGCTTCAGTCAGTGTCTTGAGGGATTGCTGCGTTCTGTCCATGTTAGGGTCTGATTTTATCAGCAGCAGGGGCCCCTCAACCTTTCCTGTTTTCCTCCACCGGCCTCTAAAAGTATCAGTTTTGCCGTGCTTTTGCAAAAAGCAACACAGTCCACAGTCCATACAGCCCTAATGGTCACTTAGGGTCTTATCACCCTCCTCAAGAACCAGGGTGTACCTCTCACTTCTTATTCCACTTTAGCAAGGTAGAATCAGGCTCTGGCTGGATCCTTCTCTCAGTTTGGCTACTGTCTCCTCTCCTCCTGCACAAGTCTTGTCTCACTCTGGTTACTACAAAAATACATTCTGAGCTTCAGCTCCCTCTAAAAGGTGTCCTAACCCTTTTATAGTCTTCTTCCACTACTAAACTAAAGGTTAGAGTTCCTCCTAAACCTAACTGTGAGTCAGACCAATGTATCCATCCATCAACCATCAGCTCTTCCTCTGCACTTCCATTGAACTAACTGTGATTTAGCTTATGTAATTCTTAATTAATTAAGTGTAAGCTCTACTACATCTAGTGTTGAAAGTAGCAATGTATTGTCTATGAATGCATACCTACCTACTTTGGCCTAACTTACACTCACTGGTCTGGCAACATTAGCATGCACGCCATGCTCCCTTGCTGTTAGGCACGTTGTTGCTAACACATTTATACAATTATATATATTGTTAGTATACTTGTATTTAGCATTGCCTTGCCCATGCCCCCACCACCTTTTTGTTTTTATCTCGTCCTGTACATGTTTTTTAAACGTATATGCCCATATGTGTTCATTGTGATTATGCTTGTTTGACTTTAATAAAATAGTTTTTCATATTATCTCTTTACATTGGGTTTGCAGCAAATTCTTTCAGGGTGAGTGCAGATTTTTCTTGTTGCATGTATGGGACATACCAGAGTGTCCCCCCAAATTTTTTAATTGTTCACAGTTATACTAGCACTAGATCATCTGGCACCCCCTTATGTGACTCATTTATTACTTAATAGGCTGTGCTTATCCATCTAAAGCTTTTTGTATGAATGCATACCTAAACTAATGTTAGGTTCATACCTACCACAGATCCCAAGTGAGCACAAATATGATAAATAAGGAGGAAGAGCAACAATAATGCCCCCCACTAAACTGATTTGGGACATTTAGGTTTTCGGAGGGACAGTGGGCCTCAAATTGGGACTGTCCCACCGAAAGTGGGATGTCTGGTCAGTTTACCCCTGCCATTCTGGGCCCAGTGTGGTCGCACCCCCCATAGTTATGCCCTGGTACCTTTAATAAAACATGCAGTTACAATACCACTGTATTTTGTATTTACCTCTGTAGCAGCAGGGAAAGTTCATCTGCGTCGCTTCAGTCGTACCATCGATTTAGATCTTATGCTCCAAATGGCACCTCCCAAACCTCCAAAGCAGCAGAGAAAGCCGCCCACTGCCAACGTTCAAATTTGGCTCGCAGGTGGTCATTGATAACATAGCATGTGCTGAAAGATAAAATACAAATAGGAAGTCATTTAAGACTGGTTCTTACAGAAGAAAACTGCAAATACATTAATACTGTACAGTTTCTGAACAGTGGAAAACCATATTATATGCTGTGCAGAACTCGGGTACTTTACAGCAGCTAAAATAAAAACTACAAAATACATATTGCAACAATACATTAAAATATTAAAAAGACACTATATAATTGAAGGGCAAAACAAATATGACATCGCACTTCTAGTTCGTTCAGGGCAGAGCGGCATGCAACCAGTAAACTTCCACCTGCAAAGCGACCAAACGGTTGCTGAATGACTATGAAAGGGGTATAGAAAGTCTGAGGTCTGCCATCCCATCTCTGGAACCTGTCTGTTGGAGGACCAGACCTGGGATGGTGGCTCAAGGCTACCCCATTGCTTCAATAGTCTTTTGAAGTCACATGTCTGCAGCTAAAGCCTTTTTTATAGGGCAAGCCTGTCAAGATTGCCCCTGGGGTGACGGTTAGGGATGAGCAAACTCCCCAAAGTTCGTGTCCAGCAAGTTTGGCCGAACTTTGAATAAATGTTTGGGGACCTGAACCCGAATCCGATCCCCATTACAATCAACAGGGATCGAGAGTGTGCAGCAGGAAGCGCTGCTGTAACTTACCTCGGCCTGCTATCCCCTTCCTGTCAGCAGCGTGCTGGCATTAGAAGTGTCCTCACTCATGGGAGCTGACGGCCATCTTTCTGTAGCCCTGGCTAGAGCCAGTTTCAAATGCTGCAGCTTCTGCTTGGCCGTGCTGACAGGAAGAGGATCGGGCAGAGGTGAGTTACAGCAGTGCGCTTTTGCTGCACACTCTGCACCCCCCACCATGGACTCCCACCCCCCCCCCCCCCAAAATTTCGGGTCCCCGTTGATTGCTACACACTGCCTCTATTTGGGATGTCACACACAAATTGCCTATATTAGGGATGTCACACACAAACTGCCGATATTTGGGATGTCACACACAAACTGCCGATATTTGGTAAGCCACACACATTGCCTGTATTTGGGATGTCACACACACACTGTATGTATTTGGGAAGCCACACACACTGCCTGTATTTGGGATGCCACACACACTGCCTGTATTTGGGATGTCACACACACACTGTATGTATTTGGGAAGCCACACACACTGCCTGTATTTGGGATGCCACACACACTGCCTGTATTTTGGATGCCTCACACACTGCCTGTATCTGGGATGCCACACACACTGCCTGTATTTGGGAAGCCACACACACTGCCTGTATTTGGGATGCCGCACACACACTGCCTGTATTTGGGATGCCGCACACACACTGCCTGTATTTGGGATGCCGCACACACACTGCCTGTATTTGGGAAGCCACACACACTGCCTGTATTTGGGATGCCACACACACTGCCTGTATTTGGGATGCCACACACACTGTCTGTATTTGGGATGCCACACACACTTCCTGTATATGGGATGCCACACACACACACACTGTCTGTATTTGGGAAGCCACACACACACTGCCTGTATTTGGGATGCCACACACACTGCCTGTATTTGGGATGCCACACACACTGCCTGTATTTGGGATGCCACACATACACACACTGTCTGTATTTGGGAAGCCACACACACACTGTCTGTATCTGGGAAGCCACACACACACTGTCTGTATCTGGGAAGCCACACACACACTGCCTGTATCTGGGAAGCCACACACACACTGTCTGTATTTGGGAAGCCACACACACACTGTCTGTATTTGGGAAGCCACACACACACTGTCTGTATTTGGGATGCCACACACACACTGTCTGTATTTGGGAAGCCACACACACACTGTCTGTATTTGGGAAGCCACACACACACTGTCTGTATTTGGGATGCCACACACACTGCCTGTATTTGGGATGCCACACACACTGTCTGTATTTGGGATGCCACACACACACTGTCTGTATTTGGGATGCCACACACACACACACTGTCTGTATTTGGGAAGCCACACACACACTGTCTGTATTTGGGAAGCCACACACACACTGTCTGTATTTGGGAAGCCACACACACACTGTCTGTATTTGGGAAGCCACACACACACTGTCTGTATTTGGGAAGCCACACACACACTGCCTGTATTTGGGAAGCCACACACACAATGTCTGTATTTGGGAAGCCACACACACACTGCCTGTATTTGGGAAGCCACACACACACACACACACACACACACACACACACACACACACACACACACACTGTCTGTATTTGGGAAGCCACACACACACTGTCTGTATTTGGGAAGCCACACACACACACTGTCTGTATTTGGGAAGCCACACACACACTGTCTGTATTTGGGAAGCCACACACACATTGCCTGTATTTGGGATGCCACACGCACACTGTCTGTATTTGGGAAGCCACACACACACTGTCTGTATTTGGGAAGCCACACACACACTGTCTGTATTTGGGAAGCCACACACACACTGTCTGTATTTGGGAAGCCACACACACACACTGTCTGTATTTGGGAAGCCACACACACACACTGCCTGTATTTGGGAAGCCACACACACAATGTCTGTATTTGGGAAGCCACACACACACTGCCTGTATTTGGGAAGCCACACACACACACACACACACACACACACACACACACACTGTCTGTATTTGGGAAGCCACACACACATTGCCTGTATTTGGGAAGCCACACACACACACACACACACACACACTGTCTGTATTTGGGAAGCCACACACACACTGCCTGTATTTGGGAAGCCACACACACACACACACACACACACACACACTGTCTGTATTTGGGAAGCCACACACACACTGTCTGTATTTGGGAAGCCACACACACATTGCCTGTATTTGGGATGCCACACACACACTGTCTGTATTTGGGATGCCACACACACACACACACACTGTCTGTATTTGGGAAGCCACACACACACTGTCTGTATTTGGGAAGCCACACACACACTGTCTGTATTTGGGAAGCCACACACACACACTGCCTGTATTTGGGAAGCCACACACACAATGTCTGTATTTGGGAAGCCACACACACACTGCCTGTATTTGGGAAGCCACACACACACACACACACTGTCTGTATTTGGGAAGCCACACACACACTGCCTGTATTTGGGAAGCCACACACACATTGCCTGTATTTGGGATGCCACACACACAGTGTCTGTATTCGGGATGCCACACACACAGACTGTCTGTATTTGGGAAGCCACACACACACTGCCTGTATTTGGGATGCCACACACGCTGCCTGTATTTGGGATGCCACACACACACTGTATTTGGGATGCCACACACACACTGTCTGTATTTGGGATGCCACACACACACTGTCTGTATTTGGGATGCCACACACACTGTCTGTATTTGGGATGCCACACACACACACACACACACACTGTCTGTATTTGGGATGCCACACACACACTGTCTGTATTTGGGATGCCACACACACACTGTCTGTATTTGGGATGCCACACACGCTGCCTGTATTTGGGATGCCACACACACTGCCTGTATTTGGGATGCTACTCACACAGCACTGACATTTTCCTCCACTTTTAGAGGAACTGTTACATTACATATGCATGACAAAATGGCTTTTAATGGGCGAGAGCCCACATATGCACCATAGGACTGGGGGAAAGGTGAGCCTTTTAGGTAGGTTTGGCACAGGAGAGTATGCACTCCACAGAGGAAAGTAGGGATGCAGTCACTTCTGCTCCCCATTGTCGAGCCCTTTGTCACATGTTGATCAGTGCTGGATTGCCGTGAAGTGTTTTTTTAATGTAATCCCCCGCCGTGCAACTTCCAAAATGGTGAGTTTTGAGGGCGATCTGGGGGGGGTTTACATAGCGGGGCATCCCACTTTATGCCGGACCTTCAGTCTAAATAAGAGTCTATCTTATACATTTCTCCCACGCCATACATACAGATTGCTTACATTAAAAATCATCCTACCTGCATCTACTGTATTTTCTGAGCTTTTAAACATCCAAGATGGCAGGCCTGGAGTTTGAGGCTGCCTGCAGACAGGAAGTGTCTTCTGACTGAGCTGCTCTGCATTCTGGGATTGCTGCTCTTTTCCTGACCCCAGCTCTGCTCTGTCTGTGCAAAGCACAGCTATAACCCCGGCCACCCTCCTCCTCTCCCCAGTATGTGATATTCTGAGGCAAGATAGTGGTACCCGTATCCTGGAGTCCTGAACAGAGTTGCAGCCCATTGGGGGGAAAGACTAAGTAAGTGGCTTAAAACTTAAACTATATTAATTTTCCCCTTGGCCATTAAAGTGATTCAGCAGCCAACCCCCCCCCCCCCCCCAAAAAAAGGGTACTTACCTTATGTCCCCTGCTGCTGATAGGTGCTATTCCAATGATCAATAACTAACCTGATTGTGGCAGGTCCTTAGTGTGTCCCCTTTAACATTCCCAGTGTTATCACTGTGTCACTGTGCCCGCTGCCTTTTTAACAGGCTGTTTTGCAGTCGCACCAAGGGTCTGAGCTCCTTACCATCATGTTTTTGAGCGCCCTCACTGGCGCTGTTTTCTGTGTTAAGTGTGGGATGGTACACCTGATTTCTTGCGTTCATCAACTACATTACCTATCATTCTCTTTTCCGCTCTGTTGGTATTAAATGAGGTGGCTGGTGTCTGGCGTTCCCCAGTAGCAATACCTAGCGTTCTCTTCTCTCAGGCTTATCTGCAGCACTGTGATTGTCAAACTCACTGTCAGTTATTGTACGCTATTACTGTTCTGCTTTCGGCTTTGCTTTGTGCACTTCCAGTTTGCCTCTGTGGTGACAAGATGCCCTCCCCCTCCAAAGCGCAGGCAAATCCCATTCCTGCCCAGCTCATCTGCCAGCTCTTCTCCGCTCACCCCCACGAACAGCCACCTGGCAACGTGTGGACCCCTGTGTTAATGGACAGATAATCAAAGTAAGTGTTTTGCGTGCTTTTTGTGCATGTCTTTCTCCTGTGGGTGAGCCTTTGCGTCTTGTCCCTACTTCTTCTTGTCTTAGCGTTTTGCCTGCATCTTTTGGGTTTTTTGG
Source organism: Gastrophryne carolinensis (assembly GCA_027917425.1). Classification (NCBI taxonomy): domain Eukaryota; kingdom Metazoa; phylum Chordata; class Amphibia; order Anura; family Microhylidae; genus Gastrophryne; species Gastrophryne carolinensis. The sequence continues at coordinate 89,474,249 of CM051241.1, forward strand.
TTATTTATTTATTTATTTTTAATTCTTTATTTATGATTTTCAAAGCAAAAGGTACAGTTACAGTTTAACATTGTAAACAAGTATAACAGTTAGGTTGGATCATCATGGTCTCTTAAGCAAGAGTTATCTGTATACATTGGGGTTATACACAGTTACATAATAAACTCTGGTGTTGCTTCTTCATTCCGAGTCTGTGTGTTCATTGGACCATTAAATGAGGTGGGGGGGGTGCTTGATGTGAGGGTCTCCGGGCATCCCCTAGCAATGTCCTGCACTCTGCAGATTGAGAATTTCAGCCAATTGCACCAAGTGATTGTGAACCTATCAAATCTGTTCTCTCGGGAGAGTATCACATTCTCGAACCGCATGAGTTCATTCACTTTAAGGATCCACATCTCAATCGAGGGCGGGTCAGTTTTTTTCCATTTTATGGGAATGCAGATTTTAGCCGCATTGAGTAGGTGGCAGAGCAAAGATTTTTTTGTAGCTCTTTAGGGGGACCTTGGACAAATGGAGCAAGCAAGAAGCCGGGTCATCAGGCACAGCCTCCTCTGTTACTTTACAAGCTATTTCTCTCACCGAGTCCCAAAAATGTTTTAGAACGGGCAGGACCAGAATATGTGGAGCATGTCGCCTCTGGAGCCACCACATCTCCAACAGTTTTCTGGGACTCCCGGGCACCATTTATTAATCGTTGCCGGAACCCTATACCAGCGAGACAGTATTTTAAAGTTACACTCCTGGAATCGAGTGCATATGGAGGTTTTGTGTGGCATAGCCAAAAGTTTTCTGCACTGCTCCGGGGAGAAAGTAACTCCCAGGTCCACCTCCCACTTCCTCAGAAAGGAGGGTCTCTCATTCTCTGGAGGGGTAATTAATAATTTGTAGATAAATGACAACGTATGTCTGGCAGGGTTTTTACTGGCACATAGGTTTTCAAAGGGGTGGATTTCCTCATGCCCCCCGTGAAGTCCCGGAGTGAGTGCAGAAAGTGAGTCAGCTGGTTGTTTTGCCAGTTCGTCCACACCGTTAGACCCTGAGCTCGGGTTAACGTCTCCAGGTCTGACCAGTTTCCTCCCTCCCAAAAGTGACACGCCCTATAAACACCCGCTCCTCTCCATTCTCTCGCTGTAGGGCATTCGTTCCCCGGGGTGAAAGCGAGGGTTGCCTAGAATTGGGAGCATAGGGGAGGGATTAGGGGAGAGATCTGGATGCTCTAAGTGCCGCTGACAGGTTCTTAAAGTGGCCCCGACTGTAGGGTGTCTCATGGCCTGAGGGATCTCGGTGACGCCTGTCCAGGCGACTCCGGCAATAGGGGATTCAAAGAACCCCTGCTCCAGCCCCACCCATTGTTTGTGTGCCCCATGTAAGCACCAGTCAACAATTCTGCTAAGATGGACCGCTGCGTGGTACAGGGTCGGCTCCGGGAATCCTAGTCCTCCGCTATCTTTAGTCCGAGATAGCAACGTCTTGCTTAACCTCGGTTTCTTTCCTCCCCATACAAACTCAGTGAACAGCCTCCTGACCCTATGAAGGAAGCTCTGAGGGACCGTCACTGGCAGTGCCTGCAGAAGGTACAGCAAACGAGGGAGCAGATTCATTTTGGTCGCGTTGACGCGACCAAACCAAGAGATCTTTCCCTGCGCCCACCTTGCCGTTTCCCCTCAAACTTTCTCAGTAGTGGTGGGAAGTTTAAGTCAAATACTTTAGCAAGGTTATTGCTAATTTTAGTCCCCAAATATGTGACACTTTCCTTAGCCCATTTAACCCTTTAAGTGCCAGCCTTCCTGGAGATTTTGTCACCCTTTGTTGCCAGACCATTTTGCACTCTTTTGCGCTCCCCATGTTCAACTGTGATTTTTGAAGGGATTTCCAGGGATTTCCCAGGAAAATGATATATTGTTTTTTTCAGCAGAGCCTGTTTGTCATTTTCTAAGTGTATTCCCAATATTTTGGGGTGAAAATTGTGCAAACTATTTTTTACAATTTGTAGTGTTTTTGTAATAAAAAATGTAAGTTTGTCAATAAAATCTTATTTTGTGTGAAACCCCAATTTCTCCCGGTTACAGCGGTACCACATGTGTATAGGTAGACACCCTTTCCTGCCCAGGAGACTCCCCCAAACTGAAACAACGCTTTAGGAGATTTTGAGATAAAATACAACTATGCTATGCAATATGCGCATCTTGCAGTTTTTCAAGAAAAACAACCCTTTACATTTGAAATACCCCCAATAAACTATATATTCCCTAGAAGTATACACCTCAGGCTTTCTAGGCGTACCAGGCTTGTTGACATAGGTGCAGTTTTCTGGAAGTAATCCCTCAATGTATTCTTTGGTTACACAGGGTTTCCCTAAACATTAATAAAAAAGCAGAATCAAAACCACATTTTCCTAAAAAAAACTATATGCAAACCAGAAAAAAAATGAAAATCTGAAAAAGCAACATCCCCCAAACAGAACAATACCTAGCATGTATAGGTTCTGTCAAGGAGAGGGTTGCCAAACACCCCAAAGTAAAGCATGCGCATAACGGTAATTTTACTTCAAAATTTCAGTGTCAGGAACTTACTCACCGCATTCTCACTCCCGCGCCGTCCCCGGGCAGCCGGCCGTGCTGCTTCCGGCTCACGTCTCTGTCAAGCAGCGGCTCGGGCGGCGTCGGCTCAGGCAGCGCACTGCTTGGCCACGCCCCCCGCTCGCAGCTCCGGCCCTGTCTCCGGCTCCACGCGCGAGCACGTGTTTCTTATGCCCTCCGGCGGCGCTGCTCCCTGCACGCCCGCCGGAGGAGAAGTTAAAGGGCCAATCAGCCCAGAGGTTCAGGGTTGGGCCAATGAGCCCAGGAAGGGGAGGTTTGTGGGCATACGCCCTTTTGGTCCAATTGGACCAATCAGTGACAGTGTTCTAGTTGCACCAATCACATGCGCTCCTCCCTTTTCCTAAATCATGCTGGTCCCTATAAAGCCCTACCTCACCATTTACCCAGTGCCTGTTATAGCGCCTTGTACCTTGCTTTGACTTGTGATATACCTCGATTGATCTCCGTTGCCGACCCCTGCCTGAACCGACTATTCTCGATCTGATCTCTGTTGCCGACCCCTGCCTGAACCGACCATTCTCGATCTGATCTCCGTTGCCGACCTCTGCTTTGTACCTTGACCTCGAGCTGCCTCTTCCCTCTGTACCTAAGCAAAAAATGGGGGAAGCCCAAATGCCCCTATGAAATATCTAACCAAAGATTTTACTATTGCACACACTAATAATCTTAAAAAAGTAATTTTTAATAATTTGATTCAAATATGCAATTACAAGACAAACATATACATGTCTAAAAAACATATAAGACAACTGTAATATCCTTATCTGCCACCGGGGGGCATGGGTGTACCATATATAAAGTCATCCAATAATGTAAACCTATGTGCCCTAAATAATACCCATAAATCTCCTAAAACTAACTATAACTATATACAGTCCAATATATAATAAAGTGCAATGTGCTAAAGTGCATCAATCTCAAACAATGGTAATTCAAAACATCCAATCTGTGATCAAAACCTCAGGAGACATAAATCTGTAACAAAAACAATCCATAATTACTTATCTCAAAATGGATGATGGTGGCACCTCAGCTCCCCGTACACCGAGCCCACGCGTTCCGAGACGCTGGGTCTCTTCCTCAGGGCAGTATAGTGGCTGGCTGGGTAACAGCTCCCATGGTGGCTTTATACCCACCCCACCTCGCTCCCCCGCCGTCATTGATAGAAAGCCGGTGTGTCAGGGCGCGCTCCGGCCGGAAGCGCGTCACCCGACCTCCGGCGGATGTGACATCACTTGCGCTCCAGCCTGGAGCGCGGAAGTGTGTCTAAGCAATACAAAGGGCACACAGCTCGCGCTGCAGCCGCGAGGCGAGCCCTGCTAAGATGGAACTGACAGCGCGGGACTGGGAACGTGGTAGGTGAGTACCACCCGGTGGGGGCCGTACCCAATTTCAACTAAAGTTTTTTTTGGGGACTATACAGTAATACATAAACATAATCAATAAACAATCTATATCAACAATAAAACTCTATCTATGCAACAAATACAAAAAATTTACATCACATAATCAGCGTCATTTAATATATATATATACACTTTATATACATGTTTTAATGCATTGAAAGGAGTCTGTACAGTTCTTGGTAAAAGGGAGAGTACTGTCGATAGAACCATTATACTGAACCTACTCTGCGGTCCATACTCATCTCAGCCCAAACTGGGAACAAATAGCCAAACTGTAACAATAATGATGCTATAAGGGGAAACAGCAGTATAAAAGAGGGGGGGACTAAAACCCAATAAAGAGGGGCGTGGGGGGGGGGGGGGGAAAGGGGGGGGAGGGGGAAGGACACGGGCACAAAAGGGGGACAAGAACCAGATAAAGTGGCCACCAACAAGCGGGAGCCACACCAGCCTGGGGAAGCAGATGAGCCCAGATTCCTTCCACTTTGAGGCTAGGACTTCTCTTGTTGCTCCATCCAAAGGGTGATTGGAATGCACCCCGTACCGGTCTCGGTCTTGGGGTGGGAACAGCCCTGATCAGGACTCCATCTCATCCTATGATGTAAGCACCCAAACCGCCGTGGATCCATATAGTAGCTGGGGATTCTGATGTTGCTCCATCCAAAGGGTGGTGAAAATGCACCCAGTGCCGACCTCAGGGTGGGGGCAGCCCCATTCCGGGCTCCAATTCATCCTATAATGTGAACACCCGTACCTGAACACGCCGTGAATCCGTATAACTACAAATAAATGTGTACACAAATTAGAAACACCACTACCATGAACCAAATCATCAAATAACACCACAAATTATATAGATAACCAATGAATATAATATTGTCAAACCAAAATAATAAAAAAAAAAAAAAAAAAAAGCACGTGTTTCTTATGCCCTCCGGCGGCGCTGCTCCCTGCACGCCCGCCGGAGGAGAAGTTAAAGGGCCAATCAGCCCAGAGGTTCAGGGTTGGGCCAATGAGCCCAGGAAGGGGAGGTTTGTGGGCATACGCCCTTTTGGTCCAATTGGACCAATCAGTGACAGTGTTCTAGTTGCACCAATCACATGCGCTCCTCCCTTTTCCTAAATCATGCTGGTCCCTATAAAGCCCTACCTCACCATTTACCCAGTGCCTGTTATAGCGCCTTGTACCTTGCTTTGACTTGTGATATACCTCGATTGATCTCCGTTGCCGACCCCTGCCTGAACCGACTATTCTCGATCTGATCTCTGTTGCCGACCCCTGCCTGAACCGACCATTCTCGATCTGATCTCCGTTGCCGACCTCTGCTTTGTACCTTGACCTCGAGCTGCCTCTTCCCTCTGTACCGCTGCGATCTCTGATTTCCCCGTGTCAACCTCTGGCCTGTCTCTGGACTTCCGCTACACTCGCTCTTAGCCATTGGTTCTTCAGACCTCTAAACCAGTAAGCTCTCATCCTTTGAGCCATTGAAGTCCTGGGGGCAACCGATCCCAGGCAGGCGTATTTTGCGTCCCGGCAAGCGGGGGCTCCTACAGGTGAAGCTGGCTGCGGAGATTGGGGGTTGAGGGCTTACCTAGAGGGCTGGAGTTACCAGACCGTGACATTCAGCTCTGCAGACAAAGTGCGCACCTTGTGCTTTTTCTACCAAAACAACCCTTTACATTTGGAATATCCCTGATAAACCATATATTCCCTGAAAGTACACATGTTAAGCTTTCTAAGCGTACTCAGCTTGTTGTAGTGGGCTCATCTTCCTGGGAGTAATATCTCGAAGAATTCTTAGGTTGCACAGGGTTTCACAAAAAATTGTATAAAAAAGCAGAATAAAAAATACCTTTTCCTTAAATATCAATATGCAAATAAGAAAAAACAAGCTAAATCTGAAAGCGCAAGGTCCACAGAGCAGAACAATACCCAACATGCATAGGTACCTGTAACCTTTTAACTGCCAGCCTACTTGAGATTTTGTCACCCTCTGCTGACAGGAAATTTTTCACCATTTTGCGCCTTTAAGTGTGATTTTTGCAGGAATTTCCAAGAAAATGGCATATTTTCTTTTTGTGGCAGAGTTTAGACTTTAACATGAAATGTCTTGTTTGTATTTTTTCTACTTTTTTTATATATTTTTTCTACTTTTTTTATATATTTTTAAGTAAATAAGTAAAAAAAAATAAAAAAAAATATATATTTTTTAAATTGTCTCCTTTATTTTAACAAAAACATTTATTTTATTAAAGAAAACCATATTGCACATGAAAGCCCGATTTCTCCCGATTACAATGATACCACATATGTATTGGTAGCCCCCCGTTCACCATTTCTTGAGGGAATATAAGGGCTTTTTTGGGAGGCAGGTAATGGGGGGTCTCGGGGTTAATGGCAAGTCACCCACTAGCCGCAGGTGACTTGCCAGACCCCCGAGCCTTGTGAACTGGTATAGGGGTCACATGGACCCCTTACCAGTTCACAAAGGGTTAAAAGTAAAAAAAAACACACAGACACACTTTTTCAAAACTACTTTATTAAAAAATATTTAATTTATGAGAAAAACCTGAGGATTTTAGAAAGTCAATGGCACTTTTTTACTCCTAAGAAAAGTAGAGAACTGTTTACTCCTTTCTACACTGTAGTAAAAGCTGGTGATTCAGTAACCGTGACATTCTCAGGCTTGTTTCCCATGAATTGAATTTTTTACTAACATGAGAATTTTTTTCAATTCTTATTGAATCAAGGCCATAGATTTGTACGTTTTTCCCCATCTGTATCCCCCCATACCCTGTAAGCTCTTCATCTTTCTGAATCTTCCCATATACCCTAACAGGCTGTAGGAGCCTTCTATTTCTAATAGTAAATTGCAGTCAGAGGTGCGGCATGACAGTCAGACAATATTTTTTTTTGTTTTGGAGCAGCATAGCAATTTCAAACTATGCACTTTATTTATGGCAGGTCCACTTTAAATGAATATCAGGTCCAACTCCCAGCAGCCAGACCTTTTGGCAAACTCCAGAAACTCCAGCATTTCGGAGGCAGAGTAGATGTCCCCCAGAGGGTTTTGAGGATTAATCAGACCCTGATTTGGGTCAGAGACTGCAGCCATGGTGTAAAATACATGTAACCCGCCAACCCACAACCCTTCCTCACCTGTGTACAGCAGCAGTGAACACACACCCACAACCAGTAACACCATACCTTCCAACATTTCAGGGTGGGAATGAATGACAACTTTTAAACTAAACCACACCCCCTGAGGGATAGGGGATTAGTGTAGGTTGTTACAACAATATAAACACTTTGAATAGGCAAATTCATCATTTATTGATGCAGATCTGCATGTAAAACACAGAAGAGGGACACGTGAGAACAACGAGGGACATGGACTCAAAAGAGGGACAGTCCCTCCAAATGAGAGACATTTGGTATGCATGACTAAGACTCTGGGAGTTTCTGGTTGGCCTACCTACCTCCCCCATATGATATTCATGGACTAACCTCCTCTATGACAGAATCCAGTGTGGCCTGCAACTTCCGCACAGTGAGCTGGAAAGGTCGACCTCCTGGAAATGTGACCTGAAAATGAGAAGGAGCAATTTTTTTATTACCCATTTCTACACCATCTCCTGTTCAAAGAAGGTCTGATCAGGGCTGGCATTAGGGGCGGGGCAAACTACTGATTGCTACCTTGAGAAAGGAGCACACAGCTCCGAAACGTAGGAGGGCTTAGTGATCACCACATTGTCGGTTTCTTTTTCTACTGTAGATATTATGTATATATATATATATATATATATATATATATATATATATATATATACAAGATCAGTTAGTATACGCCAGACGCATAAATAAAAAATAATCCATTGCATGCATCTGCATCTGTCCTGGGCAAAATCTTTTTGTGCCGGTCTGGGGAAAAAATTCTGTGGCTGTCCTGGGCCACATAATTCAGCGTATGCATGAAATTATTCTGTGTCAGTGACAGTAACCATACACTTGAATGGTCGTGTTTGCATTGTGTTTTGTGTTTGTTATTAAAGCGGACCTTCACCCTGAATAAGAGTCTATCTTATATGTTTCCCACACACTGTACATACAGATTGCTCACATTAAAAATCATCCTACATGCATCTACTAAATGTTATGAGCCTTTAAACATCCAAAATGGCGGCTTATGGAACATCAGGCAGCCTGCAAACAGGAAGTGCCTTCTTACTGTGCTGCTCTGCATTCTGGGATTGCTGACCTTTTCCTGACCCCAGCTCTGCTCTTTCTGAGCAAAGCACAGCTATAACCCGCCCCCTGTACTTTATCCCACTCTCCTCTCCTCAGTAAGTGTGATGCTTCTGAGGCAAGATGGCGGCGCCCATATCCTAAAGTCCTGAACAGAGTTGCAGCCCAGTGGGGGAAAGAATAATAAGTAAGTGACTAAAAACTTAAAATATATTAATTTTAGATGCTGGGGGATCGTTTTATAAGGTTCTGGGCTTTTAAATAAATCATGGTGAAGGTCCGGTTTAACTAGCCCTTTGAAGGGATACAAAAGGCAAAGGCAATTTTCACTATCCTGGGTTTTGGTCCACTTTCGCGGGGCACCCCGATCGCCCTAAATAACTCACCTCACCCCGCTTCTACGCGAGTGCTTGTCCAATCAGAGCGCTCAGAGCCGCTGTGGTATGTACGGACAAGCGACGGACAACCACAGCGGCTCTGAGCGCCCTGGGTGCGCGTCTCGCGCTTCCATTCACAAACGGCCGGCGCGGGTGCGCGCCCTGCTAGAAGGAAGCACGAGATGCGGCCTCCAGCGCGCTCAGAGCCGCTGTGGTTGTCCGTTGCCCGCGCATGCGCCGTTGGAACGGGGATAAGGTAAGGTTTCTGGGTGTCCTGGGGGGTTTCACCCCGCGGGGCATCCCAATTTTGGATGCCCCGCGGGGAGGGATCTGATCGACCCGGGAAGCTTATAGATTCCCGGGCCGATCCCCCCTGGGTGCTGGTCCACTTTAAAGGAGCACTATTGCGAAAAATGGCCCAATGATAAAAATCCATAGAAATATGCTGGATGGCGGGAGCAGGGTCACCCCGGGAAATATCCAGCCAGGCTTGTTTTCTGTATTTTAATAGAAATAAAAGAAAATCAGGGGTGACAGGCTCTGTCACCCCCTGATAGACTAAACCTGTCACCCCTAGATTTTATTCCGACCATGAGAGAATAAACCACAAGCTGGAAGTTTTATTCAGTTTGGGTGTATAAGTGACCCCTCCTCTCAGTCAACGTGTTTCTATGGATTGTTATTATTACACAATTACCTTTTTTGCTGTTGATTTATATATATCTGACTCATGTGTATGAATTTTCAGTACACTTTATTTGCTGATGTGCATTTATCAAATACTTTCCCTTTATATTGTTTTGGAGGTCTATAGTGGATAGGGACCTCCAGTTGAATAGCACCCTATTTATCTAATCATATTTACTCTTGAAGTGTGCTTGATTTCCAATATTTACCTTAAAAGCTAAGCAAACTAGGCAATTGCCTAGGGCCCCCTTCCGCCAAGGTGTGAAGGAAAGTTCACCAAAACCACCAGTCAGATAAATGCATGATGTGGGCTAGATGAAGAAGTTGACCTAAAGATAACCACACCAACTGCCCCAATAGAAGGTAAAGCTGATTCTAGGATATCAGTTCCATTGGATATTGAGACAATAAGGGGTTGGGGTCAGCTATGCCGCCATTGTTCCGTAATGGGGCAGATGACTGCAATAACCCAAATGCCAATCACTTGAAAATGAAGAGCTCACCTTGCTGTCTAGGTGCACATAGACCAGCTTGATGCCACTGTAGAGGAAGATGCACTGCTTGATTCCGCCATAGAAGAGGGTGGCGAAAAGAATCAAATCTGTCAATTTAAAATTATACATTGGGTTACATATCCCATATCCTAAAGTCATGAACAGAGTTGCAGCCCAAAGGAGGAAAGAATAAAAAGTAAGCAACTAAAAATGTAAAATATATTAATTTTAGATGCTGTGGAATAGTTTAAGGGTTTGGGCTTTTCATTAAATGATGCTGAAGGTCCAGTTTAAGTAGAATGAATGATGTTAGTTATGAAGAAAGATCACAGAATGTATTGTATCTAGACTTAAAAGGAGATGCCTAAGGGGGAAGGGGGCGGGGGACATGGTTAAAGTCATTCAGCAGGCAATAAAAAAAACAAAACGGTTCTTACCTTTTGTCCTGCGCAGCTGATGGATGCCAGTCCGGTGATCACTTACTCACCTAATTTCTGAAATTGAGTCCCTGCCACGGCCCCCCAATTCTGCACCATCCAGAGCTGCAAACTCCATTCACTGGTACTTCCATGCTGGACCACACCCACTGCCATCAGTCACAGGGGCGTGGGCACATTGCACGATTGCAATGAATGGAGAGGGCGCGATCCACCATCAAACTCATCTACATCCCAGGTTCAGGAAGAAAATAGCATTAGTTGTTTTTTATTGGAAGTTATCTGTAAAAAAATAAAATGGCTGAATGGCCAGAACGTGCATGCACCATGAGATCACGGTGAGTTCAGCTCAGGGGGTTTCACAAAGCAGGGCATCCCACATCAGGATGCCTGGGAGAATATGGAATCAATCTAAAAGACTCTAAGACCAGGTTTTGATAATCTTTAACATAATTCTCTCTCACTGCTATAATACTACTCCAATTTCTAGAGAGAATGAATAAGCCGTACTCTCCTGCTGTAGAATAGGGACATCCACCTATACATGTTTTCAGGGGCTTAAAGTGGACCAACACCCAGGATTTTGACTATCCTGGGTCTTGGTCCACTTCGGTGGGGCACCCCCGATCGGGGTGCCCCGCTGTGTGAAACCCCCCCGAACGCCCCGAACTCACCTCTGTCCGCGGCGACGTACAAGCCGCGGACAAGCGGCTCCTCCGCCGCCGCCTCCCGCGCGTCCCTGTTGACGCGCGCGTACCCGCGCCGGCCATTCACAGACGGCCGGCGCGGGCGCGCGCACGTCTAGAGGGGCTGAGGTAAGGAGTTTGGGGTGTTTGGGGGGGTTTCACCCCGCGGGACATCCCGATCTCGGATGTCCCGCGGGGAGGGAGGTGATCGGCCCGGGAATCTTATAGATTCCCGGGCCGATCACCGGTGGGTGTTGGTCCACTTTAACAAACAGAGCAACATGGGAACTAGGGTGCAAAGCCAGGGGGAGCTTATGTTGATGAGGCCCTGACACTTGAATTTGGGGCCCACCACAGGATTCATTGGTACTCTGATGGGTCAGTCAGAGCCAGGACTGACTAACAAAGACCCCACTTCTTATAACCCATAAGACACAGATGGCTCTATCATTGGGATTAGTATATAATAATTTTTCCGGGTTTTTCAACATAATAATTTTTGTCATTTATTGTTATTATGAAATGGTGGGGAGTCTTTTTCTCCTCCCTTTTTTTGTTTATTAATTTAACTTGGGAGTGATAGTGCCCGTTAATCCGGTTCTGTAGAGGCCTAATTGACTTCGGGTGTGCTGCAATGGAAGTTGCATGCATGACGTCAGTATTTAAATGTGTTTCATGGGAGCAGGAAGTAATGTCATGATTAAGGGCTGAGTCTGTGCCCGAAACGCGTTGGCATCCAAACTGCTCCCTAATGCTTTACCTTGACTTGTATCTGTGGATGGAATGCTTTTAAAGAATTTTGTATGGAATAAAAACGTGGATATTTTATCCTTTTAAACTGGATTAAGGCTGGCGTATTGACTGATCTACATAAGACACAGATGGCATGGTCACTAACACACCTCCGGGATCACAGATGATGGCAGCCAAAGCAGAGAACAGGGAGCCGCAGCCATTTAAGATCACCACCTGGAAGACAATTAAAGAAAATCATTTTCTACCTAATTTTCGGCCCTGAACATTTTAACTCCCCGCTTGATTCTACACTTAAAGCAGACCAAAACCCATTTAGGCTGGTAGGCGATTCCCTGTGCTTGGGGAATCACAATTTGGAATGTTACACAGTGTGAAAACCTCTGATGATCTAGATGTATCATCTTGATCCACTCCCTTTAAATGTTGCTGCGTGAAACCCCCTGTGTTTTCCCACAGTTTTTTCACCTTTCCAGCAGCGCATGCGTGGGGGAAGCGGTGGCAGACAGCTCTCATTGGATGAGAGCCCACACCTGAACCATTGGAAGGAGGAAGAGGTGACTGAAAAGTGTCGTTTTGGGGGGTTTCACACAGGGTGCATTCAAATTCGGGATGCGGAACAAAACCTGGGATAGTCAAGTCCACTGGTTGAACTAATTTATGTGGGTTTTAATCCACTTTAATAAACCCCTCGACTGGTATCCCCATTAACAAGCCCAAGCCCTTTCACACAGGACTGCCAGCAATCATTGTGGTTCGCTGGATGTACAAGGCCTGGGAAGATTGCCATCAGCCATGAATAGCGCTGGCCACGGTGGGGAGCAGTGTTTTGGGAGCATGACCCAGACTTCCAAATGATTGAAATTGAGAAGCAGCCCAATTCGGGCTAACTAGGCTTTGTCCATCCAGTGATTGCTGGAAGTCATATATTTAAGGGCTTCAGGGATTCCTCGGGCTTGATTTGGAGGTTTAATAATTTAAGGGGTGGAGGTTTAAGAGGAAGACTCCAGGGCTGGTCCCAGAAATCCCTGCAAACACTTACCATTTGCAGTGGCCCAAGCCACATCTAAATGGCTGGGTGCGGAAGTGGCTGGGTGCGGAAGGTTTCTGTAGGCCGGCTTTCTGTTCCAAACAGGGTGGTATGCCATGCATTTTTATATACATCGCTGACTGCACGAGGGCCCACGCACATGCATTTGGGAATGTCGGGGTGGTTAGTTTGTAGGGTGATCCATGGAAGGGTTCACACAATGGGGCATCCCAAATCAGGATGCACCAGATACAAGGACCGAAACCCAAGAAAAATCCTGGGTTTTGGTCCACATTAAGTGGACCTGAATGAGCTACATCCCTGCTATTCCCACCGGGTCTCTTTGTGACATGGGACTGGAAGGTACAGCATCACTGCAGCAACTAGCCTGAGATGCTGCCAGCCGCTGACAGCAAATTGCAGCTTCTGATCCGCTGGTGCACACCATGGTGGATTAGTTGAGTACTGCAGGGCTGAGGAACAAGCCTTTTGCTTTCAAGGGTAGGTCCACTTTAAGCTTTGTGTGAACTTACGTTTACTTTAAAAAATAAACCCGTACAATCAGCATAAAAAGTAAAGAAATCAACCAGCTCAATTGGCTGTAAACATAAATGCTGCCACGCACTCACGTTTTCAAGACTTAAAGCCCCAGGTGCTTTACAGTAATAAGTCAGAAATCTGGCGACTACCTCTCTTAGACTGGAAGAAAAAAAGAAAAGTTTCTTTACTCATGTATTATATGTGTACTGAAGTTTGGGTTGGATATACCAGCAGGCACTGTTCCTAGAGACCCCCTGAACTGTGCAGGGTTGAAAAGGTAAGTAACTACAGTTTGTTAATAAGATTGTTAGATGTAGCTAGTGAATTTAATTAGGAAACCACATGTATTCCTATGGAGATTTAAAGGCAGTTGTAACAATGGAAATTAGCCTCTAGATGACAGTTGGGAGATCACACCTCAGCCCCCCTCCCCTCTTAGAGAAGTACAGGCCCCATTGTCTATCATAGGCAGGTGCCAGAGGAAGGTCACTTGAGGTTTGGAGGCAAAACATGACAAACAGGAACCAAGTAGTAGTAGTGTTGGCAGCATCATCTAACATGGGATACAGGTGGGCATGGCAATGGAAGGTCTGGTAGAAGCAATGGATACATAAGTCAGTGTTGAAGCAGAGCCCTGCAGCGGCCAATCGCGGTGCTCCATTCTCGCCGCAGCTTATAATGAATTTGAATATCATGAGCTTAATGTGCTGTTAGCTGCGAGGGGGGCTCCAGCATTCTGGATCTGGATTCTTGCAATCACAAGACAGCGGGACCAACACACTTTAAAGTAAAAACGTGTGTTGGTCCACTTTAACTTAAACCCAGCGTGGCTGAAATATTCCAGGGCCGGCCTCTAGCCTGCCTCTGGGGCATCTGCTGTGTAGAACCCCCGAGGTCACCGGTAAACTCACCTTTAAAATATAGGCAGCTGCTTGTCCTATTTAACCATACATACACTAAAAAAACATTGTACCCTGGCAAGAGTAATAGTAATACAGGCTATTTTAAAGTAGAGCCGGAGCTTCCTCTAGATCTCCCTCTAGAAATATGACAACCTATTGTCATATTCTCCTAAATCTATTTTTTGGGTACTATATCTGAAAAGGAAGCCAAATAGGGGGCTGGTGGGTGGTAGGAAGAGGGTGTTGGAGAAACTGGACAACAGACTTCCAGCTTAGTTTATGCTATAGTAACTTTTGCAAGCTGCAGTTTGCAGCTACTGCAGGTTGTGACACTAGATGCCGCTGTTACCAATGCACAACTGTAGAGTTTCTGTGTATTTTTTCTGCTGTGTATCGAGCTGTAATCTCTATCACTGCTAGTTCTCTCTTCCTGCCTTTGTTTTAAGCCACCATGTAAGGGGACATTTTCTTACTGCATTCATGCTCCAGTAAAGCCAATTCCTCTTATGCCACTACTGTCTATCTGAATTACAACTCCGCTGCATCCAGCACTCACACACTGCAACAGAGGGAAGATTGGTGTCTGGAGTGGGACAGACTTTTTTTTGGCACCACATAAGGCATGCACCTGCTTGAAAAGGAGTATAGACCCGCCCCCGAGGATACTCACAAGCCATGACCCTTCCAGTCTTGATACTGCAGCAGCGGCGGCTCAATCACATTCATGTCACTTTGCGTGAGCTACAACAACCCAAACACACAAAGTATTTAATTGGATTATAAAACTGTTTTTGTTTTACTGCAAATCAATGTTATTTCACTAACATACATCATTAGAAAATACTTTCATCGGATCATTTTCTAGAGCATGGAGAAATTCACTCACTTGGAGTCTTTATCTCAAATTAGGTGCAATGGATATGATTACTAATTAGAATATATTTTGCATCCTAAGGAGAGACATGGGAGAAAGATGGAGGTGAAGAGTTTCCAGAAGTAAACCTCAAATTAAGGTGAAGACCTACAAGTATGGTGGAGAAGAGATACAGCATGGAGAAGTCCTCTGCAGGCTGTAGGAGGAGAGGTCATTCAAATTAGCAGATGAGGTTCTTCAGGTAAGGCAGAGAAGTCTTTCAATGGAAGTTTAAGTGGTCCCATACCCCTTTTCTAACAAACCGGTGCGGGACAGCACTGTGACAGGCTTGGGGGGAATCTAGATTGCCTCCCCCCCAGCACAATTACCCCCACAACACCCCAAAATCCTTACCTTCACCTCAGCCCTCCAATTGGCCACCAATGCAGTTATGTGGGGCAGCCAGGTAAGACGGCCCACGTGACTGCCAGTGGCCAACTGAAGGACAGCATTTCGGGCAAGGATCAAGGTGAAGGTAAGGACTGAGGTGGGTTGTGGGGGTCACTGCACCAGGGGACTCCAGAAAGCTTTGGTGCTACGGTTAGAGGAATTGGGATTTGCGGGATCGACGATTGGTGATTGATTGTCCCACTCAGCAGGAGGTTATTTTCTCTTTTTCACTGAGGTGACTATATACATTTTTTGTCATTTCTGCATTTATTGCACATTATATTTAGCACTTTAGTATTGCACATGGGCACTTTAGATTATATGGATAGATGCATCCATGTGATGCTATAATTATGAGTCAAGCACAGATTGTTAGGATTAATTGGGTTCCTCTTGCTGGGTTGGGCTGTGTATTGTTATGTCTTTTTTAGATGTTTGTAATGGTTGATGTATTTTGTGTTTTTAATTAGATTTTCTGATGAATTAAACTATTGATATTAATTTGTGATGGTATTGGTTTATTAAGTGAGTAGGAGTGGTGCCTTTTGTTTGGTGCCTGTTCTTGCGGTACACTGGGCCACAAGGTGTTTTTGTTTTGTATGCTGTGCAGTTGGGACACTCAATTTTGGCACACTCCCACTCATATGTATATATGTATTTGATTTAGATGGTGCTGAACTAGGTGCACTTTGTGCAGGTTTTGTATGGGATCGACGATTGGTCCCGTCGGCCCCCGATCCATATGCCCTTGCAGGGGTGTATACCTGAGATTCTCCTCTTTCCAATGGCATATCCAGATTGTTAGCTTTCCTAGGTCCCGAGATCTGGTGCTGGGAAATGTATGACCCCGGCGAGCAATGGTAATGGATATTTTGTGGTACTGCTGCTTGGTCTAGTCAGCCTCAATCCACACCAAGTATGGAAGACAGAGAGAAGTTCTCCAACTGAAGAGAAAAAATTCTCCAACGAAAGGGAGGAGTCATCCGAATTAAATGAAGCAGTCCTCCGAATAAGATGGAGAAGTCTTTCAGGGGGATAGGTTCTGTAAACAAGTGGAGAAGTTTTCCAGGTGAGGTTGGAGACGTTCCTCAATTAGGATGGAGACAGTTCTCAAAGTAACATGAAGATGTTCTCCAAGTCATGTGGAAAAGTTCTCCACAATTTAGGAAATAACCTTCTGTAAGATGGACCTGCTTTGCCATTAGAGACAACTACTGAAGTCAGTTGGGTGTGAATAAGCAAGTGCAAATACTTACTCGCTTGGACATGAGGTTGAAACAAAGCTCATTCTCACTGGTGCCCAAGTTGATTGTACCCTGAGGAGAGAATAAGACAACCTGTGACATACATTAGCTACAGACCACCATACACTCACATTCCAGGAGACAATTCAAGGCCCCCATCAGGGCATTACAGGGGTACGCCATTTATGGGCCTCAGCCTTTTCATTTTTCTGGCCCTTGACATGAGTCCTGTCCACATCCCCCATTCTTCACTCTGGTCTTAACCACAGAAGTCTACCTTAATGTGATTAGAGGCTTTACATTTCTTGGTCAAAATGTTTTCTTAAACATTGTTTACATCCCTGGACATGGCCATAGGTAAAAGGGGTAATCTACACAAATGGTAATTACAGGCCTCTATAATCCCTGATAGTATTCCTTGATGGTTTTAGACAGACAAATGTAGAGGACTTAGGCTAAAATCTGTAAATCTCTAAAAATACGTACCTGTGCCAGGATCCATCACTGGCAAGGGACAACAGTGCCTAACCAGGTTTGCCATAGTGCACACAATAGCTTTGTCTCCTTAAAAAACCTTGGATAAATCAATTTTAAAGTGGATGTTTAGCCACCTGTTCCCCCCACCCCCCGGCCTGCCACCCTCCCATGGAGCTGAGGCCTTACCTCGCCTGGAATCCAGCGAATGATTTGGAGGAAGTGAATGGGTGAACAGGACCGCGCATAGAGCAAGGGAAGTTGATCTGTGCAGCATTTGCCTTGTCTCGACTTCTAGGGACAGCTGTGTTCTGAGAGGAAGAGAGGGTAGCCATGAGGAGGTGAGCTGCTGAATGATAGTTTATGCACTTTGGCTATAGAGCCCCTGTAAAGGAAAATATTTGGCTGGACTTGGTTTTAAAGTGAACAATACTGAGCAGCAATCTCAACCAACTGGAAAATACTGCATTATTCTACAAGAGTCTGTCAGGGAACCGCGGTCACGTGGTCCCACTACAAACCAGGGACCTCCCGACACAAAGACCGCGTTCCCCATAACCCTTTGTCCAACCCCTCCTACCAGGGATACAAGACCCGAAGCCACGGACACAGATAGGCACTGATAACAAGCATTTAACTATGATGTAATATAATATAATACAGATGATACAATTATGCTATTCTGAGATGGTTACAGGATTGAGTGCATTACACAGAGAAACAATAAGCAGTTACCTTAGTATGCAGTTGCAGAGTAGTAGTGATGATGGGGAGCTCTCACAAGGGGTGTGTCAAGAGCTTATCGATGATGATGGCCACCCCCAGTATGCTGACCGCATATCCCCTCCAGATGAGTGACAATTACCTGGTTCCAGACCACCCTATTTATGCTGCAAGGGCTCTCTGCCCCCCTCCCCTCTGTGGGAAATTCATGCTAATTATCTCTTCCTGAAGGGAGATACAGACGTGTGTATTTAGAACAAGGAGGGATAAAGAAGAACTCCAGACTTGGATATGTGAGGTTTCCTAAAGGGGAATGCCGACAACGGCGATAAGATGCAATGCAATATTTGACCTATTCCTCACAGGGTCTAATCACAGTAAACTAAAATCTCACTGGCTGATCTAAATTAGAAAAAAAACCATGGAATCCTTCTAGCTTACGTTGGGGTTTGTGTCTTCATCGTACTTGTCCTCGTGGTAGGCTCTGTACCCCTCCTCGTTGGAGATCCAGGACTCACACAGGAAGTTGCCTCGTCTGGACAGATATGGGCTGGAGTACTTGGAGGTATACGCGTCTCCCACTTCCATCTTGGGAGCTTTCCTTCTACAGTCTTCCCCTGGTGACAACAACAAAAAATGAACGGGGTCCTTGAATGCAACACATACTACCTGCTCATGAGTTCAGCATCCCCCACCCACATCAGCCTGTGCATCAGGACCGGCCTTTGGGGAGGGTCAGGGATTCTGTGCCTGAAGACAAAGCACTATGCTTGAAACCTTTTTGAGCAGGCATACACTACCCCCCTCCTTGCAAAACTTTCAGAACTATAGACAAGCAGTTGGTCCTTATGAATGGTGGTCTATTGCAAAGGAATTCATAGGGGTTCCAATACTATTTGCCTTGTTTTGGCTTCTAGGGGCAGCTGTGTGCTGACAGGAAGAGATCGGGGCTGGCCTTTGGGGAGGGTTAGGGCTCGTGTGCCTGAAGCAGCACTGTGCTTAAAACTTTTTTTTCCCTAGGCATACACTACTCCCCTCCTTGAAAATGGGGAAACAGGGCGGAGCTAAAGACAAGCAGTTGATCTCTATGATTGGTGGTCTATGGCAAAGGAATTCAGGGGGTGTGACAATACTATTTGCCTTGTTTCGACTTCTAGGTGCAGCTGTGTGCTGACAGGAAGAGACAAGGGCTGGCCTTTGGGGAGGGTCAGGGCGTTTGGAGCAGGCATACACTACCCCCCTCCTTGTAAGGACTCATTTCTCTTAAATTAGAATGGGTAAAAAGTATATTAGTGAAAAATGTGTTTCTTTAAATTATGACAAGCATGACAAAATACACAATCACATAACCCAATCCCTAAACTTTGAGACTGAATTTCATTCACAAGTAAGATCCCAGAAAAGAACCATAGCCCAGGGGCGGGCCTGCCATCACCGTGGCAACAACGCGTTTTCCATGAGTCAAACGATGTAGAGGAATTACTGCACAAGTTATTGCTTATAACCTGCCTGACCCATTTAATGGACCACAGAGCATATCAAAAGAGCCAACACCGCGGCTGCCGAGGAAGATGGCCGCTTGCTAGAACAGCTCTGCTCCCCGGGGATATAGAGGCAACTAACATCCCGACGCAGGCAAGCAACACTTACCTCCTTGACACTGCTAGCGATCCCAGCATCCACTGCCCCACTATGGGCAAAACCGGTGGCAAAACGAGGAGCCATGGGCACGGAAAGATCGGAGGGATCCCAGCGCACTCCCAACAGCAATCTCGCATCATGGCGGCGACGGAGGAGATGGGGGAGGGGCCCGCCTCCCGCACGCAGCATGGTCAGCGGCGCTCGGCGGACAGGACTGCCACTGACATAGAGGAGGTAGGAGAGGCGGCGATCCCCTGCAGTACACAGGGGGGGGGCGGCTGCGGACCCCTGCGGAGCCAACCCTGCATCCCCCACAAACGGCCCCCAGCTCAATGGCGGCTCAGCAACAGGCGCACATCATGGCGGCGATAGAGGAGAGGGGGGGAGGGGCTCGCCTCCCACATGCAGCATGGTCAGCGGCGCTCGGCGGACCGGATTGCCACTAACATGGAGGAGGTAGGAGAGGCGGCTGTCCCCTGCAGCACACAGGGGGGACGGCTGCGGACCTCTGTGGAGCCCACCCCGCACCCTTCACAAATGGCCCCCAGCATAATGGCGCTTGTCTCCCAGCGCTCCCAGCGCTTCCCATCACCTGCAGCAAGTCCAGCCCTGGGCTGCATTAGCGAGGAGGGATCCCCCCCCTCCATCGCTGACATCAATATCACCCCCAGCATTCCCCCCCCTAGAAGAGGGGGCTGCCCCTGGAAGGGGCCCATTGCTCCATAAGCAGCGGGGGTGCGCAGCCCTTGAGGGAGACACCTGCCACGTGGATGGTGACTCGGGCATGGCGCCTGACGAAGAAGGATGCCCCAGCTCTTTCCCTGTGCCCACAGATCGCTCTCAGTGTCTGCAAAGCAGCTCACCCCTGTCACTTTCTAATGGTGACCTACCACTTTCTGGAGTTCAGCTCTCCTCGAAAGGCAGTGATTTTTCCCAGCTATTGATCGATGATGTAGTCGAGGATGGGTCGCTATCTGGACGGGGGGGCCCTAAATCATAAGTCTCTGACCCGATAGTGCGGGATGCTAACCTACTGGCCAAATTCAAGGTCTTGTTGCAACAGGAGCTGGTGGCGGCCGTAACCCAACTCTCAACCAGCTACTCTAAGGAAATCAAGGACCTGGGAGACAGGACCGACATGCTAGAGGAGAAAATGGACGACATAGTGGTGGCCATGGAGAACAGAGGGTCTGAGTCCGCAGCCCTCAGAGACGACATGGACTCACTGCAACAAAAACTAGAGGACTTAGAGAACCGATCCAGAAGGGTCAACATTCGTATTCGGGGCCTCCAAGAATCAATAGAGGACGTGCCAGCTACTGTTACGGCCCTCCTACAGGAGCTGATCCCTTCTATGCCTATCGAACGCTTGGAGCTGGATCGCGCCCACAGGGCTCTGGGCCCCAAAAGATCTGATGATCTCCCCAGGGACATTGTTGTCAAGCCTACCTTCTATCGTACCAAGGAAACGATCCTGATGGCCGCCAGAGAAAAGGGGGACTTTTGCTTCCAGAATTACAGCTACCACATTTTCCCAGATGTAGCACCCGAAACCCTGCATGAAACCCGGCCTAGAGATACTACGAAGCCACAGCATAAAATACCGGTGGGGCTTCCCCTTCAAGCTTGTGTTCACGCACAGAGGCCGTCAGTATGCAGTCAGCTCAGCAGGCTTCCAGGCGACCGACGCTCCAGTCCCTATGGGAAAAGTTGCGTCCCCGCAAGGGATCGAGACGCCGGGCGCCCCATGAGGTCCGGCCTGGACCCAGGATGAGGACTTGGACTCATCTGAGTGGTAATAGTTTTTGATGCTTCCCACTCCTGGAGTGAAAGTTTTGAATTTCAAAATGCTTAATGGTCCGTTGTTCTAAAGTTGTTAACTACCCTTGGTGGGTGGGCCCTATTGTGTCGGCCTCATGGCTGGGGGGCCCCTGCTGCGGCGGCCCAGATTGGGCCCCCGTGGTAGCGGCCCACCGCGTGTGAACTGGGTTGGCCCACCTGTGGGGCTAGGGGCTCAGGGCTGGGCTCACACTACATGTTGCTGCCCTGGGTTTCGCGTCAGGCGGCGGCTTCGGCTGCTGGCCGTGCGGATCCACCAATAGTCGTGCTACTCACAAAGTTCTGAATACTTGTTTGTAACTTTTCATGCCTGTCGAAAGTTATAGTTGAGACATGTTATTCCATGCATTGAGTCCTATAGTGCCGCTAAATGTTGTGTTATTTCATTATATTATGCTTCCCTGTTTTTGTCTGAATACGTTGTTTATTCCACAGGTTTGTCCTATGTTCCCGGGGTAAGCCGCCTGATTGACAAGTTGTCAAATGGTCCAGTCGGGGCCATGTTTGGCCTTGACTAACGGTCCTATTTCTGCTACTGCAGATTCCGGACGGGTCTTTGGCGGTATTGCACGGCGCATTGACCCAAGGTTCTTTGTTTTTATGTGTCTTATGCTTCCCAAACTTTTTTTCTGCCCTCCCTATATTCCGTTCCTGCTCCCACTTCCATTCCCCCACCTTCTTCATCTGGGTTTCCCGCGTTCCGCTAGGCCGGACATTAACGTTCTACATCATCAGGTCCGCCATGGTTGGGCTGAACATTAAGGTTGTATCGCACAATGTCCAAGGCTTTAATGTTCCCGCTAAGCAGAATAAGGCCTTTCATTACTATAAGTCCCGTAAAGCGGATGTGATTTTTTTGCAAGAAACCAGACTCTCCACCCATTCCAGGCCAAGGTACCTTAGTGGCCACTTCCCCTTGGCCTATCTCGCTTGTGCCAGAGAAAAGAAAAGGGGAGTCCTAATCGCCTTCCGCAAGAACCTCCCATTTATCTGCTCTAAGGAGATCTCAGATCCCAACAACAGATATCTCATAATACAGGGTACCCTCTATGATGTGGAGATCACCCTGGGCACGTACTATGCCTCCAACACCTTCCAAACCCGTTTTTTCAAGCACCTGCTGACGGTTGTCCAGAATACTACCAAGGGGGTCCTGATAATGGGAGGGGATTCAAACCTGGTAATAAATCCTGGATTGGACAGGCAGCGCACAGGGCGGCCCGGGACAGTGCTCCCAGCCCCGGATGCCCAGTCTGTGGTCTTCCGTGACCTCATTAATTGCCACAGCTTGTGCGATGTCTGGAGGGAAAAGAACACCAGAGTACACGATTTCACATTTTATTCTAATCCCCACGGTACATTTTGTAGGATAGATCACATATTAGTCCCTCAATCGGTGCTACCTGCTGCTATTGATTCTAAAATTTACACTACAGCCTGGTGCGATCACAGTCCATTAATGGCAGCCCTGGACCTCCTGGTCACAACTAAGCACTCTTACAGCTGGTCGGCTCAACGATTCCCTTCTATCAAAAAAACCTACCTGCCTTAAAATCCAAGAGGCCCTTCAGGAATATTTCTCGCTCAACTCTGGCTCGGTCTCTTCCCCGATCTCCTTGTGGGAAGCCCATAAGGCCACCATGAGAGGGAATATTATCTCTATAGCCTCTGCTGAAAAGCGCGAAAGACAAAAGAGATTGAGGGAGCTGACCTTGAGTTTTGAGCGAGCTGAGATACTGTGGAAGGGGGCCCCGAATGCTAGAAATAAGAGGGTTGTGGACAAACTGCAATTGGAGCTTTATGCTTTCCAGGACCACAGGCCGAGAAACTTCTCAGGTGGTCGAAACAAAAAAGATAGGCAATAAGCCGGACGCGATGTTAGCTCGGAAGCTGAGGGCCGCTGACCTTGATAGGCGGCAACCCAAAAACTGAAGCTCAGCTTGGGTGTTGTTACGGCGGACCCCAATAAAGTTGTATTGACCTTTGGGGATTTTCTTCGGCTCTTTACTCAGCCCCAGCAGGCACGAATACGGCTGTACGGGATGAGTTCTTTGAACAGGTTGAATTACCCCACATTGAGCAGAGATATGTGGACAGGATGGAGGCACCCATTACACAAAATGAAGTGATCCTTGCCATTAAGTCCCTGAAGACCGCCAAGACCCCGGGCCCGGACGGGTTCAGTGGCCTGTACTATAAAAAGTTTGTCCCCACCCTGGCACCACACATATCAAACCTCTTTAATGCCTTGTGTGCAGATACCTCGCTTAACCCTAGTTCGCTATTGGTGGACATCTGCATGATCCCCAAGCAAGATAAAGACGGTCTGCTCACTCAAAATAATTGGCCTATATCTTTGATAAACATTGACGTGAAACTGCTGGCTAAAGTTTTGGCAGCGAGGTTGAACACATTTGTAGCTGACCTCATACATGGAGATCAAGTAGGGTTTGTCCCAACCCGTCAAGCCGGAGATAACATCAGGAAGGCTGCTCATCTGGTCCACCACGCCCACTTCAGAGATATCCCGGCATTTCTACTCTCCTTAGACATCCAGAAAGCGTTTGATTCCCTATCTTGGGACTATCTGCTGTGGGTGCTCAGGAGATGGGGCTTTGGGCAACGGTTCCTGGAATGGGTGGGAGCTCTCTAAAAGTCACCTGCAGCCCGAGTACGGTACCTAGGCTTTACCTCAGGGACATTCGGTATTGCTAGGGGAACTCGGCAGGGTTGCCCTTTATGCCTGCTCCTCTTCATCCTGGCCATGGAACCGTTGGGCATAGCTATTACGTAACTCTCCTAGTATTAAAGTATTAAAAACACAAAGCCTTGTTTTTTGCGGACAATGCCCTGCTTGCCATAACTCAGCCGGTCACCTCGCTCCCGAACCTGTACAAAGTCCTTGACCAATTTGCCCAAATCTCAGGCTTAACAATCAATAATGAGAAGTCAAGGGCATTAAATGTGTGTCTACCGTTGGACATGGTGGACCAGATTAAGGCTAATGGAGCCGCTTCCATATCTGGGGGTGCGCATCTCAGCCAAGTACACCAACCTATATGAGGCCAACTATTCTCCTCTGTTTAAGTCCTTAACCCGCCTATTGGAGGTCTGGAGGTCATACCCGATCTCTTGCATAGGCATTAATGCGGTTAAGATGACGAACCTCCCGAAATTGCATTACTTCTTCAGAGCGCTGCCAACTAAAATCCCACTGTATATGCTCCGGGTGATGCAGAGGAGGATCTTGGCTTTTGTATGGTCTACGGGGCGCCCAAGGGTATCCAAACGTACTATGATAGCTCATAGAGCACAAGGGGGGGGCGGGAGTGCCAGAAATATTTAAATATTATAAAGCCTCGCAAATCGCCCTGCTGGTCCCCATGCACTCCCCCCTCAAACTCCCATTGTGGGTTTTCCTCAAGCTTCCCAACTGCGCACCGATACCTATCGACAGCCTACTTTGGACAGACCCCGGACTTAGACCCAAAATGCTTAGCCCCCTAATGAGACATTCACTCGCAGTGTGGGACTCGGTCAGGTATTCCGCCTCCTTGATGTCCCCCCATACCCCCCTGGCACATCTATGGGACAACCCAAGTTTCTCCCCAGGTGAACAGAACAAATTGGCCTTTAAATGGTGGCAGGACCGGGGTATAAATAAAATATCTGACCTACTCATAGAGGGAGGCCTTGGGTCCTTCCGTGACTTGCAGGAGAAATACGGTATTCCCCACAAGGAATATTTCCGTTATATTCAACTAAGGCATTGGATTTTGCCCCTGACAAAACTGTGTCCTTCCTCCCGGGCGAAGACCCCCTTCGAAGAATTATGCGCTAATAACCCCTTTCAAAGAAGAACAACCTCCCTAATTTATTCAGCGCTAAACGTAACTACGGCAGAGCCTCACGCATATGTGAGTTGCTGGGAAAGGGATCCTGGGTCCACCTGGCGAAGAAAGTGGGTGGACAGAGATATGGTATCTCAAAATGCTCCATTAACATCCTAACAGTCGAAACAGCCTATAAGGTGATGCTCCACTGGTAACTAGTGCCCAGCCGCTTGAGCAGGATGTTTCCGGGGCAGGCTGGGTCATGCTTTAGGGGCTGCAGTGCAGAGGGGAACTTTATGCACACTTGGTGGTCCTGCCCTATGCTGGCTCGCTTTTGGAACCAGGTACTCAAGCTGGCCAATGAAATCTTCCGATCCAGCGTGAGAAAAGATCCCTGGGTTGCTCTCCTGCACTGCAAGCCCCGGGAATTGTCCAGTGAGCAACATAGACTTTTTGTCTATCTTCTCCTGGCGGCCAAGCAGGCTATAGCTAGGGCCTGGAAGAAGCAATTTACCCCAATCTCGGAGGTGTCGGCCAGGATGAATGGTTTTCTCATCAACGAGAGGTTGTCTAGCATCCTGACTGACTCCCATGACAAATTTCTCTCGATATGGGAACCCTGGATAAGATTTGCCTGGCCTGGCGAATCTCTGCGGATACTATAATAATCATACGAGGTGTCTGGCGGAGCGCGGGAGCAACAACCCCCCTCCCTCTTTCTCCCCCCCCTCATTATACTTTGACCCCCAGTGTGGGGTCACTTTCTTAGCTCTAATGTTTTTTGATGGTTCCTTTCTGTACATATGCATGGCTGTGTAGGACAGCCCACTGGCATACCCCAATGGACCTTGTGTGACAAGCACGAGATTATGGGTGCGTGGGTGACGGTGCTGTTCGCGGACACAGTGAGGTTCCGTGGCCCGCACGGTCCCGGAAAAGATCATGATGTAATGTAAATTACGCTAGTAGTATCAAGCTCATGTCTCGTGCCCTGCCACATTTGTAATTATTATGTAAATTGTTTAAACATTGGTTTGGTTAACCTGCTATACTATAGCCGCTAGTCCTTTTCATCTTCTATATACCTCCCCTGTGCGGGATGGCAGTACGATACTGTATGCTTTTTTCAATTCAATTTCAATAAAAATATTGAAACAAAAGAGCCAACACCATAATGCAGAAGTGACAAATACACAATGGGCCAAAATGTAAAACTTGGACAGAGTAGCGGCCAACCTTGATATTTGTTGAAAAAATGTCTATCCAGCGTTGTATGTGCACAGCCAATCGGTGCGCCAATTGTTGCTCCTCCATGTATCATACTTGTGCTCACTTGACATAATTTAGATACATACTGTAGAGCAGCATATGTCTCTGTTGTTTCAGTCTTTAGTTGTGTAGCTGCATCAAAAAAGCTAAGAGGCAGAACAAAGTTTGTATGATGCTTGAAACGGCCCCAACTAATGTTCACACCAGGGCCTGTCAAATTTTATTTAAAAAAAAGTTTTTTTTAATTAGGGATACAGGAAGCAGCAGAGCTAACACTCAATCGACTTATTAATAAGGGATACATAAAGCAAAAGAACTAATGCTCTATTAGCATATATGCAGATTACAGCTTTCACTCGTAAATGGGAGGACACAGATGTTTAAAGAGGAACATTGGGGGAAGTTAAAACCTCCCCCAAACCTCACCTATCTGCTGACCCGCCTCCAGTTTTACCTTTGGGCAATTTTTACACACCTCGCCAGGGCATCCATCTTCTGGGTCCCTCGGATTCCGGGTGACCTTAAGACAGGCGGCGCCATCTTGCATCCTATCAGGCACTGCACACGGCCCTCGATCTAGTGCCTGCACAGTGCCCATGAATGGGATGCAATGGCGCTGCTCTAAATCCCATGAGACTTTGCAAAGCCGCAAGATCACCGTGGGACATTGCGAGCATGGCTAGTCAGTTAGTGATGGCTAAGAGGGGGCAGGGTGAGGATCACTGAAGCAGCTGGATGTCTCCGCAGCAGGATTTGGCGACATCCAAAAGGTAAGTAGCAGGCAATGGGGGTGAAATTCGCCCCCTGTTTATTTTAGGTCCGATGTTGCTCTTCATAAGGTGTAGAGAATAGAGATGCCAGGGATGTAACAGACCACATAAGTGCTGCAGGATACAGATGTTATAGGATGACAGAATCATTATTGTCCCTGTTAAGTTTATTTGGGCATTTTCCAGAAGCTGAAGGAACAATAGGCTGCAGTAAGGGGAAAACTTACTACACTAGGTAAAAGTGGTTGGGCCAAGAACAGGGGAATCCAGTGCCAAACTAGATGGTTGGCCCCAGTCCTTTCTATAGAAGACTCGAACATGCCTGTGCTGGTAAGGAACGAGTTAGAGAGCAAGTAAAGAGAGTGTGAAGGTTACCTCAGTAGCAAGGAGAATCCCCTCCGTGAATGGGACAGAGAAAAGGGCCAATGTGTGTGCTCCCTGGAGCTTGGAATCAGGCTTAGGCTGATAATAACACTAGACTAACTGACTAACCCCCTGGAGACACTTTGGACTGGCTGGCCAGAGAAATCCCCCAGGAACTGTGTGAGAGGTCCTGTTTAAGCGCCACCTGGGGTTCCATGACAAGAGAACACAGAGGCGCCAAGCCAGAGTCCCATAGACTGGGTTGGAGTAGTAATCCTAGAAGGGGACAGAGAAGGGGCTGTGATGTGTGTTCCATCCTGTTACCAGCATAGCTATATACATACCTGTAATGAGGCTAAGTGAGGCTCCATACATGGTGGTAAAGTTGCATGTAACTTTCTTAGTCTTAGCAGAGAGCTCTTGTCTTTATTAGCATATAAAGACAGGGGTGTAGGGGATGCAACTGCATTGGAGACCAGGTCAGGTGGGCCCCATCATTGTTATTCCTCCTCTTATGCATCACATTTGTGCTCACTTGGCATCAGAGAGAGGCCATTAACTATTGAACCACCAAATGTTATAAACCACCTGAGGAGATCCTGATGTTCGCCCCTTGCCTGTGAAAATGGCTGCCTCACTGCTGGCAGATGATTTTTATTTTTTAATTAAATTGCTGCTGCCCCTGCCGTAGCTCTGCCCTAGGCACATGCCAATGTTTGCCTTGTGGCAAATACAGGTCTGCATAGAATGAATGACAGAAACAAAGAAAGAATAAAAGGAGTGACAGAAAAAAAAAGCAGGAAAGAGAGAGAGAAGTAATGGTAGAAAAAAAGACTAAAGGAAAGAAAAAATTGAAGGACTTAAAGACAAAAATAATAGAAAGCAGGAAGAAAGTAAGAAAGAATCGCAGAATGAACAGATAAAAGAAATAAACAAAGAATAGATAGAAAGAAAGACAGGAAAAGTCTAGAAGAAAAGAAAATAATAGAAGGGCTGACATAAGCAAAATAAAGAAAGGAATATCAGAAAGAACAGATGAAATAAAGAAACAAAGAATAGATAGATTTAATAGATTCAATCACTGTTAGTGATTGAATGTATAAAAAAAGACATTCTAGTGTTTGATATTCAGGTATTATGATGAAGGTGGGAGGGTCATCTTTCTATAGTTGGCCTCAGTGTAGAGAGTCTAGCTTCACCCCTGTCTATACTGTAAAACTCATTTTGTTTTATGTAATATAGTGCAGGGAACACTTTGTAAGTGTAGTTGAGAATTGAAGTGCTATAATTGCAGAACTCGCCAACCCGTCACACCACACCGCAGTGACGTGTCTGTTTATTTAAGAGGTTTAAATAAGTCAGTGGGTGACGTCAGGCTAAAGGTTTAGACAATTGGCAAGTGGTTTACCTTGGGGCCATGTGGAACTTGTTGTCTCCATTGCCGTCAGGCGGTAAAATCATCTTCTGCCTCTTTCAGGATGTCAGCCAATCTGCATTAATGTCACGCCACCCTAGAAGCAGATCTGAAATATCAGTGTGAGCATCTCCAGGTCCTGTTATGTCCATTACTAAGATGCAAGGCAAGCTGGCAGTGAAAGAGAACTCAAGTGGTCTTTTAGCTCATCAGCTACACAACAACCACTG
This sequence comes from Gastrophryne carolinensis, assembly GCA_027917425.1. Classification (NCBI taxonomy): domain Eukaryota; kingdom Metazoa; phylum Chordata; class Amphibia; order Anura; family Microhylidae; genus Gastrophryne; species Gastrophryne carolinensis. Next base: position 89,503,509 of record CM051241.1, read on the forward strand.
AAGGCTGAATTTTACAGCCCCCCCCCCGCCTTTCCTCTGCACACCAAACGTAAGAGGTGGGCCCCCCCCCTACCCAATTGCTCCCCTGTTTCTTTTTCTATTCTCTTTCCCATACTTAATCCTTTCAGTAAGTCCAGCCCATGTGACAATCATTGGAATAGGAAGCGGGAGCTTGGGAGGCTCGCACTGAAATGCAGAAATAAAAGATCGCCCATAGCCTGGTATGGTGGCCTGGACCTCACACCAATGATGTGACAATAGACACCTCCACGTTTTTTTGCCTCTGATGGGGTGAATAGGAGCCAGTCCCTGGATGGGTTGGGGGTAGTGGAGAAGGGAGAGGTGCACCCCCTTGACCCTCCAAGACTGAAGTCCAGACTTGGTAACCAGTGGCATTATGGAATGTAGTTCAGGTGGCTTGGGGCGGACGTAGAAGATGTGGGCGTATGCTTGCTATGCTGTACTTTGTCTCTCAACTTTACTTGAAACGTTGCTTAATTGCTTAATTCTGTATTGTCTGAAAATGAAAAATTTAAACAAATAAAGAGTTTAAAAAAATTAAGCCCAAGAATTTCACTATTGCTGAATTGCCATCTCGGCAAACAATGAAAGTCAATGGCACTGTTTTTCTCCTAAGAAAAGTATTGAATCTTTTACTCCTTTTTACACTGTAGTAAAAAGTCCATTGACTCTCACTTTTTTATGTGGTGATTCAGTAACAGGCTTTTTTCTCATAAAGTGATTTTTTTTGTACCATAAGAATTTTTTTCAATGCTTATTAAATGAAGACCATAGACATTAATATGAAGCTATCCTACTCTTTCTTGGAGGGGTTCATATAGTTAAGCTGAGGCAGGTATAATATTTTCTAGCCTCTAGAAACCCTACTTCTATTCTGCAGCATTAGTGATGAGCCAGAGTTGGAGAATCGGGCTGGATAGTCCTCAGTACTCCAGAATGGCAATAGCCATATGATACAATAGCTCTGGCCACCACAACGTGTGAACTAGTATAGGGGTCCCTTCGATCCCTTACCAATTTACAAACAGCTGTAAAAGTTTTTTAAAAAGGCTCACCATCACCACTTCTTGGTGCGCCAGTCTCCCGCTGGGAGGTGTCCTCTCTGCAGGTCCGTAGGGTCAGGGGCTCCCACCTGGTCCAACTAGTGCTGGTCTGCTGCTAGTGAGGAATGGCTATTGAAGCCACCCCGTCGGTATCCTCCTTCCTTGGCATCCCGCTAAACTCATGCAGAACCACCAGGGCAGGGAGGCTTTTATACGACAGAGGAGTCTCTGTAGAATCCCCCACATGTGGCTAATTTTGTCACTGGAGGGGAGGGACATGAAGGGGGATTCTCCCTCCATATCCCTCCCCTTCAGTGAAATGATTAGTCACATGGGGGTATTCCACAGAAGATTTTCCTTTGGGGAACAATAGCCTCCCTTCACCGGCGGCCCAGCTTTAGCCTGGTGGTACACCAAGGAAGCAGGAGAGGGGATCTGTGCCCTTCCTTACTACAGATGTCGGCTTAATTACCCCATAACAGGCAGTGTGCAGTTCCCCCCCCCCCAAAAAGTAATTAATTTCAATCTGCTTTAAGTACTCCACTCCACATACAGAGTTTCATCTGATAGTGAGTGAGGTTCCACCAGCCAGGTTTAACTTATTAGCACCAGTGAGCAGAGCACTTTAAAGTGGACCTTACACTGGAATGCTTTGCTAACAAGTTGACCCATAACCTCCCTGCAACAAATATGATGCCCTCACAGATCATTACGGTACTCCTTCCCATCTGGATCTTCATCTAATGCACACACTACACAGCCAGAAATTTTTTCTGTAGGAGGCGCTGCCTGTTACAGGTTGGGCTGCAGCTTCTGGTTCTCCATACAGTGATGCTGGTGTGGACCAGGGGAGTACTGCTCACTGCAGAATTTAATTAATAATCCTCTATCCCATCCCCTTTTAGCATGAACTTATAAAACCTCCCCCCAATAATAAACCCAGGAACCTACCACCAGAGGACAGCAGCGGTTGGGAACCCCTGGTCTGGATGAAAATCTTCAGAAAGCAGGCAGATAGCATTCTCCCTGCATCCGTCAAACCCGGATTCCTTCATCACACTACACTGCTGTATGGTAAACAGACGTGTCATGTCATACGGAGCAGTCATGTCAGATAATTACTCTTGTACAAGGGAGGCATAGGATATTTTCACAAATTTTAATTACATTTCAATTACAATTGCATAGTAGATTGTGCATTTCAGTACTTGAATGTCACCTACTGATGTTAGTGGTGACTAGAGATGAGCGAATCGATCCGGACGAACCCGGATTTGTTCCGAATTTCATGAAAAATTCGATTCTGAACAAATCCGAATTTCCCCACGATTCGATCGAAGTTTTCCTTTAAACTCCATTTACTTCAATTACAGGCATTGTAAAATGGTGGATGGACATGTCTGGACATATCCCCTGGGGCAAGTTATCATGGGAAGGTCACATGCAGCCTATCAGCAGCCAGGAGCCCCGGTGACGTCATAGCGCTATATAAAGCGGCGGCCATCTTGCTTGTGCGCATTTGAGACTTGCATTCGTGAGAGAAAGGTGGCTGCTACAGCTAGGGAGAGAGAGTGAGACAGGCAGGAGACAGGCAGAAAGACTCAGCAAGTCAGGGAGAGGCAGGGAGAGCCAGGGAAAGGTAGGAAAAAATTGGAGGCAGTGACAGGGAAAGTTTTTTTTTTCTTTTCATCCAGCCTGAGTTTCACTAATTGCTTTGGGTGTGCATTGAATTCTGTCTGCTGAAATTACACCCACCGCTGCCTGGGGTATCCCAAAATCTCAGCTACCCACCCCGCCAGTTATACTAAGCAGGCCTGTGTCAGCCTGAGTTTTACTAATTGCTTTAGGTACGAATTGAATTCTGTCTGCTGAAATTACACCCACCGCTGCCTGGGGTATCCCAAAATCTCAGCTACCCACCCCGCCAGTTATACTAAGCAGGCCTGTGTCAGGCTGAGTTTTACTATTTGCTTTAGGTGTGCATTGAATTCTGTCTGTTCAAATTACACTGGGGACTGGGGTATCCCAAAATCTCAACTACCCACCCCGCCAGTTAAACTAAGCAGGCCTGTTTGAGCCTGAGTTTTACTACTTGCTTTAGGTGTGCATTGAATTCTGTCTGCTCAAATTACACTGGGGTATCCCAAAATCTCAACTACCCACCCTGCAAGTTATACTAGGCAGGCCTGTTTCAGCCTGTTTTTTGCTAATTGCTTTAGGTGTGCATTGAATTCTGTCTGCTGAAATTAAACCCACCGCTGCCTGGGGTATCCCAAAATCTCAGCTACCCACCCCGCCAGATATACTAAACAGGCCTGTGTCAGCCTGAGTTTTACTAATTGCTTTAGGTGTGAATTGAATTCTGTCTGTTCAAATTACACTGGGGACTGGGGTATCCCAAAATCTCAACTACCCACCCCGCAAGTTAGACTAAGCAGGCCTGTTTCAGCCTGTTTTTTGCTAATTGCTTTAGGTGGGCATTGCATTCTGTCTGTTCAAATTACACTGGGGACTGGGGTATCCCAAAATCTCAGCTACCCACCCCGCCAGTTATACTAAACAGGCCTGTGTCAGCCTGAGTTTTACTAATTGCTTTAGGTGTGCATTGAATTCTGTCTGTTCAAATTACACTGGGGACTGGAGTATCCCAAAATCTCAACTACCCACCCCGCAAGTTATACTAGGCAGGCCTGTTTCAGCCTGTTTTTTGCTAATTGCTTTAGGTGTGCATTGCATTGTGTCTGTTCAAATTACACTGGGGACTGGGGTATCCCAAAATCTCAACTACCCACCCCGCAAGTTATACTAGGCAGGCCTGTTTCAGCCTGTTTTTTGCTAATTGCTTTAGGTGTACATTGCATTGTGTCTGTTCAAATTACACTGGGGACTGGGGTATCCCAAAATCTCAACTACCCACCCCGCCAGTTAAACTAAGCAGGCCTCTTTGAGCCTGAGTTTTACTACTTGCTTTAGGTGTGCATTGAATTCTGTCTGTTCAAATTACACTGGGGACTGGGGTATCCCAATATCTCAACTACCCACCCCGCAAGTTATACTAAGCAGGCCTGTTTCAGCCTGTTTTTTGCTAATTGCTTTAGGTGGGCATTGCATTCTATCTGTTCAAATTACACTGGGGACTGGGGTATCCCAAAATCTCAGCTACCCACCCCGCCAGTTATACTAAACAGGCCTGTGTCAGCCTGAGTTTTACTAATTGCTTTAGGTGTGCATTGAATTCTGTCTGTTCAAATTACACTGGGGACTGGAGTATCCCAAAATCTCAACTACCCACCCCGCCAGTTAAACTAAGCAGGCCTGTTTCAGCTTGTTTTTTGCTAATTGCTTTAGGTGTGCATTGCATTCTGTCTGTTCAAATTACACTGGGGACTGGGGTATCCCAAAATCTCAACTACCCACCCCGCAAGTTATACTAGGCAGGCCTGTTTCAGCCTGTTTTTTGCTAATTGCTTTAGGTGTGCATTGCATTGTGTCTGTTCAAATTACACTGGGGACTGGGGTATCCCAAAATCTCAACTACCCACCCCGCAAGTTATACTAGGCAGGCCTGTTTCAGCCTGTTTTTTGCTAATTGCTTTAGGTGTACATTGCATTGTGTCTGTTCAAATTACACTGGGGACTGAGGTATCCCAAAATCTCAACTACCCACCCCGCCAGTTAAACTAAGCAGGCCTCTTTGAGCCTGAGTTTTACTACTTGCTTTAGGTGTGCATTGAATTCTGTCTGTTCAAATTACACTGGGGACTGGAGTATCCCAAAATCTCAACTACCCACCCCGCAAGTTATACTAGGCAGGCCTGTTTCAGCCTTTTTTTTGCTAATTGCTTTAGGTGTGCATTGAATTCTGTCTGCTGAAATTAAACCCACCACTGCCTGGGGTATCCCAAAATCTCAGCTACCCACCCCGCCAGATATACTAAACAGGCCTGTGTCAGCCTGAGTTTTACTAATTGCTTTAGGTGTGCATTGTATTCTGTCTGTTCAAATTACACTGGGGACTGGGGTATCCCAAAATCTCAACTACCCACCCCGCAAGTTATACTAGGCAGGCCTGTTTCAGCCTGTTTTTTGCTAATTGCTTTAGGTGTGCATTGCATTGTGTCTGTTCAAATTACACTGGGGACTGGGGTATCCCAAAATCTCAACTACCCACCCCGCCAGTTAAATTAAGCAGGCCTGTTTGAGCCTGAGTTTTACTACTTGCTTTAGGTGTGCATTGAATTCTGTCTGTTCAAATTACACTGGGGACTGGGGTATCCCAAAATCTCAACTACCCACCCCGCAAGTTATACTAGGCAGGCCTGTTTCAGCCTGTTTTTTGCTAATTGCCTTAGGTGTGCATTGCATTCTGTCTGCTGAAATTACACCCACCGCGGCCTGGGGTATCCCAAAATCTCACCTACCACCCCGCCAGTTAGACTAAATAAGCAAATACATAAAAATGTAAGGCAGACAAGTGCCTGGAAGTTCAAAGAGGAGTGGCAGAGGCCAAGATTCTGCAGGCAGAGGTCGCAGCAGACTAGGGGCGAGTAGCAGCAGGAGTCACGTTGAGAGACCTGATCTGCCAGTATCTGCTAGCGGTCGTGTCTCCACCAGTAACGCATCTGCCGTGGTAGATTGGTTAACACGCTCATCAACATCATCACAAGTTACGTCTGAGACCCCCAGTCTAGGGTCGGTAGGTTCCTCTGACACAACCCTGAGTTGGCATGCCCCGAGAGCAGTCCCTGTCCTCCCATTGCCTCTGTCCTACACCGTTCCCTCCCCCAGCGACGTATCCTATGCTTTGGGTTCAGCTCCACTGTTTAGTGAGGAGGACGATCAGATAGAGGACAGTCAGCAGCTACTGCCCAGCCATGAAATGGAGGTGGCTTCTTTAGCTCGGCAGACAAATAGTGATGTGGACAGTGTAGTGGGTGTTGCGAGCTTTCCTGCGCCAGACACTGTTGATGAAACCGAGAAGATCAGTGAGGTACAGCCACAACACAGTGATGATGATGATAATGATGAAGCCGATCGCACTTGGAAGCCGGGTGATGAAGGGGCTTCATTGTCATCATCAGGAGAAGAGGGGCGCAGGTGAGACAGCAAGGTGTTAGCAGCGTGGTTGGCAGTCAGCATGGGGGCACAATTGTAAAGGCTGGAGCCAAACGGGGCCGGGGCCGGGGTAGAGCACCTGATGTGCGGCAGCCTACCTTATCGGGAGGTAGTGGAGCAGGGGTTCCTGGAGTTGGCGACAGTAGCAGTGAATCAGTGAGGCCTGTTGGTGGGAAAAGTAGCTACTCGGCAGTGTGGCAGTTTTTCCTGAAGCATCCGCAGGAGGGTAACATGGCCACATGCAAGATATGTAGGCAGAAGGTGAAGCGTGGCCAGGGTCCAAATGTTGGCACCACGGCCCTGCGTCAACATATGATGCGTCACCATAAAGCGGCCTGGGAGAACCGAGGCTCCCAAGGGGTGTTCCAGCCTGCTTTCCCACCAAGTGGCACGCCGCTCGCAATTTCTGCCAGCCAAGGCTCCAGCACCTCAGCCGAAGGCAGCTGTGCATCATACCCATCCTCTGTCGCTCCTGCTCCTCCTCCTCCTCCAAGCCATGCATCCCACCAGCAATCCCTCAGCGAAGCCATGTCCAAGAGACAGCAGTATGCGCCCACTCATCCCACGGCACAGAAGCTGAATGTGCTGCTGTCCAAGTTGCTGGTGCTGCAGTCGCTCCCTTTTCAGGTGGTGGACTCTGCACCTTTCAGAGAACTGATGGCTTGTGCCGAGCCGAAGTGGAGAGTCCCAAGCCGCCATTTCTTTGCCAAGAAGGCAGTACTAGCACTGCACACTTTTGTTGAACAGAAGGTGGGCCAGTCCTTGAGCCTGTCGGTGTGTAGCAAAGTGCATGGCAGCGCCTACGTCTGGAGCTGTAACTACGGTCAGGGACAGTACATGTCGTTTACGGCCCACTGGGTGACTGTGGTCCCTTTGCAGCAGCAGCATCAACTTGGACAGGTCACGCCGCTTCGGCCTCCGGGCTCCCTGCCCGTTGGGCCCGTGACAACATGCGACTCGGCCTCCTCATCCTCCGCCATCTTCTCACCCTCCACTGTAGTTTCTAGTCTCGGTTCCCCTCCAGTCTACCATGTGTGCAGGGCACGGAGGTGTCACGCAGTGCTTCACATGGTTTGTCTTGGCGAACGGAGTCACACAGGGGAGGAACTGCTTAAATTTATTCATCAGGAAACCCAAATATGGCTTACTCCGAGAAAACTTAAAATGGGAATCATGGTTACCGACAATGGCAAGAACATTTTGTCTGCGCTGCGCCAAGGAAGGCTGACCCATGCCCCCTGCATGGCTCACGTCTTCAATCTGGTTGTCAAGTGGTTTCTGAAGTGTTCCCCCCATGTGCAAGACATCCTAACAACTTCAAGGAAACTTTGCATGCACTTCAGCCACTCATACACCGCCAAACACACCCTTCTTGAGCTACAGCGTCAGAACGGTATCCCCCCAACATAGTCTGATTTGCGATGTTTCCACCCGTTGGAATTCCACCCTTCACATGTTGGACTGATTATATGAACAGAGAAAAGCCATCACGGATTTCCTGATGTTCCAAGCGGATAGGGGGACTCCCCTGTGCAACTTCAATGTCAACCAGTGGCAGCTCATACGTGACACCTGCCGTTTGCTCAGGCCCTTTGAGGAAGCCACTTTATTTGTCAGTCGGCTGAATTACGGGATGAACGACGTGATTCCACTGCTTCATGTACTACAGCACATGTTGGAAACCATGGCTGGTCAGGGCACTGGAGACATGGCGTCTACATCTTACGGCCACATGAACCCCGTTGGAGCGGAACTGGAGGAGGAAGAGGAGGAGGAGGGGCCCAGTGAAGCACAGTTTAGGCTTGGCGAAATGGCTGGTTTATCTAGTCAGCGGACAGGAGAGGAGGAGCAGGAGCAGCCAGAGGAGCTAGAGGGTTTTGAGGAAGACGAGACAGAGGACCCGGACACACCGTGGCAGTATGCAGTGGAGATGGAGACAGGTAGTCCCTCCGAGTCACTTGCGCAAATGGCAGGAAGCATGCTCACGTGCTTGCGTAGTGACGCCAGAATTGTTTCCATTTGTCAGCGGGATGACTTCTGGCTGGCCACCTTATTGGATCCTCGCTTCCGGCACAAAATGGGGGCATTTTTTTAAACCCTCCGAGAGGGAGGAGAAACTGAACTACTACAAAGACATTCTGCGTAGTCAGTTGGCCGATGCCTATCTGCACCATGGTCCATACTCTCGCAGGCCTGACTCGGGGGGACCTCTGCGCTCACCTTCCACTGCCATGCCTGCTGGGGGGGTTGGCAGGAGCAGCAGCAGCTCCATCAGCAGCAGCCTCAGTCTTCAGTCGCTAATGAGTAGCTTTCTACACCCGCATAGTGAGGCTACTCATGAGCAGCAGGAAGACCTGGAGCAGGAACTCAACCAGCAGGTCATGTCATACCTTGACATGACCATGCCAACACACCTTGAGGATCCGCTGGACTTCTGGGCAGCCAAACTTGGCTTGTGGCCGCAACTAGCAGAGTTTGCCCTGGAAAAGCTGTCCTGCCCGGCAAGTAGCGTGCCATCTGAGCGGGTGTTTAGTGCAGCGGGGGCCATAGTTACGGCGAGGAGAACTCGTCTGTCAACTAAAAATGTGGAGAGACTCACCTTTGTCAAAATGAATCAGGGATGGATCAGCCAGATTTCCACCCACCAATGGCTGATGCATGCGACTAGATTCAGCATGGTGCCATGTTTTACACTTTCTAAATGGTGCAAAACATATTTATGTCTTTAGACCAATTTCTGGGTTCCTGCTGCTGCTAACTCCAGGGTGTCCCTTCCGGTCAATTTTTGGCCTACTGCTGATGCCAACTTCAGGGTGTGCCTTCCAGCCAATTTTTGGACTATTGCTGAAGCCAACTTCTGGGTGTGCCTTCCAGCTAATGTTTGTGCTCCTGCTGCTGCCAACTTCAGGGTGTCCCTTCCAGACAATTTTTGGCCTACTGCTGCTGCCAACTCCCGGGTGTCCCTTCCAGTCAATTTTTGGCCTCCTGCTGATGCCAACTTCAGGGTGTGCCTTCCAGCCAATTTTTGGGCTCCTGCTGCTGCCAACTTCAGGGTGTGCCTTCCAGCCAATTTCTAGGTTCCTCCTGCTGCTGCTGCCAACTCCGGGGTGTGCCTTCCAGCCAATTTTTGGCCTACTGCTGATGCCAACTTCAGGGTCTGCCTTCCAGCTAATGTTTGTGCTCCTGCTGCTGCCAACTTCAGGATGTGCCTTCCAGCCAATTTTTGGGTTCCTGCTGCTGCCCATGCCAACTTCAGGGTGTGCCTTCCAGACAATTTTTGGCCTACTGCTGCTGCCAACTCCAGGGTGTCCCTTCCAGTCAATTTTTGGCCTCCTGCTGATGCCAACTTCAGGGTGTGCCTTCCAGACAATTTTTGGGCTCCTGCTGATGCCAACTTCTTGGTGTGCCTTCCAGCTAATGTTTGTGCTCCTGCTGCTGCCAACTTCAGGGTGTGCCTTCCAGACAATTTCTGGGTTCCTCCTGCTGCCAACTCCGGGGTGTGCCTTCCAGTAAATTTTTGGGCTCCTGCTGATGCCAACTTCAGGGTGTGCCTTCCATCTAATGTTTGTGCTCCTGCTGCTGCCAACTTCAGGGTGTGCCTTCCAGCTAATGTTTGTGCTCCTGCTGCTGCCAACTTCAGGGTGTGCCTTCCAGTCAATTTTTGGCCTACTGCTGCTGCCAACTCCAGGGTGTCCCTTCCAGCCAATTTTTGGGCTCCTGCTGATGCCAACTTCAGGGTGTGCCTTCCAGCCAATTTTTGGGCTACTGCAGCCAACTCCAGTGTCTCTTTCACGCAATGTTTGGGCTCCTGCAGCTGCTGCTTGCATTTCCAGGGTTTGATTCATCCAATTTTTGGGCTCCTGCAGCCAACTCCAGTGTCTCTTTAAAGCAATGTTTGGGCTCCTGCTGCTGCTTGCAACTCCAGGGTGTGATTCATCCAATTTTTGGGCTCCTGCAGCCAACTCCAGTGTCTCTTTCAAGCAATGTTTGGGCTCCTGATGCTGCTGCTTGCATCTCCAGGGTGTGATTCATCCAATTTTTGGGCTCCTGTAGCCAACTCCAGTGTCTCTTTAAAGCAATGTTTGGGCTCCTGCTGCTGCTTGCAACCCCAGGGTGTGATTCATAAAATTTTTGGGCTCCTGCAGCCAACTCCAGTGTCTCTTTAAAGCAATGTTTGGGCTCCTGCTGCTGCTTGCAACTCCAGGGTGTGATTCATCCAATTTTTGGGCTCCTGCAGCCAACTCCAGTGTCTCTTTCAAGTAATGTTCGGGCTCCTGCAGCTGCTGCTTGCAACTCCAGGGTGTGATTCATCCAATTTTTGGGCTCCTGCAGCCAACTCCAGTGTCTCTTTAAAGCAATGTTTGGGCTCCTGCTGCTGCTTGCAACTCCAGGGTGTGATTCATCCAATGTTTGGGCTCCTGCAGCCAACTCCAGTGTCTCTTTCAAGCAATGTTTGGGCTCTTGATGCTGCTGCTTGCATCTCCAGGGTGTGATTCATCCAATTTTTGGGCTCCTGTAGCCAACTCCAGTGTCTCTTTAAAGCAATGTTTGGGCTCCTGCTGCTGCTTGCAACTCCAGGGTGTGATTCATCCAATTTTTGGGCTCCTGCAGCCAACTCCAGTGTCTCTTTAAAGCAATGTTTGGGCTCCTGCTGCTGCTTGCAACTCCAGGGTGTGATTCATCCAATTTTTGGGCTCCTGCAGCCAACTCCAGTGTCTCTTTCAAGCAATGTTTGGGCTCCTGCTGCTGCTTGCAACTCCAGGGTGTGATTCATCCAATTTTTGGGCTCCTGCAGCCAACTCCAGTGTCTCTTTAAAGCAATGTTTGGGCTCCTGCTGCTGCTTGCAACTCCAGGGTGTGATTCATCCAATTTTTGGGCTATTGCAACTAACTCCGGTGTCTCTTTCAAGCAATGTTTGGGCTCCTGCTGCTGCTTGCTACTCCAGTGTGTCTTTAGGTCAATTGTTGGGCACCTGCTGCTAACTGCAGTGTCTCTTTCAAGCAATGGGCTCCTGCTGCCGCTTGCAACTCCAGAGTGTGATTCATCCACTTTTTGGGCTCCTGCCGCCAACTCCAGTGTCTCTTTCAAGCAATGTTTGGGCTGCTGCTGCTTGCAACTCCAGGGTGTGATTCAGCTAATTTTTGGGCTCCTGCTGCTGCCAGCTCCAGGGTGTGTTTTTCAGGCACTATAGGGGCCCCTCATAGTGATGCCACTTCAACTATCTGCAATTGTGCCGCTCTGCGATTCTATTAGCGATGCCTCTGATCTGCATGTCCTAATTATTTATTTATTGTTACAGCAAGGCAGAATGGTTTACAACTCTATTGAGGCTCTAGGAGGCTCAGAAATAGCCATTTTTAATAGCGATTCATCGCGAATAAATTTGGGTCGAAACAAATTTTGTTGGAAAATTCGTCGAATCGGTCGAATCGAACGTTTCAAAATCAACATCTCTAGTGGTGACACCAGTTTAATTTATTGCAACTACTGCAAGCTAGAAGTGATTGATGAAAGCCAGGAGAGATCAGTGGAAGCTGGGTGTGGGGCAGAGGTCCTCTGCCCTGCTCCAAGCTTCCGCCAATCAGGGCCAGTCTTTAGGGTGTGTAATGTGTAAGGTACCATGGTCAGGGGGCATTGAGTAACTTCACCCGCCCGTTCCTTGCCCTAACCTGCCCATTCGATGGCCCACAACTGCTCAGTTTTCTGGTTCGCTGTTTGCTCATCTGCCCACTCAGTTCATTTTGGGGTAGTGTCAACTGGAGCTGTTGGGGGGTGCACAGGTTGTTAGGTCAGAAGGAAGGGGTGCAATGCTCATCTCTGTTCTGCCCTTCAAAGTGTACCAAACTGGCTGACTCCCAATGTGGGATGCCCCAAGGTGTGAAACTCCCTGGGATTGCCATCATACCCATTTTTCAAGCAATGGCACATACACATACTTTCATCCAATCAGCACTTGATGCCGTCTATATTAATGCAGAACGTAGGACTGTTTTGTTCCCGGGGCCGACAGAGCAGGGAGAAGCTGGCATCCCCAGTTTGAGCAGTGCATGAGCCAGGAGAGCTAGGAATGTGGCCCATGCATTCACCATGGAATCGCTTGTGAGGTAAGTATACCAGTAATCCTGGGTAGTTTTACACAGTGGGGTATCCCACAAAGGAATAAGGAATCAGTTGGCTCTGGAGTTTTTTTAGACTTCAGGGCCAAAAAAATACAAGCTTTAGTCCACTTTAAAGCGGGTCGGCAGTCAAAAAAATCACCAATAGTCCACTGGCTCCAGCGTCATGACTGATACTGGAGGAACTCTTCTGAATTGCCTCCCCAACATCTGCCAGTTCTCCACCTGACATGGGTGGTCAAATGGAGTAGTAAACTGGCAGCCAGTGGCTAGAGAGTGGGTCCCACTGCCTGAGTTTTGCTCAGGGCGATGGCTATACAACAGACATCCAGCTTAGTCTATTGCTGGAGTAAGATTTGCTAGATTTACTGCAGTTTACAATTATGACAAGTTATGACACTAGATGGCACTGTGACCAATGCTTAACTGTAGTTTCTCTATGCATCTTACTGATGTGTTATATTTTCTGTGCACTCAGTTGCTCTATGATACTTTCTTTTCCTGTCTTTGTTATGCACCATGTAAGGTGACATTCTCTTACTGCATTCATATTCCAGTAAAGCCAGTTCCTGTTATACCACTAATGTCTATCTGGATTATGACCCTGCACTCACACTCTGCAACAGGTTATGGGACCAGTGACCATATGAAGTCTCAGTGACTGAACAAAGCCACAGCAAATGGATAAAGCCCAGTGACCGAGTGCGGTCCAGGCAGAGCAAAGCCCGAAACGGAAACAGCGCAGCCGATGCGGAGATTCCAGAGACATCTCCTGTGTCCAAATACTGTTCTTATACATAAAGGAGGGAGAATGGCCAGCAGCTCAGAGTTTAAACTTTCATTGGCCAAGCTGAACCACAACAATTATTAGTTGTGGAAGTATAAAGTGGAAATGCTATTATCCAGAGAGAACTTGTGGGAGGTTATGACTACGGAGAGGCCGCAGGATAATAATCAGGACTGGGACAGGAAAAAAAGCACTGTCCACAATAAGCTTACTAGTAGAAGACTGTCAGCTGTGGTAAGGTGCAAGGGGCCGTTATTGACGGCAGGTATGTAGCACCAATGTACCTGGCATTGGTGCAGTAAAGCCGTGTAGTCTGATTTCCAGCATCAGCTGCTGGTGGCAGTTTTCTGCTGTTGCTTTAGAATAGCCGAAAGGCTAACCTGGGACGGCTTTACTGGGATGGAGTAGAGCAGGGTGGGACTCCATCCCACTACCCAGGTCCGGGTTTTGCGGGCTGTTTAAATAGCCTGGGGAATCAGCTGTGGCCTGTCCTTTGTCTAGAGCTCACATGGGAGTGAGACTCTGTGAGCCTGGCTGAAATCTCCTGTGGAGGCTGTTCATGCGGACCTGAGGCCTATTTTGACTGTAAACAGGACCTTTGATCAAGGACTAAAAGCTGTTTGCCTGACTGTATCATTTATGCTGCGGTTTCCTGAAAAGGTGATGTAACCTGTATGGACATATGCTTTTGTGGATTTTTGTGTGAAATAAACACAGACTTTACTTTGAACTGTTTGCCTCCGCCTCTATACTGCTGACACCCGGTCGCCTACCAGAGCTAATCTCCACATTTGGTGTCGGATGCGGGCACAGCAGTGAGGCCATTGCTAGGAGCAACCGACGAAAAAGTTTTTGTTGTGCATGTCCTATATTAAACCTGCCAGGCTGCTACCTGGGACTGCAGACAAAATGGAGGCAGTCGTGAAAGCGCTCGTGGAGGCCAACAGGCAGCAGCATGAGACCAACAGGCAGCAGCAGGAGACCAACCAGCTGTTTTTGCAACATGTGATGGCGCTGCAAGCTGCAGGTGCGCCCAAAAGTATTCCTGATGCCCGGAAAGCTGTCCGCTCGGCGCTCACAAAAATTACCCCTTCAGATGACGTTGAGACTTACCTGGCGGTGTTTGAAAAGGTGGCTGCAAGGGAGAAGTTGCCTCATGACCAGTGGGCTGATGTCATCGCTCCATTTCTGGCATCTGGACCCCAGCAGGTGTTGTTTGATCTCCAGAGGACCAAGCCGCTGACTACCCGACTCTGAAGGGTGAGATACTGGCGAGACTGGGGGTGAATGTGTGGGTTCGGGCTCAGCGGGTGCATCAGTGGAGCTACCAGTCGGCAGAGCCCGCCCAACCCCAGTATTATAAACTGCTGCACCTGCTGCAAAAATGGCTGCAGCCGGAGTTGTTAAGCCCCACTGCCATGTTGGACCGCTTGCTGGCGGACATTTTTTGGAGGGCTTTACCGCACCCTCTTCAGCACTGGGTTGGCCAGGTATCCCCTGACAAAGCACTAGGGATGGTGGACCTAGTGGAGCGATATGAGGCCACCAGGAACTTGCAAGGCGGCTCCATGAGGAGGGATTCGGGGAAACCCCGGAGGTCCCCGCCCCAGCTCAGGCGAGTGGCGTCCCCTAAACCCTCTCAGGACCTACCCCCCAAAGTCCCTGCCCAAGTGTTGTGTTGGGGATGTAAGGAGCCGGGACATATCAGAGCCAATTGTCCCCACCAGGGGGAGCCCATGGACGTGAACTTTGGTTACCGCCCTTCCATGTATGCCAGGAGGCTGTGTGCTGCCGGTGTCCCTGAGCTTGTGGGGCAAAGTCACCTCTGTCAGGTGAAAGTGGGAGACACCCTGGCTGTGGCCCTTTTGGACTCGGGGAGTATGGTTACCCTGGCAAGACCCGCCTTAGTACTGCCCGATGAGTACACTGGGCGGAAAAGCAGGGTTTTGTGCATTCATGGGGACTTGAGAGACTATGCCACAGCACAAGTGTCTCTCACCACCGTCTCCGGCAGCTGGAAACATGAAGTCGCTGTCGTCGCTAAACTCCCGTATGAACTGATTATTGGGAGAGACTTTCCAGGGTTCAGGTCACTGTGGGCCAAGTTGGCAGTTCCGGAAACCCGCGAGGCGGGTGTGTCCCCAATAGACTGGCCCTACTCAGGGGAGACCCCGGTGCCCTGGGAACCGGAATCAGGAGGCACCGTGGAAGAGGAGCCCGTCCCTAAAATGGAAGAGGGGGAGTCAACCCCACTAAATGTTATGGTTGGAGATGTGGAAGAGTTGGCAACAGGTCCAGAGTTGGCAGATCTCCATGTCTCCACAATTAACTTTGGTACCGCTCAACACCAGGACCCGACCCTGTCTCGGGCCTGGGAGAATGTTCTTGAGGTGGAAGGTGAACCACAACAGCCAGGGGCGGAGTTACAGTTTCCTCGCTTTGTGGTTCACCAGGAAATGTTGTACCGAGTAAACAAGGTACGTGAAGAGGTGGTGGAACAATTGGTGGTACCCAATCCATATCGCAAATTGGTGTTGGATTTGGCCCACCAACATGTTCTGGGTGGACACCTAGGCCAGCAGAAAACTCTGGACCGCGTTTTACAACGATTCTACTGGCCCAGTGTGTACAAGGAGGTGGAGAGATATTGTGAGTCCTGCCCAACATGTCAGATGACCAGCCCTCAGCCTCATTACCGTGGTCCCTTAGTTCCTCTCCCAGTTATTGAGGTACCCTTTGAGCGGATTGCCATGGATCTAGTGGGTCCAGTGCCAAAGTCCGCTAGAGGGCACCAACATATTCTGGTGATCTTGGATTATGCCACGCGGTACCCTGAGGCAGTGCCCCTGCGTCACACCTCTGCCAAGCTCATTGCTAAGGAGCTTATGGAAATGTTTTCCAGAGTAGGTCTGCCTAAAGAGGTCCTGACCGATCAAGGTACCCCGTTTATGTCGAAAGTAATGAAAGAGCTCTGTAAACTGCTGCAGGTGAAACAGTTGCGGACATCCGTTTACCACCCGCAAACAGACGGCCTAGTAGAACGGTTTAATCAAACTTTAAAGACCATGTTAAAAAGGGTGGTCGCCAAGGATGGGAAGAATTGGGACTTGCTGCTGCCCTATCTGATGTTCGCAGTGCGAGAGGTGCCCCAGGCCTCTACGGGGTTCTCGCCCTTCGAACTCTTATACGGTCGACATCCACGGGGCCTGTTGGATATAGCCAAGGAGGCCTGGGAACAGCAACCCACACCCCACAAAAGTGTGGTAGAGTACGTGACTCACCTACTTGAAAGGATAGAGACCGTCTTGCCGCTTGTCAGAGAACACATGGAGGCAGCGCAGCGGGCCCAAAGCAGGATTTATAATCGGCAAGCCAGGGTACGGAACTTTAACCCCGGAGACAGAGTTGTGGTTCTGGTACCCACGGTGGACAGTAAATTTCTAGCTAGGTGGCAGGGTCCCTATGAGGTCATTGAAAAAGTTGGGGAAGTGACTTACAAGGTACATCAGCCCGGGTGGAGAATGCCAGAGCAGGTGTACCATGTAAACCTGCTGAAACTATGGAAAGACAGGGAGACCCCTGGGGGTGACAGTCCCCGACCAGGTATGGTGGGGGTGGAGCTTCCCATCCCTCGGTCTGTTATTAGAGAAGCAGTAGTCGAGGTGAAAACTGGTGACAACCTCTCCTCTAAACAGACTCAGGAAGCCAGGGAGTTTATTAGCAGAAACACAGACGTGTTTTCAGAACTCCCTGGGCGCACTTCGGTCATCCAACATGATGTTGTCACGGAACCTCAGGTCAAGGTCCGGTTGAGGCCTTACCGGGTACCTGAGTCCCGGCGACAAGCTATCGCGGAGGAAGTGCAGCAAATGCTCCGGTTAGATGTGATTGAAGAATCAAAGAGTGAGTGGGCCAGCCCCATAGTCTTGATTCCCAAGCCCGATGGTACGTTGCGGTTCTGTAACGATTTCCGCAAACTTAATGAAGTTTCCAAGTTTGATGCCTACCCTATGCCCCGGGTAGATGAACTCATTGAGAAACTAGGCCAAGCCAGGTACTTTTCGGTTTTGGACCTCACAAAAGGGTACTGGCAGGTGCCCTTGACTGAGGCTGCCAAGGAGTAAACAGCCTTTATCACACCAGAGGGACTGTTCCAATACAAGGTATTACCTTTTGGGTTACACGGCGCTCCCGCTACGTTCCAAAGGTTAATGGATATTGTCCTCAGGCCACATCGTCGGTATGCTTCGGCATATCTGGACGATATAATTATCCATAGCACGGATTGGGAAAGTCACCTACCCAAAGTCCAGGCCGTAGTGGATTGCCTCAGGAAGGCTGGGTTGACGGCAAACCCGAAAAAATGTGCTTTAGGCCTAGAAGAGACAAAATACCTGGGCTATGGGATTGGGCGAGGAGTGGTCAAGCCCCAGGTCAACAAACTAGAAGCCATCCGTAACTGGCCACGTCCTAACACCACCCGCCAAGTAAAGTCATTTCTGGGGTTGGTGGGATATTATATGCGGTTCATTCCCAATTTTGCCACCCTAGCGGCACCATTGACAGACCTGTTAAAGGGACGCAAGTCTGTCATGGTGAAGTGGAATGAACAGGCCGAAAAAGCGTTCTCCGCTTTGAAGTCTGCCCTGTGTGGGTCTCCGGTGTTGGTGACACCCGACTTTAAGAGGGAGTTCATAGTGCAGATCGATGCCTCCGAGGTAGGTCTCGGTGCTGTACTGTCTCAGGAAGTCAACGGGGAGGAGCACCCCGTTGTCTACATGAGTCGCAAATTAACACCCGCGGAGACCCGGTATAGTATAGTGGAGAGGGAGTGTTTGGCCATTAAATGGGCCCTGGAGTCTCTTCGCTACTACTTGCTGGGGAGAAGGTTCCGGCTGATTACGGACCACTCTCCCCTCAAGTGGATGTGCCAGGCTAAGGACAGGAATGCCAGGGTCACCCGATGGTTCTTGTCATTACAAAACTTCAAGTTTACAGTAGAGCACAGAGCGGGACGATTATTGGGTAACGCGGATGCCCTGTCCAGAGCACATTGTTTGGCATGTGTCCACCCCCTCAGGGTTGAACAAAGGGGGGGGGGGTATGTGGTAAGGTGCAAGGGGCCGTTATTGACGGCAGGTATGTAGCACCCATGTACCTGGCATTGGTGCAGTAAAGCCGTGTAGTCTGATTTTCAGCATCAGCTGCTGGTGGCAGTTTGCTGCTGTTGCTTTAGAATAGCCGAAAGGCTAACCTGGGACGGCTTTACTGGGATGGAGTAGAGCAGGGTGGGACTCCATCCCACTACCCAGGTCCGGGTTTTGCAGGCTGTTTAAATAGCCTGGGGAATCAGCTGTGGCCTGTCCTTTGTCTAGAGCTCACATGGGAGTGAGACTCTGTGAGCCTGGCTGAAATCTCCTGTGGAGGCTGTTCATGCGGACCTGAGGCCTATTTTGACTGTAAACAGGACCTTTGATCAAGGACTAAAAGCTGTTTGCCTGACTGTATCATTTATGCTGCGGTTTCCTGAAAAGGTGATGTAACCTGTATGGACATATGCTTTTGTGGATTTTTGTGTGAAATAAACACAGACTTTACTTTGAACTGTTTGCCTCCGCCTCTATACTGCTGACACCCGGTCACCTACCAGAGCTAATCTCCACACAGCTTATTCACATACACAGTGAGAATTCAGCAAAAGGCATATGTGGGATGTACTGAAAAGATTGCATGAGAGATCCAGTTTAAACAGCAAGTTGTTTCTGCTGAGGAAACTTTACAAAATGAGGGAGGGAATGGGCAGATCCAGCTGGGTTTTGGTCCCCTTTAAAGTGACAGGCAATCATACATTTCAAGGATGGTGCATTGACTCGGTAGCAGCCAGTCACATGACTAGTGATAGAGGCTTTTTTTCACAGAAATTGATCTGAATAACAAAGAGACTATTTTTCTTGCAGATGGAAGTAAAGTACATGCAGAGGGATATGGGCATGGAACCCTTTTATGCCCCAATGATGCGGAACACAATTTAGTCATACCAGTGAAGGATGTGCTTTATGTTCCTGATCTTGAAGGAGGACTCTTATATGTGGAGCACCTGACAGCCAAAGGAATCACTGTAAAATTCTAACTTGACAAGTGTTCTATCCTGGACAGCAAGCAGACCATAGCAAGTGCCCTGCTGGATCGCAATCTATATCACCTCAACACAGAGAAGGAAAAGGTGAGGCTATGAACTCATAAACACAATAACTGCTTACACATATGGCACAGGCGTTTAGATCACAGACATCCAGAGTGCATACAGGAATTACAAAAGAGGAAAAGGGCAAAGGACCTAACAGTATTCCCCTGTCCAATTACTGTTAAGTGTGAATGTTGCATCAAATCCAAAGCCACAAGAGCAACACTTACAAAAGTCAGTCAAAATAGAGCTTCAAGACCGCTTGACCTAGTTCACAGTGATGTATGTGGTCCCCTAAACCTACCTATACCTGGAGGCAACAGGTACATAGTGAGTTTCATAGATGAATATTCAAGATACACAGTCACCTATCTAATGCAACACAAGAGTGACTTTGACAAATTACAGAACTATATTGTAATGGCAAGTAACAAGTTTCAGAGGAAAACTCTCATACTTCGGAGTGATAATAGAGGCGAATCTTCAGGACACAAAGTACAAGAGTACTTAAAGCTTAATAGAATAAAGCATGAAAAGACCATACCCATACCCACCAGAGCAAAATGGGGTAGCTGAAAGAAAGAACAGAACGCTGACTGAAATGAAGAGATGTATGCTCTGGTCTACCACAAAAATGCTGGGATGGGGCAGCAATGACAGCCATATATTTGCAGAACAGACTCTTTTCTAGAACAGTGGAGAAAACTACATATGAACCATGGCACAATGAGAAACCAAGTGTAAAACACTTTTTTGGATGCAAAGCATTCATCTACATTCCAGAGAAAACTCTAAACCCCGGTGACTAAGCCCTCCTTTGCAATTTCATCTAAGCCCTTCGATCTTGGTACTCCCCTGCGTCTGACTTCCAAAAGAAGCTCCTCAGGTTTAGAATCATTAGTATCTGTCAACGGCTCTGCATTCTTTCTGCCACCTCTCCTTGCAGGTTTACCTGCAGGCGAGTTGCTGACGCTTGGTGCTGTTGTGCCATGGCCTGCTGCTGCTGTTCCAGCACATGCTGCAGGTTAGCCTGCATTAGCTGCTTTATTACCTCCTCCATTGTACTGGATGAGCTTTTAACTGTCCACAATATTCCAATGCAGCGTTTTTGTCACTCAGTTGCCCCTAGCAATAGACTATACCTGCATCCTTCACCAATTTGTCAGGATCTGGGGCGAATGGCAGTGACTCGGACAACAGTTTTTCAAATCAAAAGCAAGTTTATTAAAAATAAAATATTCAACAGCCAAAATTCTCTTACTTCAGAGAAGGTTGCAGCCTACAATGCAGTATATCAAGCAGTTACTTCGCCAGCTCTAATAAAGTCCAGGGTAGGATAATCCGGCAAACTGCAAGTCCTTATTGTAACAGGTCCGCTTACAGGGCATACAAGTCCACGCTGTTAATCCACAAGTCCAAGTTCGGGGGACACAAACAAAGTCCTTTGGCTGCATTCAGTTCTGTCAGTCTCTGTGAGCAGTACATCCTGGGCTCCTCATCCCAGGCTGTTCACCAGCAAAAACTGAAAGCCTAATTGGCTCCTTTTATTTAGGCTTCCCCGCAATTAGCCTCATCACCTGTGTGAGACCTGGGATTAGAGAAAAAAATCTGTAGAGGACTGGGGAATGTGGACTGGGATCCTGTAAACCCTGCATGGATCCTGCCTGATTCAGCAAAGCAGGGGAAAAATATACACCATTCAGCACTTTCTCATACACTTTACCACAATATGTAGAAGCTAAATTAATGGATTGTATCTGTTTACATACGTTTATCAGTTAAAAATAGTTTATACATATCTAACACCGAGGCATCTACACTTTATATTAGCTGTAGGTAAAGAGCCAGTTCTGGGGCTACAATTTCAACAACCAGTTCTACAGCACTGTGGAGCAGGCGTGGACAGGCCATGGGGAGACCCTAGCTGAGCGGCTGCTGCCAGATAATAACATTTCAGTTCTATCACTTTAAACTGAACCTTCAACACAAATATGTCTTATATGTTTCCCCCGCCCTGTGCATACAGATTTCCCACATTAAAAAACATCCTACCTGCACCTACTGGGTTTTCTGAGCTATTACACATCCAAGATGGCAGCCCATGGAGTCTCAGGCTGCCTGCAGACAGGAAGTGTCTTCTGACTGTGCCACTCTGCATTCTGTGATTGCTGTCCTTTTCCTGACCCAGCTCTGTGCAGAGTACATCTATAACCCTGCACTTACCCTCCTCAATATGTGATGCTTCTGAGGCAAAATGGTGGTGCCCCTATTCTACATTCCTGGACAGAGTTGCGGCCCAGTGGAGGAAAGTAGGTGACTGTAAAATATATTCATTTTAGATGCTGGGAAATCATTTTAAGGGTTTGGGCTTTTTATTCAATCTCCCTGTGTCATGGCTAGGGCAGCCCATCACTCTGGGCATGTGTACATTCATTGTTCCTGCTTGTCTTAGATGTCTTGCACAGATGGGTTAAATGCCGAGGAAAATTTTCTATGTGTGCACAAGCATACAATGGCCATATATGCCCAACCCCTTAAAAAACAAATTTTGTGCCAAAGCTGATTAGCCATTCTGCTTCTGTGGGTTAAAATCCCAGGATTTAAGGCTGCAAAAAAGTCACGGTGGCCGTCCCTTGTGTCTACTGGACTTCCAGACACTCTTCAGACATAGGGACAGCCTGCAGTGTGAAACCCCCTTTACCAACAGCTTACACGACACTGTACCCTTGGTCGCATCCCCAGTTTCCTTGTAGCAGTGGCGTGCTCCTGCACCCAGCCATTGAGATAGGTGTGGGGCAAGAGCATTCCCCGCTCTAACAGCAGGCATTCTTGAGATCAGCCTATCGGTCCTTTGGACGTTGGTGGGAAAAAACTGGGCCATTTCCTAGCCGGCTGTATCACGTTAGGTACTCAGTTGGGGAGGGCAAGTGGGGGCCGTAAGGTCTGGGGGAATGGGTTTTGTGCCTAGTACACCTAGATGGCATTCCCACGTGTACATGGATGAGTCGTCATCTGCTGCTGAGGAGGCCATGCAGAGAGTTCACTGGGAGTTACTGAGAAATATAAAGCAGACTGAATGAAAGTTGGATGAAAGTTGCAGCTCCTGACAGCCAGCATAAGGAAAGCAGAAAGCAGGACCATTTAACCTTTTGTTTTCCTCTTCTAGAATGTAAAAATACAATGTGTGTTAGGACACATATCCATTTCCCCTGTGCTCCCAACATGCTGTTTTCAAATTTCTTATATTCCTGTGGCTCGGATGGCAAATGGGATGTCGCTTTCCTGTGAGTAAAAACTACTGAATACATGTCCCAGAATACTTTCACTGTAACAGCTCATCAGCAGGTTTGGCCAACTCAAGTAGCAGTAATGACCTCCCCAGGTCACTGCCAGTAACCCCTTTAGCTACTGGAACACAAGATTGTGTTCCTATCATCTGAAGAGGTTGAATTAAAGTAGGAAGGGTTAAACCTGTGAGCAGTGGAACTGGGGCCAAAAATAAGCCCTGGATTTTACCAGCCCCTGGCCGACCCAAGACTTTTTTTCCAAGGCCCCCCTTCAACCATGATGCCAGGGTTACAGCATTGGGGGCTGGGGTTCCCTGGCTTGTGGGTACAGGGGGCTTAGAGGGAGACTAATGGGGCAGGTATTGAATGAGGGCTTTAGAAGCAGCAACCCACCTGGGCCCAAAGCAGTGCAGCCCACCGGGAGTTGTCCTGGGTCTCCCTATGGCCTGTGAGCTCAGGAGGATGGAGCATCATTTCTGCCTCAGCCAGTCATGTGATTAACAAGCCAAAGTCAGGAAGTCTCTGCCAGGTACACCAAACACACCAGTTGGTGTATGTTGCTAAGGTAAACACATTGTTGCTAGAGAAATTTGTTTGCAGAGTTGCAAACAAATAGAAAAGAAAAATCACAGATGAGCTCAGCACCTTGAAGACATCATTTTGCCACACTTTTAAAACTTTTAAAATTACCATTGTAAGTGGAATTACCCTTTAAGGGTGGAATGCGTGTTACTGTTGTGTACTTCATGACATCATTTATCAGCTCCATAGTTAATATGGTTGAAAAAAGACAAATGGGCATCAAGTTCAACCAAGGACCATATAAACACTTTGTGCCATATCTCTACTCTGGCAACAGAGACAGGGAAGGCAGCTGCTACCAGGCCCGCGGCAGAGGGGTCCCAGTGCAAGCTGCCTCCCACACCTCTAAAGTATGTATGTCATTGGCCAGTGATTAGCTGCTGACAGAGACACTGCTGGGTGCAGAGTCTGGCCTGATCCCAGTGCTCTCTGGCAAGGTGTGGGGGGTCTGCAACTCCTCTTTATACCAAGCCTTTGGACATTTAGGTCTTAGATAAAACTTTAGGTCTGCTTTAAGGATAGATCAACCTAATGAGGTTATATTGTAACATTTTCCTATGAAAATCAGAAAGTGGTGGTCTCAGAATTTAACCCCTCCCCTCCCAGTTCTACATTAAGCTCCCTTAGGACTTACCTTTCTGCTGACTGCTGTAGCTAAAAATGTCATTAAAACTCACCCAGTTGTTTGCTACAGGTTGCTAGAATACACTCTTCAGACACAGAGACTGCTTGGCGGCAGTCAGTGTGTTACAGGACAGTACACCCCCCCCCCCCCTCCCAGGATTAGCAAGATGAGGCACTTGTTGCACCCTAAGGATCAGCGCTGTGTCTTCGGTAGCGGAGAATGAGGGTAACTCAAGTTGGCGGTGGCTGTGTTTAATAATTGGATTTGTGGAGAGGAAGATGGATTGCTGTTTGCGATTGATGCTGTGCCTGCTGGTCCATTTACAAACCAAAAGCTCAGATCCTGCCAAAAACATGTTTACAAATCCTGGTTCGCACTGTGTGTGTCTCCTTATTCCCCCAACCTCTGATTTTAACCCCTGTGGGTGAAGCACAGAGACCTGAACATCCCAGTCGCAGATCATAGTGCAATAAATGTCTCATTACATAGAAGATGTTTCTGTTTAGATGCTTACGTGTGGATCATATAACTTATATAAGCACAGGCTACATGGGGCAAAATGTAAAAGTTTGAACATTCAAAGCTCATCATGGTCATATCTGGTTCTGGCATGTGGAGCAACATGTCAGAAGCCTATTCCCAGTGGGGTGCCAAGAAGAATCAGGACATCCTTCCTCCCAGCTACCCCCAGGTGTTGAGTTGGACTTAAAATCAGCACAGGATTTTACTGCTCATAGTGAGCCTATAACCACCCCATGAGCTACTGAGCCCCACCCCAAGTTGCTTCCCAGCCATTCAATGAATGCAATTGTCAGCTGAGGTTATAGCATTGCAGAGACAGAGAGGGGTTGGGGGGAAGCTTGGGAGGCAAGCAGTGGAGGAGTTATGGATGCTGGTTGAGCAACATGCCAGAAGCCTATTCCCAAGGCTTTCAGCTTATCCTTCAACTTCTACCTGATCTGAAAGCGTATTGAGATGCAGGTCCATAAGGGCACACCAAAGGAGCAGTAGAAATGGCAGAATTTTTGGTGCAGAAATACTTAGGGCCCCTGGGGTGACAGGAGGAGAATCAGGACATCCTTCCTCCCAGCCAGGGTCAGGCTGGCCATAGGGAGATCTGGGACAATGCCCGGTCGGCCGCATTGCTTCAGGGCCAGTTGGGCTGCTGCTTTCAACACCCACATTTAATCCATACCCCCTTAGTCTCCCTCTCAGCCCCTGTACCCAGCCTCACTGTATCCACAAGCCAAGAAACCCCAGCCCCCAATGCTATAGCCCAGGCATCATGAATGGGGGACCTCAGCATGGGCTGGTAAAATCCAAGGCTGATTTTTGGCCCCAGACCACCACTGCCTCCAACTACATGCAGGTGTTGACTTGGACTAAAAATCAACACAGGATTTTACTGCCCATATCCAGCCCATGACCACCCCATGAGCTACTGAGCCCCACCCCCATGTTGCTTCCCAGCTAGTCAATTAGTTTTTTTGTCTGCTGAGGGTATAGCATTGCAGAGGCAGATCATAGACAGGGGTGGAAAAAGATGGTACTGAAGCTTTAGTGTTGCAGGGGCAGAACATGGATTGGGGTGTCTTAGCTGGAGAGGCAGGAGCATAGCTAGGGGGGCAGGGGGGTATGTGCCCCAGGTGCAGCAGGGCGCCATTTCGAAACTTTGGACCAGATGCTTGAAAGCCTAACTTCTTTTCTGAGAGGTTGGGGGGGGGGGGGGGGTTGGGGGCGCAAGCAGTGGAGGAGTGTTAGATAAGGAATGAGGGAATTCCAGCATGAGGGCTATGTTCTGGAGGCTACACCCACCCTAGTGTGACCCATTGGTAATTTTCCATGTGCGCCCTATGGCCAGTCTGTCCCTAGCTACCCCTACTAAAATGCTGCCCAGCTCTTTCTCAAGCATCCCTGTTGATTTAGGCACTAGTTGGTGTTACCTGTATTTGTCCTCTCTGCTAATCTTCTAGATGAGGATGAGCCACCAGCCTATCATGCCTCCTTACAGTATCCGATGATTGGTCGAGCTTCTGTGGTAGGTGGAGTTCCAGCCCCTGCCAATCATTTTTGGCCATTCCCTAAAGACAAGGTAGCAGTCATTATTGATACCAATCTATGGCCCCTTGAAAGGAGAAAACTTGCTAGCACTTAGTAAGGGTATATATACACTCTTTGATCAAAAGATCGCAGAACAATCGCGCTAAAGGAACTTATTAATATTAATATCTCAACTCTAAGATCCTGCACTGGAGTGATCACAACCCGTGTCATAGAGGGGTTAGCAAAACATCCATATAAACTATAAGCTCTGCTGCGCTGTCGTCTGGCGTCATACATTCATAGAGGCAGTGATGGTAGCTTGCGTCAGCCCCCCTTCTGTCATGGACCTGTGGGCACCTGCCTTCTCTGCCTCTTTGGTATGAACGCCCCTGCACACACGAGGATAAATCAGCTGCATGGCAGGCGAGGAAATGTTGCTTATAATTTTACACTTAGCCCGACATTCCCTTAAATGTCAACTCTTGAGGGACTATCTTACTGGGTGAAGAATCCACCCAAGAACCCCTTCCTCTCTTAATGATAGAATTGCCAGGCTCCCCACCCCGTTCTAATGGAATAAAAAGTTCCTTTGACAGTTCATTGCATTGCCTTGTCCACCATATATTTATACATAGTGATTACAGAGGACCAAAATGCTTCCTCGTCCTTGGGGCATACCATTTCAAAATGCCCGACTGTGTGAAACCCCCATGTTGCCCTGTATGCTCACCAGTTATAAACCCACGATGCATATGAAGGAACTCATCGGGTCATAACTGGAGGAGGGCATCCAGGGGGTTCCTCACATGGCCTGAGGGCTTATTGGTCCTCTTTAATGTGTCACTTTGTATTGTCCTAGTGTAAATGTATAGGCATTGATTATCGAGTCCTGTTGCGGGGACGCAACATGACTCGAAACATGATCTGTCGCTGATTGGGCCATAGCAATTGACCGCTGACAGTCACATGGGTTCAGGAATAGCTAGCAATAGGAGAGGTACATTTTTTAGGGTATGGGTTCCCAGATTTGCACTGGGGGGGGGGTGCATCACCAATTGGGATGCCCCCCAGGCATGAGCAGTAGTTCCACACCTTCAGGGTGTGGAATCACTTTAAAGTGGACCAACACCCTGGATTTTCACTATCCTGGGTTTTGGTCCACTTCGGTGGGGCACCCCGATCGGGGCTGCCCCGCTGTGTGAAACCCCCCAGAGCGCCCGGAAACACTCACCTCACAACGCTCCTACGCGGACGCTCGTCCAATCAGAGCGCTCAGAGCCGCTGTGGTATGCACGTACAAGCGGCGTCCAACCACAGCGGCTGGAGGCCGTGTCTCGCGCTTCCCTCTAACAGTTTGTGAATGGCCGGCGCGGGTACGCGCCCTGCTAGAGGGAAGCGCGAGACGCAGCCCGCGCATGCGCCGTTGGAACGGGGTTAAGGTTTCTGGGCTTCCTGAGGGGTTTCACATCCCGATTTCGGATGCCCCGCGGGGAGGGATCTGATCTTATAGATTCCCGGGCCGATCCCCCCTGGGTGTTGGTCCACTTTAAAGAGGAAGCAACACCCAAGAATTGTAGTTTTTTGCCTAATGTGTGTATTCCCCGGGATCACCTGTAAACTCACCTTTTCCTTGTTCCCATGACACATGCACTGGGCTGCTCAACTAATCAGCTCTGAGCTAAGTGCAGCAAGGTATACTGGGAATGCAGCCGCGGCACCAAGATGCGGTAAGGGGTCTGGGAAGAGGTGATTCAGGATGCCCCATAACGAGGTAGATTACTGCCCCAAGAGCCTTATAGAGTCTTGGACCAAAACCCAGGTCTGTCCCCCCGGGATGCCTCGCTTTGTGAAACCCAGAACAACCGCTATACATACCTTGCTCACGTTCCCATGGTGCAGATGGGGCATTCCCCCAATCAGCTGCGGCTGGAGAAACTGAAATGAAGTTGAGTCGCGCTTGCGATTAGCACACGGCACCCCCTGCATTGCTCAGCTGTGTTTGGCCACTCCAACCACTCAGTTACAGCAGGCGGATGAGGCCGCCCATAGCCGGAAAATATGCAAGAGATGCCGTTGCCGCCGTGCATGCACTGTGGGCTTGTTGGAAAGATAAGAAAAGCTAGTGGGGTTTTACATTGTGGGACATCCCAAACTGAGGTGCCCCAGGGGCTCTTGTCAGACCGGACCTAAGGGGGGTTACCCACTATTTTAAAGTGCAGAAATTGTCTAGGTGAGATGCAGAGGTTTCACCTTAGGGTTATGCAACTCACTGTCCGCACCCCCATTGCTGAAGAGCCAGTATGAAGCTCTGGGCCAAATCTCCTGAATGTATGTGCTGTGGGGGAGGTAAGGCGAGTATCCTGTTTTTATTTTATTCTACAAACATCACTCACTCTTACCAGACTTCATTTTGCAATGCATGCCCTGTCTCTGGAGATGCCCCCCCCCCCCCCCGCCTTTTCTTTCCAGTACTTCCAGTTCTCCCGCCAACCAATGGAAACTTTCACGAGTGCCAAAAATGTTGTCATCATTAGACTAAATAACCAGTGAAATCATTTTGATTGATGTTCCTATGAATCCTAAAAAACAAGCAACCCAATGGAGCCTTTATCCTTTTAGTGATGAAGGTGAAGGGAGGTTCAGGGGTCTGACTTACTGCCAACAAGCCTATCGCCACGTCTATTCTTGTCAATGAGCCCCAAATGGGCCCCATCATAGCTCATACAAAACTTCCCCGTATGACAGCTGCTTTTTATATGATTCTCCTACCCCATATTATCCTGTTTGCAGGTCATGCCAGGCCTCTATAATGTATTCCTATCATACAGATCCCCAGGGCTGGATTATAGGCAGGGCCTGAGGGGCTCATGCCCAGAGGCCACCACCACATAAAGTGGAATCTTTTAGATTCCAGGCTGGCCGCTGGTGGGTTTTAGTCCCAGAAATTTAGGACGTTCTTGCAGTAGCAGTGTTTACACAGTTGGTCAGGTGAAACTGATGATATCCATGTTCTACGGCAACTCGACAAGATGTCTGCTGACGTGTCCTGAGCAGTGTGCCTTTAATTCCCTTTGTCCCTTCCTGGCTCCCTTAGTCTTGCAATGATGCTCCCTTCTTCTCCTCTCCCTCAGCCATTTCTAGTTTGGCATTCAAGCAGTGAACAGCTGCTGCTCCCTTCTGCAGTTACAGTCTTTTTACCTTCTGCTGCTGTATGGGTTACATCACAAGTTTCCTGCTGTATTGAACATACATGTCAAGATTCCTGGTGTAAGATGTTTTATTGCAAGATTCTGTACTAAATTAAAGCCTTTGAAACGTATTCTACGTGATCCACAAACAGCAGAGTAAGCTATCTGACAAGCCTTATGGAGAAAAGAAACATCTATCGCAGACACACCCAGGGAACGTGGAGCTGTCTACAGGATTCACGTTACTGCCATCTGGTGAGTCAGAATATCTGCCTTAAATGTTAACTTGAATGGGCAGACAGGAGCGCGTACACGGGGGGGGGGGGGTTGTAGTTTTGTGCACCCTCTTACCTTGCCTCATTGTAACACCCCAAGCCAAGACACTTCAGATCATGTTCTGCCCCTACAAAGCTTTCTCCTCAGCATCATGACTGTGGGGCACATGTGTCAAACTCAGCCCCCCAAGCCTCTTTATGTGGCCCTCTGACAGGTACTGGATGGGGATGGCACACCTTGTTGGTCCGGTCACTCCAAGGCTTCTAACAATGGCAGCACATTGTCATGCCTGTGTGATGCGCTGGTACATTGTGCACCAATGTGGTGTGCTGTACCATTTCATCTGAACTCTGGAATCTGTGATAGCTGAATCCAGGGACAGCACCAGCACTGGCCATACCTGGGAAAGTGGCAGGGCCCCTGGAACTTTCAGCAGCCCACTTAGATTCAGGCCCTACCCACTGGACTGGTGAGATGGGTGTCCTCTGCGTATGGTTGACATTAGGACCAGCGGATGACTAGCCATAATCAAAAAGGTGGTGAGGACCAGATAATAATTATTAGCAGTGATAGAGGGGCTATTGATAGGTGGGGTGGGGCCAACCTGGGCAAAATAATTCAGCATCTGCATCTGTCCTGGACGAAAAAATTAGGTGACTGTCCTAGGCAAAATAATTCAGCATCTGCATCTGTCCTGGGCAAAACAAAAACTGGTTGCATCAGGGCTGGATTTTAGGCAGGGCCTAGGGGGCTTGTGCTCAGGGGCCTCCATTGTTTGATATACCCAGAGGACCTCCAACACTAGTACCAGTAATGTGGAAGTATTTACACAAAGCACCAGGTAAAACTGTCGATATCCAAGGGCAACGGCAAGATGTTGGCCTTGAATGTTCGCTTGAATAGATGGACATGGGGGGGTGGAGGAGCAGGTGATGCAGCTCTGTGCATCCTCTCTGCGTCTGCCAACCTCAAGTTTAGGAGAGGAAGGCAGAGCAGAGGGGTTGTGTTATGACTGGACATCCACTTTATAGTGGGCCAAAACTCAGGATTTTGACTATTCTGGGTTTTGTTCCTTGCCCCTGGGGCACCCTATTGAGAATGCCCCGCTGCGGGAAACCCCCCAGATCGCCCGATCTGATTTACCTTTCCCCAGCCCAATGACACATGCGCTGCCTCTCGTCCAATCAGCGTGCCTAGATCCTCTTCCGCCCCTTGATCTGAGAGGTCGTCTAAGGTGAGTGGATTGGAGCGCACTTGGTGGTCGCATCCCCCGCTACCCTCTAACAGGGAGCGTGCCCACGCCGGCAATTCACAAGTGCCTGGCGCGGCCACGCACCCACGCATGCGCTGTTGAACTGGGAAAGAAGGTGAGTTTCCGTGTGACCTGGGGGGTTTTACACAGCGGGAGGGAATTTAGCGACCCTAAAATCTTATAGATTCCAGGGCCATCTGGCGTGGGTTCACTTTAAGAGAAATATTATAGTATAGAGGCCCACCAGACCTTCTGCCCAGGGGGCCTCCGCCACATTTGGCCCTGATTTCCTTCCCTTGAAGAGTCGTGCTTTTGTTATTAACCAGCCCTTTGCTGGCAACAAAAATATGTATGTGGCCGTCAATGAAAATGAGTTTGACACCCCTGCTGTGGGGGAATACCCACAGTATCTGACCCTACAATATAAAAGTATCAGTACCATCCATTATCACATATTCACCCCTGCCCCAAATCGGGTCCTGCAATGCTATAGCATCAGATCATAAACGCATCCACTGCTCCACTAAGAAGTTCCTCAAGGGCGGGGCCAAGTAGCTCATGGACTGGCGGTGGGCAGATCAGGGCATGTAAATTCACCAGCCTTATTTTTGGCCCCAGTCCGCCCCATGTTTATAATTTTATTTTTTTGAATTGTTCTCTCTGTTCCTTTATTCACAATCCTTCTGTCTCCCCCTCTGTCTCCATATTTTCTCCCTCTTTATCTTTTCACATTTATTCTTAATTTTTTTACATCTCCTCCATTTTTGCGGTCTATTTTTTTACATTCCCTTCATTTTCTTTATTTCATCCCCCTCTACTCCTCCATTTTAGTCATTCCCTCCATCTCTTTGCATTCCCTCCATCCAGTGGCAGACTGGGGCCAAAAATCAGCCCTGGATTTTACCAGCTCCTGGCGGGTCCAAGTCATCACTGCTGAGGCCCCCCAACCATGATGCCGGGGATATACCATTGGGGGCAAGGGATCCCTGGCCTGTGGGTACAGTGGGGCTGGGTACAGGGGGCTGAGAGGCAGACTAAGAGGGCAGAGATTGAGGAACATGTGGGTGTTAAAAGCAGCAACTCAACTGGCCCCAAAGCGGTGAGGCCCACCGGGCATTGTCCCTATGGTCAGTCCGCCCCTGCCTCCATCTCTCATTTTTTACATTTCCTCCATCTCTCCACATTCCCTCCATCTATTTCTCATCATTTCTCTTTATCTATCTGTCTGTCTGTGCGTAAATGTATGTTGGGGGGCACCAACCATGCTGACACTTTGCCTAGGGCGCCTTCGAACACAAGGCGGGTCCGTAACATTGCTGCAGCTGTCAGGTTGTAATTTTGGGCCCAGGACGGTCATTTTCCAGTCCTCCTATTTATTTATTCGTTGTCTGAACCTTCCTGTGCAGATCTGGAGCTGCTCTCAGCAATCGCCCAGCCAGGAAAATAAACGTTCACAACACAAACCGATAAAACGTGCATTGCCATGGCAACACCTCAGAGTTCAGCCAGAGGAAAACACAACTTATGTTTCCCAGTAATCCCCGCTGGGTTCCCAGAATCCGATTAGAAGTCCTAAGGAGACGGACTGTGTGATGATGCGCTTGAGATGATCGCCGCCCTGTCCAGCCAATAGCAGGACGATCAGGAAATAATCACCCCCTCACCCTGGGATGACCGATTTAAAGGCAAATGGTTGGGGTGATTCTGAAATACTCACCTCTCCCCCAATCAACTTGTGTCACATGGGGAACAGGATACTGTATGTCAGCGCAATGTACACTGCAGTATGGTGAACACTTTACCTCACAACACAAGTGCATATGATTGGAGGAAATGTTTTTTAGAGGGTTGATTCAGTACTGTATTTACTTCTCACTTTTTTTGAGAGAAAATGCTTTTTTAATGGCTTTTTTCATTGGTGCAATGCAGCGCCATATTCAGCTGTGCAAATGTTTTAAAGAGGAACTTTTAGACTCAGAGTTCCACTCCTTGGGGCATCCTGAATTGGGATGCCTCACTATGTAAAACCCCATTTCACTCGCCTTGTCCTGGAGCCCTCACTGTGTCTCTGTGCAACAGGCGCATCCCGACTCCCCTCTAGCCGCGCGCACACCCGGCCCTTTGGAATGGGCGGCGCAGGCACGTGATGGCTAAGAGGGGATTGGGGGATGTGGTTGGCGTCAGCGTTCGGCTGCTTAGCCATCAAAGTGGCTTAGCCATCACCAAAGCCGAAGGGGAGCCGAATGAAAGCGAGTGCGCTGATTGTTGAACGGGCCGCTCATCCAATCAGCATGCTCACCTGAGTCTGCATTGTGGGAGCGTCAGGAAGTTGAGTGACCTAGGGGCATACTCCTAACCATAACCCTTTTAACACAATTGACACGTCCCATGTAGGAAACCCCTTGGGGTGTACCGGTCTCTTACGCATAACAGATTTGAAAAAATGATTAAAAAGCTCATTCTGTCTCTGTTTTAGCTAAAAAAAAGAAAAACTGAAAACTGATAAGACGGAGACCTGAGTTTTCAGGGTACTTACAGCCAGTGCCTTGTCAAAACCTTCCTGCAAAAACTCTAGAACTGTAGGTATTTCTTTCCTCTTCGAATTGTTAACTTCACAAAAGGAAGAAAATCGTTTCCATACCTTTCCGTAGATCAATCTCGTAGTTAACTTACGACTTACTATTAACCTTTCTTTTTGTTACTTTAGAGGAAAAACCTTTTTTTCTTAACAAAGCCCTCTCAGAATCCAAGCTGTCAGCTGTAGTCTTGTCTGGGATGTTCGGAAGGCTCCATGGTTCCTTTATTTGAGCTCCGCAAACCATACTTTTTTTGGCCAGAAGGGAGCAATGAGGATCACGGTCACTTCTTCCGGAGCACTTGAGGCAGGATTCTGAAAGGAGGAAAAGCATAAGCAAGGTGAAAGTCCCATTTTTGGGCCAGAGCATTTATTGCTACCGCATCTTCCTTCCTGACCAGAGAGAGGAATTCCCTGCACTTTGCATTCTTCCTGCTGACAAACAGATCTATCTGAGGTTGACCCCAAGTCCCTGTGATCAGCTGAAAAACTTTCTGATTTAAGCACCACTCCATCTACTGAACTCCTGTGACTTAGAGCGTCTGCCAGCATGTTCAGGGTACCTCTCAGATGAACTGCAGTCAATGACTCTATTTGATTCTGCAGTGGTAGTAACATTTCTTGTGCTAACCTTATTACATTTTGGGACCTGGTTCACCCTTGATGATTTCGATAGGCTAGTGCTGTTGTGTTGTCTGATCACACCTGCACCTCCTTTCCCAGAATTCTTGAATGAAAGTGATGCAGTGGGAGCTTCACTGCCAGAAGCTCCCTGAAGTTTGCAGATCTTGTTGCTATTCTTTTGGGCCACCTCCCCTGCACCTGCAGTGTTCCCAAGTAAGCCCCCCCAGCCCCAGCTGCTCGCATCTGTAGTTACTATTACTGGGCTGACCTGTCTCCGCGCTCTCACTTTTTCCAGATTTACTGGATCTGGATCACCAAAGCAATTCTCTTACGATTTCTGGATTTAACTCAACCATCAGATCTAGAGACTCCTTTATCATTCTCTAGTAGGAAGCTTTGAATGGGGCCTTGAATGCATTTGTGCCCACAGAACTGCCAGCATGACTGAAGTCATTAACCCTAGAACCTTCATGAATAGCCTTAAGGAGACTCTGGGATTTTCTGCCAGGGAGAGGATTTCTGACCTTAGTCTCTCCCTTTGTTCTTCTGGGAGAGACATCTTTTTCTGAGGACTGTCTACTAAGAACCCTAGGAATCTGCACTGTTGAGAGGGTGTCAGGCTCTACTTTTCTAGGTTTATTACCCACCAGGGCCGGTGCCAGCACAAGACCAAACTGGGCAATTGCCAGGGCCCCTGGCATCTTCACACTTGGCCATGGTATTATTTTACAGTGGACCCGAACTATCAAATGCCGGTTGCTGTGTGCAGACCTGCTCATGGCTGGGCTCAGCAACAGGGGATTATCACCAACAATGGAAAAGGTGGCATGGAATGGAGGGCAATTGATGGTGCTCAGAGGGTGGCGAGAACCAGGTGACAACTGACAAGGACTGGAGGGTGATCAGCAGCAGGAGATTATCTATTTGTGGCAGCGGAGCTGAAGGTGACATCATGTGACTCACTACTTTGGGGCCCACTAAGACTGTCTTGCCCAAGGGCCCCCACAAACCTGGAGCCGGCTCTGTTACCCACCCCAGCCTTTTCAGCACTACCAGGGTTTTTTCTAGGTCTGCTCTAAGGTTTCCCAGAGAGGAAACACAAAGAAGAGGGGTGGGGATTTTGTTTTCTGTTCCTGTTTTGTGTTTCCTCATAGGGAGTGGAACATAATCTCTCATCGTGGTCAAGCTGAAGTATGACTTGGAAAAAGTTTATTCTGTGAGCAGTGACAGGGCCCCATTTAATGTTCTCACCAGGGAACCATCCCATTTAGTAACATTAGTTACTTCACTAGTAGTAGCATTAGTTGTAGTAGCAGTAGTAGTACTAGAAGCAGCAGTAATAGTATTATTAGCAGTAGTAGTGTAAACAAATATATCTAATATCTCCTAGATTCAATATGGCCAACTTTGTAAACAATTATTATAAAAAACATAAATAAATATATCAATGATTAGTACAATAATAACTTGGCTAAGCCAGAAATGTAATTTGATAACTAAAATAATAACATAATAATAATATATATATCCTGTCTGGCTTGGCTAAATTAGGCAAACAAATATATATATTATTAATATTATTATTATTATTATTAAGATAGTAGTTCTTTAGATATCAGTTATTTCAAAGAAATCACTGAGACCAATAGTAAACAAAAACGTATATGTTGACTCCCACCCATGGAGTCTTCTGAATGACCAGCGCGGGCACACTCCCTGTTAGAGGTTAACAGGGGATGTGGCCACCAGCACACTCAGATCGACTTGCATTAGACAAGCTCCTGGGTGAAGGAGTCCCAGCGGATCCAAGCAACCTGATTGGCTGAGCGGCCGCACATGTGTCATAGAACCGGGAAGAGGTGAGTTTGTTTGGGCAACCTGGGGGGTTTCACACAGCAGCGCACCTCCAATCGGGGTGCCCCGGGGGCAAGGACAAAAACCCAGGATAGTCAAAGTCCTGTGTTTGTTTGGTCCACTTTATGAGCATTACCTGACCAGCCACCGATATATTTACCCTCCTGACAGGGGAACCCACAAGCAGACCTCCAAGCTGGCAGCCTCAGCATCCTCCCCTCCTCCTCGGGCACTCTTCCTCAGGCTTCCCTCTTCTAAGGCCCTCTGTCAGTTACACCCCGATATTACTTTGCTGTCCAGACTTGTCCTTCCAGTTTCGCTAGCCTGAAACTTGTCCAAACTTGTTTTGATGGACTCTAGGTGAGTAAGTATCGGAATTTCCCAGCCACTGAAATTTGTCTTGCCCAAAACTGTGCAGACTCCAATCAGCATTACAAGAATATTCCCAGGATCTGCCCCCCCAAACTTGATTTGAAAAGCGTTTTTTTTAGGGTGGGGGAAAGGAATGTGGACAGCCTCTGGGCTGATGAGAGACATCTCAGCCTGCCTGAATGACTCAACCTATGTATGGCTGGTCAAAAGCAACTAATTATACATAGCAAGAGAGATCAAAAAACATGAAAACATTACATAATATTTTATCAATATTAATTTTCCATAAAGGCCCATTGTCTACAGTAGTATTATTATAAGCAGTAGTAATCATAGTATTGTTAGCAGTAGTAGCATTAGAAGCAGTAGAATGAGTGCTAGTAGCAGTAGTAGAAGCAGTAGCTAGTAGTAGTAGCAGTAG
Source organism: Gastrophryne carolinensis (assembly GCA_027917425.1). Taxonomy (NCBI): domain Eukaryota; kingdom Metazoa; phylum Chordata; class Amphibia; order Anura; family Microhylidae; genus Gastrophryne; species Gastrophryne carolinensis. The sequence goes on from CM051241.1 coordinate 89,539,875, forward strand.
TTAGTAGCAGTATCAGTAGTAGTTGAATATGCTCCCCCCCCCATAGGATCAGGGGCTGGGAATGTTATTAAATCTTCCATTGAGAGGCGCTTGAGGATGGAAAATGTCTCTGGTTGCCAGAGACGAGTGTTCAGCAGCTGGGGGACGAGGGGGAACTCTTCCTGCTGTGCTCCGGGAAGTGATGCCAGCAGCTCCGATTTATCCCGTAACGCTTGGCTTAATAAAGGAGATCATTTACACTATTGCAGCACGTTGTTGTCGCTGGTCGCTGCCAATTCCCGAGATTGTGCACACAGCTGTCCCAGGCTTTTATCTTACTGTTGCGCAGGTACAACGTATTCCGAGCACTCAGCTTTTACCATCAAAATAAAAAGACCTTTCAGGTTCAGCTATTGCAGGATGTGCCTGCAGGGCATCGGGACAATTAGTTCCCCAGGGAGAACAGGTGAAAAGGTCACAAGCACTAAGTGGGGCATGACCGGGAATACACCGGCTGACAATGCCGAACACCAGTTTCACCACTCGGACTCGGTTTAGATTTAAAGTGGCACTATGCCGAAAAATTGATCCAATAAAAAAAAAAGTTAGCTTGACTGGATAAGTGCTCAATATACCTTCCACTGTTAATAACCCCCACCCTTACCCAAATAACCATCCAGACAACCTTGGAATGATAGCATTTAATCAACCTCAGCCTCAATATAAATAATAATAAATAACATGCAAAGTTAGACCCCCCCCTCCTGATCCGGGTCTGAGATGCCCATCCAGCAAAAACTTTAGTCCAAACTAACCTAGAAAATGAGAGAGGGGAGACTGGACAGGAGGCTCAAAAATATCTCCCGATCCAGCCACAAAGCATAAGCCGATTTGAGCTCAGCCACTTCCCTCTTAGACCTGTGAGATCAACTGGGCTAATCACCAGGGTCCAAAGATGAGGCAAATCCAGTTCATGCTTGGAATCACCAACATATAGATCTTTTCTAAAGCAGAAGTCCAGTCTTTAATTGAGGTTCCTCCGATCCCCTGTTCCCTCTCCACCAGCACTAAGGCAGGGCAGAGAGGGATGTTACCAAAATAATACACCTTACCTGGTCCATGGCTGGTAACTCCAATGGACAGCACTGGAAAGCTGGGACCAGGGGAGGTGTTTTTTTGTGTTAACCCCTAGTCCTGCCTCAGCACCAGGACTCCCCCCAGACCAGACTTCCACTTTAAAAAACTGCCGACATAACTAAGTCATGCAGGCATGGTAGTTATTACATGGATATATTAGAGTCCTGATGTTTACGTGGAGGCTTATTCATTACTAACGCCAGGTATCGGCAGATGAGCGTCTGTATAGCGGCGCTTAGTGCGACCACTAGTAGACACACGTGTGGATATCGGGCGCTGTAACACAGCGTCTCAGTTGCTCTAGTAACCTGACCGGCATTGATGAATGTGATGCATGTTGGGCGGTAAAGCGCTGCAGGGAGCGAGAGGTAGCCCCAGCTCAGTGCGACCGACTCTCAGCGACTCACACCATACTCAAAAAACTACACACACACAGCGTCGGCGCTCTGAATCTGGTCGCTATAGCACAGAGCGCCATTTAAAAGTAACGTCCATTGAAATGTATGGGAGAGTGACAGGTAGCGATAGGTAATATCTGGCACTCTGGAAGCTAAAGCGCCGGCGCTATACGCGAAGCCACCTGTAATGATGACTAGGACGCTACATGGCGCCATTAGTGTCGCTCACCAGATTCACTTTCATAAATGTGGTATTGCGTACAGTGTGCCCAGCGTACACCAGACACTGCCTGCCGCTATGAGGCACTACCTGGCGCTAGTCCTTGATGAATAAACCCCCTAGTGTCAAGTAAATCAGTTGGGTCATCGCAACTGAAGCCCCATTCTAGTCCTAAGAATAAGTGTCAAAAATCATAACAAATGCAAGGTTATTATGAGCAAAAGCAAGTGGTACAAAAAAAGTAAAAGGCTATAAGTTATATCAGCATGATTCAGCCTCTAATGGCAGACATTAGGCTGAATCATACTTATATAACATGACATCAATTTACATCATTTTTCATATATGATGTCAATTTACTGATTGCAATACAGTTGCAGGGGGTTAAGCGCATAGGTTATATAGCCAAGGTCTTGGCCATTATACCCTATGCAGTTAGCGCCGCCCCTCTGTCAATCCTGCAGGTGCAAATCATTTTTGTTTTGTGGGAGGTACAACAGGCTTGACCCTGTAAGGTTCCTTTAAACCAATGATCATGGGGGAATACTATACCACAGTATTTCTTCATCCACTTTGGGATAATTTACCCAAAATGTTATTTTCTGTGATTTCTATTCCTGTCGGTTGTTTTACTAACTTTTTTCACTTTTTTTTCTTCATCTATTTAGTTTTTGTTTTTGAAACAGTTAGACTTGATTAAGAGCCAGGAGTGAAACGGGGGTTTCGCTCGGAGGAATGCAATGTGGGCCTGGATCTGTGGGAAAGGCAAATAAATAAATGAACATCTAATAATACATCAACTTAAGTCAGAGTCAACACGGCGTGACGTTCTGAGCAAACATTTCATTAAAATTGGGAAAAAAGTGTCCCTTGCTCCAGGATGTCATTCCAGTGAGCGCTCTTGGCTCTAATTGCCACTAAATGGCACAATTGTAACACCCTTAAAGAAATATTGGTGTGCTGCTAAACATGCCCGTCCCCAGCGTGAAATAATATAAATAAGTTGTAAACCTCCAATAATACAAGTGGTCATTATACAAAATTCATAGCCAGTAATATAACGCAAGCGGTGACTATATGTGAAGTATGCCTAATACTATAATGCAAGAGGTGATGGGCAGGCTGATTAATCTCTAACGCCAGGTAGCGACAGATGAGCGTCTGTAACAGGCATTTCAGAGAGCCCGCTAGTAGTCACTGTGCTCGGCCGTAAGTCGCTGTGCAGTAGTGTTGAATACATTGTGAGGAGTCGCTATTTGACCAGTACAGCGCATGTTAGCGACTGCTCATAGCGACCGACTCACAACATATTCAAGAAAAAAAACACCTCACAACTCTGGCGCAGAAAAATGCTTCTCTGAAGCCCAGAGCGCTGGAGGCGATGTGTTTAAAGTCTGTTTTTCTGCATCTATCCACTAGTAACAAAGCGAAAACATATGGAATTACAATTAATGCCAGACCTGTAATGTCAATTCTGAAGAAATATATAAAAAATGAAAAATTTGAGAAAAAACTGCTTTTTCAAGTCCAGAAGAGGTCACATCATTATTTGAGATTTTTTGGGAAAAAAAACAAAAACTCTGTTTAAAGAGAAGAAAAGTATCGTCCATTGAAATGTATGGCAGAGCATCAGGTAGCGAGAGGTCATACCTGGCGCTGTGCAAGGCTGAACGCCGGCGCTGTTCGCTGAGGCTGGGAAAATGATGAATCAGATGCTACATGCCGCTATCCCAGTCGCTGAACAGATTCTGCTTGATAAATGTGTAATTGCGTGCCGTGTTCGGCGTTCACCAGTCGCTACCTGTCGCTACCTCTCATTAACAGCCACTACCTGACGCTATCCCTTCTTAAATAAGGGCCACTATGTGATGTATGCCTAATAATATAACACAAGCAGTGATAATATGGGATGTTTGCTTAATAATATAATGCAAGTGTTGATTATATCGAATGCTACCCTAATAATATAATTGTAAGCAGTGATAATATGGGATGTATGCCTAATAATATAAAGCAAGCAATAATTATGTATTATATAATATTATTATTATAGGTTTTTTTCATCAAGGGATAGCGGCAGGTAGTGCCTCGTAGCGGCAGGCAGCATCTGGTGAACGTTGGGCACTGTATGCAATAGCACATTTATGAAGGCGATTCTGGTAAGCGACTCTAACAGCGCTATGTAGCGTCTGATTCATCATTACAGGCAGCTCAGTGTATAGCGCCGGCACTCTAGCTTCCAGAGCGCCGGGTATTATCTGTCACTACCTGCCTCTCTCCCATACATTTCAATGGATGTACCTTTTCTTCTGTTTAAACAGGGTTTTTCTCTCAAATAATTGTGTGACCTCTCCTGGCCTAGAAAGCTTAATAGAGGGAGTGCGCTGCTGGCCAAACCCCTGCTTCTCCCATTGCCCCTGACAATCACTTACAAATGCCTTGCACTGCTACTTGCCTCAAATGGAGGTATAGCAGGGCTGCGGCCTCTGGGATCCCCTACAATGGAAGTATGCATGCCGGTACCAGTGGTTACATAGACGGGATGCCCTAGAGATGGGGAAAAGACTAGAGAGGCCGCCGAACACTGACGAGCTCTGCTTGTAAGCAGAGACTTTTGTCTATTAATATGCACGGAAAACTGCGCTGATCGGACGAGAGCCCATGGTAAAAATCCCGGGTTTTGTTCCGCTATAAGACACTAGAGCTGGTAGTCTCTCCATTTGTGGGGCTTCCCGATTCCATCAATCCGATGGTGCTTGCCATGGCTGCATCCCTGCACATCTCTATCTGTGTGTACTCGCTGCAGCCATTCAGAAATACTGCACCTGGCAGGGGTTCACATATCAGCTGGAAGTGAGCAGCATGTGGCCATAGCATGCCCGTGGAAATGCCAGCAAGGGTGTGAAACCCCAGATATCTTACCTTGCTCCAGGCTTGCATGGTGCATACAAAGGATCCCAGCCAATCAGAATAGATTGTGTCACCCAGATGGATGTTGCCGTGTCCCACACCAGAGAAAGAGGGCAATCCTAGGGCAGTTCACATTGACTGACCGCCGCCCAAGCCCCCCACACTTTCCAAACTGCACTCCACAGCTGTATTCCAATGCAGCACAGAAAATGCAAGCAGCAGCATTCCCTCCCCCCTTCTGTGTACACTCTCTATAGTCTGCTGGCAGGGACGTGCACAGCAAGGAAGCAGGGGATGCCGATCCATGCACTTCCTGTGCCGTGGATTGTGGGGAATTGAGCAGGGGTCATTCAGTGATTCGACCTATGGGGCATCTTAAACACTAGGAATAGCTTTGATTGTTGTGGGACTATACTCTGTATCTTTGAAGAGGGCTGGGGGTGAATTGGTGTTGATTGATGGGGAATTTGGTGTACCTAGGGGTGTGGCTAAGGAGGGGGGCACAACTGGGAGCGTGGCTTAAGGTACAAAAATGTATGTGAGCTGCACGCGCCTATCCGCTTGTCCCTCTTTCCCATCCTGTAAAATTGGGAGGTATATCTGTGAATCCCTCCATGTGATTAATGCCATCATTGGAGGGGAGGAACATCACTACAGGTGCCAGTGGGGAAACTGCAATGGCAGCCCCATAGCATTAAGAAGAACTTAGCACGGCTGACCAGGAAGGAGCCCCAGACCTGATGGACCTACAGAGAGGATGCCGTCCAGTAGGGGACAGATAAAGAAAGAAGTGGCAATAGAAATGCCTTTTCCATTCTTTTTTAACTGTCTGTGACCTGGGGACCCCTATACCAGTTCCGGGGTAGTGATGGGCAGCATGCTGCCCGCCAGCATCCACAGGTGGCATGATGGGTAATTTGATTCGGATTTTGGCAGTATGCGGGGGGGGGGGGGGGATGGTGACCCAGAGCGAATCTAGCTTCAGCCCGGATCTGAAGCCCATCACTAGTTAATATATGGAATGCATGCCTAATAAGCCAATGGTGATTTATCCGGAATGCATAGCTAACAGTACTACTACTACTAGTAGTACTACTAGAGGTGATTACTGAATATACAAAATAATATAACTGCAAGCAGTGATTATATCGCTTTGTGAGAGCTCAGCCTGTGAAAGGAAATGTAAAACTAACACTAAACTAAACTAACAAAGTTTTCTGTGCTTCTCAGGCCTTGGTCATAATAAGGCCCCCAAACCTCACCGGACTGTTCCCCCCCCCCCCTCCGGTTTCACAATCGGGCAGTGTTTACTAGGGGTGTCAGAAAAAATTGATTCTGTCAAGTATGGTGACATTTCAATAGGCGATACCAGATTCTTTCTCCCTAGTATAGATTCTGACTTCCCCCCCCCCCCCCCCGCTACAGTGAAAGAAAAGTAAAAAACCTGACCCCTCATTCGATCCGGCCAGCTCTCCTCTTCACCCAGGGGGGCCTCCGATTCCCCCTCCCCCCCGGGGCTCTTCAGTCTTCAGGAGAGAATCTGACTTGCCCTTTGGAGGCGGGGTGGATGACGTCACCCCTGCGGGCGTCATCCCGGCGGGTCAGCTGTCAGATTATATGATCGCCGGAGAGAGGCAGGAGATCCTCTGATCCCCTGCCCCCTCCACCGATCATGCCATCTGTCATCGGATCAGCGAGGGACACAGGAGCTGACAATCGGAGGTGAGTAAAGAAAATAATAACGATTTTTTCTTATGTGTGGTGTTTTTATTTACTGTTAACCCTTTGTGAACTGGTAAGGGATCTATGAGACCCCTATACCAGTTCACAAGGCTCTGGGTCTGGCAAGTCACCTGCAGCTAGCGAGTGACTTGCCATTAACCCCAAACTCATTACCTGCCTCTCCAAGGCCCAAAGGGGGGGGGGCAGAAGAGCCCGTGGTCATTAGACTATGCCAGCTTGTAGCCTGCAGGGCCAGGGGCCATCAGTTCTACAAGCCCCCATAACTGGTCCCAGGCTGGTTATGCTGGGTAAAGGGGACCTCACACCATTTTTTGGGGGGATTTTTAAGGGTTTTTAACCCAGGAAGGGGGACCCCATGCCATTTTTTAAAAATTAAAAATAAAATTTAATTAAAAAAAACAATTGCAATATATCGTCTGTGAGACAGAATTGGGATATATCGTATCATCATACGTGTATCACGATATGTATTGTATCGCCAGATTCTTGCCAATTCACACTCCTAGTGTTTACTCACCTCGCCGGGGGATCCATCATGTGGGCCCTCAAATTTCTGGGCCGGCACCATCTTGCATCCCATCAGGCACTGTGAGAGGCCGCCGATCTCGCATCTGTGCAGTGTCCATGAATGGAATGCAATGGAGCCGCCCGAAATCCTGAGAGACTTTGCGGAGTTGCGCGATCAGTGTGGGACATTGAAGAGCTATGCTTGTCAGTTGGCACCAGCTAAGAGGACGGCAGGGCGAGGATCGGGCCCTGACGCAGCCGGAAATTGCTGCAGCGCTGCAGCAGGTATGTAGGGGTCGATGGGTGGAGGGAGATCGGCCCTTTTTTTATTTTAGGCCCGATGTTCCTCTTTAACAGACTCAGACTGGCCTACAGAACTTCCAGAAAATTCCTTGGTGGGGCTTTCATTACCAAACCGTGAACTACTGTAGGTATGTAGAGCTTATTTGTGGCACTCACACAGACAATACAGTTTGACAAGCTGCTGTAACTCACCTCGGCCCACAATCCTCTTCATCTCAACGGTGGGGGTCAAATTCAAACGCCGCCACCGCTGAGATGAAAAAGATCACGGGCTGAGGTGAGTTACAGCAGCACACTTCCTGCTACACACTCTGTGCCCCCGCCACAATCACCCCCCAAAGTTCGGGTCCATGTTGGTTTCAATGGGGACCAGGTTCGGCCGATGTTGCCGGACCCGAAATTTAAGGGGTTTGTTCATCCCTAGAAAGGGGGCCGCAAAGTGGGACATCTGGTCTGTTTAAGCATAATGTTTCTATGCATGGGCCCTGAATATAAGCCAATGATAATTACATCTAAATGTGGGGTGGGCCCCAAAGTCACTTCTACTGGTGGGTCCCAGGCATCCCAGTCTGACACCTTCAGCATTCAGCCTATTCTTAGCAGCAGCACAACAAAAACATCAATCATCTTAGTGGTTTCTTTTACAACTCTTTTGCCTCTTCATTAAAGCGGACCTACACCCCAAAAGAGAAGGGTGTCTAAAACTGCAGATTGTTCCGCAATGGGGCATGGGGGAGTATTGCTTTACTGTGGGGTGACAATTGGATTTGATAGAGGGATGCTGGATCATCTGACCAGATGTCCCACTTTGAGGCCCACTGTCCCTCTGAAAACTCTGGGAAACCTTAAATATTGCACTTTTCTGTCACGGGGAAGCCTGCCCCACCAAATGGATGTCTGCTACATCTTTTATGGACCAAATATTCTTAGGAGCATGTGCCCATAATTAAGCCACACTCTAAACCACACTCCTACCACACCATCACCCACAAACTAATTTAGCTGTCCCATTTTGAGGACCCCTAAGAAATGGTCAGTTTAATGCTGGAGGAGGTCTGCATAAGCATTGTGGGATTGGTTTCCAGGTCAGTATGCTAGTAAACCATGGGGATTGATCATGTCATCCCAAATCGGGATGCCCTAGGAAAGGACTTGCGACCAGCAGTGGAGTTTGTTAGAGTCTAGCGGATTTTGTTCTACAAAGGGAATTTTGGGGGCTGATCATGGGTGTGGATAAAATCCCATTCAGTTTCTTTATTAGGGAGGCCTAAAGGATATGACCCAAAACCCTGGATAGTGAAAATCCTACTAACTTGTATTTGCCCTTCTGACCTGTATATTTATCTATTCTTAGTAAGTATATCGTTTGTCTGGTGTGCTCTTAAAGTGATTAAAAATATAACAAACTCAGGCTGCTCAGTTATCTTGATCCTAAACCAACTCGTCCGTTCACAGTTATATTACACACTACTGGGGGTGGCTTCTGGCCCGATATAATCCCATTAACGGTCCTAGGCTATTTCAAACAGAGTATGTGGTATTCCTGTCAGGGTCTTGCAGACCCATATCAGGACATCACGCAGAGCGAAGTCGGTGATGTCAGCCAAGGCCAAAAGGTGAGGCATTCATCACAGAAACACTTGTTGCTTTTACTTGATTTCTTTTATTTGTATGTTTTTTTTCACTCCAAGAGAGCGTTTTGGTAGCCGGCTCCCCTGTGTGTATCACTGTGCAGGCGGCATAAAACGTTCTGTACCACATTGCTGTATCATTAGGGGAAATAATCAGTTAGGAGCACAAGATGTGGCCCCTGGGTGATTACTGACGTCACATGCACTGATCGCTCAACACAAATCATGTAACGACACAAAGAAGCGTGTGTGGAGGCGAGCATGGCATGGCACCTGGGAGACAGCGGGGACTTCTCTGCAGCACCCACTTCCTCAGTCACCCGGGCCGTGTCCACGCAGCATGGAACACTCAGGGAACAATACAGAGCTCTGCGCCACTCAATATGCACTGTGCAATGAGGCCTAGATAGATCAGAGCTTAAAGAGAACCTGTCACCTAACCTGATTATCTGGTAAAACAGACCAACACTATATGAAAAAACAAGGGTGTCAGATAAGGTGGGCATCTATTTTACACTAATAGCAGTACCTATTAGCTTGTGCAGGATTTGAATACAAAGGAGGAGCCAATAGAAAGAGACACCTTAAAGGGGATCCAATCACTGTGTAAAATATACAATATAAATATACACAAGCCCAATACAATGAGATGCTTTAGAGAGATCTAATCACTATGTATAAATATATACATAGAAAATTGTTGACGGTGGATTGTACACAACACTCTTCCAGCGTGCAGGAACAATGGCTGTTTATTCAGCGGCAATCAGGAACATACAGATACATCAGCAAGATAATTCTATATGGAGTATAATCAAACAGCTCCTTTATTTCAGAAAGTTAAACACACTATGATACATTCACATACCCTGCCTAAGACTTCCTGGGCTTTCTCTTTTAAACTTTATCAAACTTTATCAATAACATAACAAGCAGACTCTATTCCAGCCAGTGAGTGGCATCCCTCCATTACAACCAGTTAGAGGCATCCCTCATGACAGCCAGTAAGGAAGGTTCCTTCCTGGAGCTCCGCTCACCAACGGCGCAGCGACGCGGACAGGCTCCTTTCTGGAGTCCCGCTCACCCACTGAACTGCCAATGAGCTTAAAGAGATAAAAGAAACAGCCAGCCTCTGAGATGCCTGCCGCCTGCGGCCCCGAGTGTGCAGCCAAGCGCTTACACTCAGGGCCGGCGGTGGTGGGCATCTGAGAGGCCTCGGCGACCTTCCGGTAACGGGCGATGGAGAGCGGCAACGGTGCAGGGCATGTGCAAACGCTGCGGGGCGCCGAGGCAAACGCACGAAAGTGGGATTGTCCCATGGAAATCGGGATGGTTGGGGGTATGTCAATGGGATTAGTCCTTTAAAATCTCCTGATGTAGATATCTTAAGTTAAGCCTTTGGGTTTCTTTAAGATATTGTAGCAGTCTTTTAGTTGCATTCCAGTGTTTTCCGCGGGCCTTGCTGACACATCCACAAAGAATTGCAACTGAGGCTGTGATATCTGGGTGAGTAGTAGTTGCTATGTACAGAAGTGCCCTCACTGCTTTTCGGTAACTCTCATTGTTGGGTAGCAGATCTTTTCTCCCTCTAACTTCAAGTAGGATGGATCCATTGGTGTTGACGCACCTGTCACGGGGCTGCAAGGAGTGACCAGCAAATGATAGACACAGAGATGCAGAACTGTGACTAAAAAGTTTATTGTGACACAAAGCAATCCACACCAAACTAGTCACCTCTGATTAAACAAATACAAACCACGCATCTAACAAAATAACTATATACAAACACACGACACTAATATATACAAATATACAAGGAGCTGTGCGCAGGTATATGCTCTAAGGCAAAGAGGGGAATATCTGGTGTGTGAAAACTGAAACTGGATAGTGGGATGATGGCTGGAAAATAACAGGACTGAAGGACCAGGAAATCAGAGTACTGGGAGCCAGGGAATCCAGAGTAACAGGCAGCAGAATGAGCGGTGGGATGCAAGGTAGATGGAGCGGAGCAGGAGGCTTCTGAACATGGCAGTGAGGGTGTTAATACTAGCTTCCATGCCTGCTGAGCCTATTTAAGGCAAGATTGAATCATTACCTTCAGGTGAAGACCAATTATCCCGGGTAGAGAGCTTGAGAGAGCCACCTACTGGTGGCTGCTAAGAGCTACAAGCACAACCAGATGGTAAAATAGCACCACCACCACCAGGTAATTGACCAATATTGCAGGCTGCACTTGGCCTTGTCTGAACCTTTGCCTTCTAACATTCCAAACTGTTATAGAGCTGAGTGGATTTTAGAACTTTGGTTCTTCCTCTCTTTGGATTTGGATTCCTAAATAATAAGTCACATTTTCAAGACCTTTAGTTTCAAAGTGCTGGTTGAGAACTTCACTTAGTTTTGCAATTTCTCTTCCTTTTTGATGGGCAATGATTACATCATCTACATATAGAAGAACATTTCTCTGCTACATATTTTGTGTATAAACATGGATCATCAATCAAAACTTTGTTCATTTTGGACTTCCATGCTCTTGCTGACTGCTTATGACCATAGAGAGATTTTTGCATTTCACAGACAAGATGTTCTTCACCCTTTTTGATGTAACCTTCAGGGTGAGTCATGTACAGCTCTTCTTTAATGCCACCATTTAGAAAGGCAGTTTTGATGTCAAAATGTCATTGTTTAAACAGTCATTAAAGTTCTGGATGGGGTTTGCTTAGCAACTAGAGAAAATGTAGCATCATAACCTTCATATTTTTGCGATTATCCTTTGGTGACTAATCTTGACTTAATTCCACTTTCAATAGTATTTTTTAAAGTTTCCATTACGGTGTGCCAAAATGATGTCTTCCGTGTGCTACGCTTATCTGTTTTTTTTTCTTTTTTTCTAATTGCAACTCTGTGTTATAAAAGAAATATGCTTTCCCTAGCAACAATCTATTTACCTTAGCAATGTACATCAACTGGTGCATTAGATGTACAGATCACTTCCTCAGCTTGCTACTCCTCTGATTGGCTAAGACACAGGCGACAGGCTTAACCCATTCTGCTTTAATTCAACTTTTTCAGATAGGGAGGATCACAATCTTGTATTTCAGTGGCTAAATGGTTACTGGGAGCCTTCACAGCTGGGAAGGGTCATTAATACTGCTTGACTTAACCAAAGCTGCTAACATGCTCACCTGTTATAGTGGAAGGATTCTGGCATATGTAGTCAGTAGTTTTTACTCAAGGCCAGAAAAACACTACCATCTTAGGATCACAGACACACAGGGACATAAGAAACTTGGAAACCACATTCTGATAAATAAACCACAGGTCTGGGAGCATACTCCCAACACAAACGTTTGTTTTATATCCCAGAGAATAGAACACCAAAAACCTGACAAAAAGGGAGTTTAAACAGGTACACTTTACCTTCAGGGTCATATTTGTTCTTGAAGACCCATTACATCTGTTTGATTTCTTGCCTTGTGGTAGCTCTGTAAGCTTCCATGTCTGGAGTTCTGCCTCTTGTGGACAGGCAGTTGTTGCATCTGCTGCCAAGACTGTGGCTCTGGGTCAGGAAATGTTCTTACCATATAAGAAAGGCACTTAGCTAGTTTAGAGAGCTCAAAGTTGTTAACCTCGCCAAGATAAATCACTTAACCATATATATTAAAACATGCACATTTATTCAATCGATTCAAATTCTCTTTCCAGAGATATACATAAAACATGTACATAATTCTTTCAGTACATAGCAACTTGGTATCATTCAATTTGTGATATTACATCGATCCAATGACTAGTCTCCAAAATCACAGAAGACAAACTAGTTTCGCCAATTCTGGCTTCTTCAGTACCTTTAGATCTGGCGTCCCAAACTGTATATGGTATATGGTAGTTCAAGGGTATGAATTGAATCCCTCGGCAGTAGGACACAGTGTAATGTCACCAGCTATTTTAGATGTTACATGTTCCCAGTAATCTGACAAGGTTAGAGAAAACGTTTTTGTTGTTTGGCTATATGTATATGAGTCTATACATCATGCATTCCTTGCAGATGTGCATGTGTTTACAGTAAACACAGCTTCAATGCATTCATCAGCCTTGATAAATTCATGAGCATCAGCTTCCTCCACAGCAGACTTAACCCCTTGCTGAACTTTCTGCTTCTGAAAATGACTCATTCCTGCTTTCCAAACTCTGCAGTTTTTCTTTAGGGGACCAGGATTTTACACACAAAACGTCCACGAGTTTCCTTTAAATGGCTCTTATATTTAGATAAATCCTGTGTCTGTAATGCTGCCTCTGCTCTGGCTTCATTACTTTTGCTGTGACGTTATAAATTTCTGGAAGATCACTTAGTAGAAGTGCAGCGGCATGAAAATCTTTATTTTTTCCCTAATACCTCTGAGGCACTCCACTATCTCTAATCTGTCTCTTATATAGTCCTACATATTCTTTCAAACACCTTCTGTAACTCATCCCACATCTCCTTTGCAGCTCTGAATATCAGCTATACCGAGGGAGATAGTGCTTTGTGCTTTCTGATCCTTTTTAGCCAATCATCTGGTAAAGGATTAGGCATAGGTTCCTGAACATATTTCCACGTACCTTCAGTAGTATCTTGACCATGAATTTCCAGGACTTTTTTCTCACACTTCTCTCATTCACTGTTTCTCTGAAGAATACTCCGCTGGGGTATTCTTGCTCCAGGCTATTTCAGCTCTGGGCCCATAACCTGTTGGCAGAAGGTTGTACATGACACTCTTCCAGCATGCAGGAACAATGGCTGTTTATTCAGAAACAATTAGGAACATAAACACGAACAGGATACATCAGCAAGATATCTCAACACGGAGCAAAGGAAACCATTTATTTTTGTTAGCAGGTTAAACACACTATGATACATTCACATAGTCTGCCTAAGACTTCTTGGTTTTTACAAAAAGATGCCTTAGAGCATTGATTCTCAACCTTTCCATGCTTTTTGACACAAGAACAAACAATGTTTTACTGTTAAAATAATATACCAGACTTGTTAGACCCTTGGATGTTGCCCTGGGGTACACATACTGCGGGTTGAGAAACAGTGCCCTGTATACCTATGTATGAACATATACACGGAAAATACAAAGAGACACCTTAGAGGGGATCTAATCACTATGTATACATATATACAAGGCCAATACAAAGGAGGGGATCTAATCACTGTATATAATTATATATAAGAGGTCAATACAAAGAGACACCTTAGAGGGGATCTAATCACTGTGTATAATATATACAAGGCCAATAGCTGGACACATGATGCTGAGCACAGCTGGGAACTAGATTCGGAGCACAACTGGACACTGGACGCTGGGAACCGCTGGACACTGGACACCACTGGGCACTGGGCACAGCTGGACACTGGACACTGGGCACAGCTGGACACTGGATGCCAAGCACAGCTGGGCAGTGGATGCCAAGCACAGCTGGGTATGGCTAAACATGGGATGGTGGGCACAGAATGGTAAGGATGGCCAGACATGGGATTTTGGGCACAGCTAGACAGCAGGGCATTGGATGCTGGGCATGGCTAAATACAGGTTGCTGGGCATAGCTGGATGTGGGGTTCTTTGCATAAACTTGTTTTGGAATAAAGACTCAAATGCTCACTTGGTGTTCCTAAAAACAAAGCCAATAAAGACAACTGATGACCTTCACAGGCCTGGACACAGATTTGCACCTAATAATAAAAATTTACAAAACATTCTTAATTTTTACTTATAACTGAAGCAGTTAAAAATGTTCCAGCTTTGTTCTTCTTTCTTGTCTGCTTGTTGATTTATCCACTTGATGTCTAATCCAGGTTGATTTTATTTTCCATGGATTCTGCCTTGTCCAGATTTACGCACATAGGCTCTTTCTGTGCCCGAAACCCGACACATTTTATCTCTCAGCAGAGCCAGGCGTCTAAGCCGTGTTCTGGCTGACGAGAAGCAGAGACGTGTTCCCGCCTGTGCCGGTGGTCCCGGCCAACTTGGTTCTGTAATGGATACGAAGTATCCAGACAAGGCTGGCGACCACCAGGAGGACTATGACACACAAGTGCCACAGTTACACAAGCAAAGGGCAATAATTAGGTTCCACAGTTAAAGTGGAAACAAAACCCGGGATTTTTACTATACTGGGATTTGTTCCGTGCCCCGGGGGCATCCAATTTAGTTGGGCTACTGTGTGAAACCCTTACGTTCACCCAGTGAAACTCACCTCTCCCCAGTCCAACGGCACATGCCTCTTATCTTAGTTGCTAGCTTAAATCAGAAGTAAGGTATCTTACACCCTGGCAAAGAAATTAAATATAGATGTGAACTCTCATCCTGGCTCTCAGCATGGGACTTCCCTTGGTGTATGGTGACAGTTACTCTCTGCATTCCATTTGTCACCACATTGTGGGCTGGGGTGATAGGCTCCTGCTCGCCTCCTGATGACTGATGAGACCTTCAATCGAGCTCCAACCTGGCACACTGAACCTACCACCCGGTGCCAAGAGAGGTATTCTCTCATTCTCTGTATTGGCCTATATATCACCTCTATATACCATGTAAAGCCATGTGCTTAATTAGTACATCCAAGCTAGGGTTCAGTGAGAAGGGTGATGGGGTGCCCAAAATGCTGGACAAATAATGATTTTATTATAATTTGATTGTTCGATTATTGTGGAAGCCCCCAACACCCCCGAGCTTAAAGTGACCTAAAGTAAACAGCCACCATCAGGGGCTACCCTCTGCCCAGCACCCCAAAACAGCCTGTGTTTCTATTTTTGATAAAGCCTTTGCCTTTAATTCATAAAAACATTAACAGGAAGCAGTATGATGTCTAATGGCAGCCATATGTTAATTGATTCAATTACATGCTAAACTGTCACATAATAGCAGTTAATTTGCAGCGCTTTCAGATTAATTGCCATTATTATAACTGATAGGGCTGACCCTCATTGCTGAACACAAAAATGAAATTCCTGCCGCAAAACACATGGCACGAAACGTGACCGGACAGCCTTACTATTAAAATTACTGATGCTACAATGAAACAAGACACAAGCCTCCCCCTACCCTGGGTGCAGGGCCGGCCATTGGGCAAAAGATTAGTGGGGGCCCTTGGGCAAAAGAATCTAAGTGGGCCCTAACACCTGCTTACCTCTGGTTTCTGCTCTGACGCCCGCCACCAGGAGCCCCCTTTTATACCAGCAGAGAGAGATAACATCATCTCACTCCAGGCATAAAGGCCCCTCACTGCAGCTGCGGGTGAGCTGACAGAAGCAGATGTGCGGGGCAAGGAATGTGTTCTCTGCCTACCCCGAGACCCCGAGGGGGATCGGATGACCCCCCCCCGGGTAAGGAGGAGAGCCCTGACACTGGATCTCTAAAGAAGGTGAGCTTTCTTTTTTGCCTGCAAACAGGGAAAAAGCCACGTAAAATGTATGCAGCTGGCGTTAGTATCATGTGTACTATTAATTGCCTCTGCCATGTCCCAGAGGTGTGGAAAAAGGAGACGTGCCACCAGTTTACTGACCCCCATGCAGCCCATAACCAGTCCATGGCATCCCTGCTGAAGGCTTTAGTATTGTAGAGGCAGATGTTGGGCATGGACCCCACAGACATGAAGGTTAGGTTTGTCCAGTGATCTAGGGTACATGGGGGGTGGTGGTCTGGAACTGGAAATGATTTTGTTTACTGCAATGGTTGACCTCTATGATGTCATTTTATATTCAAAATGTGGTTTGGGTATTAATCGGCTCATGATAAACAGAAACAAATTAGAATGTTATGGGAATGGAAGCAGAGGAGACTGAGGGTGACTGTGAGCAGAGCGCCAGCAGCCATCGCTCTCTGTCCAACTTAAGGGGCCTGTTTACCGCTGATCCAATAGGGAGCTTTGTGTGCTCTGCTTGCCCACGTGCTTTAATTAGGCTTAAAATAACCCTGCTCCCCATATACAAACAAGCTGCCCAGCCGCTTCTAGATCTGGCCCCTATCAGTGGAAAAAAGACGGAATAAACATCATGCAGAATGTTTTTAGGCGCTCAGAGAGTCAATTTTTCATACAATTTTACAAGTATTGCCAAATGTTCCATGATGGAGCGTTATTGTGTCACAGGCGTCTCAACAGAATTTCCATAGGAATAAAAAAAAAAGAGGCTCATGATTAGGGTTTCCTATGAAGGCAGAAGCTAGAATGGGCCCAAATCATGGACCTGGATCATCCCAGATGCTGGCAAGATCATCCAGCATGCCACTCGCTGATGCCGGCCATTACTACATGTGAAGTGGTATTCGGACCCCTCCCTAGTTAAACTGTAAATCCAAAAGCTCCTCTTCTTGGTCTTCTGGAGCCAGGAAGCAGCTGGTGCAGCCTCTCTGTAGAGAAGGGGGACAGAGGTCCATGAGAGGGGATCTGTGTCCCCCCTCGTTACAGATGCCAGTGGAGCAGCTCCAACAGCCTCTACCTGGCATAAAAAGACCAGACGAACAGCGCCCACTGAAGCAGGAGGGAGCCACTGACCCTGAGGACCTGAAGAAAAGACGCTGAAGCGTATTTGATGTATTTTTTTTTCTTTTAACAGTGTGAGCTAGTAAGGGGCCTAAGGGGGGCATATGGAAATGAAAATCAGTCCAAATTATTTCGCTGTTTTTCCCTCTTTTAATAAAAATAAAATTGTGCACCTCCCCACAGACTACTAGTCCTGCGCACCAGACATAGGGGCTGGCAACCCAGGGCTCAGAGGCTGAATGGCTGGCTCTTGGTCCTGCTGGCTTACTAGCCCCCTTTGGTATAGAACCATTGCCTGAAGGTTGCCACAGGCACACATTGGACCCATAAAGATGAGTACTGGGCATGTCCACACCCCTAGTGTCCAAGAGAGGATTCAGGTAATGTGGCAGAAGGTATCCGTGCAGGTGGGATGCCGCACCCCTAATGTTTGAACTGGTAGTTGACTTAACTGGAGATGTTAGCAGAAGCCACAGAACGGGAGGAGGAGGACACTCGGCTGGAGAAGACAGTGGATGTAGAGCTAATGTAGTGTTTTACAGTGTTTTAAAAGTCGTGTGTGTTTTGCACTCCAAGGGACTCCTGTACCAGTTCAAAGGGTAGGGAGGAGCATGCCACCTGCCGGCACCAGTAGACGGCATGCCAATACTCTCCTGCCCTATTACCTTCTCCTGGGCACTGAAGGTGCAGAAGAGTCCAGTTCTCAATAGTATGGGCCCATCACCTATGACACCCCTGGAAGAGCAATGGACTTGTACTGAAGGGCATAGGTACCGGCAAGCAGTCAGGGCCAGGGGCTGGTTGTTCGAGTTGCCAACCCTTATGCCTGGTGTTCTGGGCTCGGGGCCAGATTATAAGGGGGGTGCAAGGGGCCCGCATCCCCTGGGGCCTCCACCAACCTATGGGTTATGGTCTGGTCCAGCAGCCTTTTCAAGTCTTTGGTCTGACAAGCCGCGGGGCCAGCAACAAAGCTATTGGCAGCAGTAGGGGCCACAAGGGGAAAGGAGGGAACAAATGTTTTAAACAGTCCTGATTACTTGGCCCGTATCTTGCCTATAGATCAGCAAAATCCATGTCACAAGATCAGCAAGATCCGTAAGCAGTAGGTGAATAGCCCCCCCCCCCCCCCCAGGACCCAACTCTGAAGTGGCCAACTCTGAGTTGTGGATTACCCCCAACAGAGCCTTGGATGGGGCAAAGCTCTGTTGGGGGATGGATAGGCGATAGGTTGTAACAGTTACAACCATATAAACACAGCAAAATAATCATTTATTGATGCAGATCTGCATGTTAAACCTCAAAGAGGACAGAGCAGAACAACGAGGGTCAGGGGGACACGGCCTGAAAAATAGGGACAATCCTTTCAAATCAGGGACACAGTGTCTGTTGGGGGTAATCCAGCCACACTTAAACTACTCCGCATCTATCCACACACACATCTTGCATTTGTGCGGAGTAAAGGGGAAAGTTTTATGTTTGAGAGCTGGGTGCATGCATGTAATTTACTTAAGTTATGGGCTAGGGCAGTTTGTGTGCACGCTGAGCGGGCCCTCTACTAAATACTCTATAGGAAAAGAGTGGATAGTGGACAAAATATCCAAGACACGGAGCTTTGCGACTTTTTCTTAAGTTTAACCATTTACTGATTACTGGTTTCCTCATAGGGTTAAAAAGGGCATTATGGTTTTACTGACCCTATAGTGTATAGTATATATTATGCTGTCAAGGAAATAGAGATGCTGTACAAGGCATTATTTATTTATTCTGAGTATTTACATAGTGCTGGCATATGCTGCAGCACTTTAGAGAACATAAAATCATGGAATATTTAGCGCATTCATTGAATAAAGTTGACCAAAAGTCTGATTTCCTCCCCCTGGGGCATTCCCATCTGGAATGCCCCGCTGTGTAAAACCCCAGGATCCCCAGTAAAATCCAGTAGCATATGCGGGGACTGAAGATTCGCTATACCTTTAGCCAAGCACACAACCGTGCCAGGACCTTGTGAATAGCTGATGAGCTTATGCCCCCAACTAGAGGCTAGCAGGGGTGCAGCCGCTGGCACACTCGGCTCCATTCACCCCTTAACGGGGATAAGAGAAGTCAAATGGAGCTTAGCACGTTGCTGTGCGGCTGTGCATGTGCCTTTATTTTGGAGGTAAGGTAAGATTTACTGAGGCTTTAAAGAAAGAAATAGACATCCAGATACATACTGTAATACAGAGGTGATTACTATGAGAGATTGTAATACTTTTCAAAGAAAAGTATCTGATACAGGCAGCAGTGTCTGCAATGTGTAACAAGATGTATGTAACAAAAATAAAAATACATTATATGTACACAATCCACTTGAAAATCTGCCAAGCATCATGATGTAATACAAGTGACACGCTGATTCAGATCTAATGCTCCAAGTTCACACTATTTATATTACAATTCAGAAAAAACACTTGTAAAAATAATACCAAAAAAGAAAACACTCTGTAAATGTATTTACAACTGAACCATCTGACCCCACCAGGGTAAAGGAGCAATATAAAGGGATAATACAAAGTTTCTATTGCAACGGTAGACTGCCTATCCACATACACTATCAGCATTGCTTTCTATTCCCGATTAGGGGATGATAATTAGAAAAATGGTCTGAGATCTACCAATGGGGCCACATACGCACCTAGTTCCGTGATCCTGTGCTGTTCATATGTGGCCATTAGTAGCCACCCTGCACTGTCCTCTACCACTCAGCTAAACCCCCCACCCCCTGCTACTGTCCTTCTCCACTTACCCAACTCCTCAACCCCGTCGCTGTCCTCTACCACTCACCAAATCCCTCCACTCTGCTGCGGTCCTCCACTGCTCACTTAACCCCGCCACCCCTGCAACTGTCCTCTACTGCTTATCCAATCCCACAACCCCTTGCAACTGTTCTTTACCACCTATCTAATCCCTCTACCCCTGTCACTGTCCTCTACTGTTTACCTAACCCCACCACCCCTTGTCACTGTCCTCTACCACTTACCTAACCACTTCACCCCCTGCCATTGTCCTCTACCACTCAAGTAACCCCTCCACCCCATTACTGTCCTTTACTGCTTACCTAATCCCACAACCCCCTGCAACTGTTCTTTACCATCTATCTAATCCCTCTACCCCTGTCACTGTACTCTACTACTTACCTAGCCATTTCACCCCCTGTCACTATCCTCTACCACTTACCTAACCCCTCCCCCAGCACCTCTGACCTAACTTAGCAGAAGGCCCAGCAGCAGCAGAGTAGGAGCGGGCAGCAAGTACCAGACGGCAATCAGCAGCAGAGAAGACTGGGAGACTGACAACAAGGATCTGGGGTTGGTGGCAAGTACTGAGAGGCTGACCCACAATGCAGTGCAACGCAGGTAACTGTAAATACACCTCGCCCAATATGCAACTATTTCCTGGTCCCCCTTCAAATAAAGCACCAGGAGAAATAGGTAGGTATCTTTGCACTCCAGGGCTAGTGCTCCATTCAGCTTTACTACGCCACTCTGACAGAGCTGAATAGAGCCGGATCAGCTGGCAGCTCCCCTTTGGCTGTGCAAAGCCATTCATAAATGTCTGGAACAGGTGTGTGCATCAGTCAGAGGGGTGCCAGAGAAGGCATTGCAGCCCGCACATGCATCGTGGGAACCTTGTTGAGGTGAGTATACTAGGCAATCTGGAGGATTTCACACAGGGGGTCACCCTGTGGACCAGGACCCCTCCCTCACCCAGAGGTCTTGGTCTGTGGGAACCTAAAATGCACCTAACCCGCCCCTCTTTCTGCCATTTGTTAGCCTGACATTAGGCAGATACTTACCTTTTCTTTTCCTGACCTGTGTACAAGGGGACTATGACATTCCAGTTATGACATTCCAGGTCCTCTTAGAGTTAGGGGTGTGGCATGGGTGTGATCAGGGGACGGGGCTTAATTACAAAAATGTTCGCTCTTCCCCCTCCTTCTCATCTTCAAAAGTTTAGAGATATGCTTCTCATGAGGAGCCATGCCTCCTCCAGCACACACCTGTTTCAGGCCCCACCCCCTATCCCAACTGAACTGTTTCTGTCCAGTCTAACACTTCTGAGATCACAAAACAATACAAAAATAAGGACCATAGACTAGCCCCAAAACCCCTTTTGGTCTGCCGCACACACGAGATTACTCTTTCATTATCAAAAATACATTTATTGAATCAACATTAAAATATCACAAACAACATATAAGACTCAATAAAAACATATATACATATAAGACGCTGGAGAGGTATTTCCTGTCAATGGCTCTAGCCCAATCCCAATGTCATGTATCATAAATATATAATCCAGATAACAAAAATTGAATCACATCACCAATAATCAGAGCCCAGGTCCTCCTACAGCAGCCCGCCACCGACGCGTTGCGTGGCCGCGTGCCACTTCGCCAGGGTGAATGGGCTGCTGCCAGAGTCGCCTCCCCTTTATACCCATCTGAAAACAGCTGTTCCAATGTGTGGAGACCGCGCCGCCGCCCGAACCCGCGCCCCGCCCGGCCGAACACTTCCGCTGTAAGGGCTACGCGTCAGAGGCTATGGGTCCAAGATGGCGTAAAAGTAGAGGATCTCCTCAAGAAATCCGATTCTGATCCTGCCCTTGTTTGTTCTTCCAGAAGTTCAGTTAAATCCTGTAAGGCCTGTTGTTCCTGTTCATTCCAGGCCACATCCTGTGTGTTCTGAATGGGATTGAAAAAGTGATGTTTCAGAGATAATTTCCTACATAAAAGATACAGGTCCTTTATTATGCCAATCATGCATGTTGGAGAAAAGTTAAGACCCTTTGCAAGTACACGTTTCTGAGCATCTGACAAGGGTATATCGGTCATATTGATAATTTCTAATTCCGGTGGGATTGGTGTGAGGACATTACTCGTCTGCATTTGATGTCCCTCGGACGCAGACGATGATTCCCTGAATCCTTGCTCCCTGGCCCTGCCTACTTCCTCTCCTCTTGCGGAGCCCCCTTCTGGTTTTCCTGTATGTCCTTGTTCTAAAAAAGTCAGGTCTGCAGAAGAGTACTCGGACGATCTACTAGAGGTGGAGGAATTCTGGGAAGAGGTTCTATGTCTCAAATTAAAGGTGGACCTTCGATTCCTATTTAGTCTATCAGTATGGGGGGAGGAGTGATAGTTGGAAGACCAATCTGATCGGGATTCGGGAATTACACCCGTTACCGTGAAGCTTATCTTTTTTGTTACTCATAACCTCCTGTTCATATTTCTCCAGTTCTTCTGAGAGGGCCTCTGTGAAGTTATTGACCTGCTCCTGTATTTTAAGTAGACCCAATTGTGTATATAGGTCTTCTAAGCGGGTCTTAATCGATGTTAATAGTTTCTGGTCCTCTTTAATGAGTATGTCAATGAGGGACAAAGAGCAAGATTGTAAAATGCTCTCCCATTCAGATTTAAACTCTGTTGAGACTTCCCACGCTGGGAAGATTTGAACCCTCAATCCTCGAGGGATTAGGTTTGTTCCCTATAAATTTGGAGACTATGAGCATTCCACCAAATTCTGAGATAATCCCGTTGGGCACGTTTGATGGCCCTAAATAAGGATTCCTGGGTGTATATGTCATTGTTTGATTCCTCCTGCCTTGATGAAGTTGTTGAGTCTTTAAGTAAGGCCAATTTCTCTGTCCAGCTATTTTCTACTATTTAAAAATTTAAGGCCATAATGAAAGCGTGCTATACCCAGAAGGGACAACTAACCTGTCCAGTCTAGTGGCAACTAAAGTAGATGGTTTGAGTATGCACATCTACTATGAAGCTTATAAACGGGTGCTGGCAGGGAAGGGGAAGATTGAAGTCACAAAACAATACAAAAATAAGGGCCCTAGACTAGCCCCAAAACCCCTTTTGGTCTGCCGCACACACAAGATTACTCTTTAATTATCAAAAATTCATTTATTGAATCAACATTAAAATATCACAAACAACATATAAGACTCATTAAAAACATATATACATATAAGACGCTGGAGAGGTATTTCCTGTCAATGGCTCTAGCCCAATCCCAATATCATGTATCATAAATATATAATCCAGTATAACCTGCTAAGAGTATATATATCGCTAAAAAGATGTGCAAAAAACAGTGAAAATACATATACGAGATTATAGATACATCTGTAAAGGTGCCTGTACATCTATAAAGGTGTCTGTGTGTCTGGAGTAAACATTTTTGTGCCTAAGTGCAATGTATTACCATTAAAAGAATTCTCCAAAAAATGATTACAAGTGTTTAGTATAGGGAGAGGTGTATGAAAGATACCAACAGTGTATCAGCTGTTATATACTCATATCATACAGATAACAAAAATTTTATTACATCACCAATAATCAGAGCCCAGGTCCTCCTACAGCAGCCCGCCACCGACGCGTTGCGTGGCCGAGTGCCACTTCGCCAGGGTGAATGGGCTGCTGCCAGAGTCCCCTCCCCTTTATACCCACCTGAAAACAGCTGTTCCAATGTGTGGAGACCACGTCGCCGCCCGAACACGCACCACGCCCGGCTGAACACTTCCGCCGTAAGGGCTACGCGTCAGAGGTCGCGTCATCTCCACCAAGTGGAGCGCAAACGCAGGAGACGCGGTGCGCACGCCCGAGCGCGCAGCCACCCCTGCGGTAGGAGGTCCCGGGCGCCAATCGCCTCCCGTCGATTACACATATGCATGTATATGTGTAATCACCCACCCATATTACATTAAGTATCCAGGTATCCCTGATTGCATCTGTTGTGGGTATATAATAATAATAACAATGTTCTGTTCAGACAAATAGGAGGCATATCATTATGATTAAAAAACCTCAACAATAGACATACTACAGAATACCCATAGAGCTGTAGATATACAAGAATTGAAACAAATCACATCATATATCTGCGACATCCAGCCACATACATTTCCTTATAGGACTCCCGTGTTGTCCTCCTTGTTATGGGGAAACTCAGATCCTGATATTGGGCTAATACAAATATCAGCTAGGAAGAATCAGACATCCACACGAGAAATTATGTAAGACCAAGGTACTTCCACGATCCGCAAAACTGGTTTCGCCAGTGCTGCTGGGTGGACGGGAGGCGAGTGTCGTGGTGGGCGCGCGGGCGCGTGGCCGCCCGGGGCCTCCTACTGCAGGGGAGTGAGCCCGGGCGGCCGCGTGCTCGGGCATGTGCGCCGCACCGCGTCTCCTGCGTTTGCGCTCCACTGGGTGGAGATGACGCGGCCTCTGACGCGTAGCCCTTACGGCAGAAGTGTTCGGCCGGGCAGGTCACGGGTTCGGCGCGGTCTCCACACATTGGAACAGCTGTTTTCAGGTGGGCATAAAGGGGAGGGGACCCTGGCAGCAGCCCATTCACCCTGGCGAAGTGGCACTCGGCCACGCAACGCGTCGGTGGCGGGCTGCTGTAGGAGGACCTGGGCTCTGATTATTGGTGATGTGATTACATTTTTGTTATCTGCATGATATGAATATATAAACAGCTGATACACTGTTGGTATCTTTCATACACCTCTCCCTATACTAAATGTAATCATTTTTTGGAGAATTCTTTTAATGGTAATACATTGCACTTAGGCACTTTAATTAAAAATGTTTACTCCAGACACACAGGCACCTTTATAGATGTATCTATAATCTCTTATATATATTTTCACTGTTTTTTGCACATCTTTTTAGCGATATACATATATACTCTTAGCAGGTTATACTGGATTATATATTTATGATACATGACATTGGGATTGGGCTAAAGCCATTGACAGGAAATACCTCTCCAGCGTCTTATATGTATATATGTTTTTAATGAGTCTTATATGTTGTTTGTGATATATTAATGTTGATTCAATAAATGTATTTTTGATAATAAAAAAGCTATCTTGTGTGTGCGGCAGACCAAAAGGGGTTTTGGGGCTAGTCTAGGGCCCTTATTTTTGTATTGTTTTGTGACTTCAATCTTCCCTTTCCCTGCCAGCACCCATTTATAAGCTTCATAGTAGCTGTGCATACTCAAACCATCTACTTTAGTTAACACTTCTGAGATGACTACAGACACACTCAGTGATTACCTTCCTCTAGTTTTTAGAGGTGGAACTTACTACTGAGCATGTGCAGTACAGTTTCAGGCAATGTAATGAAGAGCTTTGGGGCAGCATGAAGATACCTAGTTTAAGGGATGGGGGGAGATCACCACTAGAACGCTGCTTAGATTGAGAGAGCAAAAATATATTTATCACATTCATGACAATTCTAAACTTATTATGAAAGTTACATGAATTATACAATGAGTTGGTACATTTCTACTGACTCCAACTCCAGGCTAAATTAGCTCCAACCCCAACCCCACAGCCATAATCACCAGAACTAGTGTGGCCAGTTTTGAGCTTTGGACTCAGGTTAAAGTTAAAGTGGACCAACACCCAGGGGTGATCGGCCCGGGAATCTATAAGATTCCCGGGCCGATCACCTCCCTCACCGCGGGACATCCGAGATCGGGATGTCCCGCGGTGAGGGACCCCCCCCCAAAAGCCCCAAAAAACTCACCTGATTGGCGTCGGCAGCGGCGGCCGCCGCCTCCCGCGCGCCCCTCTAGGCGTGCGCGCGCCCGCGCCGGCCGTATGTGAATGGCCGGCGCGGGCGCGCGCACTGTCAAAGGGGCGCGCGGGAGGCGGCGGTGGATGCGCTGTCTTGTCCGCAGCTGTCACCCGCTTGTCCGTGGCTACGTGGGAGCGTGGTGAGGTGAGTTTTGGGGGGTTTCTGGGGGGTTTTACACAACGTTTTACACAATCGGGGTGCCCCCCTGAAGTGGACCAAAACCCAGGATAGTCAAAATCCTGGGTGTTGGTCCACTTTAAGTTCAGAAATTTGGTGAAATTCGGTTCAATCATTTATTTTTCTTGATTAAAGAAAATTGTATTTAAAGTGGTCCCACACCTATGTGTACATAATGGGTATTGGGTCACCTTATGACAGGATCAGGGTGCATCTAGTTTTCTGGAGCCCCCCCCCCCCCTGCAACCCCCCAGTTCTTACCTGCACCTAGATAAAGCAACGAAATGCAGCCCCCCACTTGGCCACTGGCGGTCACATGGTCCGGGGTCACTTTTTATTTCCTGGCCGCTGGTTGAATCCAGACCACTTTGCTGCCGGCGGCCCATTTCAGGGCTGCATTATGCTGGCTGATCGTGGCTCAGATAAGGACTGTAGAAAATTAGTGTAGACCTCTTTAACAATAGTAGTTTGTCTGTAGATAATGGCCTCCATGCAGGCTTGGCTGGTCCACAGGGTTGACAGGAAATCCCCAGGTGGGTCCCTGGTCCCCCAGTGAGGGCCTTCATCACTAAAAGAGAGCTATGGATTATTTGTGGCTTTCCAACTGCACACACACACAGAAAAAAGGATTCATTTGGTGGCCCTGTGTCAGAGCCTGCCGCAGGGCATCTTGGTGCAGCTGCGCTGTGTGCTGCGGGCGCTTCCCGCCGCCCCCCCGGCGTCAACCCTTACGGCGAGCCTTTTGACTGGCCGGGCGGGGTGCGCGTGTGGGGGCGGGGGCGGCGGCGGCCGCACGTCAGTGCAGTGTGGACTCATAAGGGAGGGGGAGGGGAGCGATCAGTACGGCCATTCCGCCCTGGTGAAGTGGTGTATCCACGGAACGCGTCGGCAGGCTGAGCACATGGGAGACCCCAGGCGATAGATGTTGCTAAAATGTTAATGTAATTCCTTCCTTGTAAATACGTATGTATTGTTTGGCCAGTGGTTTCTGGTCTGCCTCAGAGCAGACATTCATATACAGTGTCTTTAATTGTGTATATGTTTTTGATACATCTTAGGTTTGCACAGTATCTTTTTCTTTTTTTCTGAATATACTGCACACAGCACTTTCTTTCTTTGTTAAATGTTTTTCATCTGCATGTATATTAAGGGCAGGCAGATATAACAATACCTTCCTGCCCTCTATCCCCACTGGCATTTAGCATTACTGATTACTATAATTACTGACTATTTATAGGATTAGGAAGGTGTTCACTTGTGTATATATAAATATTTAAAGCCTGTTTGTGGAAATTCCCCCATTTTTGTCATTGTGTTGATGTATTTTAAAATGTCACCTGTTTTGTCTATTTGTGTGTAATCCCTCTTATAAGTCATTTTCATATAAATAAATAAAACAATATTTTATTTTAGTACACAGTTTTTTGGATTGTTTTTGTGGGTTGAGTGCGGACCATCTGAGGGCCTGTGAGGGGTTTCCAGAAGCCCCCTCAAAATCTTGTTGGCTACATAATGGGTATTGGGTCACCTTATAACAGGATCAGGGTGCATCTAGTTTTCTGGAGCCCCCCCCCCCGTACAAAGACTCCTGCAACCCCCCAGTTCTTACCTGCACCTAGATCAGCGGTACTCAACTGGCGGACCGGGGTCCGAATGCGGACCTTGGTGCCAGATTTTTGGACCCCTGCCCTGACAGCCCTGCAGTTAGTTGCTTCTGTGTTGCCATGCTCAGCGCTGCCCTGTTACAGATTGGTGATGTAGTTGTTGTCTCCCTGCCAGTGTCATTACTCCCTGGCACCTAGCATTGCAATATGAAGTACTGTACGGACGGGAAGTGGCATTGCAAGGTATAATCCCCCAACCCGCCCCCAGTGCACTGATTTCTAACTATCCACCCCCCTGACAGCGCCCCGTCCGGACCTTCGCCTCTCACCAGATGCCTGTAAATGGATCTTTACAAGAAATGGTTGAGTACCCCTGACCTAGATAAAGCAACGAAATGCAGCCCCCCCACTTGGCCACTGGTGGTCACATGGTCCGGGGTCACTTTTTATTTCCTGGCCGATGGTTGAATCCAGACCACTTTGCTGCCGGCGGCCCATTTCAGGGCTGCATGCTGCTGGCTGATCGTGGCTCAGATAAGGACTGTAGAAAATTAGTGTAGACCTCTTTAAAGTGGACCAACACCGAGAGGTGATCGGCCCGGAAATCTATAAGATTCCCGGGCCGATCACCTCCCACCCCGCGGGACATCCGAGATCGGGATGTCCCGCGGGGTGAAACCCCCCCAGACACCCCAAATCGCTTACCTGATCTTCCTCCCTCGCGCCCCTGTAGACGTGCGCGCGCCCACGCTGGCCGTCTGCGAATGGCCGGCGGGGGCGCGCGCGCGCCGAAAGTGACGCGAGGGAGGCGGCGGTGGCGGCAGCCGCTTGGACGTTCCTGATCCCCACCTGGACGTTGGCGGGGATTGGACCGTCCAGTCACGTGGGAGCGGGGACAGGTAAGATTTTGGGGCTTTCTGGGGGGTTTCACACAGCGGGGCACCCCCGATCGGGGTGCCCCGCCGAAGTGGACCAAAACCTAGGATAGTCAAAATCCTGGGTGTTGGTCCACTTTAACAATAGTAGTTTGTCTGTAGATAATGGCCTCCATGCAGGCTTGGCTGGTCCACAGGGTTGACAGGAAATCCCCAGGTGGGTCCCTGGTCCCCCATTGAGGGCCTTCATCACTAAAAGAGAGCTATGGATTATTTGTGGCTTTCCAACTGCACACACACAGAAAAAAGGATTCATTTGGTGGCCCTGTGTCAAAGCCTGGGGCCCAACGGAGGTTTCTCTGGTCTGTCTATTATAACATTCTACAGCCATCCCTCCGGCTAGGGGCATTGCGTAGTTGTGAATATGGTGAATTGGCAAATAACACCCCATGAGAACAACGCCAGGACAAGACGGGGAGGGGGTTAAACAAATGAAAAAGCCCTTACCTTGCCTTGGATCTAGAACTGGTCTCTCCACAGTTCAGGTCCTGGGCACCATAATCTTGCACAGAGCAGCATTTCCTGGACTGTGCGTCACCCTGTCTGCCTATTTACTTTAAAGGGGATCAAAACCTAGAATTGTGACTATCCTGGGTTTCAGTCCTTTCCCCTGGGGCACCCCAATCATGTTGCCCAATCTACCACACATTTCCCTAGTCCTACGGTACATCTGCGGCCTCTTGTCCAATCGGCACGCTTGGATCTACTCCCGCCCCTTCGTCTAAGCCTTTGTCTAATTGAACACGCCTAGCAGCCTCATCCCCCGCTACTCTCTAACAGGGAGTGTGCTCTCTCCTTCCATTCACAAATGCCTGGCACAGGTGTGTGCCCTGCTAAAGGAATAGTGGGGAGCAGCCGCTGCTCGTGCATGCGCTGTTGGACCAGGGGAGGTGAGTATACCGGGTGACCTGGGAGGTTTCACACAGGGGGACGGAATCAAGTGGGTGGTCTATATGATTTCAGGGCTGTTGGGCCAGGGGTTTTGGTCCACTTTAATGGGCAGACAGGAGCGCGCAGACTACAGGGAATGCCGCTCTGTGAAAACGCAGCCCATGCAGAAGGGGAATGAATGGCGCTGGATCCATTTCAAACCCCCCTCTAGCCAAAACCGTGAATAACTGACTTGTGAATGCAGACGAGGGAGGGCTGTATTAACATTCAGATGATTTCCTGTCACCCCAAAGCCTCACCATATTGCTGCTGTCACCAGGAAATTAAGCCTCTGTGATCACCAAAAAGCAGAAGAAAGATCTTCTGATGCCCAACACTGATCTAGGCTGACATCAAAATGATTCTGCCTGGAGTTCTACTTAAAATTCTTAGCCTCTCAATCTAGTTGTTTGTTTAACTCAAAAGTAAAATACCTAACACCCAGGCCAAGCATTTATAAATAGCTTGGAAATCTCATCCTGGCTCTCAGCATGGGACTCCCCTGGGTTTAGGGTGACAGTTACTCTCTGCATGGTATGTGTCACCCCTCCCTCGTTGTGGGTTGGGGTGATAGGCACCAGCTCACCTCTCGATGACTGATAAGACCTTTAATCATGCTTTTCCTCTGCACAACTTGACTCGACCACCCAGCACCAGGACAGGTTCTCCTCCTCTGCATCCCCCATGACACATAAAACCCTGTACATAACGCAATTCACATGTTGTCATCTGATATTGTGGCCTTCAAGCTGTGTGTGTCTGTGTTTATTGCTGCCTATACTCGTTATAGTTATTTGCACTACTATAGGATCTTATGTTTGGCATTAGATGGGCTTCGGGAACCATGACTTTCCGGGTTTTTGTTCCGTTCCCAGGGTCAGAACCGGCGTCAGCACCCAGCAAGGGTGGCCACTGACAGGGCCGGCCTTTGGAGTGTGTGACGGAGCTTTCCCGGAAGCGGACAGGTAGGGCACCACCACAGCTGGTGCCCACATCTCCTCGAATGGCGGGGTTCCACACAACAGGGCATCTCGATTTACTTTCAGAGAAGGAGGTGGTGGGTTTTGTTCTGCTTTTAAGTTGCCCACCCCAGCTTATTTCTTATCCCTGGAGCATCCCAATCTGTAATACCCTACTGTGTGAAACCCCCTGAGATCCCTGGCATACCCACTAGGCAAGCAATTCCACCCCTGGGTTTTGGTCCACTTTACAGGGGCATCTCAATTTTGGATACCCCTCTTTGTAAAAGAATTGCCCAGGGTTTGGCCATTAACTCATACTGGCAATCCTACAGTGCATTCACCAGTTCAAGGGAAGTAATGAGCAAAGGGAGGATTCATTTAGACTCCGAGGTCAGGTCTAAAGGGGATTGTTGCACTTCAAAGTAGACCAAAACTTGAGTTTTGGTCCAAATAGTATGATCCTTAGGGGGCATCCAAATCAGTGATGGGACACGACTCTTCACCACAAAGGGGCCCACTGAGACCATGCCGCCCAAGGGCCCACATAAACTTGGAGCGGACCCTGCCAGGGGGCATCCTGACTCGGGATTCCCTGCTGTGTGAAAGCGCATAAACTGTCATTCAGCAGCTTACCCCATCATGGCTGCGCCCCTGTCAGAAGGCAACTGCTCCTGGAAGTAGAAACAAGGCAAAGAGTAGTGGCACACCCTCTGAATTCCTTTGCCATAGACCACCAATCATAGGGCTAAGCTGGTGGTCCAAACTGTCACATCATCAGACACTGGGAGAGAGGAGGAACAGCTAGATGAGAATTCCTGTCTTACAGACCCCGTCAATTATGCCTAATATTATGTGGCGTAACAGAGCCAAGGGCCACGCCCAAATATTTCAAGAGATAAATCATAAGGTCATTAACTGTAAATCTCGATATCGCAGCCATTTCTTCTTCAATTTAAAAATGGAAAACTGTTTAGGACAGTGCCAAATGTAACCAGATGCAATGGTGAAACAATTGCTTTTGCTTTCTGTATCCCTTTAAACTCATCTCTCCTTAGTCCAACGATCGATCAGCCAATGAGAGCCGTTTGCTATGTTTACATCTTTTGGCAAACGGCGCTCATTGACTATAATGGGAAGCACGCACTGCTGCATCCCCGGCCATGCTTGCATGACACCAGGGATGCAGTGGATGTGGCAGCATACGCTCTCCATTCACAAAAATGACAGCAGTCTGCTGAATTACATCAGTTCAGCAGACAGCTCTCAATGGACCTGAGCCTGTGCATGCGGCATTGGAATGGGAAAGGTGAGTGTGTATGGGTGCCCTGGGGGTTTCATGCAGTGGGGCAGCCCTGGAGGAAAGCCAGCAGCCTGCCCAGGACACCCTTTCGATTCCAGGACCAGCCTCTGGTGGATTTTTTCTGCTTTAAAGAGGAACATCAGACACCCAGTGATGTTCTCCAAAACTCACCAAACTTGTCCCTGTGTCCCACATTCAACT
Organism: Gastrophryne carolinensis; assembly: GCA_027917425.1. Lineage (NCBI taxonomy): Eukaryota > Metazoa > Chordata > Amphibia > Anura > Microhylidae > Gastrophryne > Gastrophryne carolinensis. Next base: position 89,571,973 of record CM051241.1, read on the forward strand.
TACAGTTTTTGATTTAGATAGTTTTACTTACCTACCTTCGACACCTCCAGCAAGCCCCCTTCTCCTGGGTGACGTCCGCAGGGCAGCTCCATCTTGTCCCCCCCCCCCCTTCGACGTTCCCAGCATGCACTACATGATTCCCCAGTAGACCTCAGTGCTGCTTACTAGGTGACGCACCTGCCCGCCTGTCTCAATATCTTCTCTCCCTGGGACATGGCTTGCTAAGGGGGGAGGGACCAGGTCGGCTAGGGAAAAGGCCATGGCTATCGATCAAAGTGATGTCACAGCAGCCTTAGCCGCTGGTGTCAATTTCAGACGGGGGTCTAGATTCTAAGGGGAAAACAGCAGGATGTCAGCGCTCCAAGCGGAGCTCAACATCCAAGAGGTAATCAGCTCCGGGGGAGAGGGGAATTTTACTGAAGCCAAGTCAGTTTAAGGTCTTTTGTTCCTCTTTAATTGTTGGACCTCTGTAGCACATACAAGACCAGCCAGATCTTGGGTTGTGGGGGGACTGAGGTCCACCGAAGGAGTGCTAGGGGTGCTAAAGTGGGTTGGAATGCTCAGTTTATTGTAACCTTTGCAAGAGCATAAACTTTCGTGTCTCTTTAGGAAGATCATTTACATTATCAGAGGAGCCCAATTCACAGTCTCCGTTCAGCCCTATACCACACAGGATACAGCCTTTGGCACAATTGGCCTCCAGTGACACCAAACCACTTCACCACAGCAACAGGTCTGATTCCTTTCTCTGTCAAGAAGGTTGCTGTGGCACACTCAGATCTCTTTCATGGATGTCTGGGCCTTAGCTTCCTCCCTAGACTCTTGGGTCTGACCTGGCATCTGCATTCTCAGGTAGCAGACTAACTCATCAGAACCTGACTTATTGACCTCCAGTGTCTCTTAACTGCCTGCTAGGTAATCTCATGGACGGCCTTTGGAGTGTGCGAAAAGTGCAGACCCACAGGGCGCCATCCCAACCTCCCTGTAAGGGAGCTCTCAACTGGACCAGCAGGCCTTGTTTTGTTATTCTTTGTTACCTTTTTACTTCTTCTTGAATTTTCCCTTTCTCCTTCTGTTTTATTCCATGATCCCTCCATTTTAATTTATTTTCCCCATCCCCTCACACTCTCTCTTTCTCTCTCTCTCATTTCTTCTCCCTCTTTCCCTTTCTCGCTCTGTCTTTCTTTCTCTCTCCCTCTTGTTTTATTGCTTTTTTTTCTCCTCTCCCCCTTTTCTTTCCACATTACCTCCATCCTCTCACCTTCTTTTCATATTGTCATGAATCTCTCAACAGAGGGATTCCTTTAGTAGTAATGAGGCCGAGAAACAGACTGAAATGCAGCAAACCGTGTTTAATCGTGACAGTGAACAGATCACACACCAATTAGACTGAATATATATATATATATATACATACACGGAACATAAATCTACTACGGTGACTATACAAGAATCACGGCAGTGCAGATAAACAGATACACTGGAAAACATGAAACCCTCAGATTGCCAGGAAATATACATACATAAAAATTCAAAGAAAATTCCAAAGGCATAGACTGAGCTGAACAGGAAAAGTAGACACAAGGGCTATGGCAGGGATCCAGGTTTCAGGGTTTCAAGATTCAGGGTTCCAGGTTTCAAGATTCAAAGTCCAAAGTACAGAGTTCAGGGTCCAGGTCTAGTCAGGTCTATCAACTCACATCACATCAATGCTGATCCATTAACTAAATGGGCAGATCAGCTTAAATAGCCCAGAAAGTCACTCAGGTGCTGGCTAAATGCCAACACCTTTGCAAGAGAGGGCCATCTGCTGGTGGAGCAGGAAATAGCAGGGAGAAAGTCTAGAGAAAGGAGCCAGCCAACAGTACTGAACAGCAGTGGAGGAACTCCAGACCTGACACACTTTTCCACTTTTTCTCTCTTGTCTATCTTCAGTCTTTTTTCCTGCATTCCTCCATCCTCCAGTTTCCCCCTTTTTTCCCTTAGTTGCTCTGTGTCCACTTTTTTAGCGTGTGTCTGGGGGTGCCATCCTAAAAACCTGCACAGGGTGACACTTAACCTAAGGCTGGACCTGGGTATGGTCATACAGACGATTTTCTGTGCCTGTTTTTTACTGAGTTGCCTGACACTCACAGTAATCAGTATTGAGCTTTGAGTTCAGGTTAAAGTTAAAAGGAAAGTCAACTTTCAGGGACTATCCTATTAGAGCTCAGAAAAGCCATAGGGCCACAAGGCTTCTTTAACCATATGTCCCACTTTTGGTGGGACAGTCCAACTTTGGGGCATTTTGTCCCAAAAGCTCTGGGAGCACCTAAATGTGCCACGTTGTTGACTGTCCCACAAATTTCAGGATGTCTGGTCAGTTTATAACGGCTCCGACTCTTTGGCTGAATGGCGGTAGTGGAATGCATGGATTGGCTGAGCATTGTCTCACCAACATCATTTATGAACCAAAGATCCCCGAAGTATGTAACCAGGGGAGGAGCTGCACCTACTTATACACATGAGTAGAATAGAATGCTGTTGATATTTGTTCCTCATAAGCCACACCCCTAAACTGCAACCATCACCCACAAACTAGTTTAAAGGGACTGCCCAGGCAAAATGTAAAAACATGATTCAGCAGCTTACTTTGTTATATATTTGCCCTCTCTCTTCCTGTAACCTTGCAGCAGCATGTAGAAGCAGAACCTTGCCACTGATTCTGGCACCCCCCCTCGATACCCCTAGCAGTAGACCACCAATCATAGGGCTTGACTGATAGTCTATAATTCTGCCCCAGTGGCTGCCTGTGTATATCAGCATTGTAATTAGATGTCGAAGTACAGTATGCCGATATAAATACACTGCCTGCTATGGACTCGGAGTGCGGCCATGCACACTATCTGGAAATTTCAGCGAATGAAAACTTCAGAATAATTTCCACTTTGGGGAGTTTGTTTTGAAAAAAAAAAGAAACTGGAACAGGGAAAACTTGTTGGCCCTCACCCCGCTGTCCCAGAGCTTGTGGTGGAGAGGGAAAATCACCCAGAGGTTCTATGGATGTTAAGGTGGTAACTGATTTTAGGTCCTCTTTAAGGTGACAGAAGCACATAGAGTCGCAGGTTAGATTAATGGGATGCCCTGTTTATTCGGCAAACATCAGTATAGAGCACAGCTTCATCCCTGGCACGTTCCAAGGACCCACCCTGTAGATAGCCCTCACTGGATATCCCTTCCAGGAATCTTCACCACGTTATATGACCCCTTCCTGGTTCTGTGGGGGTTCTTATACCCATTGTCATCTGTGGTCTCACCAGCGAGTAGTGCTCCCAGAGTGCTTCCTAACGCCCTCAACTTCAAGGTCCCAGACCAGCGAATTCCTCCCCTCACTAGCTAAAGGGGCATCTGGCTCCAGTGGTCCTCGGGCCACTCACAGGCCCACCATTTTTGTGGTACATCTCCACCCATTTCTCTCTGGTGGCAACCTCACCACGAGGTCCCCAGATGATGCTCCATACAGGTTGACACCGGTCGGTCACCTCCACCGGCCACTCGATGGTCCAGCACCCAGAGCGTACTCTACATCATATGTGCACTACATCTCTTGTCTTTTCCCATGTCCAACCAACCCAAGCATTTCCTGGGTCTTCCCGTTTATAACTTCTGGGACCAATGGCAAGAGGCAGTGCGCTGTACTCCTGACACGTTAACCGTTAACCCCTAAGTGGCAGGGAGGTAACCTTCCCCTAGCAAATCTTACTGTCCCTCTCAGCCAGGCATTCTCTTTAGATCTAGGCAGGCCTACCTTTCTTTTAGCAGGTATGGAGCTAGGCTATCATCCCTATACAGGAACTTTAGGTCTATGTGATTATATGGTCTATGTAGTTGGACAATCCATATAACACTGCACACAATGTAGCCCTACACATATGGACCTTGCTTGCTACACCTAAAGTTCTTTTTAGAATTTTTGTAATATTTCTGTTGGTGCCTATTTAAACCAGACCTTCAAGCTGAATAAGAGCCTATCTTATATGTTTTCCCGTCCCTGTACATAGAGATTGACGCTCCCTCCTCTCCTCAGTATGCGAAGCTTCTGTGGCAAGATGACGACGCCTGTATCCTAAAGTCCTGAACAGAGTTCTAGCCAGTGGGGGAAAGAATAAGTGACTAAAAACATAAAATATATTAATTTTAGATGCTGGGGAATAGTATTTTAAAGGTTTGGGCTTTTCAATAAATGATGCTGAAGGTCCGTTTTAATTTCTTCACTAGGCCCCTTAGATATGGTTCTGGTTGGCCACCGCAGACTGAAATGATGCAAAATCACCAAAATTGGGTCACGAAGAGCAAAAAGAAAACTAAATTGGTCCACTACCTATGGCTGGAATAAAAGTTTTGGCAAGAGTTTATCCCTAAAGCAATAGCATAAGTCTAATGTCAGAAGCAGTTACAGTATGATGAGAAATAAATGTCAGCATTGACAGTAAAGATCAGGAAACAGAGATAAAGGCCGGAATTAAATTAGAGTAACAAAGCCGCAACAGAACAAGGGGAGGCGGAAACTAATTAGGATCCCAGCTGCTGGAGGCTAATCAAGAGCGTGCTGACAACTTGCAGATACGGCGGCCATCGCTGGCTCTCGTTTCCCAGAAAGTGGCTGCCAGGGCCCCCCCAGGAGCTCTGGTATCGGCTCACCTGCCTGCCATTGATGGGTTCCATCCTGCAGGCATGAAGCTGCGAGCCTGCTTACGTGAGGGAATTGATGGGACAGAAGCGGCTTTGTCATACGTCAGAGAACCCGCACACAATGCACGCTTGTACTTCTACAAGGTTTCTGGGAATTTACTAAATGAATGCTGTACAGAGAAAACGTGTTCATGTTCATAAAAAAAAAATCATTCGTAAGACTACATGAAACCAAGCTAGGTCAACTTGATAGCTATGTGTATTAGAGCTACTAGAGGCCTCGCTGTTGAAATGTCCTGTCAGCTCCCAGTCCTACTGGGGTGTGTTTATATCGTCCATGCAGTAATTTCCAAGAAACTTGGTGCTGCTGTGTCAGAAAGATCTAGCTCCATGTTTTCCCCTCTTTTCTGGGCGGTCACCGCTAAGCCGGTCTTATCCTTTGATAGCATCAGTAGTCTTCACTGGAAGGTTTTTAGAAATTTTTAAAGTGGACCAAAACCTACGGCGAATCTATAAGATTCCCAGGCTGATCGATTCCCTCCCTCCCTCCAGGGCATCCAAAATCAGGATTCCCCACTGTGTGAAACCCCCCAGGTCGCCCATTCTCTTTCCCGGCGCATACGCGAGCCGCATCGACGCTATCCCTTTACTAGGCATTTGTGAATGGCCGGCGCGGGCACGTTCCCTGTTAGAGGGTAGCGGGGGATGCAACCATCAGCGCACTCGTAGCCACTCATCTTAGACAAAGGCTTAGACGATGTGATATCAGCGGATCCAAGAGCGCTGATTGGATGAGCGGCCAATCATGCGCCATAGGAAGAGGCGAGTTGGTTTCGGCAACCTGGGGGGGTTTCACACAGTGGGACACCCCCGTTCCGGGTGGTTTTGGTCCGCTTTAAGGAACTTGTTCAAGGAAAAGCTAAAAATCATTACTAAGCTTATGTGACATCAGACTTTGCAGGGGCATACATAGCATAGTGGCAACGAGGGCAGATGCCTCCAGGCCCGTGGCACAAGGGGGCCCATCTCTATCTACCTCCACTGCCTCTTTAGAATGTGCGCCCAGTGCCAACAAAACTTCATACTTACCTACCCAGCCATGCCACCTCCTTCCTCCACATTGGCTTCCCTTGCCTCTGTGCCTGTTCCTCCCCCACCTCCGTGTCCCCCATCCACCAACCTCCAGCAGATGCCTGTGGGACCCAGCCAGTGAGTGTCTGTCCCGGAGGCGGGGGGATGCTGATGGGGACCTGTGATGGCGGCTAAGCCATCTCCTTGCTTGTTGAAGTCATTGCACTGAAGCAGGGGCTTAAAGGGTAAGTCCACTTTCTATGATTTTTTGAAAGTGTATATTTTTTGTGCAGCAAAATAATGATGTCTTAAAGGTGCTGAGCTGATCTAGTATTTTTTATTTTTTGTAATGCTAGGCAACTGTTTTATGGAAGCAGTTTTCACTAACTGCAATCTGTTGCTATTGACAATGTACACCAAAGACATGATTCAGAGAGACAAAAAAAAAGACTTTCGTTTTTGTGCCGATCTGTTTTTTTTTTAAATGTTCCCACTCTCGTATGAGTGTACAAGCGATTCTATGCATGCATTGCTATCCTTCTGTAAAGTTTTCGTCAGTTCGTACGGCAGAGTACGAATACGAGGATGTCATTTTCCAGCGTGACTTTTCCGTTTCATTTTCTCATGTTACAACGTAGGCTTTCGTTGTTGCCCTTTTTCCCATCGTCTCCTCCCACGAATCCTTTACGTTTTCCGTTAGATTCTGTTTCCCTTTTTCAATAAATAATCGTCCGGATGTAAAACCTTACGATCTTGCGCCTGCGCACTACAAATTTAACTCATTAAAGTGATCGCCTACATATTTGCCACCCTCACTTCTACTACAATGCTTAGCTAAATCACTTTGCGCTTTCCTACATCTTCCATGTTTGACCCCTAAAACTCACCCAAACCACTTTGCGCATTCCTACATCTTCCATGTTTGACCCCTAAAACTCACCCAAACCACTTTGGGCATTCCTACATCTTCCATGTTTGACCCCTAAAACTCACCCAAACCACTTTGCAGTTAGGTTCTTCTTCCATTTTAGACCCCTAAAACTTACCCAAAACACTTTGCGGTTAGGTTCTACTTCCATTTTAGACCCCTAAAACTCACCCAAAACACTTTGCGGTTAGGTTCTTCTTCTATTTTAGACCCCTAAAACTTACCCAAACCACTTCGCGGTTAGGTTCTTCTTCCATTTTAGACCCCTAAAACTTACCCAAACCACTTCACGGTTAGGTTCTTCTTACATTTTAGACCCCTAAAACTCACCCAAACCACTTTGTGCATTCCTACATCTTCCATGTTTGACCCCTAAAACTCACCCAAACCACTTTGCGCATTCCTACATCTTCCGTGTTTGACCCCTAAAACTCACCCAAACCACTTTGCGGTTAGGTTCTTCTTCCATTTTAGACCCCTAAAACTCACCCAAACCACTTTGTGCATTCCTACATCTTCCATGTTTGACCCCTAAAACTCACCCAAACCACTTTGCGCATTCCTACATCTTCCATGTTTGACCCTTAAAACTCACCCAAACCACTTTGCGCATTCCTACGTCTTCCATGTTTGACCCTTAAAACTCACCCAAACTACTTTGCGGTTAGGTTCTTCTTCCATTTTAGACCCCTAAAACTTACCCAAACCACTTCGCGGTTAGGTTCTTCTTCCATTTTACACCCCTAAAACTCACTCAAACCACTTTGCGCATCCCTACATCTTCCGTGTTTGACCCCTAAAACTCACCCAAACCACTTTGCGGTTAGGTTCTTCTCCCATTTTAGACCCCTAAAACTCACTCAAACCACTTTGCGCATTCCTACATCTTCCATGTTTGGCCCTTAAAACTCACCCAAACCACTTTGCGCATTCCTACATCTTCCGTGTTTGACCTCTAAAATTCACCCAAACCCCTTTGCGGTTAGGTTCTTCTTCCATTTTAGACCCCTAAAACTTACCCAAACCACTTCGCGGTTAGGTTCTTCTTCCATTTTAGACCCCTAAAACTCACCCAAACCACTTTGCGCATTCCTACATCTTCCATGTTTGACCCTTAAAACTCACCCAAACCACTTTGCGCATTCCTACATCTCCCATGTTTGACCCCTAAAACTCACCCAAACCACTTTGCGGTTAGGTTCTTCTTCCATTTTAGACCCCTAAAACTTACCCAAACCACTTCGCGGTCATCTGAATCTTCATCTCTAAATATTTATTGGCCCATTCGTTTTGTGTTAATGTATAATGACACTGAAATTTTTTTATTTTTTTTATAAAACAATGCCATTTTGTTTTTGGCTTTTTTTTTTCCAAACTTTTTTGGGTGGTACATATAAAAATTGTTAACATTTTAAAAATACAATTCTGTGATTACTCACCTGTAGAATTGTTATGAGTATACAGTACGTCCTGCTCCAAATATGAATCATTACACTTGGGTATTACTCTGCCAGATGGCGCTAGACTGCAGAGACCGTGAAATTGGCTCCTCCCGGCCCCTCAAATACCCGGGACCTCCCACAAATCCCCAGCATTGAAAAGTTGAAAAGCAGTTAACGAGAAGCCGGGAGAATGATAACAGAGCCAACTAGTAACTATAAAACAATGATAACAATCACCATACAGGGGATCCAGGATAATGCAAAACCAAGGGTGGGGTGGAGCAGGACATACTGTATACTCATAATAGCAATTCTACAGGTCAAATGGAGCACCCTGCAAGGCAGACAAGACCAAGTTAAAATCCCAAACAGGCAACATAGGCTTACGTGGGGGACGCACATGAGTAACCCCCTGGAAAAAATTCCTGATCAGAGAATGCTGGGCAAAGGACCTTTGGAAGAAAACAGCCAGGGCAGAAACATGGCCCTTCAGAGTACTGAGTTGGAGCCCCAGCTCCCACCTATGCTGCAGGAACTCCAGGATCCTAGGAATAGAGAACACACGAGAGGTAAGAGACCTAGACTCACACCAGTCAATGTAGGCACGCCAAACCCTATAGTAAATGGAAGAAGAAGACTTTTTAGCCTTTATCATAGTATCAACAACAGAGGCAGACAGCCCCTTCTCCATCAAGATGGAGGTTTCAGCAGCCAGGCCGTCAAAGCCAGAGTTTGTAAATTGGGATGGCGTAAGTGACCCTGAGTGAGCAGGTCTGGCACCCCGGGCAGAGCGTACTGACCTACTGCCAGCTGCACCACGTCTGCGAACCACACTCTTCTTGGCCACCTGGGAGCCACCAGGATAGCTGGCACCCCCTCCTGAGCTATCTTGCGCAGAACCCTGCCCAACAGGGGGAATGGGGGAAAGACATACAGGAGTTGAAAGTCCCACCATGAAAGTCCCGCCATGACATTGCATCTGTGGCCAAGGCCAGAGGGTCCTGGGACAGGGAGACAAAGGCCGGGAGCTTGTGATTGTGACGGGACGCAAACAGATCCACATCTGGATGGCCCCAACGGTGACAGAGAGTGAAACACCCTGTCACAGAGGGACCATTCTCACAGGCGAGAGGTCCCCCTACTCAGAGAGTCTGCCTGCAGATTCTCCACCCCCGAAATGTACACAGCTAATATGCAGGGAACATTGTCCTCCGCCCAGGACAGGATCAGAGACACTTCCTTGAGGGCCCCCTTGCTCCGGGTCCCTCCCTGATGATTGATGTAGGCAACCGCTGTCTGGTTGTCCGAGCGTACCTGAACAGGCCGGCCCCGAAGGTGTTGGGTCAAGTGAGCTAGAACCAACCTGATCGCCCGCAGTTCCAGAATGTGTGGGCCTCCTGAGGGCCCCACCACCCTTGGAACTGCAGGGACTTCCAGAAGCCCCCCCAACCTGTCAGACTGGCATCCGTGGTGGTCTCCCAGCAGGGGGCCAGAAAGGATCTGCCCGCCAATAGGTTCCTGGAGTCCAGCCACCACGAGAGGGACCGCCTGGCTAGGGGGGATAGAACAAGGACCTGGTCCAGGACGCGGGATCCTTGTCCCATACTGACAAAAGATGGAGTTGCAGAGGCCTCATGTGAAACTGTGCATAAGGAACCGCCTCGAAGCACGACACCATCAGGCCCACCAGCTGCATTCCCTGCCTGATGGAGGGATGAGGGCAAGATAGCAGGGACTGAACCTGCACCAGCAGACTGTCCACCTTCTGCTGAGGAAGAAAAATCCTTGCCTGAACTGTATCCAGATTCATTCCCAGGAAGGGTGTCACCAAGGAGGGAGACAGGGAAGACTTGGGATGGTTGATCACCCAGCCAAATGACTCCAGAGTGGACACTACTCGGGAACTATCCAGCTCTGCTTGATGGAGGGACTGAGAAGTGATGAGAATGTCGTCCAAATATGCCAGCATGTGAATGCCCTGAGCAGAGCCACCACCCCTGCCAGCACCTTGGTGAACACTCTGGGAGCTGAAGTGAGACCGAAGGGCAATGCCACAAATTGGTAGTGCCGATCCTCTATAGCGAACCTGAGGAACCTTTGATGACCGGGAAATACGGGAATATGAAGGTAAGCATCCTTGATGTCCACAGAGGTCATGAAGTCCCCTGGATGCAGGGAGCTGATAGCAGAGCGCAAAGTTTCCATGCGAAAGCGCCTGCACCTGACAAATTTGTTGAGGATCTTCAAGTCCAGGATGGGCTGACTGACCCATCTCTTTTGGGCACGGTGAAAAGGTTGGAATAGAACCCCTTGCCCCTTTCTCGTAAGGGGACCTGACAAATGACCCCCAGCTCCAGAAGGCTTTGCACCGCCAGAATTAAAGCCCGAGCTGACATGGGGTCCTGAGACATCCGGGATCTGATGAATCTTGGGGGCGACGAGGCAGCAAACTATCTTGTAACCGGAGGACACTACCTCCTGAATCCACCGGTCTGAGACCTAAAGCCTCCAGACGTGAGCAAAATGCTGAAGCCGTCCCCCCACCCGGATGGGTGAGGGTGCCCCGTCATGTCTGAGGGGGATTGGGAGAAGACTTAGGCTTGGAGCCCCAGGCTGATCCAGGGCGTCCCCGTCCTCTGCCCCATCCCAGAAATCTCCTCGGGCCCCAGCAAGGGAGACCCCCCTCCCCTGTCTGGATCCACGGTAGGGGGAAGAAAAGGAGCCTTGGCCCTGAAAGGGCCGAGACTGCCTCCTGCGCTGGGGTAACCTGCCTCCCTTAGCAAACAGGTCCAGGCGGTCCCCAAACAGGCGCAGTCCTTTGAAGGGGAAACCAGTGAGAGCCTTCTTGGCAGCGGAGTCAGCTGCCCACTGACGCAGCCCAACCGAGCGGCGTATAGCCACCACTAGGGCAGATGCTCTGAAACACATCCTAATGGTATCATCCGGGGCAGAGAGGACATAAGTCACAAAAACCTCACAACAAGAGAGTGCATTAAATTCCTCGCTAGACACATCATCAGGAGCACCATCCAGGACACTTCTAAGCAGTCCTAATGGCCACTGCTGTAATGGCAGAGGCAAGGACCAGGCCCAGCGCCGTCCCCACACAGGCAAAGGCATGGGATGCCAGCTGATCAATACGCCGGTCCTCACTATCCCGCAGTGTAGTAGAGTCAGGGGAATGCATGACAGAGCTGTTAGATAAACCTAGGACTGGGGCATCCATCTCTGGAGGGGATGACCAACGCTTCACCACCTCAGCAGGAAAGGGATACCTCTTATCCCAACTCTTAGGGACTCCGGGGAGCCTGCTGGGACGCTCCCATTCATTGAGCACGAGATTAATAAAATGGGCTTGCTCAGGAAACTCTAAACGAGGCTTAGCAGTATGAAACAATTCCCCCTGCTGCCTAGGGGCCACAACCGGGGGGAGAGATAGACAGTACCTCAAAAATCTGAGCCAACAGCCTATCAGTATCATCTGGGGCCCAAGGGTCAGAGCCAGAATCATCATGACCCCTGGGCCTCTCAACTCCCCTTCTTCCAAGGGGGTATAACCAGATAGTTCCAAAAACTCCTCAGCCTCCATAGGGAAAAGAGTGACATCAGGCGTCAAGTTCCGCTTTTTAGCAGAGGCCTTACGCGCCATGGTAGCAAGCAACTTCTCAACACTAGCCAGTCTAGCAGACACATCAGGCTGAGAATCCCCACTGGCATGCAACTCAATGGGAGTCAAATTCAAGCTTCGGGGAGTAGGTGAGGCCATATGTGGCGCAGACCCCATAAGCAACATGTATAATGACAAAGGGTAAATAAAGTCACCTGCGAGGGCACTCACGGACCGCGGTAGGTAGATGCCAGCCACGCCGCAGACGAAACCAGAGAAAAATGGCGCCGAGTATACCTCGAGGGGCGGCCAGCGGAGACCGTGACGCGGAACGCGCCAACCGCAGGCCCCGCCCCCCAAAGAGCGCGAAGCAGCACACGTGACAAGCAGCCAATGGAAGCGCATCAGCGCCTGAGGTAATGCCGCCGCCAACCGTGGAACGCAGTGGAAGTGCGCACGGCGGCTGCATTTTCAAATCACACGCAGTGCAACCAAGTCAGCGCAGAGACAAAAACAAAATCAAAAAGCACACAACCAAGTGAAGCACCAATGCATACACCCCCCCCCCTCCGAGAGCTACAAGGGAGAGCGAGGGCAGCGGGAGAGCGAGGGCAGCGGCCACTTAACATAGAGCCCACCGTTAGACAGGGGCAAGGGGCAATAGTGCGGGAGGGGCATCCCATAGAGGCTCACCATATGTCTATACCGCCTACCCTTTGGTGGGGGATTGCAGTGGAGCAGCGCTCCTATGCACCTGACAGCGGTGCTGCCTACCATCACCCGGACCAGCGCAGCCAAGGCTGGGAGGCACATTAATAATGGAACGGGTGGGAATAGTCCTACAGAGCCACAGGCTAATAGCCCCGCTCACCTGCGAGAAGAGAAAGCCATCTTCTTGTCCTTCGCAGTCCAGACTGCAGAGAAATTCTGTGGATTTGTGAGAGGTCCCGGGTATTTGAGGGGCCGGGAAGAGCCAATTTTGCGGTCTCTGCAGTCCAGCGCCATCTGGCGGAGTAATGCCCAAGTGTAATGATTCTCTGGAGCAGGACGTACTGTATACTAAGAATAAATATAAAATTTGGGTTAAAACAACATTTTAACCTATATACAAAACAATGGCAGGACCCAGAACACTAGTCTTCTTCTGTGGTCCCCAACGAGTCACGCAGCTGCTGCACGTCGGCCACCAACTGAAGGACCCTTTGATTCATCGCTTCTACTCTTGCACTGGTCCCTGTATCAAAAAACAAAAAAATACATTATTTTCAGACAAATACATGTTTCTAACCTGTGGATGGAATGTTTGTTAGTTGGCAACCTAACTCATGGCGACATATGTCATTATGCTAAGTAATTAATCTAAGGAAGTGGGCATATGTCATTATGCTAAGTAATTAATCTAAGGAAGTGGGCATATGTCATTATGCTAAGTAATTAATCTAAGGAAGTGAGCATATGTCATTATGCTAAGTAATTAATCTAAGAAAGTGGGCACATGTCATTATGCTAATGCCATTGACTATGGCTTTATGTATCTTGGTGATCATGTCAATTACCACATACTCAGAAGAATGAGATTACAACTTACTTCGTTGGTGGCCGACGTCTGCGTCGTCGGGGACCACCCTCCGTTCTGGGCCCTGCCACTGCTGGGAAGTTGAGGCTGTAGAGACATGGCAAATAGGGTCACTTATAATGTCTTAGTCAACAGTAAGAAAATGTCAATTTCAATGTGTGTGTCACATCACTCACTTTCTCCATGTGCCTTCTGGGCCTGATCTGCTGCAGACTCCACAGATTCTTCACCCGCTACATCCAAATCTAGAACAAAGATTAAGGGAATCAGCTTTGTTTGAAATAGCATGTATGTGTGTGCGGTTACATGAAGAGTCACATACCAGAGGCTACTGGCTGCGTCGCTGGGGACGACTGCCTGCCCACGCCGTTCCGCCTCTCCTCTGTCAAAAGGTCCAGGAGCTGGTCGGAGAACCCTACAGAGGAGGGGTAGGACCGTCGCCCTGGAGATCCACCACCTTCACTTCCAGCTGCAGATTCATGCAGCACTGGTCGGCCTGTGCGCCTCCGGGTGCGTCGGATTCGGTACTCCATTTCCAACATTAGAAAAGAGAAGCATTTCTAAATAAATGCCTACCTTCTGTATTACTTACATCTAGCATGCAATCGCTATGTACTTAATTGGGAAATGGAGTCCGAAAAAGCGCCGCACCCGGGGCATGTGTGGGGATCTGAGTGTGGGTGAAGGTGGTGTCCGTCTGGTGTTGAATCCTGGAAACCTTGGGCAGGTAGTCGTACCTGCGCTCCAGCATCGTCTTCAAAACACAAAATAAACATAGGATTTAGATCAAACTGCATACAAATATCGGTCACAAATCGATCATTTGACTAAATGACATTACCAGACACATTTCTAGGCTAAAACTATCCTTCTAGATGTAATAGACTTGGTTCGCAAATGTGGGCCCTAGCTTCGGTTTGGCACGGAGTTTTAGACACTTTTCAAACAAACCGTTTCTTACTGCGCTTCCTTAAGTGCTAGGCATGCATTTAGATGGCAAATAAAAGGCAGGAAAATACACTTACAAGCATAAGGATCTCTTCTTGTTGGTGGGTGAAGATTGTGGGCGCCATCTTTCTTCTTGTCTGCAGCAGATAAGTAATGCCCCAGCGCTCTCCGGGTTCCGCACGGCCGGACGAACGGCCGTACGCACGCATACACGAGCGCGTAAGCGTCATACCCAGGCATTATTATTTAAAGGGTCCTGGACACACAGCTCATTCTCTTTGAGAGTGTGTGAATCATGGCACCAAAAAAACGCAGCAAAGGAGGGCAGCAGCAGCAAACACCCACAGAAGCGTGAGGAGGCTTCTGCAGGCCCCACCACTCACTCACAAATGCCTAAAGGTAAGGTGCGGCCAACACGCAGTGCTCAGGCCAAGGCACCAACAACCACCAAAGAAAAGGAGGCAGCGGCAAAGAGGAAGCCCCAGCCCAGCAAAAACACATCTACGGCCGCAAAAAAAAAACCAAGAGGGTGCAAAGCCCCAGCCCCCCAAGGTCACCATCGCCCCACCCAGGTGGGAAAAGCTCCCATGCCAAAAGGAGAACTCACCGGGCAAGAAGCCCCAGCAGCCCAAGGTCGCCATCACCACACCCACGTGGCCAAACCTCTCATGGCAAGAGGCCAAGACACCGGACAAGAAGCCCAAGGTCGCCATCACCACCCCCACATGGTGAAAAATCCCATGGCAAGAGGCTAAGCCATCGGGCAAGAAGCCCAAGGTCGCCATCACCACCCCCACATGGGGAAAAATCCCATGGCAAGAGGCTAAGCCATCGGCCAAGAAGCCCAAGGTCGCCATCACCCCAGGCACGTCCCATAACCTCCCAGGGGCATGCAACTCTTTAGGGGCCATTGAGGCACAGGCCAAGAAGCCCTACTTCATCCAGCACACCCTCTCCTCCTCGGCCACATTTGCCACCGGCACAGGTGGCAAGGCACTCTCCATATGCCACATCTACGCCTGCTAGTTCAGTGGCCACCCAGCCACGAACACCCAGTCCCTATCCAAGTCCTGTCCTATCTCAAGCCAGCCAGCTGTCATACATTTCACCCCAACACAGCCAGGCCAGAATGTCCCTTGATTTGCCTGCAAACAATGAGGAAACAGAACCTCAAGCAACAGGGCGCACATTGCGCCGAGGCCACTTGAGTGGCAGGTTTGGGGAGGCCCAAACTCTGGCATTGGCTAGTGGGCTCACCTTACATTATGATGAACTATATGGGCGCAGATCCAAAGCAACCAGCAAAATGCGGAAAGCTGAGATTTTAGAGGAGCTCACCAGACAGGTCAATGCAGCGAAGGATGAGCTAAAAAAAGTGCAGCAGATTCAACGCAAAATATCAGACCTGAAGTATTCAGCACGGAAGAAAGAAAATAAACTGCAAAATTACAGGTACATATCTACTTTGTAGATTTTTATGCTTCATGTATTGTCAACATTTTGCAACATTTGCCAAACTATCTTTTTCAGCTTACAAACTGGCAGATGCTTCCCCACTAAACTTCAATTTACCCAAGCTGAGGAGATGGTGTTGGGCCTGATACATCCCGTGGCCTTAGAGGGACACGGACATCCCTACTATTCCTGCAGGTTAGTAATGTTAGTGTGTATGTGAAATGTTTGCAACGTGTAAAATGAGGCTCAAAGGCATATATGAACACATGCCCCTAGGGAGTGCCTTGTAGTGGAGGTTTCATTTTTAGCAGGGTGTGTCATGTCTGTGGAATGATAATGTTCTAATTTGCTTGCCCATTTGAGAGTATTTATGGACACTATTAAAGTATTTATATTAGCAAAGGACTGCCTGTTATGATTAATACATCTAACAGATAAGGACATTCATAGTGAAGGACAACTTGGAGTTGCCATTCCTGCTTGCCCACGTGTTTTAGTGAAGCATATGTAGTAATACAGATCAACAATGCATAGTTGTGTGTTTACATGCCTTTTTTTAAACAATGCAGCCCAGCATCATGGCTCAGCTAGTATTGAAGCCTCAGCCAGTTTGACCACGCCGTGCTGTCTAAGAGCCAGGATCCGATATATACTGTAAGTGTATTTTTCAGAATCTGCTGATGCATGTGAATTAACATGATTTATTTGGCATAATAAAATATTTAGTGCCCAAACTGAACCTTTTTTTTCACATGTTCCAACAGACCCACACACTGATGGAGGAAATCCAGGAGCTGGAGGAGGATGGCACCTTGATGGGACCTTCACTACAGCCCCCCCTGGAACATAATGTTTCTACACCAAATCCTCTGCAGCAGAGTGAAGCTGCCTGCATGCTGCCAGCCCATCGTGGGCAGCATGCAGAGACTGAGCCTACAGTCCCCAGTGGTAGGTCTGCTGCAGAGGATTTGCCAAGCACATCTGTGGCTGTTGGTCGAACTAGAGGACCATCATCTGCACGCGCCCCAACCCGGGGAATTGGGAGGCATAGTCAGCTACGTCACCCAGTTTCCCAGGGGAGGCGCGTGTCGATCATGGAGTCAGCATGGCACCATGAGAGGCGTTTATTTCGCCAACAAAATCAAAGAAACAACGAGCAGCATCATGCACAATTAGAGACCTTAAATAATACGTTAAACACCATGCTGACAGAATTTAGGTCGACCAACCGCCACCTCCACAGCCATGCTTGAGGAAGTTCGAACTAGCAACACACACATGGCCACCTTAAGTACTAATTTCAGTGCCATGCTGGCTGAAGTACGAACTAGCAACACCAACATGGCCAACCTTAAAGTGGACCAACACCGAGAGGTGATCGGCCCGGAAATCTATACGATTCCCGGGCCGATCACCTCCCACCCCGCGGGACATCCGAGATCGGGATGTCCCGTGGGGTGAAACCCCCCCCAGACACCCCAAATCGCTTACCTGAAGACGTGCGCGCGCCCGCGCCGGCTGTCTGCGAATGGCCGAAAGTGACGCGAGGGAGGCGGCGGCGGCGGCAGCCGCTTGGACGTTCCTGATCCCCGCCTGGACGTTGGCGGGGATTGGACCGTCCAGTCACGTGGCAGCGGGGACAGGTAAGATTTTGGGGCTTTCTGGGGGGTTTCACACAGCGGGGCACCCCCGATCGGGGTGCCCCGCCGAAGTGGACCAAAACCCAGGATAGTCAAAATCCTGGGTGTTGGTCCACTTTAAGTACTAATTTCAGTGCCATGCTTGAGGAAGTTCGAACAACCAATAGAAACATGTTGGAACAGTTGCAGATTAGGAATGCCACACATGCCCAGGTGATGGGCCACCTCCAAGGCCCACCACCAGGGTTTTATGGGCATCAAACATTTTAACCCCTATCTGGCCTGTATCTGCTCCACATCTTTGCTCTACATCCCTACTGTATTGACCTGTCTGGTGAGCCCTACCAATATACCCTTTTGGTATGGCTTTGCTTGTATGCTTTGGATTTGCGCCCATATAGCTCATTAGAGTGCTGAGATAGCCCACTAGCCAATGCCTGAGCTCAAGCCTCACTGAACCTGCCACTCAAGCTGTTGCGCTGCAGGCTTTGGCCTAATTACATTGCTTCTGGCTCATCCTGTTTGTAGGCATGATTGGGGGACATTCTGGCATGGCAAACTACTACCTTGAACGCTGGCAGAGATTGGACTGGACTTGGATTTAGACTGGGGCTTGGGTGGCCCACTAACTTACAGGTGTAGATGTGGCATAGGTATGGATGCTTTCCACCTGTGGCAAATGTGGCCAAGCAGGAGAGGGTGTGTATGTGTCCCTATTTCTTTGAGCCAAAATATTGACATGCCAATGCTTGCTCCAGATGTGTGTGTATTTTCTTTGGGATGTAAACTTCGGCCTGGAGTGCATTACTTTCTAACTCCTGCCTGTGGCCAATTGCTAGGTGCCATGATTTGCCACTAATTGAATTGGTTGTTTTACCATGTATCTACATGGAGTATGGGAGTGACCATCCACTCCAATTGTTACTTTTAAAATTTAAATAAAATGAATGTGACTTGACCTGTTGTTGACTAAGTTGATGCCTTAATGTTTATGTGTTTTTTAGATTACTTAAGGTTTGCCCAAACAAACTGGGCCAAAAAAAGGCATGAGTCTCAGATCATGTGGGAATTTTTTAGTAATTAAATCATTACTAGTTGTCACAGTACAAAACATAAATAAAAAACAAAGCTAAATTAGATTAAGAAATTAAAAAAACAGGCACAAAACAAACACAGGCACAACAAATTAAGAAAAATGGGTACAAATCAAATTGGCCAGAACTGCTTGGCCAGAGGCACTAGGTGTGCCATGGTAGTGGTCTTCGGGGCCTGGGTGGAGAGGGAGGCAGATCCAAATACCGGGGGACATGCTGCATGATGGCATAGTTATGTAACACAGCACACGCAAGAATGATATCTATGACCTTCTTGGGGTCATACTGTAGTGCCCCCCTGGTATGGTCCAAGCAACGGAAGCGGGTTTTTAATAGCCCAAATGCCCTCTCCACAACGGCCCTGGTCTTCCTGTGGGCCCGATTGTAGGCATCCTGTGCGGCATTCTGGGGCCAAAGGACAGGCGTCAGCAGCCAGGGAAGCAGTGGATAGCCGGAATCCCCTGAAAACATTAGACAAAACTAACATTAATTACACATTACTCCCTAAATTGAAACCAAAAAACGGTCCTTCACCATGACTAAGAGGCTATGTAACATTTGAGCCACACCCTGAACATACAGATTGCTCTGCTAAAAAAACAGCCTAACACCATCTAATGCATGTTTGGACCATTAAAACCTCCAAGATGAGGGAAAATGAGGCAGACTGCTAACAGGTATTGCTTTAGGACTGTGCCGCTCAGCATTCTTGGATGTGTTACCTTTTCCGGACCCCAGATCTGCTTTGTCTGAGCCAAGCACAGCTCTAACCCACCCCCTGCACTTTATCCCGCTCTCCTCTACTCAGTAAGTGTCATGCTTCTAAGCAAAGATGGCGCAGACCCTATCATAAAGTCAAGAACACAATTGCAGCCGAGTGTGGGGAAGAATAATAAGTAATTTAGTAGAAAGGTGACATTTCTTCTTTGGAAATGCTGGTCCAACATTTGTAAAGGGTTTGGTGTTTGCAAATTATAATGGTTAAGGTCCTGTTTAACATGTAATAAAGGGGTAAAACCAACCATAGTTTCAGACATGGGGCATAAACTATATTCATAGGCATACATTGAAAACTGAATGAAGTTATTGGCGTCAACTTACCAAGAAGCCATCCACCTGAGAATTCTCCAGACTCAAACCGATGGTACAATCCAAATCAACGCAAGATGTAAGCGTCATGGGATGAGCCTGGAAACCCGGCGAGCACACTACTGCTTGGACATTCAGTGAGTGGCCCATTTTGCGATTCCTGGAATAAAAGAAAAAAAAACAAAATTAGCAAGGCAAGGTAAACTACTCAAACACTAACTCCTAACACCCTCCCAAAAACCTGTTATAAAATATATAATATAAATAATACTAAGTACATAAGTATTTTTTGGCCAAAAAAAGGATAGGTCTGTTGGATCAAGTAAAGATTAACTTTAAATTGCCTAGTTAAGGTCCACATGAAAATGTTTTCCTTTGGCCAACAGGAAAAACATTGTATAAGCTAAATACGGGCCAATGTTTCACAGGGACTATTTACAAGGAGGGATTACCAGAGATAAATTGTATGCTATTTCACAGGGACTATTGTATGCTATTTCACAGGGACTATTTACAAGGAGGGATTAAGAGAGATACATTGTATGCTATTTCACAGGGACTATTTACAAGGAGGAATTACCAGAGATACATTGTATGCTATTTCACAGGGACTATTTACAAGGAGGGATTAAGAGAGATACATTGTATGCTATTTCACAGGGACTATTGTACGCTATTTCACAGGGACTATTTACAAGGAGGGATTAAGAAATATTTAAAATAACATTTAGGTAAACTATATTTAAAAATGACAGATTGTACTTGCCTATAGATGTACTCGTCGGCTGTCGGAGGCACCAGGGCAACGTGGGTGCAATCGATGGCACCCATGACGTTGGGCATGTTGGCGATGTTATAAAATGCCAGCTTAATCACGTTCCTGGCTACCATGTCGTCAGGAAAACAAACATATTTCTGACTAATGGTAGCCATGCCTTCCAAAAACTTGGATAGCGCACGGCTCAGCGTAGGCTGGGAGATCCCCGCGGAGAGGGCAACCAGCCTCTGGAATGAGCCGTTCGCCAAAAATTGCAGGCAGCCAAGCATCTTGGTCATACCTGAAATTGCTTGCCCCTTCTTTGTGGTGCGGGCTAACCATGGCCGCAGCTCACTATACAATTTATGGAGGGAAGCGTGATTAAGTCTGGTGAGCTCGAACAGCTCAACGTCATGCATGCCATTGATGTGCATGCGTCACCAGTGCAATTTGGTCTCAGCCCCCCGGACAATTTCAATGCCCAGTAGCTGGGGTTCCTCATGCTCCACAAAAGGCACTAGACTGGTTCATATCTGCTGTTTCCGAGGTCAAAATGGTCCCGTAAGGGGATCGCAAAAGAAATGGGTTTATAGGGTGGTGGTCCCTCGGCAATCAGCTCTCTGAATGAGACGCAAGCCCATACCAATAACGTAAGTTATCTGAACGAACTAAAAAAATCAGATTTTGATTGGAAAATGATCAGAACTAACGCAAATGATCCGATGTGCTTTCGTTCATCGAAAACGCATATACGCATTAGCCCGAACGTTCGTACGAATGGAAAATGAACGAAAAAAACAAAGAAAATGACAAACACACACAAAAACTTTCACAGGCAGCTACGAAAGTCCAGACGAATGTGCCTCTGAATCATGCCTCAAGTCCAGACTTGGTTTTCATTGTCAAAAGCAAGAGATATTTGCACAGAACACAGCTGCTGGGCATGTGCATAGGTGACTATCATCTCAGAAATGTTTTGTGTGTACAGGGCTCGCTTCTCTATTCTTGGTGTACAGAATTTGTGTACGTTGCCAGTGGCAGCAGAATGCAGATAATAAAAACTGCTTCCATAAAACACACAGTTTCTAACATAGGAAAACATAACAAAATACTAGATAAGCTCTGCACCTTTAGGACATGATTTTGGAAGAAAAAAATATGCAAAAATATTAAAATGTAATCGAAAAGTGGACTTACGCTTTAGGAAACTTGTTCAAGGCAAAAATCATTACTAAGCTTATGTAACATCAGCCTTTGTCTTGCTTGGTGGAGTCATTGCACTGAAGCAGAAGTTTAACTACAAATTACAGCCCCAAAACAACCCCTCGATTGGGACCTCATGGCCACCATTAGGATTTTTTGGACCCCATAAAACCACAAATATCATGGCCCCAGTGGACCCCTTCTTATTCCGACATTGATTTCTAGATTTCTATAGATCCCAGACAGGACAGTGTTTGTCTGCCATAGCACTGATGCCAATAAGAAAGATGTATGCCAAAAAGGATTCAGCAGACCTCTTATTTGAAGAACATTAGTATGTAAGGCTGAATAAAGACTTTAGTCCATCCAGTTCAGCCTGATTATGTCCTTCCAGTGGTCTAGTAGCCATAGCAGGAAATGTTATCACATGCAAGGAAGGCATCCCGGACACTTTTTAACTTTTTTAGTGTATCCTTCATTACTACCTCCTCTGGCAGCGAGTTCCATAGTGTCACTGCTCTTACAGAGAAGAATTCCCTATGTTGGTGGAGAAAGCACTTTTCCTGTAACCTTAGTGGATGCCCTCGTGTTATGGTTACACTCCGGGCTATAAATGGATTGTGGGACAGATCTTTGTATTGACCCTGGATATATTTATACATAGTTATCACCCCTCAGGCATCTCTTTTCCAAATCAAATAGATCTCACTGACAATCTTTCATGGTACTCTAGTTCCCTCACTCCATTTATAAATGTAATTGCCCTCCTTTAAACATGCTCCAGTTCTGATATGATGTTCTTATGTACAGGTGACAAAGTTTAGGTATCGGGTCCCCACACACCCAATAATAATGCACCAGGACAGATGGAATAAAGATAGGGCACTACCTCCTCATTAAGTAGAAAAGAATAATTTTATTATATTCTAAGCATAATTATAAAAACCAACACTAGACGATACAGTTTAAAATACATATAGGCCACAATACTACAAAAACACACAAAAAGGGGGGGGAGCCAGGGTATTATAAGAGTCTCATAATAATATAGTTCCAATTGAATATATATGTGTAAACGAAATTAAAGGGTTATAAAGACATTTAATCCAATGAAAAAATGTGCAAAGAGAGTCATATAATAAAATACAAACGATATTAAAGGTGCCTGTGCAAATCAATTCTATACAAATTTGTCTATCCAATACATCATAGAAAAAGTTCAAACCAACCCAGATTATGTGAAAGAGACATGGAACAATAAATATATAATAATTATACCAACTGGACCTACCCCATAAAAATCTGCCAAACGCGTTATCGCAGCGTCCACAAGCTGCTTCCTCAGGGCAATTGAGGAAGCAGCTTGTGGACGCTGCGATAACGCGTTTGGCAGATTTTTATGGGGTAGGTCCAGTTGGTATAATTATTATATATTTATTGTTCCATGTCTCTTTCACATAATCTGGGTTGGTTTGAACTTTTTCTATGATGTATTGGATAGACAAATTTGTATAGAATTGATTTGCACAGGCACCTTTAATATCGTTTGTATTTTATTATATGACTCTCTTTGCACATTTTTTCATTGGATTAAATGTCTTTATAACCCTTTAATTTCGTTTACACATATATATTCAATTGGAACTATATTATTATGAGACTCTTATAATACCCTGGCTCCCCCCCCTTTTTGTGTGTTTTTGTAGTATTGTGGCCTATATGTATTTTAAACTGTATCGTCTAGTGTTGGTTTTTATAATTATGCTTAGAATATAATAAAATTATTCTTTTCTACTTAATGAGGAGGTAGTGCCCTATCTTTATTCCATCTGTCCTGGTGCATTATTATTGGGTGTGTGGGGACCCGATACCTAAACTTTGTTTTCTGTGGCTTTTTAGCACCAGGGATAGAGAGCACACCTGTTGATATTTAGACTGGTGCAGTCCGTGCATAGTATTTCTTTGGTTTCATCTTATGTACAGGTGCCCAGAACTTTACACAATATTCCATGTGGGGTCTGACCAGTGACTTACACAGGGGTAAAATAATGCTCTGGTCATGGCACTTATGCCCCCTTGATGCACCCATGAGTCTGTTTGCCTTGGCAGCTGCTGCCTGGCATTGGGCACTACAGTTAAAACTAGACCAAAACCCAGGCCCAGATGGCCCTAGAATCTATAAGATTCCTGGAAGCTATAAGACCCATACTAACATATATACTCATGATCCAGCACAGTTCAATTGTAACATCAAACAGAAGGGTATCCCTGCTCACTGTGGGTCTACCAGCGGGGCACGCATAGTGGAGGGGGTGCCTCAAGGCCACATTTCAACAGCATTGGATGTCGGAATTAGGTGAGCATGTTGTTCAGGCTGTGGGGGGATCATTACAATTTTGAACCGTGGGGCATCCCTAATCAAGACGCCCCCCCAGGACACATTTTATTCACACTTTAATCATGCTGAGCTTGATGCTCTTGAGTTGGAGCTGGGGTAGCATTCTGCTGTGCTGCTCAGAGGAGGAAGATGGAATGCAACTGCTGGTCCAGGAATTACATGTTGCCTTCACACTGATGAGCATTACATGGGATAGCAAGCCACTCACACACAGCCCGCACTGAATTACACTGAGCTGGGGGGGGGGGGGGGGAGACTGAATAGAAGTGCCACCATCCCGACAGACCTTTCACATTGGCTGGGGTTGGCGGGTGGAGCCAAAGCACAGCCAAAGCCAGCCAGCCAATCACTGTGAGTGAGACAGCTATACAATGTATAGCTCCAAGTTCACAGTATGGCTATTACAATCTACAGCAGAAAAACAAACAGCGTCATGTCATTACAGAAGAAATATAGAATAAACATATATAGAGTTATGACCAAACTGCTACCCAACGTCACAAGGCGGTGAAACGTAGTTCTCATGGGTTCATAGGGTCATTCACGCCCTATTAAATACTGTGCAATCACCTCCCTAGAGTCTATAAGAGCCTAGATTAATGCAGGAATCTAGGGTTTCTCTTTATCGGCACCCCAAAACCCAATGGATCTCCCAGGTCACTCACCCTGCTGGCAATCCCACGCTGAATCTTGGGGCCAGGGGCACATCCCCCTATGTCTTAAAGCTGTAGCGCATACCCACAGATAGAGGTAGGTGGGGATGTCCAGTGACTCAAGCTCCATTCAGCTTTCCTTGCCGCTTGGAGCTCATGATGTGAATGGTACACAAGTGGCTGATTGGCTGAGCAACCCTCACATGCACATACCTCCCAAGTGTCCCTGATTTGGAGGGACTGTCCCTCCTTTGAGTCCATGTCCCCCTGTCCCTCGTTCTCATTTGTCCCTCTGTAAGTGTAACATGCAGATCTGCATCAATAAATGATGCATTTGCCTATTCAAAGTGTTTCTATTGTAATTGTTACATCCTATCTCCTATCTGTTCCTCAATGAGGGGGCGTGGCTTATTTTAACAAATGTCCCTCTTTCCCACTCTGAAAAGTTGGGTTTTGGGTAATCTTAAGTTGGGTAAACTTAAAGGTGCATCTGATATCAGGATATACTCACCAGGCGGAACAAAACACAGGATAGTGAAAATCTTGGCTTTTGTTCCCCTTCTCCAGGGGTGAGCTAACCCCGCATTCTATGGAGATATCACAGGATATGACAGCAGCTGCTAATTCTCTCTGGCAGATCAATCTCTCGTGTGTCAGCGAATGGACAGCTGCACCCGGCCGCGCTGTGCTGTGAGTCTGGGGGCACTTAGCACATGCCCCAGCACTGACTCACTCTCTATATGAAGGGCAGGGGCTGTTGTGTGTGTCTGTATTAAGCGGGCGGCCATGCAAGGTGAGTGTGAGCTGAGTGATCTGCTCACTATACAAACAGAGCGATGTCACCACATCATAACGCAGCTCTGTAATTTCTGCACTGACCCGCAGATGCCCCTCCATTGGACTGCTGTGCTGCACAACACAAGGCCTGGCTCCCCATTTATAGAGGAAAAAGAAAAGATTTTCACTAACCTGAGTTTTGTTCCTCCTGCTTGGGGCATCCCAATTCCAGATGACCTGCTGTATGTATCCCCATGTATCGCTAATAAAACTCGTAATCCAATTGCGCAGGCTACATTCACCTTTTTGGAAGGAAGTGAGCACACTGCTGAAAGCATCCCGGCTCTACTCAAACTGGGACCAGCCATCCACATCCTGGTGTGGTTAGGCACCTAACTAAAGGTATAGCAGGCCTGTGGCCCGTACATGTGCCCTGAGATAGGCAGCTAGATGAGTTAATGCAGGAATCGCTAGGGTTTCACATAGCTGCCCCCCCCCCCCCCCCCCCGAAATGGGATGAGCGAGGAAGAGGGAATCTCTTGGACTAAAACCCACAGCGATCCCGGACAATAGATTCCCTCCCTCCGAGGCGTCCAAAATCCGGATGCTCCACTGTGTGAAACCCCTCCAGGTCGCCCCAGTCACTTACTTTGTTTCCCAGTCTAGCGACGCAAGCGTCCACATCCCAGTATCCCTCTAGCATGCCCAAGCCAGGCATTTGTGAATGGACGTCGCGGGCACGCTCCCTGTTAGAGGGTAGCGGGGGATGCGGCTGCTCGCCTTAGACAAAAGGACGTCAGCGGACCCGAGCTCGCTGATTGGACAAGTGGCCACGCATGCGCCGTAGGACCGGAAAGAGGTGAGTTTTTTCGGCGACCTGGGGGTCGAAATACTCAAAATCCTGGGTTTTGGTCCACTTTACAGAGTCACTTTTTTATCTTATGTATAAATTGAATTTTAGTCATCTGATCTTCATGAGTCAAACATATTGTTTCAATATTTTAATCTTAAAGTGGCTCAAAACCCATGCCAATCGGCCCAGGAATCTAGTCCAATATGGAGAGGATGAGGGGCCTGCGTTATGTCCCGCACCGCTAACAGTGACCCATCTACAGAAAACAGCATGGCTGGTGCCAGCCAATGGACTTGGCCTTGGCTACTTGCTTAGCCTCCCTTAGAAACAGCCCTTGTGGTGACCAATACAAAACAGAGGATTGACCAGTAGCACCCAAGAACCTATAAGCCAGTACCAGGGTTGTACTAAGGGCGTAGCTAGGGGGGAGCGGGGGGGGGGGCTTTCCACAGGTGCAGCAGGTCAGAGGGGCACCAAGGGGGGACTTGAGAACAGGTGGAGGGGCGCTATTTCAAATCTTTTCCCCCGGTGC
Organism: Gastrophryne carolinensis; assembly: GCA_027917425.1. Classification (NCBI taxonomy): domain Eukaryota; kingdom Metazoa; phylum Chordata; class Amphibia; order Anura; family Microhylidae; genus Gastrophryne; species Gastrophryne carolinensis. The sequence goes on from CM051241.1 coordinate 89,598,667, forward strand.
CAGAAAGCCTAGCTACTCCTCTGGTTTTACTGGAGCACCTGCTGGATCCTAAACTTGGACCAAATGTCCCAAGGTCCCAATGTTTCATTTCACAAGAATGCATTCCCTGATTGAGAGTAACATATTTCACAGATGGTCTGCTCGTTGCAGTTTGGTAAACAAGACCTGACAATGCCCCAGCATGGGGGGGGGGGGGGGGGGGCTCTTCTATGGATCTCGCTGGGATAGTTCCTCACTGGGATAGGCCGAATGGGGCCACAAATGAGCTGGCAGGAAATCCCTACTGTGAGGCTGTGCTAGCGAGCATGCTTGGCCATAAGTTAGGTAGCTGCCATGCTTATTAATCATGAACTGATCACATTTTTGTAATCTGGCGATCATAACGCATGCACATGTGGGTCTCCCAGCATTCCCAGATGGTCAAGGGCCGAGTTCTAGAGGGTTTGAAGCCATATAGAGCCACAGTGGTTGGTCTTATAAAGTTATGACACCTATTAGTTTTTAGGAGTTTTATCTCAGAGCTTCCAGGGGGCAGGAGATCATAGTCAATCCCCAGGGGGATGGGGAGTGTCTCACCTGTATCTGAGAGCCAAGGTCCTTCTTGGTCTTTCTTCTGAGGATCACATGTGATGTTGGGAGAGAGGACCAGGATCCAGCAGACTATACATTGTGGCTTTCTTACCCCTTGTGGCTTTCCATATCACTGCGTATCATCAGTCTGCAATATTGTAACTGATATACACCTTAACTGCCAGCTCTGATTGCAACCTACTCACTTGTATTTGCCCTTTTGACCTGTGTATATATCAGTTTCTTATATGTATATTGTTTGTATGTGTGCGCTTAAATCGATTTAATATATAACTTAATCTTGGGCTGCTCTGTTATCTTGATCTACAAACTCTCACTCGTCCACACTCGTCCACATAGTATATGCTGCAGGCCTGGCTTCTGGCCCTTTATAACTCCATTGACGAACCAAAGCTATATCAAACAGAGCTAGTGGAATTATTATGGGCTGGCATGGCTCTGTTACCAGGATGAAATGGTCCCGCAGCGAGCCAGGGTCTTGAATACCTGTATTAAGGGGCCGTGCCACAAGGCCTCACACCTCTTCACTGCCAAGCAGTGAGCGAAAGTGGGTCTTTAAAGCAGACCAAAACTCACTGAACTCGTGAAATACATTTGGCTAAAGCCCCTGCCGATACTCCATTCTCAGGGTGTAAAACTAGAAATGGATATTTTTGCTTTATGAATTGTCCTGGACCACTGCTTTTTTTGCTGTCCCTTGGTGTGAGATGGCAGCTGACTAGTCACTGCATAGGTGTGGCATCACACATGACATCACAACAGTGGCAATTAATGAAGGATGCGGAGCTTCACAGCTAAAACAGGTGTTATTATCTGGGATTAGAGTGAATCAGGACCAGTAAAAATTGGCTCTTCATAGGGGGACCAATTCAGGGGATGCTAGTTGAAAATGTGAGTTTTGGTCCGCTTTAAATGAGCTAAGCTAGCCTTTCTTGGCAATGAAGTTGTTTAAATGCTGTGTGGCAGCTGGTGCTCAGCAGGCTCCAGCTAATAGGAAGTGATGGCGAGTAGGAATGTGCTTCCTAAATGCTGCCATGTGTACAGCCCCTGTATGCCTCACCCCCCAACCCCACATCCCTCCTCAGCTAATGTCACCAATAGGTGGGCAGATATCTTCCTGGGGACAGCAGCTGCGGTAACTGTGTGCCACTCGCTATACGGTGTCATTCTTTATCATAAGAATTAAGGGCTGATAAGGTTTTCTATTACGTTGCAAAATTGACATGTGCAATGCCCCAGGCAAGAGGCAGAAATTATTGACAGATGACCTGAATGATGCAAGAGACCAGAGATCTTTTATCGCTCCATATATAGCCCGAGCCCCACCGAGCCATCGCTGACTCATGCTGCAGCCGCTATTGCTAAGCGAAACTGACTGGCTGCCTCGGCTGCTATGGGGCCCAGGGGGGAGGAGAGCCTTAGGTGAGGCAGCTGTCAGTCCAGGGAACAGGTCTGACTAGCTTCTCCTGTATCCTCCCCACCCTGCTACCTTACACCTTGTGTATGCTAATACCCCAATAGATTGTAAGCCCTTCCTTCTTCTGTAATATCCCATATGGTCTAATTGATTAAAATCCCCCTTCTTAACCCAGGGGCATGGTGACAATAGTGCACTGGGTGCATGAGGTTAAGGGGGCCCACCATATTTCCTCTTAAGCCCTATTTATAAGGTTTGAATCTGGATGCACCAGAGATAGGCACTCAGCCGCTCTTGGGGCTTTTTAGACTCGAGGGCTGGCCACAAAGGGTTTTCGTAAACTTTAAAGCAGACTAAAACCCTGTTTGCTCACTTAACAGGGTCTTGGTTTGCATTACAGAGGCATCTGTGATGGGTCAGTCCAACACGGAGCAGATCTAGCCCTTCCCAGCTCTATCCCAAGCTATTCTAAACGACCAACGTTAATAACTGTCAAGTTATGCGTTCTTAGCTCACTTAAAACTATTAATTCACCTGGGTTTTGGTCCACTTAACAGGGGCACGGCACAGACGGGCAACCAATCAGCGCACTCTGCATCATTCAGCTTATCTGAGGTCAGTGCAGCAAAGTAACTGAATGAAGGGAGCACGGTGTTAGCTGCATCCCTGCTCGCCTCTGACTGGGGGCCCACTAGGCAGAAGTGGATCTTTAAAAAGGGACAGTCTAGACAACAAAGGGAAAGCTGCAACAATGTATCTTTATCCCTGTTCACTGAAAACTCCCAGTCAATGTAAACATTATGTATCTTATGTAATAATACAATTCTTTTAGCTGTGCAGCAGTGCAATGAGTCATCACAGCTGATGGACTTCTACTAGAAATAAAGAAGAATTGCACGGATACGTGAGGCAATTTTGACTGTGGGATCGGGTTTTTCAGAAGCTGGACTCATGTATGTGGCAAGATGGACGCTCCCATGCAGTTATGCAGCATAGAATCTGCCTGCTATTCCAGCACATCTGCATGGAGTTAAGCCCTGTCACTGATTGCCAGAGTGGGGCTTTAGGATGCAATTTACTGAACTTGCTTTTTTACTTTCGGCCTGCTTTAATGAATGGTGTGACAGACTCTGCCATTGGATTTTAAAGGCACTGTTTTTGCATAGACCCATTACTTTCATTTTCTTGAGCATGTCCCAGACAGACTGCCATGGTGTTGTTGATTGTATTACAGACTGCTATTGTTATACTGATTGTGCTACAGACTGCTATTGTTCTACTGATTGTGTTACAGACGGCTATTGTTCTACTGATTGTGTTACAGACGGCTATTGTTCTACTGATTGTGTTACAGACGGCTATTGTTCTACTGATTGTGTTACAGGCGGCTATTGTTCTACTGATTGTGTTACAGACTGCCATTGTGTTGCTGATTGCGTCACCGGCAGAGTTGAGGGATTGTGTGCTGACTCCAGTCCAATGGTCGGGGAGACCCAGGGGTTTCGTCTGCATGACGTCATGTCTGTTACAAGAAGCCAAGAAGAGGATCAGCCATCAGGTTACGTCCTTCCAGAAGGGAAACTTATGCCAAACACTATTTTTGTTGGGGGCATTGACCGTCGGATTGATCAGCATGAATTTAAGTATTTTTTTTCAAAGTATGGCGCTGTAAAGAATGTCAAAATTATTAGGGATGCCTTTGGCGTTTCTAAGGGTTATGGTTTTGTCTCCTTTTACGATGATGTAGATGTGCAGAAGATTGTGGATTCTCCAATCAGCTTCCACGGAAAGAGATTGAAACTTGGACCAGCTATAAGAAAGCAAAGCACCTGTGCACACATCCAACCAAGGACTTTGGTGCTGAACTCACCAACGCCACAATATCCCAGTGTTTGGACCCCACCCATGACCGATTCCTATGTACAGCCTACGTCAATGTTTAGCCCTGTTACTCACTATTTGCAGACTTGTCCTTACACAGAACTCTGCCCATAACAAGAGTCCGGACAGCCCCACGTTAATCCGAACAGGGTCAATCCGGGTCTGCCGGGTGCTCCACAAAAAGGGGGCATTGTGACAGACTCTGCCATTGGATTTTAAAGGCAATGTTTTTGCATAGACCCATTACTTTCATTTTCTTGAGCATGTCCCAGACAGACTGCCATGGTGTTGTTGATTGTACTACAGACTGCTATTGTTATACTGATTGTGCTACAGACTGCTATTGTTCTACTGATTGTGTTACAGACAGCTATTGTTCTACTGATTGTGTTACAGATGGCTATTGTTCTACTGATTGTGTCACAGACTGCCATTGTGTTGCTGATTGCGTCACCGGCAGAGTTGAGGGATTGTGTGCCCTGCTCCCATTGGTCTGTGGGTTTGTCATGCAGTTCTCCATCAGGTCCACGGGGGAGGTCCCCTTGCATGGAGCCTTGCATATAAGGCACAGGGTGGCACTAATAAAGTTGAGTTCATCTTCACCCTCAATACTGAGTTCCGTCTCTTATTGGGGGAAACGCTATATTACAATTCAGTAGCCCTTGTAAGGGCTGTTCCTGGTTCCTCACGGATGACTCTGGAATTCCTGCAGCACCTCTCACCCTTGGGAAAAGAACGTCTCTGGCGGGGAAGCCCTCCGGCGATAAAGGTTATCGCTACAAATGGTATAAAGAGCAGTTTGTACAGAGGCTCAGGCACAGGGAAGCTGGAGTGGGCGCATCCCCAGTCTCCTTGCGGTGTGTGGCGTGCTCCCACCCCCAGCCTATCTAAATGGCTGGGCAAAATAGCAATGCCTCAACTACTGGGAATCCAGAGATGTGGCCAGTGGATGCGGCATGGTAACCCCCGAGAGATGAGCGATTCTTGGCGATCATGGCCGAATATGGATGTCCCCCTGCACTCAAGTATCTCCGGCTGCTGCTGGCTCAGGCTGTGGCTTGGTTTTTGTTCTTGCTGCCATATCCACATCCCGCTTTTAGATGTGAAATTGACGATTGGATTATACCCCAGCTGACATCTGCCACATCTCTGGCTACAGCCTGTGATCATAGCATGGGACCCCGAGAAAGGTACGATATGTGAGCCATGCCGGGGGGGAACAAGGCATCAGGCATCCCACATTGGGATGCCCTGGGGGGGCGTGCTAAGTGCCCTATCCTACAGGTCTGGGAAGTACAGGATTTAATCCGCTTTAGTTAAACCGGAACTTCAGCATGATTTAATGAAAATCCCAAACCCTTAAAAGACGATTCCCCAGCATCTAAAATTAATATATTATACGTTTTTAGTCACTTACTTATTATTCTTTCCCCCACCGGGCTGCAACTCTGTTCAGGACTCTAGGATATGGACGCCGCCATCTTGCCTCAGAAGCATCACATACTGAGGAAAGAAAAGGGGTGAAAAGTGCAGGGGGTGGTGTTATAGCTGTGCGTTGCACAGACAGAGCAGAGCTGGGGTCAGGGAAAGGACAGCAATCCCAGAACGCAGAGCGGCACAGTCAGAAGACACTGTTTGCAGGCTGCCTGATGCTCCATGAGCCGCCATCTTAGATGTTTAAAGGCTCATAACATGCAGGTAGGATGATTTTTAATGTGAGTAATCTATATGTACAGGGTGGGGGAAACATATAAGTTATGCTCTTATTCAGGGTGAAGGTCCGCTTTAAAAGAAACATCCAGTAGCACAGCAGCACTAATGTAACTGACATTTACAAATATATACACACAGGAAACACAGAAGTTTACAATTTAAAAAGAATGAAGAAGAAAAAAAAACAGGTAGGGAAACCAGACTGAAATACGTACTTTGCCAGGCTCCTCATTGCTTATGAGTGAGTGAGCGTGAGGTGCCTTTTTAGGTTTGTAGGAAGTGACAAATGGCACATGGAAGAGAGTTCTAGGTGAAAGTAGCAGCACGTGAGAAATCCTGGAAGCGAAGGCATTAGAGAGGGGAATTCTATGTCAGAGCGGATGTTATAGGTAGGACAGTGGCATGTACATCACGTCACAGTCGTGCCCTCGGGGTAGAGGTGTACCTTCCAAACCTGCTAATAACTTTCTTTGTTTGCTGTGCAATCATATCAGACAAAAGACGCCCTGTCGTCGCTCCACTGTGCAAGAGAGAGTCCAACAATCTGCTGCTCACGCAGAACCTTTTTAGACCTGGGCAAAATTAGCAACTTTACCAGTAAAACCCTATATGCCTCTGCGAGCTGAAACTAAAACGTTTTATTTACATTCAGACTACTTTCTGCAGCAGATGTCTGGTACCAGGCAGTAGTCAGGAACAGGAGGGCAGATCTATGAACAGTTCAGCAGGTTGGGAATGTAGATCAAATACTAGGCACTGGTCAGTAACAGGAGGGCAGATAGCATTGGGCAGCTTGACAGCCTAGGGGTGTAAGTCTAATACTAGGCAATGGTCAGTAACAGGAGGGCAGATAGAATTGGGCAGCTTAACAGCCTTGGGGTGTAAGTCTAATACCTGGCAATAGTCAGTAATGGGAGGGCATGTAGATTGTGCAGATTGGCAGCCTAGGAGTGTAAATCAGATACTAGCCACTGGTCAGTAATAGGAGGGCATGTCGCTTGTGCAGGCCTAGGGGTGTAGATCAGATACTAGGCACTGGTCAGTAACAGGAGGGCACATAGCTTGTGCAGACCTAGGGGTGTAAATCAAATACTAGGCACTGGTCAGTAACAGGAGGGCGCATAGCTTGTGCAGACTGGCAGCCTAAGAGTGTAAATCAGATACTAGGCACTGGTCAGTAACAGGAGGGCACATAGCTTGTGCAGACCTAGGGGTGTAAATCAGATACTAGGCACTGGTCAGTAACAGGAGGGCCATAGCCTGTGCAGACTGGCAGCCTAGGAGTGTAAATCATATACTAGGCACTGGTCAGTAACAGGAGGGCACATAGATTAGCCTTGATTCAAAGACACATTCGTCCTGACTTCCGTAGCTGTCTGTGAAAGTTTGGGTGGGTGTTAGTCTTTTTTTTGCTTTTTTTCGTTCATTTTTCATTCGTACGAGCGTTGGGGAAAATGTGTATATGCGCTTTCGATGAACGGAAGCAAATCGGAACATTTCCGTTAGTTCGGATCATTTTCCAAACAAAATCGGAAATTTTTTGTTCGTTCAGATAACTTCCATTGTTGGGATGGGTTTCCATCTGATTCAGAGAGCTGATTTCCGACGGGCCACCACCCTATAAATCCGTTTCATTTCCGATCCACTTACGGGACCTTGGATTGCTATTGTTGAACATGTTTTGCGGCTATGTGGAGGAGTCTGCGCGCATTTAGCACCAAGGCATTGCATGTATCAGCATGGCCGAGGCCATAAATTGTATAGCAATGCATACCTGAATCAATACATTTCATGTATGCCTTATAGAAGCATTTTAATGCTGACCTTAATTAGTCCTTAGCATGTAAACATTTATTTTCCCACACATCCATATAATTGCTATATTTTTTTAGACTTATGTCCTTTGTGAATTATATTTGGATTGTTGAACTTGAATCATAATTTGTTGTAGGAGTTATTGTTTTAGTCGGTTACCTTTGCTTTGTGTAATTTTTTTATATTTGGTTGCAGGAACCGCAAGATGTGCCACTCACAAAACATACAAGCAGTGTTTGGTCCAGCTTGAGCGATTCCTCAGTGTTCTTGCAGGGCATCCAAGGTCATCCCATGATGCTTATATATTGCCGAGCTCCGGCTTATTTCGTCAGTTTGAGTCAGGAGAATTATCTGGTGGATGGCTCCAGGGTAAGTTTGCTCACATTCCATCAATCCATTTTCACTGTATGGCAATGAATATATTTGATGACTCATGTCTTAACCTATGGCTGTTTTTAGCCCTTGATGACATGTTAAACAATATTGTAGCTTAGAATGTGTATTTTATGTTATTATTTTTAAATTCTTTCAGGGGATTATCCTGGATATCCACTCCTGCCCTTGCTCCTGATGCCCGTTCTTTGCCTGCAGAATGCGGGCCAGGGGTTCTCTAATCGGGCACTATGCCAAACCCGGGCCGTGGTGGCGAGGGCCCTCTGGCTTTTGAAGTCCAGATTTAGGTGTTGGGATCATACTGCAGTGCCCCCCCCTGTATGGTCCAAACAAGGTTATCCCAATATTTTAATTTACGTTTTTTAACCACACGTGCCAGAGTGGCACAACTGAGTGTCAGGGTCCTTCAGTTGGTGGGCGAGATGCAGGAGCTGCGCAACTCGTTGGGGACCACAGATGAAGAATAATGTTCTGTGGCCTGCCATTGCTATGTATTTTGTTTTTTATAGTTGTAAAAATTAGAAATTTCCTAAATTTTTAAAAATTTTATATTTTATGATGGAATCCCCCCAAAAAAATGTTACAGTGTCGTTTCATTTACAAAATACATTAACACAAAACTAATGGGCCCAGAAATATTTAAAGATGAATATTCAAATGACCGCGAAGTGATTTGGGTAAGTTTTAGGGTGCGGTAAATGAAGAAAAACCTAACCGCGAAGTGATTTGGGTACGTTTTAGGGACCTAAAATGGAAGAAGAAGTTCAAAAGGAAAGCTGCAGGATAGTGCTAAGTGGTTAGGGTGAGCTTTAAGGGTTCAAAAGGGAAGCTGCAGGATAGCGCTAAGTGGTTAGGGTGAGCTTTAAGGGTTCAAAAGGGAAGCTGGAGGATAGTGCTAAGTGGTTAGGGTGAGCTTTAAGGGTTCCAAAGGGAAGCTGCAGGATAGCGCTAAGTGGTTTAGCTAAACATTGTAGTAGAAGTCAAATATGTAGGCGAGCACTTTAATGAGTTAAGTTTGCAGTGCGCAGGCGCAAGATCGTAAGGATTCCGTCTGGACGATTATTTTTTGTAAAAGTGAAACAGAATGTATCGGGAAACGTAAAGGATTCGTGTGAGGATACGATGGGAAAAGGGCAAAAACGAAAGGCTATTTTGTTACCTGAGAAAATGAATCAGAAAAGTCTCGATGGAAAATCGTACTCTGGCATACGAACGGACGGAAACTTTACAGAAGGTTTACAAGACATGCATAGAATCGCTCGCACATTCATACGACATCGGCACTAAAACGGAAGGTTTTTTTTGTCTCTCTGAATTGAGCCTATTGTGCAGACTGGCAGCCTAGTGTAAATCGGATACTAGGCACTGGTCAGTAACAGGAGGGCCCATAGCCTGTGCAGACAGGCAGCCTAGGAGTGTACATCAGATACTAGGCACTGGTCAGTAACAGGAGGGCACATAGCTTGTGCAGACTGGCAGCCTAGGAGTGTACATCCGATACTAGGCACTGATCAGTAACAGGAGGGCCCATAGCCTGTGCAGACTGGCAGCCTAGGAGTGTAAATCAGATACTAGGCACTGGTCAGTAACAGGAGGGCACATAGCTGGTGCAGACTGGCAGCCTAGGAGTGTACATAAGATACTAGGCACTGGTCAGTAACAGGAGGGCACATAGCTTGTGCAGACCTAGAGGTATACATCAGATACTAGGCACTGGTCAGTAACAGGAGAGCCCATAGCCTGTGCAGACTGGCAGCCTAGGAGTGTAAATCAGATATTAGGCACTGGTCAGTAACAGGAGGGCACATAGCTTGTGCAGACCTAGAGGTATACATCAGATACTAGGCACTGGTCAGTAACAGGAGAGCCCATAGCCTGTGCAGACTGGCAGCCTAGGAGTGTAAATCAGATACTAGGCACTGGTCAGTAACAGGAGGGCACATAGCTTGTGCAGACTGGCAGCCTAGGAGTGTACATAAGATACTAGGCACTGGTCAGTAACAGGAGGGCACATAGCTTGTGCAGACCTAGGGGTATACATCAGATACTAGGCACTGGTCAGTAACAGGAGAGCCCATAGCCTGTGCAGACTGGCAGCCTAGGAGTGTAAATCAGACACTAGGCACTGGTCAGTAACAGGAGGGCACATAACTTGTGCAGACCTAGGGGTGTAAGTCCAATACCTGGCAATAGTCAATAACAGGAGGGCTCATAACTTGTGCAGATTGGCAGCCTAGGAGTGTAAATCATATACTAGACACTGGTCAGTAACAGGAGGGCACATCGCTTGTGCAGACCTAGGAATGTAAATCGGATACTAGGCACTGGTCAGTAACAGGAGGGCACATAACTTGTACAGATTGGCAGCCTAGGAGTGTAAATCAGATACTAGACACTGGTCAGTAACAGGAGGGCACATTGCTTGTGCAGACCTAGGGATGTAAATCAGATACTAGGCACTGGTCAGTAACAGGAGGGCACATAGCTTGTGCAGATTGGCAGCCTAGGGGTGTAAATCAGATACTAGGCACTGGTCAGTAACAGAAGGGCCCATAGCTTGTGCAGACCTAGGGGTGTAAATACGATACTAGGCACTGGTCAGTAACAGGAGGGCCCATAGCCTGTGCAGATTGGCAGCCTAGGATTGTACATCAGATACTAGGCACTGGTCAGTAACAGGAGGGCACATAGCTTGTGCAGACCTAGGGGTGTAAATACAATACTAGGCACTGGTCAGTAACAGGAGGGCACATAACTTGTGCAGACCTAGGGGTGTAAGTCCAATACCTGGCAATAGTCAGTAACAGGAGGTCATGTAGCTTGTGCAGATTGGCAGCCTAGGAGTCTAAATCAGATACTAGGCACTGGTCAGTAACAGGAGGTCATGTAGCTTGTGCAGACTGGCAGCCTGGGGGTGTTAATTTAGATACTAGGCACTGGTCAGTAACAGGAGGGCACATAGCTTGGGCAGATTGGCAGCCTGGGGGTGTGAATCAGATACTAGGCACTGGTCAGAAAAAGGAAGGCACTTAGTTTGTGCAGACCTAGGGGTGTAAATCCGATACTAGGCACTGGTCAGTAACAGGAGGGCACATAACTTGTCCAGACCTAGGGGTGTAAGTGCAATACCTGGCAATGGTCAGTAACAGGAGGGCAGATAGTTTGTGCCACCTAGGGGTGTAAATCAGACCTGGGTGACAGGAGATTGGGTGTACAGAGCTGGGGGTGTAAGCCATATTCTATCCTAGCTGCCTACACCATTGTACAGCATATGGTCCTCTCTGCAAGGCAAATCCATGTTCTAGCCTCCTTATGCCAGGGAGTGTGGCAGTATGGGGCACAGGACAGACTGGCTGCCATGCTGGGTGATGATCCCGATGATCTTATTGGTCTATTGGCCACTTTTATTAATCTTCTGAGAGTGATGGGGAGATTTTCTTCCTCCTTGCCAGCTTCCCCTTGTTCCTGCCTGAAAAAGACGATCCTTTGTTATGTAGAGCTCGGAGCTGCCAAAGACGTCACTGTGCTGGCGTCACTGGCTGCCGGGGGGCACACAGCCAGGATCCCGCAGCACATTGCTACTGACTCATTCCTCATTAAAGGGGACCTGTCATCTCAAAATATGAGGTGCTGAGGATTTTTCTCTTCTGCTACCAAGTGATTTTACCCCTTTCTGGAAATTACCTTATTTTCCTGCAAGATATTGTAAGCTCTTGCGCACAGGACCCCCGCTCCAATTTCTGACTTTCTTGTTGCTATGTACATTGCATTCCAAATGCAAATGCAAATGCAATTTGTCTTCCTAAATGAAATGGCAGTCAGGATCAGGGCCAGCGTCAGCACTGGGCATAACAGGGCAGGTGCCGGAGCCCCTGAACCTTGGGAGGACCCACCTCGCATGGTCATGTGACACGCCTCTTCCCAATGGTACAGTAAGCAGGTCATTCCATCTCCTGAGGCAGACCCTTGCAGGAGATAGGGGCGTGCAGTAACCAGGACTAAGTATCAGCCAGGGGCAGACTGACGTTTGGGAAATTGTTTCTTTCTGTCATACCTTTTCGTTGTTCTTTTTTTTTGCCTTACACAACATGACTTCAGCACATGCGTCATAGGACTGGGAAGAGGTGAGTTGACTTCAGCAATCTGGGGGGTTTCACACCCCCCCGATCGGGGTGCCCTGAGGGAAAGGACCCAAACCCAGGATAGTCAAAATCCTGGGTTTTGGTCCACCCTTCTAGTGCCAGCTACGTGACTCTCACGTAGCTGCCTCTCCAACCGTTAAGTGCCAGCTACGTGGGGGCTCGGATCCCCCCCCCCCCCTGGGCTTTCCACGCTTCGGGTGAGGGCCCATAAACATGCCCTCACCATCCTCTTCGGCCGACGTTGGCCCCGCCCCTAACCCCGCCCACTTGACGACGTCATCCCGCTCCTCGGGTTACCGGCACCCGGGCTCCGTTCTGTCAGTTGTCGGTAGCGATCGGAGCAGGGAGGGTGGCAGGCAGAGAGGCTCTGATCTCCCTGCCTCCCTCCCTCCCTGCTCTGATCACTAGCGACAACTGTCATTTGCAGCGGCGCAGGACACTGGATGGAAGGTAAGTATAAGTGAAAGAAGAATAATAAAGAATTTTGTGTCTGTGTCTTTTTTTTCTACTTAACCCTTTGTGAATTGTTATACCAGTTCACAAGGCTCTGGGTATGGCAGGTCACCTGCGGCAAGCGGGTGACTTGCCATAACCCCCAGCCCCCCATTACCTGCCTCCCCAACGGCCAGGGGGGGCAGAAGGGCCTGAGCCACGTGGCTATGTGGGCTAGTAGCCTGCAGGGCCAGGGGCCACCAACGCTGGCCCCTGCGCCCTGTTCTACAAGCCCCCATAGCTGGTCCGGGTCGGTAATGCTGGGTAAGGGGGACCCTACGTCATTTTTTGGGGGGATTTTAAGGGTTTTTAACCCTTAAAATTCCCCCCCAAAAAATGAGGTTCCCTTTATTTCCTAAACTGCTGTTTCAGTTTGGGGGAGTTTCCTGGGCAGGAAAGGGTGTCTACCAATACATATGTGGTACCGTTGTAACCGGGAGAAATAAGGCTTTCACACGCAATAATATTTTATTAACAAACTTACATTTTTTATTAGAAAAAAACACTACAAATTGTAAAAAATTGTTTTTTTTTTTATTTTTTTGCACATATTTCACCCAAAAGTATTGAGAATACACTAAAAAAAGGCCAAACAAGACATTTCATGTTGAAGCCCAGACTCACCCAGAACACATGTAGCGCAAAAACGTGAAAAGTAGTCCGGCAACAGAGTGTGACAAAAAAATCTCGGTAGGCTGGCACTCAAAGGGTTAAAAAGGAACCCCAGACAGGAATGTATCCAGGCAGCTCCGTTCTCTAGTTTAGCAGCACCGATACACAGCGGCAGAGCACGATCTAGGCTGCCCTGCTGCTGCATATTAAGGAGGGGTCCGGACATTTCTGACTGGAGTTCCTCCTTGATGTTTTTTTTTTTATGAAAGTAGCTTTTGATGTCACTAGATGTGAATGTAGAATGTATTGAAAGTCTGTGGTTCAAAACAATTGGGAACAGTGCACTGTGGGTGTTTTCATTTGTGATTGTTTTATATCTTTGGGAGGTTTGTTCTATTAAATGTTATTTATATTTAATAACATTCTATTAAACGTTATTTATCTTCTAACGACTGATGACCTGGAGATGACTCTGACCAAGACCAGCTCCAGGTCTGCTCTGAGGTCTTTTCACAGACTTTTCCTTTAAGGTAGATTTTTCCATCAAAATTCAAAAAGAAGCTTGAGGTTTTAGTCCCCCTATCCTGGCATAGCTTCCCTGCCTGACAAGGAAAGAAGTAATGCATGTAATGAAAGAGAAAGAAAAGTAAGAAAGAAGGATGGAAAGAAAGAAAGAAAGAGAAGTAACAAAAACAAAGTCAGAAGGAAGAATAGAAAGAAAAGAAGTAACAAAAACAAAGTCAGAAAGAAGGATGGAAAGAAAGAAGGATGGAAAGAAAGAAGTAACAAAAACAAAGTCAAAAAGAGAAAGAAAAGAAGTAACAAAAACAAAGACCGAAAGAAAGTACCTTGGGAGGACCCACCTCACATGGTGGTCATGTGACACGCCTCTTCCAAATGGTACAGTAAGCAGGTCATTCCCTCTCCCGAGGCAGTCCCTTGTAGGACATGTAGTAACCAGGACTTGGCATCAGCCAGGGTCAGACTGACATATGGGAGATAGAAAAGGTATGACAGAAAAACTTTCCTTTTTGATTTTTCTCTCTCTGACTTTGTTTTTGTTACTTCATTTCTTTCTTTCCTTCTGACTTTGTTTTTGTTACTTCCTTTCTTTCTTTCCTTCTGACTTTGTTTTTGTTACTTCCCTTCTTTCCATCCTTCTTTCTGACTTTGTTTTTGGCACTTTTCTCTCTCTTTCATTACATGCATTACTTCTTTCCTTGTCAGGCAGGGAAGCTATGCCAGGATAGGAGGACTAAAACCTCAAGCTACGTTTTGCATTTTGATTGGAAAATCTACCTTAAAGGAAAAGTCTGAAAAGACCTCAGAGCAGACCTGGAGCCGGCCTTGGTCAGAGTCATCTCCAGGTCATCAGTCGTTAGAGGATAAATAACGTTTAATAGAATGTTATTAAATATAAATAACATTTAATAGAACAAGCCTCACAAAAAAAAAAAATCACAAATGAAATACACCCACAGTGCACTGTTCCCAATTGTTTTGAACCACAGACTTTCAATACATTCTACATTCACATCTAGTGACATCAAAAGCTTTTTCCATAAAAAAAAAATCTTAAGGAGGAACTCCAGTCAGAAATGTCCAGATCCTCTCCTTAATATGCAGCAGCAGGACAGCCTGGATCGGGCTCTGCCGCTGTGCATCGGTGCTGCTAAACTAGAGAACGGAGCGGCCTGGATACATTTCGGTCTGGGGTTCCTCTTTAAAGTGGACAAAAAGGTTTAGGTCCTTTCCCCCGGGGCCCCCCGATCGGGGGTTTGTGAAACCTCCCAGATGGCCGGTCAACTCACTTCTTCCCAGTCCTACGGCCCATGTGCGTCTGCTCGTCCAATCAACGCGCTCAGAGCTGCTGGCGTCACATTGTCTAAAGCACAAATGGCTGGCACGAGCCCTGCTAGAGGGATGGATAGACCGGGAAACAAGGTAAGTGCATGCAGCGACCTGGGGGGTTTGACACAGCGGGGCATCCCAATTTTGGATGCCCCCGGGGGGAAGGGAATCAATCGGCCCAGCAATCTATCGCTCTGGGTTTTGGTCCACTTTAACAGGCCAAGTGACAGTGACATCGGAACCCTTATTTTCTATATCACTATTGTTCCATCCATTGACTTTTTGAATTTTTGCAGGATGTCAGAAAAGCCTCCCAGAGCTGCTGTTTTGATGAAAACTGCATCCCACCTTCCTATATCTTTTGCTTGATATTCCAAAGGTTCTCATTAGGGTTGAGGTCAGGGGAGTTTGGAGGCCACGATTTTATCTCCTTTTATGCCTATAGCAGCCAGTGACTGAGAGGTATATTTGCAGCATGAGATGGAGCGGATTGTATTATGGAGGAAATAGCTCTTCTTGTTGTATAATGGAGGAAAGTGGTCAATCAGAAACCCTATATATATGCTGAGGTCATTATTACACCTTCAGGGATCCTCGGGTCTCAGCCAATGATTTTGGCATAAAACATGCCCCCCCCCCCCACACTTGCTGACATCACAGCCTTGTTGGGACATTGTGGACATCCACCATCCATCCACTACTCCATCCAGGGCTGCACGTCGCTCATCAGTATAATAACGAGGCTTTATGTCTATCTGGGCCAACTGCAACCGTTTCTGCTTGTGAGCACTGGTTAGTAACGGCTAAATAACAGGTTCATACACAACTGCGGGCCTCTGGAGGAGCTACACCTTGAGGATGGTGGACCGCATCTGGGCCAGCACATCTGAATGGCTGGCAATGGGTACACACATCCGGAGAAAGCGGCCTGGCAAGGTGCTAGACAATGATCATTTCATTCTATGACATCATAGTAGTAGAGGAATCCCAAATCAGGATGCCTCTGTGAGGCAAACCAAAACCAGGGGGGTTTAATATACCCGGTTTTGGTCTGCTTTAAAGAGGAACAAAACCCTAATCTAAAAGGCCAGGGATGGCTGATTCCCAAAGCCAGTCACATTTGATTTAGAATGCCCTGCGGTGCGAACTACCCCAGGATCACCATAAACCTTTAACTTTCCTGGCAAACCCACACTGTATGTGCGAGCCGCGGCCGCATACCCAGCGTCTTATGGCTGATGTGCAGTCAGGTGCCCAGCTATACAGATAGGCTGGGGGTGGGAGTTTGTGTCAGAAAATGTGGATGAGGCCCTCTCTGAGCTCTATGAAGGGCTCTGTTTTCAAAAGTTAAAGCAGAACAAAACCAAGGTAGTTGGCCATGGAATCCAAAAAAATCCAGGGCCAGCTTCTGGCCTTCTTCCAGGGTATACCTGAAGATCCAGGGTATACCTGGTAGATTCTGTGTGAATCCCCCCAGATCTCCAGTAAAAGCTTACCTTTACCCTAGTCCAATGGTGCAAGCGAATGCCTTCGTCCAATCAGAGCAGCACCTATGTAATTTGGCAATGTTTACAATGGGGAGAGAGAGCAGGCGCATCCCCTGTATCTTCTGGCTGTGGACGCGCTCCTGTCCCAGTCATTCAGATAGGCTGGATTGGGAGCATGCACACCGCTCTTGTTCCCTATTGAAGGCTATAAGGGCCGTTGCCAAATGACAGCTCTGATTGGCCAAGAGCCTGCACTTGAGCCACAGGACCGGGAACAGGTGAGTTTTTCACTAAGGGCTCTAACACAGCGGGGCATCGCAATACGGGCCACTGAACAAAACCCTGATAATCAAAATCCTGGGTTTAGTTCTGCTGTAATGGACGAGAGCCTGCGCATGCACCGTGGGATTGCCTGCAAGATGAGTATATCACCGATTCCAGGTAGTTTCACCCACAAAAGGGGCAACATAAGAGGACCAAGTGAACCAAAAACCCAGGGTTTTGGTCTTTGCCCCTAGGGCACCCTGATGCCCCGCTGTGTGAAACCACCCAGGTCGCCCACTCCAACTCACCTTTCCCCGGTCCTACATCATATGCGCAACCTCCCGTCCAATCAGTGCGCTCGACTGCACTGACGCTAACTTGTCTAGACTCCAGCCGAGTGTAGACTAACGGAACCGAGCGTGTCGGCAGCTCCAGACTCCAGGGTGGTCTTTGCTCCACTTTAAGACTGGTAATTGAAACCATAAGACTTAGGAACTGCTCATTTGGCAAAGAGGGAAATCAATTTTTGTAGTTATTATTTTGTTATTCTAATATTAACATAATTTATAATAATAAAGAGAAGCTCAGAGGACATATAGAGACGCTGCCATC
The DNA here is from genome assembly GCA_027917425.1 of Gastrophryne carolinensis. NCBI lineage: Eukaryota > Metazoa > Chordata > Amphibia > Anura > Microhylidae > Gastrophryne > Gastrophryne carolinensis. The sequence continues at coordinate 89,615,937 of CM051241.1, forward strand.
TTAAACCAGACCTTCAGTATGATTTAATGAAAAGCCCAAACCCTTAAAAAACTATTCCCCAGCAAAATTAATATATTTTTAACTTATATTATTAAGTTTTTAGTCACTTACTTAATATTCTCCTCCCCACTGGGCTGCAACTCTGTTCACGACTCTAGGATACGGGCGCCGCCATCTTGCCTCAGAAGCATCACATACTGAGGAGAGGAGAGCAGGATAAAGTGCAGGGGGCAGGGTTATAGCTGTGCTTTGCACAGACAGAGCAGAGCTGGGGTCAGGAAAAGGACAGCAATCCCAGAATGCAGAGAGGCACAGTCAGACGGCACTTCCTGTTTGCAGGCTGCCTGATGTTCCATGAGCCGCCATCTTGGATGTTTAAAGGCTCATAACATGCAGGAGATGCAGGTAGGATGATTTTTAATGTGAGCAATCTGTTTGTACAGGGTGTGGGAAACATATAAGATAGACTCTTATTCAGGATGAAGGTCCTCTTTAATGTACTCACCGCATATTTCAGCCATGCCACTTCATCAGGAGCTTTGTGGGTAATTCTGTATTTTGATAAATCAGACTAATATCTATAATCATAATAATATCTATACTCTTGGGTGTTGAGTGCTATATACTGATATATAGCGGTGGCAGCCTGATTAGATTTGGCTGTGATTAGTGGATCAGACGTGGCTTATATTCACTATATACATTTATCATCATGAGTGAAATGAGATCCATTCATGGGAGGAGATTGCATGACATCACTTATTTATTATTATCTCGGTACATGGCCCCAGCTGCTGTGCTGACAGAAGGTATATGAAGGTGATCTATGTAATGGGAGTTTAGCTATCTATTGTTTGGACATCATGATTTGGATGTATATTTACGTTGGCCGTGCAGTGATATACTATATAATAGCTGAAAACAGGAAAGAGGGACAAGTGTAGCGGCTAGTGGCACGCGCAGCGCATCATGGACATTTTTTTGCAATTAAACCACAACCCAGCCACACCCTTAACCCTTTAAGTGCCAGCCTACCTGGAGTTTTTGTTACGCTTTGTTGCCAGACCATTTTTCACTATTTTGCACTATGCATGTTCAACTGTGATTTTTGAAGGGATTCCCAGGGATTTCCCAGAAAAATTATATATTGTTTTTTTCAGCCTGGGCTTTAACATGAAATGTCTTGTTTGTAATTTTTAAGCGTATTCTTAATATTTTGGGGTGAGATATGTGCAAAAATTTGTAGTGTTTTTTTGTAATAAAAAATTGAAGTTTCTCAATAAAATCTTATTGCGTGTGAAATCCCAATTTCTCCCGGTTACAGCGGTACCACATATGTATTGGTATACACCCTTTCCTGCCCAGAAGACTCCCCCAAACTGAAACAGCGCTTTAAGAGATTTTCAGATCAAATACAGCTATGCTAAGCGCTATGTGCACCTTGCAGTTTTTCAATAAAAACAACCCTTTACATTTGAAATACCCCCCACAAACTATATATTCTCTGGAAGTACACACCTCAAGCTTTTTAGGCATACCAGGCTTGTTCTCCCTCAATGTATTCTTTGGTTACACAGAGCTTCCCTAAAGAAGGATAAAAAAGCAGGATCAACGCCACATTTTTCTAAAGAAACAAGATAAAACAAGTTAATCTAAAAAAGCAACATCCCCCGAACAGAATGATACCCAACATGCATTGCTACTGTCAAGGGAAGAGTTGCCAAACACCCCAAAGTAAAGCTTGTGCACAACGGTAATTTTGCTTGAAACTTTCAGCTCTGCAGACAAAGTGGCACCTTGCGCTTTTTCTACCAAAACAACCCTTTACATTTGGAATACCCACCACAAACCATATATTTCCTGAAAGTACACATGATAAGCTTTCTAAGCATACCCAGCATGTTGTAGTGGGCCCATCTTTCTGGAAGTAATCCCTCAAAGAATTCATTGGTCGCACAGGGTTTCCTTAAAAAATGTATAATAAATCAGAATAAAAAATTAGTTTTCCTAAAACATCAATATGCAAACAAGAAAAGACAAGCTAAATCTGAAAGCGCAAGGTCCCCCGAGCAGAACGATACCCAACATGCATAGGTACTATTAACCCTTTCAACTGCCAGCCTACTTGAGGCTTTGTCACCCTCTCTTGACAGGTCATTTTTCACCATTTTGCGCTATGCTTAACTGTGATTTTTGCAGGAATTTCCAGGAAAATCATATATTTTATTTTTGCGGCAGAGTTTAGGCTTTAACATGAAATGTCTTGTTTGTAATTTTTTTACTGTTTTTTTAAATATTTTTGAGTAAATTAAACAAAACAAAAAAATTTTTTTTAGAAAATTGTCTCCTTTATTTCAAATAAAACATTTGTTTTATTAAAGAAAACCATATTGCATGTGAAAGCCCCATTTCTCCCAATTACAACGGTACCACATGTGTATCGGTAGCCCCCTGTTACTGTTCAGAAGACCCACCCAAACTGAAAAAACACTTTATAACATGTAAAAATAAAATACAACTACAATCCACACTATAAAGGGTTAAATTAAGAACAAAAAGTGGTGTGGGGTTGCCCTTCCCGGGGGGGGGGGGGGGAGGTAACCCTCATTTTTTTTTTATTTTAAGGGTTAAAAACCCTTAAAAATTCCCATAAAAAATTACATGGGCCCCCCCTATCCAGTATAACCAGCCCAGGGATCAGCTATGCAGGGCTTGTAGAACAGGGCGCAGGGGCCAGCTTTGGTGGCCCCCCACCCTGCCAAGTACAAGCCTGCACCGCCTAAATCAGCCCGGGCCCTTCTGCCCCCCCTGGGCTTCGGGGAGGCAGGTAATAGGGGGGCCGGGGTTAATGGCAAGTCACCCGCTAGCCGCAGGTGACTTGACAGCCCCTGAGCCTTGTTAACTGGTATAGGGGTTTCATGGACTCCTTACAAGTTCACAATGGGTTAAAGTGGACCAACACCCAGGGCTGATCGGCCCCGGAATCTATAAGATTCCTGGACCGTTCTATTCCCTCCACCCGGGGCATCCAAAATCGGGATGCCCCTCTGTGTGAAACCCCCCAGAACACCTGCGGCCACTTACTTGTATCCAGTCCTACGGCGCATGCGCGGGCCGCATCCTCGCTATCCCTTTAGCAGGACGCGTGCCCAGGCCGGCTACTTATGAATGGCGGCCGCGGGCACGCTCCCTGTTAGAGGGAAGTGGGGGATGCGGCCGCCAACGCGCTCAGAGCAGCTGAGCTTAGATGTCTCTTAGACGTCCATAACTCAGCCGCTCTGATTGGACGAGCCGCCGCGCATGCGCCGTAGGACCCGGGTGAGGTGAGTTATTGTGGGTGATCGGGGGGGGGGTTTCACACAGTGGGGCATCCCCAATCGGGATGCCTCAGGGGAAAGGACCAATACCCAGGATAGTCAAAATCCTGGGTGTTGGTCCACTTTAAATGTAAAAAAAAAAAAAAAACACACCACAAAATGCTGGAAGCATTTATTACCAGCTGGGTGACCGGACATAAGGGGTTAATTAAAAAAAAATTGGGGGGGGACCCCATTTTTGGGGGAATTGTAAGGGTTAAAAACCCTTAAAAATCCCCCCCAAAAAATGACATAGGGTCCCCCCTACCCAGCGTTACCGACCCGGGCCAGCTATGGGGGCTTGTAGAACAGGGCGCAGGGGCCAGCGTCGGTGGCCCCTGGCCCTGCAGGCTACTAGCCCACATAGCCACTTGGTGGCCCAAGCCCTTCTGCCCCCCCCCCCCCCCCTTGGCCTTTGGGGAGGCAGGTAATGGGGGGCTGAGGTTAATGGCAAGTCACCCGCTAGCCCGCAGGTGACTTGCCAGACCCAGAGCCTTGTGAGCTGGTACAGGGGTCTCATAGACCCCTTACCAGCTCACAAAGGGTTAGCTGTAAAAAAAAAAAAAAAAAAAAAAAAAAAAAAGACCACACACAAAATGATTTTATTAAAAAAAAAAAATTTTTTTTACTGTACTTACCTCCGATTGTAAGCTCTTGTCCCTCGCCGCTCTGATGACCGATGCCGGTGATCGGCATCCAGAGAAGGGGGAGGCAGGAGATCAGAGGAGGGCCCGGAATAGGGTGCCCCCCCCCCCCCCTTCGTTTCAGCTGCCACTGGCTTTCCTGTAAAAAATAAAAATAAAAAAAATAAAAATGACATTTACTTACATGCAAGTAAGTAAATGTCATTTTTATTTTTTTTATTTTCTTTTTTACAGGAAAGCCAGTGGCAGCTGAAACGGGGGGGGCACCCTATTCCGGGCCCTCCCCTGCAGCCGGGGGAGGTCCGAAGGATGATCGGAGCACACCATCTTAAAGAGGAGACCCGGCCGAATCAAACGGGGGGTCAGGTGAGTGTCTTTTTTTTTGCCAGTTAGCAGGGGGGAAAGCCAGTTACGTAAAATTTACGTAGCTGGCGTTTAACGACAGGAGAGGCAGCTACGTGAATTTTATGTAGCTGGCGTTTAAAGGGTTAATGGGAAACCGCACCTAAAAAAAGCAATTCTGTGAGTACTCACCTGTAGAATTGTTTTTGTTCTTGCATGGCACGGCCCGCTTCGTTATTCATAACCGTTGTGTTATTCCGCCACAAGGTGGCGCAGTGGTACTGCAGAAAAGCTGTGGCTTGTCCCGGCTCCCTATAAAAACGGGCTTAACCATAGAGTTCCCCAGCGTACACAAGCAGTGAGACAAGAAGCCGGGAGAGAATAAGTAAAAATGTGAAAAAGGTAAAAAACCCCAATTGACTTGGAACAATCACCATAAAGAGGCAACCAAGAATAACGATAAGGGTGGGGCGAAGCGGGCCGTGCCATGCAAGAACAAAAACAATTCTACAGGTGAGTACTCACAGAATTGCTTTTTTCTTTATTGCATGGCACGGCCCGCTTCGATATTCATAACAGTTGGGACATCCAAAAGCAGTGTCCATAGTAGGGTGGGATCCCCAAAGAGTAACGGCCAGTAGTTCAAGTCACTACCGCCTGAAGCACCTTGCGGCCAAAAGCAGCATCCGCTGAGGCCTTAACATCAACCTTGTAAAACTTTGAAAAAGTATGAACAGAAGACCAAGTAGCGTCCTTGCAAACTTGTTCAACAGAAGCCTGGAGCTGAAAAGCCCAAGAGGCACTAATAGCACGAGTGGAATGAGCAGTAATCCTAAAGGGAGGTTCCTTTCCCTTAGCAGAACAGGCTTGAACCACCGCCTGATGGATCCACTTGCTGATAGTGGATTTAGCCGGAGGCAAACCCTTTCTAGGTCCGGAAGTGAGAACAAAAAGCATCAGACTTCCTGAAAGGCTCAGTGGCGACCAAATAACACTTCAGAGCCCTGACCACATCCAGGGAATGCAGAGTCCGCTCCTTGGAATTAGCAGGATTAGGAAACAATGAAGGCAAGACAATGTCCTGATTAAAATGAAAGGCAGACACAACCTTTGGCAGGAAGTCCGGCTTGAGCCGGAACACCACCTTATCCTGATGTCTCTCAAAATAAGGAGGTTTGATGGAAAGTGCCGCTAGCTCAGAAACTCGCCTAACAGAAGTGATAGCCACCAGAAAGGCTACCTTAAGAGTCATAATAGACAAGGCAGCTTCACAGATAGGCTCAAAGGGAGGCCCTTGCAGAGCAGACAACACCAGATTCAAATCCCAGACTGGTAGCAAAGGCTTACGGAGTGGACACACATGAGAAACACCCTGAAAAAAGGGTTTTAACCAACTGGTGATTGGCAAAAGATCCTTGGAAAAAAATTGGCAGAGCTGAAACATGGCCTTTTAGGGTACTAAGTTGAAGGCCCTGATCCAAACCATGTTGCGAGAATTCCAGAACCCTGGGAATAGAAATCACCCGACAGGGAAGAGACTTGGTCTCACACCAGGCAATGTAAGCATGCCAGACCCTGTAATAGATAAAGGACGAGGACTTCTTCCTGGCCCAAATCATGGTATCAACAACAGAAGCAGGCAACCCCTTTTCCATCAATATGGATGTTTCAGCAGCCAAGACGTTAAAGCCAGAGTTTGTAAATTGGGATGGCGTAGCTGCCCCTGGGTGAGAAGATCTGGATCCTTGAGCAGGACGTGCCGGTCTTCTGCCAACCGCATGACGTCTGCGAACCAAACTCTTCTTGGCCAACAAGGGGCCACCAGTATGGCTGGCACCCGCTCCTGGGCTATCTTGCGCATGACCCTGCCCAGGAGAGGAAGGAACACATAGAGAAGCTGAAACTCCATCCCAGGTATTGCCAAGGGATGAGGACACGACAGCAGAGCCCGAATCTGCAGCTGAAGACCCTCCCCCTTCTGCTGAGGAAGGAACACCTTGACCTGAGAGGTATCCAGAGTCATGCCCGGGAAGGTCCTCACCAATAACGGGGACAGAGAAGACTTGGGATAGTTGATCACCCAGCCGAAAGGCTCCAGAGTGGATGTCACCATTTGAGTGTCCCACTCGGCCTGAGGAAAAAACTCGGCCACAATCAGGATGTCGTCCAGGTAAGGAATGATGCGGATGCCCTGGTTCCTTAGCAGAGCCATCACTCCCGCCAGCACCTTGGTGAACACCCGAGGTGCCGAGGTGATACCGAAGGGTAGAGCCACAAACTGGTAATGCTGATCCTGCAGCTTCGAACCTTAGAAATCTCTGATGACCTGGAAAGATAAGCACATGAAGATAAGCATCTTTGATGTCCACAGTGGTCATGAAGTCACCCGGGCGAAGGGTACTGACAGCAGAGCGCAGCGTCTCCATGCGAAAATACTTGAATCTGACAAATTTGTTGAGGTCCTTCAGATCCAGAATGGGCCTCAGAGAGCCATCCTTTTTGGGGACCGTAAAGAGATTGGAATAGTACCCCTGACCTCTTTCTTGATGAGGCACCAAACAAATGACTTCGGACTCTAACAGGCAATGAACCGCCAGAAGCAACCCCTAAAGCGGACAGGGGGTTTAAAGACATCCGGGATCTCATGAATCTTGGGGGGAGGGGGGCAGGCTGCAAACTCTATCTTGTAACCAGAGGACACTACCTCCTGAATCCACTGGTCTGAGACATGAAGCCTCCAGACGTGAGCAAAGAGCCGAAGCTGTCCCCCCACCCGGATGGGTGAGGGCGCCCCTTCATGCCTGAGGGGGCTTGGGAGAGGGTTTGGTCTTAGGATTCCAGGAGAGACTGGGACAGGTTCTGCCATGGCCCCAAGAATCTCTGCGACCACTGGAGAGGAGGGAGCCACGGCGCTCTCTGGGAATGTGAAAGGAAGGGAGGGGGGCAGAGGACCCCCGAAAGGGCCGAGACTGCCTCCTACGCTGAGGCAGCCTCCCATCCTTGACTAGAACATCAAACCGTTCCCCAAATAGCCGCATCCCCACAAAGGGGAGGCTAGTGAGAGCTCTCTTAGCCGCAGCATCAGCTGCCCACTGGCGCAACCAGACAGAGCGGCGCATAGCCACCAAGAGCGCAGAGGTCCTTCCACACAGCCGCACAGCATCATCCATAGCAGTAAGGATAAAGGCCACAAAATCAGTGCAAAGTAAGAGAGTCCTATATTCCTCCCCCACACTACCAGCACGGGAGCGTCCACTTCAGGGGGAAATTACCACCTCTTAACAAGATCAACGGAAAAGGGATACCTTTTATTCAAACCCTTGGGAACCGCAGGCAACTTGTTAGGACGTTCCCATTCTTTAAGCACCAAGGTGGTAAAATGTTCCTGCTCAGGGAACTCTAGACGCTGTTTACCAGGACGAAAAAGCTCCCCCTGCTTTCTTTTAGCTACCTCAGGGGCAGCAATGTGCAAAATTTCAAAAATATGTGACAGCATATTATCAGTGTCCTCAGGGTACCATGATTCCTATCCGGACGCAGACCCAGGGTCACTATCACAACCCTCCTGCTGGTTCCAAGAGGAGTCAGAATCCTGGGAGAGCTCCCCCATCTCAAGGGGGTGACAGTCACCAAGCTCATCAATCCCAACATACATCGCAGTAAGGGTAGCAGGCCTGGGGTCCAGGTGTCTCTTCTTGCCAGAAGTCTTCCTAGGAGCATTCCTGGCAAGCTGCTTTTTAATGTTAGCCACCCGCAGAGCCAAATCAGAATGTGACTCCCTGCCAACATTCCCCTCACTGGGGCCCAATTGCAGAAGTGGGGGAGTAGGTGAAGTCGAGTGAGGCGCAGAGCTGGGAAGCGAAGCAGGCAAACCAGCTTGAAGCGCAAGGACACTTTCAGCACACGGCACGCACACCGTGACACTGTTACTCACAGGGGATAGCCCACACATGGAACACAGCCGTGCTTGCCCCGAAGGGCCCCCAAGTGCGCTATCCCCAGAAGCCTCCATATGGTGATTAGCAAAGGCGCAATAGGCCAGCAGTGGGTACAGGCTTAATACAGAAGCCACCCGGGATGCCCTCCCACGGGATGCCCCCAGAAGATAATAAAGGGGGGATGAGGGGGAGAAAAGGAGTGGAGCCAGGAGAAACCACAACCCAATGGTATCCCGCCTGAAAGACATAAGTAAAATCACACATAAGCATCCCGCAGCAAAATACCCCAATCAATTAAAAACCTCCCAAGGGGGACTCACGGACCAAAGACACCGCAGGGTCACACAGGCACCGACCGCTGAATAAGGCGACCCGCCGGAGAAAGCAGCGCTGCAGCCAGGAAGGGAGAAATCCAGACGCGCAGCTCGTCCAAAGAGTGCGAAAAACTGCGCTCACGTGACCTGGCCGGCGCCATGACAAAGCAAAATCACCTCAGGTTATAGCACCCACAGCCGCGGAATGCAGTACAAAGCGGTGCAGCAGCTAAGAACACCAGAAAACACCCAAAAAACGTAAAAACACCACAGATATGACTACTCGCTGCTACCACCCACCCCCCTCAACCAAGTTAGAGGGGTGGGAAGAGAGAGACGAGAAAGCAGCGGCTAGCAGTGGCGAGCAGCCATGGTCAGGGAGGGAGGGAGGGGGTGCGGGGGGGACCCAAAGGAAAATGAGGGGACACAGTCCCCAAACTACTTACCCCCTCCGCATCCCTATCAGGCTCACCATAAAGCCTATGGCGGACTACCCTTTGTGTTACAGGGTCTGCGGCTTGGAGCAGGGCTCCAGGAGCACTTGACCCTCGTGCTCTTCTACCTTCACCCGATCTGTCAGCCGAGGCTGGGAGGCAGTAAGGATCCAGAAACGGGTGGAAATAGACTTGCAGGGCCGCAGGCTTGGTTGCCCCGCTCACCTGTGCAAGAGAGAGAGCCATCTGCTAACTTCGCAGTCCACTGCAGAGGAAACACTGGGGAACTCTATGGTTAAGCCCATTTCTATAGGGAGCCGGGACAAGCCCCAGCTTTTCTGCAGTACCACTGAGCCACCTTGTGGCGGAATAACCCAACTGTCATGAATACCGAAGCAGGCCGTGCCATGCAATAAAGAAAACTACCTCCTTAGCAACCAGGAGTGGCTGCAGGCAGCCAGCGGGACCAGCAGCAGTGGTGGCGGCAGACAGGCATATTGGTTACCCTGCCTGCTCACTGGCTGCCTGATATTTGTCCAGTGTCTGCTCCCTGGCTACCACCTGCCGCCCTGCATGCGCCGCCACCCGCCCTCCTGCATCCTCCGCCACTGTCCCTGGTGTCGGCCTACCATCCTGCTCTGCAGCCGCCACTACCTGTATCATCTACAGAGGAATTGGGATGGTTGGAAGATATGCCCTTACCTGAACAATTATTTATCACGTCTCTGAAGTCGAAGGTGGTCGAGGGCCTGAACAGAAAAAGGTCACTTTAAAGAGCCAGTCCAGCCAGACATTCTTGGGGCCCACCAGAGGAAACCAATATTGGGGCCCACCAAAGGAAACCAATATTGGGGCCCACCAGAGGAAACCCATTCTTGGGGCCCACCAGAGGAAACTCATTCTTGGGGCCCACCAGAGGAAACTCATTCTTGGGGCCCACCAGAGGAAACTCATTCTTGGGGCCCACCAGAGGAAACCCATTCTTGGGGCCCACCAGACAAAAACCATTCTTGGGGCCCACCAGACAAAAACCATTCTTGGGGCCCACCAGAGGAAAACCATTCTTGGGGCCCACCAGAGGAAAACCATTCTTGGGGCCCACCAGAGGAAAACCATTCTTGTATTGTGCTGATCAGGGACGATTTAAGATGAAATGCGCCCCTGGGTAAAATTTTAAACGGGGTCCCAGGATCTGAATATTGTATGAACATTCACTCTCACCAGCATCCAATATTAACTGCCCAATGATCAACTCATACCAGGAGACAACATACTTCCATACTAGGCATTATAAGCAGGGTAAATAAAGAAAAAATTCTTGGTCCAAATATAGAAATGTATCTCGATCTTGGCTAAGAGCGTTCCACTCCACGTCCGACATGAAAACAAGTGTGTCAGCCAGGAAAATTCTAAAATGTATCCAATTCTTTATTGTAAAAATCCTTAAAATACTGTGGTGTACAGGTAAATCTCGCGCATATAATCTTTGAAGCTTCTACGCATTTCGGACCAGCCGGTTCTTACTCATGACATCAATTTAGACATAACAGATCCATTAAATACATTCATGGACTCCATTTCCTGCCAGTTAATAGTAGATCTAATTAGGCAGTGGACACCTGCCCTTTAATTAACAGGTAAATTCATGGAGGCTTACCTCATGAGTAGCGTATGCAGCACGACCAAAACCCCCCTCGAAAGTGCCATGTGCTGGAATCCAACTGTTCACTCTCGAGCACTGGGGGGAGAAAGAGTACGAGCAAAACATGCTGCTCTCTAACGCCACCCTTTCAGGTGAGCTGGGCGGTGGACAGCCACACAATGGCCCGAGAAAGCGCCACCTAGGCTGAAAGGTGGGATAACACCCTAACCTACACAGTAGATGGAAAGGAAGAGCCCATGATGATGTTCGCCCAGGAACGGGCAGCAGCATCCTTAAAACAGGCCACACAGGAGGGAGCCACCCCCGGCACAACTCATTGCAACAGAGAGGTGCCAGCCCAGCCACGATCTGGCCGGTATTAAAGAGTGCAGTTCAGAGTAAAGGATTGGACACGCTGTAGACAAAAGCCAAGAGAACATACCAATAAATAGATTTCATTAACAAATAACCATACATAAATATACTGTGTAAATTATATACAATTCACTGTAACAAAGACTATTAAAGAGTCCTTGTTTTCATAAAGCTTCTTATGGATATGGGAATCCATCTAAAAAATCCAATAGGTTTCCCAATGTAAAAATTTACCCTGATGGTCACCGCCCTGGGACCCATTTTTACTTTCAATGGCCATACTCTCCCCAAATTGTGTGGCTCCAGTAACCACAAAAAAGCAGCACACTACATTGGCACTATTCACGCCAAGACATATTTATTATATTAAAACCACATAACATCTATCTAAAAACAAATCCATAGAGGGGGCATCCTATATGAGCATCAATTTATTCCATAAATAATGTGCTAAGTAGTGTTAAAGTGCCATTCATAGTGCAAAATAAATACATTAATAATTGAATAAATCAGGCAGTGTACAAGCAATTACAACATGGAAACGTTCACCTAAAGTGTCAATCTCCTAAACAGTGTCCCCGCTGCTCTTATCCTGTAGGTAATTCGCCCACGCGTTCCGTGGTCCCCTCGGGTGGACCACTTTCTCAGGGTTTCAATGGCCATACATTTAAAATGAGCTAAATCACCGTTATGGACTCGCAGCAAGTGCCGTGATGCATTAGATATAGAGCCTATTCAATTTTGCTTAGTATCAGCCACATGTTCTATACGTCGCTTCAACTTTCTGATTGTGCATCCAGTATTTTGTAACTTGCATTCCACACAGGTAATTAGGTATATCACATAAGTACTATTGCAGTTAATGAAATGTTGTATCCTGTATGTCTTGCCAGTTACACATGACTGGAATTCATTTCCTGTTATGGCATATTTGCAAAGTCCACAACGTGAACTGCCATATTTAAAGAAGCCAGTATGTGATAACCAAGTGGCAGACTGAATTGTATTTCTGGTATATAAACTGGGTTCTGTCCTAATGTTGGGGACCTCCTGCTAACAATCCAAACCCCTTTGTTCAGGGCACTCTTTAAATTAAGATCACAGTATAGGATTGGTAAAGTGTTTTATTAATTTAATCTGATAAAACTCAGAACTGTAGCTGGTTACCAAAGGTATACCTTCCTCTTTTTTTTTCTGGATGTGGTCTTTTTAGAGAACAGATTTTCCCTTGATTTGTTTCTAGCAATAACTTTAGCTCTCTCTGTCATCTGAGTAGTGTAACGCCTTGCATGTAATCGATCAGAAATACTGGACATCTCACTCTCAAAAGGAAACTTCCTCAGAGCAATTCCTGCAGGCTCGAACTATTTGGCCCATAGGAATTATAAGCAGGGTACCCTTTTTTAAATGAGGCCCAGTTTGCCTTCCCATAACGCGGGCCCTGGTCCCAAAGTTGACACTGGTCAGTGCCTAGAGCCCGCTGGAGGATGCTCTGGTTCTCTTGTGAGCCAGTGAGACATCGCATGCAGTAGCTGTATAAACACATGATGATCATCACCATACAGAATATAACATGCAGTTTAATACTCGATACTCGAAGCTACATTTATATGCCCCCCTCCCACTACTAGAAGGACTTTAGGTCCTTCTCTGTATCTTGGTGGGGACTGGGCCCACCAGTAGAACTGCCTCCGGGGTGGACGGCTTTGCTTCAGGGCCTAAGCACACAAACTTTATGCCAAACTGTATAGTCCATGTGTGTGCACTTGGGATGCCACAAATAAGCTATACATAGTTCAGGTTTTGGTGATGGAGACCCTGGGACCAGGGGCTCATGAGGGGATTTCCTGGTAACCCTGTGGGCCAGTCCAGTGGGCCTGGAGGGATTGGTAAATACTACTGTGCATTTCTATTGCTCTAAGCAGATGGGCATCTCGAATAAGGATGTCTGGGGTGTGGAGTGTTAAACCAGTCTTATGGGACATTCTAATGTTCAGATCCATGTTAATGCAGACTGACAAACTGCTCACTGGCCCCCGGGTACTCGCCAAGCCAGCCTAACACTAGATATGCCTCTCTACAGGTAACATGGCAAGACAACAGCTGTCAGCATTCCAGCACAACAGCACCCCCCCCACTTTTATGCGACAACAATCACCCGGTTGTGACCAGCCGGAGCCGGTGAGAGGTCTCCAGAGCCCCCCAAAGAACAGAAAATCTCTGCGCAGAGAAATTAGTTGGAAACGTCAGCGAGTGTGAGCTGCACGCTGCCAGCCTTTACAAGGAGTGTGTTGTCATCACAGAGGCTGGGAGTGGGAGGAGGGCCACATATAAAGCTGGGAGAGCAGCGCAGACCTGGAGCAGACCTGCCAGCACTCGGGCATCTACACTGATATCCTAGCCCAGGACAGGGGCATCTACACTGATATCCTAGCCCAGGACAGGGGCATCTACACTGATATCCTAGCCCAGGACAGGGGCATCTACACTGATATCCTAGCCCAGGACAGGGGCATCTACACTGATATCCTAGCCCAGGACAGGGGCATCTACACTGATATCCTAGCCCAGGACAGGGGCATCTACACCGATATCCTGCCCAGAACAGGGGCATCTACACTGATATCCTGCCCAGGACAGGGGTATCTACACAGACATTCTAGCCAGGATTCTCAACCAATATCCTGCTCCACAGCCAGCACAGGGGCATCTCCGCTGGTATCCTGCTCAGCACAGCGGCAAATCTGCTGGTGTCCTGCCCAGCTTCCAGGACTCTCAACCAATATCCTGCCCAACAGCCAGTACAGGGGCATCTACACCGATATCCTGCCCAGGACAGGGGCATCTACATTGACATCCTAGCCAGGACTCTCAACCCATATCCTGCCCAACAGCCAGCACAGGGGCATCTCCACTGGTATCGTGCCCAGCACAGGGACATCTCGGCTGGTATCTTGCCCAGGACAGGGGCATTTCTTCTGCCCTTTTCAGAGACATCACTACCAGTGTTCTGCCCAGCACCCTCAGCAAGGGCATCTTTGCTGCTGTTCAGTTCAAAGGCATCTCTACTGGTCTGCACGTGGCACCCATCGTGGTCTCCTGTTCTGCATGCAGCGGAGTGGCACCCCTTGAGGTGAAAGGGGCATCCCAAAAGACTGCTCAACTGCCCAGCACATCCCTGTGCCCAAAAGCATTTGTGTTGGAATCCTGCACATCACCCACTACTGCTCTATCAATTCAAGGACATCACTACTGGTCTCCTGTTCACTACAGGGCACCCCTACTGGTCTCCTGTTTAGTACCCAGCGGAGAGCCATCCCTTCTGGTTTCCTTCTAGCACCTAGTGGACGGGTCTCCTCTGGTCTCCTCAGAAGAACCCAACAGAGGGACATCCCTTCTGGCCTCCTCCAGCACCCAGGAAAAAAAGCACCCCACTAGTTTTTTGTCCAGCACCCAGAACAGGGGCATCCCTTTTGGTACAGTGCAGTAGACAGAACTAGAGCAGCTATACTGGGATCCAGCTCAGCACAAGGGCATCATTACTGGCATCCAATAAACTACAGGAAGTGCCCAGGACCAAATCTCCGCTACTGGTATCCAGCATACACCCGGACTAAGCTGGCTGGCATTCATCACGACTGGTATCTAGCCTGGTACATAACAGCATCCAAAGAACTTCTGGGCAGCTTTAATATCTTGCCCAGAACCCAAAACATCTGTACTGGTCTCCTGCCCAGCATTACTGGTACCCAGCACAACCCTGACCCGGGACTCTAGCGGGGACTCAACCGGCTTCTAACTCAGGTCAGCACCCAGAGCCAGGTGCCAGCAGAGGACCCAGGAGCGCACACACCACCCATCCATTCCAGCCATCGCCTGGGTCCATCATGTCTTCAGCCGTCATGCCCTCCAAACAGGCAGAGCCCCTGGCCATCTGCTCCAGCTACCAGACAGTGATTCCCCACTTCAGCGCAGCTACAGAGGAATACCCCCAGCCCATCCAGCCCAGGGCCCTGCGGGGCAAGGGCAAGCTCAGGAGACCCCGGCAGAGCAGGTTCAAGACCCAGCCTGTGACCTTTGATGAAATTCAGGAGGTGGAGGAGGAAGGCTTGTCCCCTACCGAGGAAGAGAAGGCTAGAAAATCTTTCCTGCAGTCCCTGGAGAACCTCAGGAGGAGCTCCAACAACATGAACCTCCAGCGCAAGCTCAGCGGCAGCAAGCTCAGGCACAGCCTGGACTCCAGTGACTCCGACTCCACTCAGTGACCGGGCAAATAGGGGGTTATCCAGCTTGCCTCCTGCTTCGTAGCGCTAAAGTGCTTTTCTGCGCACTGCTACTAATGGCCACTAGAGCGCAGCAGGTATGTCCAAGCCATCAAGCTAAACTTTTATAAAACTTTTTATTATATGATTAACTTGTATGGCTGGACTCAGATTAACTCTGTATTGTCCGACCAAGCTGATGGAAAAGGAACCTTTATGGAGGGGTTGAAGGATGGACACCATTACGCCATCAGTGAGTCCTGCGTAGGAGAGAAATAGCCACCTTTTCCAAGCAGAGTTCTTTCTGATGGGGGACAGAAAATAGTTACACACACACCACACACACACACAGCAATGCCTTACTGATGAGTGCAGCTATTTCCTGCCCCCCATCATAAACAGCTCCAAAAGCTTTAACTTTAAATATATACCAAACCGGGAGTGACTGTTAAAAGGGGACCTAAAGTCCTTTTTAACTATAGGTCTGCTTTACTGGACTAAAGTGAAAATACAGGTAAATCTAGATTGAAAGCTGGACTCCGGGTAAATACAAGACTTTTGTTATTGTTAAATGTAAAAAAACTGTCTATTTGTTTCTTCTAGTCCCTCGCACAGAGAAAAGGGAGAGAGTATGGAGTCAAAGCAGACTAAACCCCTGGATTTTCACTTACCTTGGTTTTGGTTTGCTTTAGAGGGACATATTCTGATTTTGGGATGCCCCTCTAAAGCAAACCAAGACCTCAGGGAAATTTCAGCATTTCGGTCTGCTTTAACTTCCTATTCTTGACCCATCATTTGTTTACTAACCTTGATTCAAGCTTGCACAGGCTTTCGTCCAATCAGAACTCACTGCCATGAATATTTATGCCCGGGAAGGAGTTCTGAATGGATCGTTCTCCGCTGACAGCTGCAGCCATGACCAGCCATTCAGATATGCAAGCAGAAGGGGCGTGCATCAACTAGAGTAGTGTAAGGGGTGCCACCAGAGGACGTGGGATCGAATCCCAAGGGGAGCAAGTGAGTGACCAGCGGGTCATCATATATAGGGGGGGCATTCAGCTCTTAGACTCTAGAATCAGGCTACCAGGGTTTTGGTCTGCTTTAAAGCAACATTCCAGGCAGCGGGCCAGCTTTATGCTCTCCCTGCCCTGTGCTAGCCACAGCACTCTAGAACTGGGTTATCAGGGTTTTGGTCTGATTTAAAGGAACATTCCAGGCAACAGGCAAGCTTTCTGCTCTCCCTGTGCTGGCAACAACTTTAAACCGGACCTTCACCATGATTTAATGAAAAGCCCAAAACCCTTAAACGATCCCCCAGCATCTAAAATTAATATATTTTACTACTTTACTGTGTGTATGGAAACCCCTGATTTGGCCGGTATTCTTACCTTTCTGGTGTTGCCCTGGCACATGTGTGGGCTCTCCTACAATCAGAATAGATTGCTGGATGAAGCCAGCCAATCAGAATACATTGTTGCATTGCAGTCTATACTGAATTGAATACCGGCGCTTAGCTCCAGCTGACACGTGCCCGTGGCCATTCAGAAATGCATGGGGCGGGTACGTGCATTAGCATGTGCTATGGAAACTAATCCTGAGGGGAGTAAAAGAGTGACCAGCACTACATCCCAAATCAGGGAACAATAAGCTATTAGACTCTAGGACAGGGTTACCAAGGTTTTGGTCTGCTTTAAAGGAACATTCCAGGCAAAGGGTGTAATGAGGCAGCTTCCTGTATGCTGTGTGCTGGCCGAATCCAGATGCCCCGCTGTGTGAAACCCCCCAAGACAGTAATATCTCACCTTTCCCTAATCCAACTGCGCATGTGCAGGCTCTCGTCCAATCATCCTCTCAGCAAACAGCTCTGATTGTTTGGGGAGCACGAGCCTCTGCATTTCCTGCATCCCCGGTGGCGTGTGCTCCTGCCCCAGCCATTCAGATAGACTGACGCAGGACCAGGGGATGCGGCAGAACGGGCTCCCCATTGAAAGCAATAAGAGCCCTTTGCCGAAGGCTGTAAACACGGCAAAAAGCACTGATTGATCAAGAGCCCGTACATGGGCAGTTGGACCGAGGAGAGGCGAGTTTTACTGGGGAAACTAGGGGATTTCACACAGTGGGGCGTCCCAATTTGGGGGCAGGGAGCAAAACCCAGCGAAGTAAAATACCTGGGTTTTGATCCACTTTATAAGTAGAAACAGAGCAGGTCAGCCAGTATGCTTTAAAGTGGACCAAAACCTGTGATTTTGACTATCCATGGTTTTGCTCCTTGCCCCCTGGGCACCCCATTTGGTATGCCTTGCTGTTTGAAACCCCCCATGTCAATTCACCTTTCCCCAGTCCTATGGTACATGCGCGGGCTCTCGTCCAATCAGCGCACTCTGCTCCACTCGTCAGTTTAGGCTAAAAATCGGCTAAGGGCCAAATGGAGCCGAGTTGAGCCCGCTAGCATCAGCATCCTCATTAACATGTCACAGGACACGTGCCTGCGCTCATAGACAAGCACCCACGCCAGACATTTGTGGTTGACTAAAATGTACAGCATAGTGAGGCCCGGGGCATGTGCGGCTGGATGGGGCAGCAGGTAGGTTTTTCAGGGGACGAGGCGGGGTTTCACATAGTGAGGTATACCGAATCGGAATGCCCCAAGGAGAGGAAATCGGGCGGCCATAGAGTCTTAAAGATTCCAGGGCTACCTAGGATGGGTTTTGGTCCACTTTAATACAGTCTTGGGTGGAGTGAAGAGGGGTTATGATCCGTTTAGAGAATTTTTTGCTGACTGCAGGATTGGGGAGACTATCCCCTCGCTTCCTGTGTGCTGCGAGTTCTTCAAACAAAGAAGTCATGGGTGTCACAGGAATCAGAGGGGGGGGGGGGGGGGTCACTGGCACAGGAACCCCAGGTCAGAGGCATAGCTTGGCTTTCTGGCACCTGGGTCAAAGATACAAAATGGTGCCCCCCCCCCACCTGTGCTCAGGCCCCCCTGCACTACTGCACCCAGGGCACATGCCCCCCCAGCTACGTCTCTTCCCCATACTATGTGTGAGCTATTTTTGGGCTGGTGACGCCCATGAAGTTTTGGTTGAATGAACATCCAGTCCCCGGTGACCACAAAGAATTGATGCTTGATCTCCACCAATGGGTCATGGGAGGCATAAAAATATGCTGAGGAGGTTCTAACCCCTCCCCTACTCTATCAAGAACTCATGAGCTTACAATCACCATCCAATCAGGCCAAAACTTCAGCAGCAGCATCAGATCCTCATCCAATCAACAAGCGATTCAGTCAAACTGATTTACAGCACAATGGCGTACACATAGATCCAATGAAAATTTATTAATCCTATTTTATTAGTTTCACTTTCCCCAGATTATTATTTTTTTTTAGAGGCTGATTCCATTTAAAAAAGCCACCTCGACGATTGGAAAACATTATTGATCAGTTGATCGTTCATGTGATGCATTGGAAGATTTTTTTTTTGTCATCCTATTAACGTTGCACATTTGGCACAATGAACAGAATATAATAAAATAAATGTATTGTTTGATCTAATAAAATTGAACAATCAATTAAGCAAAATGGCTGGTGCAAGGCTGTTAGCCTTTTATCTGTTGGATCAACATAATGTAATCAGATGGTGTCAGATCATCACAATGGCGCTTTAGTATATTGTTCTGAGGAAGGGGGCGCACGCATCCCCCGAAACATTGACTAATTTACTATTTTGTATTGAATAGAAGCTGGATCATATCATATTGGAGTGCTGGTTCTTCTTTACACTATGAAATGCGGGGACCCATCTGCGGGGACCCATGGGATCGGATTGTTAAAGCAGGTCCCTGTGCTGGGAACTATTAGTGATCTTAAAGGGCAAAATGAGTAGGTGGCCGCACACAATCAGTTTGATCTGTCAGATCAATAGCAGTTATCAGTAACTATGTGGAGTGAGGGTCAATTCGATCAGATCTAATTACCTTGTAAAGCGCTATGGAAGATGATGGCGCTATATAAATAAACATTAATAATAATAATTAATTAGAATTGGACCATAGCTTGGCACATTTTGCTGATCTGACAAATCAACACTTCTTAGCGTTATGGCCACACATACAATTTAATCTAATTGTATAAAAATGTTTCTCTGTGTTTCCACTTCTGTTTTTTTTCATATTGATTTCAAAGGAAATGTCCAGGCTAAGTGCAAAAACAAACCATTGTTCTCTTACTGCCTATGCCGAGGATGCTTCCTCATGTGCTGCTAGATAAAGCTGTAATTGTTGATATTAAAAGTGGACCAAAATGTGGGATTTTCACTATCCCATGTTTTGGTCCTTGCCCCCCCGGGATGCCCTGCTGTGTGACCCCCCCACCACGGGACGCCCCCAAAAAAGTACCTTCCAGGCACTCCCACGGCACATGCTCAGACTCTCGTCCAATCAGCAACATTTGCTCAGCATGCAGACTTGTTTCAAACAGAGCTTCCGGTATAAGGAATTGGGAGCAGCTGAATCCCCGGCCTCCCTGTGACCTGCAGTGTGCTCCCAACCACCCAGTATGGGTGCGCGCCTCAGATTCAAGTAGGCTGGGGATGCAGACGTAGTGGCATGGGGATGCCGAAACTGTAGATGATTGCTGAGGCTCATACCTTAGGGTATCCTAAATCAGGATTTAAAAGACTCCAGGGCCAGTAACGACAGGGCCAGAATTTTGACCATCCTTTGGTCCTTGCCCCCAGGGATGCCCCACTGTGTGAAACTCCCCCCCCCCCCCCAGGTTGCCCAATATAACTCTCATCCTATTAGCACGGATTCGCTCCCGCCTCGTCTGCAGCCAAGTCTAGTCAAGTCCTGATGACCGGACCCAATGCACCCTCTAACAGGGAGCATGCCCACTCCGGACATTCACAAATGCCCAGTGAGGGCACGTGCCCTGCTAAAGGTATAGCAGGCAGTGGTGCCATTCGCACATGAGCCCTTGGATCGGGGAGAAGGCAAGTTTACTTGGCGACCTGGAAGGTTTTACACATCCCGAATCTGGAATGCCCCGGGAGGGGATGGAGTATGCCTGCCCTGGAGTCTATGTGGGTTTCGGTCCACTCTAAGCCCCTTTTCTGTAGCCTAGCCCCTGGATTCTATAGATATTTATGATCAGTTTTTTTTTTCTAAGCATTGAGCATTTGAAATTTTTTGGCAATGACTGTGTGGAACACATTGATGCTTGTGTGTGCAGGGGAGGATAGCTGATCTTTGCTCTGCTCATCTGTTTTTACCCTGCTTCTTGTATAGCTCCACCTTTCAGTGGTAGGGAAAGAAATGATCATATAAATGGTCCAGACAGAGTCTGGATCTCAGCAACAGCAATATTCAGCAGCTTACCAAGATGAAGATCTTCCGCATGGCAGGTACCCAACAAAGATTTGTTTTTACACTTGGCCTGGGTGGGGGGCTTTTAATTGTTGGAAAATTGGTTTGATTTAATATGTGTGCTAAAGTAAATAGAATTGTGAATCTGTAAGTGGACCAAAACCGGACCTAGTGTATATAAGATGCTAGGTCCAAAGAAGTACCCACCCCCAGGGGATCCCGCCTGAGCACTGTGTGAAACCCCCGCCAGTCGTCTTACCTCATCTATGAGCCCACCAGACATGCAGGCGGTGTCGCATCTTTTTCGAGAGGTGCACGGCAGCGGACGCTGTAACCGAATGGTTGGCGGGGCAGTGCACAGCCATAGATGGAAGCAGGGGGTGCAGCGCGCCAATCATGAGGGCAGCTCCTATACAGCTTCTTTAGCCGCACATTAATATGCACAGCCTAAGAAGCTGATTGGAGCAGAGACGCACCTGTGCCATGGGAACACTGGCTGTGTTCAGAGGGGCATCCCAATTCTGGATACCCCAAGGATATTGGGGGGCTCATGGATTTTGGTCCACTTTAATGGAATATTCTATTAAAATAGAAATGTAATTGGACACTAACTCGTCTCAGCACAGCAGATAAAGATGGGCACCAACTTAAAGTAGAAAAAAAATATATATATTTATTTTCTTTATTTTTTTTGAACTGTATACAATTTTGCCCAGAATTCTCTTTTAAATACATTTTGGGGGTGTGGCCTCTGGACAGGGCAGCGCGCAGGAAAGGGTTAAACGTATTTTTGTATACAGAGAAAATGTCGGTTGGACGATCAGATCTACAGAGATTTATTTTTGCACCCACTCGGCAATCTGCGATTATTTTGCGTAAGATTTGTAAAAAAGAGCTCTCAATTTATTTTCAATAAATGGCTTTGTAATGTGTCTGTGTCTGAAATAAAATCTGAACATACATGTGATAATCTGATCGTCCAATCTCCATACAATCAAACCAAATCATTGCGGCACAGGAGCTGGATGATCACTAACTAATCAGGGCTCCAATTCTACAAAGTTAAGTTGCTAAGATTGTATGGCGATTGTACGATTGCAAAGTGTGTCAGTGCTTATTCAATGACGAGATCATTTTATTAATACATCTTATTAGGATTGGGCTGGAGCACCTTGGCCCCACCAGTAAAACATTTTTGGGGCCCACCATTTAGCTAACAACACAATGAAATTTGAAATATAAACTCTGATGTTTATTGTCTAAATAGCAAATGTAACATAATTCAGAGAACAAGCTAGAACACCGTTTTAGTCTTTGGTATCTTGTACTGCCCTAATGGTGGCATTGGGTCAATGCCTGGGGCCCACTGAAGGATCCTCTGGTGGGTCAGTCTGACATCTTATTCAATCAAAGAGGTCTGCTGTATATATAACATGGTTCAGGTATGATTAGAAAAAAATATAATCATACCTGAGCTGAGCTGAATGATCGATTCAAATTATTAATTAGGCCTTCTTGAACTATATACTTGTCTACTACAAAGGTTAGTAAGATTGAATAAAGATTATAACAGGTCTTTATGAGGCAGAGTTGTGCCCGGCGTGTGAAACAATCTGATTGTACAATCCCCATACAATATTTGTAGCATTAGAGTGGAATGATTGATTTAAACTATTATCAGCCAAACTTTATACTACAACGTCAGTAAGTTTGGCAGTTGTACAATCAGATTGTACTATGTGTGGCCAGCATTACACTGTACTCATTCATGGCACTCTGATAAACTGATCTTTATATGAATACACAGGCAGCTAGTGTTATTTTATCTGCCCTTTGTGTTACATACCGTAGTTTCAGTAAAACTGTATAAAGATGATACAATTGGCTTTGTAATCCTTAAAATAAAGCAGTTGGATGTTGGCAAGGCACAGCATTAGGATTGCAACACCAGTTAATCGGAACTAACTGAGCTAGAGACCCAAATAAAGCAGCGATAAAAGGCACTCTGATAAACTAATCCTTTTGGTAATACATGGCCAGCTATAATCTGAAAATAAGGCAGATTCTGATATAACACGGTCCAGCCTTGGACCCCAATATTTAGAAATACAATCCATTCATCCCCTCTCCTGATTCCTGTGTTCAATATAACGCGGTTTAAGCTATAACAGTGATCTTATTTATTTATACCTCTGCAGATATTTACATGTTATTCATTAGACAGCTCTTATATTACATGAGATTGTATGGACGGCATAAAGAATAGGCTGCTATTTCACACCACATTATTGCCTTCCAAAATGATCACACACATTGCAGAGCTTATTGCACATATGCGGCATAGCTTTGCTCACCCAGGGACGAGCTTATCATTTCTGGGGCCCCATGCAAAGTTGTGTCTGGGGGCCCTAATCAATTTTAGTATAGCTTTATACAATATTAATACACCTCGTGCCTGCTCACATAACCTCCCAATGACACATGCGCAGGTCACGGCCTCACTAAACCTTTAGCTAGACACATACCTGGGGCAGCCATTTGTGATTGGCTGGCCTGGGTACGCCCTCCAGCTACAGGGGAGTGGGGATGCAACCAGTGACTTGCTCTGCGCCAATCAGCTTGCTGGCTGCTGTGATGTCATAACTGAATGAGGTTCAAAGGTTGCCACTGATCTGAGCACTGATAGAGGCAGGCTGATAGAAGCAGGCTCAGATCAGTGGCAACCTTTTGCTTAAAAAAAATTAATAAATGCCATTTGCATGGTATGTGTGGTGGTTAAAGTGGACCAACACCCACCGGTGATCGGCCCGGGAATCTATAAGATTTCCGGGCCGATCACCTCCCTCCCCGCGGGACATCCGAGATCGGGATGTCCCACGGGGTGAAACCCCCCCAAACACCCCAAACTCCTTACCTTAATGGTCCGTGAATGGCCGGCGCGGGCACGCGCGCGTCAAGAGGGACGCGCGGGAGGCGGCGGTGGCGGAGCCGCTTGTCCGCGGCTTGTCCGTCGGCCCGGAGAGAGGTGAGTTCGGGGGGGTTTCACACAGCGGGGCACCCCGATCGGGGGTGCCCCACCGAAGTGGACCAAGACCCAGGATAGTCAAAATCCTGGGTGTTGGTCCACTTTAAGCACGCCATCAATAAGAAAAATAAGCTTACCTCCATCCCTGTTCCAGTGCCGGGCAAAGCTCTCACCCTCTGGCAGCAGCAGGTGTCTTCAGCGGGACAGAGGCCCTACATCCCACAAGGGGCTGCTCACTCGCCGGTATAAATTTCCCTCTCTGCGGTGGGCAGCAAGATGCCGTGAGCCCAGCCGGGGCTATGGATGCTGCGGAGAACGGTGCGGGACAGTGCCTGAAGACAGCAAGAAAGCAGGTGAGTTTTTAACTTTTTTTTTTATCACAAATCACAAGTAATCCATAATGATTCAAATTTTCCATGTAATACAGAGCGAACCGTAGGGAATATTCAGGAATGGTGGATCATCCAAAGAGGGCCTTCACCTGGAGAACCTCTCCCCCCTTAAACCCCAACCAGGTGTACATTATACAACCAGATTGTAGGGTGTATTGTTTCATTAGTAATAGTTCAGGGATACAATCTATTATGGTATAAGAGAGGATACAGAATGAGAAGAGCTTACAATCTATTAGGATATACGAGAGGATACAGAATGAGAAGAGCTTACAATCTATTAGGGTATAAGGGAGGATACAGAAGAAGAAGAGCTTACAATCTATTAGGGTATAAGGGAGGATACAGGAGGAGAAGAGCTTACAATCTATTAGGGTATAAGGGAGTATACAGAAGAACTTACAGTCTATTAGGGTATAAGGGAGGATACAGAAGGAGAAGTGCTTACAATCTATTAGGGTATAAGGGAGGATACAGAGGGAGAAGAGCTTACAATCTATTAGGGTATAAGGGAGGATACAGAAGGAGAAGAGCTTACAATCTATTAGGATATAAGGGAGGATACAGAAGGAGAAGAGCTTACAGTCTATTAGGGTATAGGGAGGATACAGAAGGAGAAGAGCTTACAATCTATTAGGATATAAGGGAGGATACAGAAGGAGAAGTGCTTACAATCTATTAGGGTATAAGGGAGGATACAGAGGGAGAAGAGCTTACAATCTATTAGGGTATAAGGGAGGATACAGAAGACCTTACAGTCCATTAGGGTATAAGGGAGGATACAGGAGGAGAAGAGCTTACAATCTATTAGGGTATAAGGGAGGATACAGAAGAACTTACAGTCCATTAGGGTATAAGGGAGGATACAGAAGGAGAAGTGCTTAAAATCTATTAGGGTATAATGGAGGATACAGAAGGAGAAGTGCTTACAATCTATTAGGGTATAAGGGAGGATACAGAAGGAGAAGAGCTTACAATCTATTAGGATATAAGGGAGGATACAGAAGGAGAAGTGCTTACAATCTATTAGGGTATAAGGGAGGATACAGAAGAACTTACAGTCTATTAGGGTATAAGGGAGGATACAGAAGGAGAAGTGCTTACAATCTATTAGGGTATAAGGGAGGATACAGGAGGAGAAGAGCTTACAATCTATTAGGGTATAAGGGAGGTTACAGAAGAACTTACAGTCTATTAGGGTATAAGGGAGGATACAGAAGGAGAAGTGCTTACAATCTATTAGGGTATAAGGGAGGATACAGAAGGAGAAGAGCTTACAATCTATTAGGGTATAAGGGAGGATGCAGAAGGAGAAGAGCTTACAATCTATTAGGATATAAGGGGGGATACAGAAGGAGAAGAGCTTACAGTCTATTAGGGTATAAGGGAGGATACAGAAGGAGAAGTGCTTAAAATCTATTAGGGTATAAGGGAGGATACAGAAGGAGAAGAGCTTACAATCTATTAGGTTATAAGGGGGGATACAGAAGAGCTTACAATCTATTAGGGTATAAGGGAGAATACAGAAGGAGAAGAGTTTACAATCTATTAGGGTATATGGGAGAATACAGAAGGAGAAGAGCTTACAATCTATTAGGGTATAAGGGAGGATACAGAAGGAGGAAGAGCTTACAATCTATTAGGGTAAAAGGGAGGATACAGGAGAAGAGCTTACAAGCTATTAGGGTATAAGGGAGAATACAGAAGGAGAAAAGCTTACAATCTATTAGGGTATATGGGAGAATACAGAAGGAGAAGAGCTTACAATCTATTAGGGTATAAGGGAGGATACAGAAGGAGGAAGAGCTTACAATCTATTTGGGTATAAGGGAGGACATAGAAGGAGAAGAGCTTACAAACTATTAGGGTATAAGGAAGGATACAGAAGTAGAGCTTACACTCTATTAGGCTATAAGGGAGCATACAGAAGGAGAAGAGCTTACAATCTATTAGGGTAATCAGGAGGGTGTGGTCACCTCCGGGTGTGTGTGCTTCCTCTGATTACCTGCAGCTGGAGAGTTGTGAGCTGTGAGCTGAGAAGCCTGAGGCCTTGCTGGGAGGATTATCCCAGGCAAGATGGAGGATTCTGGGGGTGAATCTCGCCGATACCCCCGGAGGACTATTAAACCTCCGTATCCCGGGTCTGCTTCCACCAGCGGCGCTAGTAACACCACGGTGCCCCAGCCCGGTGAGAGTTTGTCAGCCTTTCGCAGCCGTGTATGCAGTAATTTGTGCAATGTGGCGAAGGAGGAGGAGAAGCTCTGCAAGATGAAAATTGCATTAAAGAAAAAGAAAATGGACACCAGCAAGGCGAGAGGATTGGATAAGCGGTCAAGCAAAGCAGACTTAGCTGAGCTTGAATCAGCATGTCGGCAGCAGGAAAAGTTGGTTGCGTCCCTTAAAGCAAGCAGTGGGGCCTTTAAAGAAAAATATAAAAATGAGGAGCGATTTAAGTCCATGCAGCGCTCAGGCCCCACAGTGAAGGAGGAAGAGGCCGACCATGTGGACGAGACCCAGATGGTGGAGGATTCTCCAGCTGTACCTCCACCCAAAGTTGCAGCAGTAGCAGAGCCAGGAGCCCCGGAACCAGCATTGGAAGACTTTCTTGCTGAGGCAACACATCAGGAGTGCGTGACATCGCTGGGCATCCAGGAAGCCCCTACTGGAGCAGATCTTCCAGAGGCCAGCCGCCAGCCGCCAGCCTGAGGAGCCCATGCCAGCTAAGGACGACGTCCATCTGTCCAGCCAGCCTGCGGAGTGCGCCATAGGCGCTGTGTCAGGGGGTATAGAAGACTGTGGCGCTCCTTGCCCTGAAAAGGGTGAGGTGGCGCCAGACGTAAGTACCATCCTGGCACCCATCCGGGTTCCTGGGTGTGCCGAACTTGGTGGGCCTGGGGCCATGGGTGACTCACCCGCAGGTTTGGGTCTTGCTGGCAGGGCTTCTATTGATTCTGCTTCAGCTGGTTTGGGTGCTGTTACTGATGTTGTTGTTGTTGCTCCTGTTACTGCTGCTGTGTCTGGGGTTGAGTCCACAGGGGTTAATTCTATTGTTGGACTTTCTGCTGTGACTGCTGCTGATGATACGACTGTCCCCTCACCTGCACCTCTGGTGGACTATAAGAAGACTGTGCCACCTAATGCTGGGGCCCCTGCTGTCCGCCCTGCCCTGTATTTCATCCAGCGAGGTGGCACAGGGAGTGGGGCCAATAATGCTGTTGGTGCTGCAGTGCAGCCCCCTGTGTCCTATGCCCAGGTTGCCAGGCGCGGAGGAGAAGCTGCTGGTGAGAGGATGTCTGTGCCCAGTGAGGTCAACGCCCCTGCCAGTGGCTTCAATAGGCGCAACCTGGTCCAGCTTAGGTGGGAGGGGGAGGGGCCAGTTATCACCCGGCGGGCGGTGGTGGATCTCATCCTGGGTATGGGATTTACAGCCGCAGACATTTTTGCCCTAATCAGTCCAGTGGGGAGCGCAGAACATGACTTGAGCTTCGTTAGACCAGAGGGGATGGACTTGTTTTGGGAGCGGTACGAGCTGCAAAAGCAACGTCCTGCCTGGAAGGGGTTAACTCCCATCCAGGTCTCCAGGCAGCAGCTCATTAAAAACATCACCATCCTAGTAAGAAATGAGTCCATTCCCCCCTCAGATTTGACCGTCTGGCTAAGGCGTTATGGTGATGTTCTCACTCCCCTGAAAAAAATTTTGGACGATCGCGACATCTGGACCGGGGGCTGGTCAGTGACCCTGAGGCTCCGCAGGAATGGCAACCAGGTCACCCACTTGCCATCATCTGCCTATATTGGCCGTGACCGGCTGACCATCTTTTATCCTGGTCAGCCCAAGGTTTGCCATAAATGTGGGGCCAAGGGTCACTTCAGCTCCTCCTGCTCGCTTCTTAGGTGCTCTTTGTGCCAGGGCTTGGGACACTTGGCTAAGGACTGCAATACAATCCGCTGTAATCTATGTAACCAGCTCGGCCACCCTTATAGTCAGTGTCCTGAGGCCTGGCACAACCTGGACAGGGAAGTGGTGCAGGAAATGCTGCGGCTGGATAGGGAGGAACATTCCCATGCTGCCCCGTCTGCGGTCCCTCCCCCCACTCAGCTGGGGGTTCCTGAGGCCCCTGTGCCTGTGCCATCTGCAGGTGGCCCTAAGGTGAATCCCCAGTCTGCCCCCAAGTCAGCAACCACTAATGTAAGACCAAGCAATATAATAGCTGAGGCGGCCCGGGGGGCTGGCACTGCAAGTACCAAGGGGGTTTCAGTAATTGTGCCCCCTGCTGTAAGATCTCGCAGGCTGGGGCTAGGTGATCCTGATCCTGCACCCCCTTCTGAGCAGGGTGGGAGTTCAGATCCCAAGACAGCATGGTCTGGACTCTCCCCTGGGGATCGGGATTACCTGGCTTACAGGCTAGCTACAAAGAAAAAAAGGAAAAAGGGTAATGCAGTGCCGGAGCTGGGGGAGAGCAGTGGGGTGCAGCTCTCCAGCAGGTTTGAGGCACTTTCTGAGGACTCATCTATTGAAATATCTTCTTTTGATTCCGAGGCTTCAGATATGGAGGAGGAAGCACCAGTCTCCTCCAGTAAGCGTTTAGGGTCAGATAGTGAGGCCGGAGGGAAGGCTAAGAGACATTCTCCCGAATGACTCTGATGGCAGTTCCCCCTCCGATAAAGGTGGCAACCATTAATGTTGCCAGCATTAAATCTGTAAGCGCTCGTTTTATGGCCTTATTTTTTCTCAGCCAGTTTGATGCTGACATTTTATTTTTGCAGGAGACCAGATTGGGCAGTCTGGCAGACATTCACGCTGTGAAGCGGGAGTGGAGGCACGGACCCTCTTTTTGGTCTCTTGCGGCCGAGCCTTACAGCGGAGTGGCGGTGCTTTTTAAAACTGACATGGTAACTTGCCGGCGAGTCATTGAGGTGGAGATCGGGAGGTGCATGGTCTTGGACGTCATTGTAAGTACGGCCTGCCGGGGCGGTTCATTAATTGGCTACAAACCCTTTATGAAGGGGCTGAGAGCTTCCCTCTTGTTAATGGTTGGGTTGGAAGGCCTTTCGAAGTTGGCTCTGGTGTGCGACAGGGATGCCCTCTGAGTCCCTTACTGTATGTGTTTGCGATTGATCCCTTTATAAGGAGGGTCGAGAGCAGCATGTTATGTGGGGTTCCTCTGGGTATGCCTGGTGAGCCTCCTTTGAAGGTCATTGCCTATGCTGATGATGTATCTGTGATTGTCTCTGGGACAAATGAGGCGGAGGAGGTGGCCTCTCTTATAGCACAGTATACAGAAGCGTCGGGCTCCAAGGTCAATCACGAGAAGAGTGAAGTTTTCTGGATGGGTGAGGGTGAGGGCTTCGAACTTCCGGACGCCTTCCCAGTGCCCCAGCAGGAAATTAAGATCCTTGGCATAAATTTCGGTCCTGGCGATTATGGCCAAAAAAACTGGGAGCGCAGGCTGGAAATTGCCAATGCCAAGGTTGCAGTCTGGAAGAGCTGGAAAATGTCTCTCAGGGAAAGGGTTGACCTTATCAAGACCTACCTGATCCCCATCTTTTTATACGTCAGCTTCGTCTGTGTTTTGCCAGTGTCTCTCTACACCAGGGTCTACAGCGTGTTTTTCCAGATGTTATGGGGAAACCGCATGAACCTGGTGAAAAGAAATGTCACCTACCTATCTAGGCGGGAGGGTGGCCTAGGGATGGTCAACCCAGTCGTGTTTTTCTCTCTCTTGTTGCTGAAACATAATTTTGGAAGCATGTTGGCAGAGAGCCCGCCTGGCTGGGTGGGTATTTTCCAGTCCTGGTTTAAGCCCTTCCTGCGAGACTGGAAGAATGGTGGCCGGATGAAAAGCCCTCGAGTTCCTCAGGCTCAGCTCCCGGCCTATGTTGCCCCGTGCTTGAAAATACTTCGGCAATGGCAATTGACAGCAGAGGACATGAGATCTACTCCGAGGAAGCTTCTTGTGAGTCGGGTCCTGGGTCTGGCTTTTCATGAGCCATTGTCCCTCAGGGATTGCCCAGGCTCCATCATGAGGGAGGGTTTGAGGCTTATTAACTCCTCAAGAATTCCTTTGAAATACCGGGATATAGCCTGGCTCTCCTTCCAAGGAAAACTCTACCTTAGGGGGATCCGGAAGAGTCGCAGCCTGCCAGAGATAATTTGTCTCCGGGAGCAGTGTCGGGATAAGGTGGAGACTATGGACCACTTCCTGCTCCGGTGTCCCTTTAATGTAGATGTGTGTAAACAGGTGGGGTTGGCCCTCGGTGCCCCCTTCTTCTCCCAGCTTTCCTATGCTGAGTGGGTGTATGGAGCATTCAAGAACAGAGGGGATTTTTGTTTGGACACTTTATATCTAGTTAGTCTAGTGATCCGCTATTTCACATGGAATGCACAGTGCCAGCTCTGCATTAGGAAGAAAGTCCTCCCTGTCCCGGTGGTGGTGCATGACATCCTGCATGAGGTGGGCAAGATCCGGGTGCTTGAGAGGGACAGGTGGGAACGGGGGGCCTGGATGAAGGCGTGGAGGAACATCAGGCCTCCTTGATCCCCATGACTTCCCTCTGGGTGAGCTTTCCTATCTCTTATCACCCATAGATTTTTATAACAATGACAGATTTTTGAAGAACGGCTGCATGCACAGGTGACGGGGTCTCTTAGTCTTCCTGCTGAGTTGTGTAGAGTGTAGTGTTTAGGTTGTAGACAGGATTGTATATAGAATAATGGATATTATATATTATATGCCGAATTGTTAGGCCTGTTTCTTTTTGTTTAGTTATTATTTATTTTATTTTTATTTATTTATTATTGTAACTTTGTATATATTGTATATATTGTATATGATTGCTTGATTTTACTCAATAAAAAAAGTTACAATCTATTAGGGTATAAGGGAGGATAAAGAAGAAGAGCTTACACTCTATTAGGGTATAAGGGAGGATACAGAAGGAGAAGAGCTTACACTCTATTAGGGTATAAGGGAGGATACAGAAGGAGAAGAGCTTACAATCTATTAGGGTATAAGGGAGGGTACAGAAGGAGAAGAGCTTACAATCTATTAGGCTATAAGGGAGGACTTTGTACTTTAATTAAAATAAAATGTTCTAAGGAAAAACATATTCAGACCTAAAAAAAAAATTAGGAATGAAAAATGTTAAAATCCGTTCATGGCTGGCCAGCCTTACGCTTTTTTTCTGGGTGTCCCAAGAGCCTTAAAGCGGACCTTCACTCTGAATAAGAGTCTATCTTATATGTTTCCCACACACTGTACATACAGATTGCTCACATTAAAAATCATCCTGTCTGCATTTAAACATCCAAGATGGCAGCTCATGGAACATCAGGCAGCCTGCAAACAGGAAGTGTCTTCTAACTGTGCTGCTCTGCATTCTGGGATTGCTGTCCTTTCCCTGACCCCAGCTCTGCTCTGTCTGAGCAAAGCACAGCTTTAACCCCGCCCCCCTGTACTTTATCCCACTCTCCTCAGTAAGTGTGATGCTTCTGAGTCAAGATGGCGGCGCCCGTATCCTAAAGTCCTGAACAGAGTTGCAGCCCAGTGGGGGAAAGAATAATAAGTAAGTGACTAAAAACTTAAAATATATTAATTTTAGATGCTGGGGAATAGTTTTTTAAGGGTTTGGGCTTTTCAATAAATCATGGTGAAGGTCCGGTTTAAAGTGGAGCTTCAGATAGGAAGCTAGGAAATGCTTTGTGCCGCTACATCCCCAACCCCTCTGGGCATCCTGATGTGGTGGGAGTTTGGTGTTAATGTTTATTGCACCCCCAAAAATCACAGGATGGGCAATTCTAGGCTGGAAGCACTTATAGAAACCTAAACAGTAAGAAAGAGTATCGCCAAAAATCTTTACTGAGAAGGTGTCGCCACCTCCTGGCCACTATGTAGAAATGCAGGGGACACGTTTTATGGATATTGATCATTTTATTTTGTTTCTTTATTTCTTGTTCTATCAACAAAACAATATATGTCCAAATGATCATTTTACCTATTCATGTGATGGGAGCAGTGTGTTTATTCAAACAAAAGGCACAGGGCATATTTTCAATGGAATTGGAAATTATTATTTTTGTTATAGAGCCATTGTATACCATGGTGCTGTACAAAATAGAAAGGGTATAAAAGAAAGAAAAGGAGAAAGATAAAATAGGAAAAAAGAGATAGAAAGAGACAGAGAGAATGTGTAAGAAAGAGAGCGAGAGGAGGGAATGCATAGAAACACAATTCTGTGACACTCAGCTGTAGAATTGGTTTCTCTCCCAATCCATTCCAGGCCGTCAGCTTCAGTCACGAACGGGACTTCCAAAAGCAGTGCCTACGTATGGGCGGGATCCCGAACGAAAAATAAAAGCAGGTAGTTCAACTCCCTAGCGTCTGTAGGACCTTCCTAGCAAAACCGGCGTCTGCCGAGGCTCTAACATCTACCTTGTAGAACTTGGTGAATGTATGAACTGAAGACCAGGTGGCGGCCTTACAAACCTGTTGCACTGAAGCCTGATGCTGAAAAGCCCAGGAAGCACCAATGGCCCTAGCGGAATGAGCTGTGACTCGAAAAGGGGGTTCCTTTCCCTTGGCAGAATAGGCTCCGTCTAATGTCTAATCCGACGGCTGATAGTAGATCTATCCAGCGGAAGCCCCTTTCAATGTCCTGCTATGACAAACAAACATTTCCGGAAGGACTTTGTAGCAAAGATATAATACCTTACTACATCCAAAGAATGAAGGACCCTCTCCTTCGGATTAGCCGGAACATAAGGATGGTAATACCACCTCCTCAATAAGGTGAAATGGGGAAACCACCTTGAGTAGAAACTCCAGCTTAAAACAGAGACAGCCTTATATCTGTGTAACCCAAAATAATAAATGGCTGCCAAACCTGAGGCACAGAAGTAATAGCCACCAGAAAAATAACCTTGAGCGTCAAGATGCTCAATGGAGTGCCCTGGAGGGCCGACAAAACTAAATTTACGTCCCACATGGGCAAAATAGGCTCGTGCCACGGGGACGTACATGGGAGATTCCCTGAAAGAAGGTTCTAGTGAGCCTATTTTCGGCAATGGGCTTCTGAAAGAAGATATAGCGTGCTTAGCTGGAGACCAGCCTCTAAGCCATTCTGCAGTAATTCCAGGATTTTGGACACAGAAGACTTCCTGGACTCACACCAGGTGATGAACGCCCACCAGACCCTGTAGTAAATCTTTGAAGAAGAACCTCTCTCTGTTAAGATCGCGGTTTCAATAACCAGGCCATCAAAGCCAGCATTCGTAATTTCGGGTGCCAAAGAGTCCCCTGTGTTAGAAGATCTGGATCGTCGGGAAGCCATCAGTGATCTGCTGACATCTTTACAATATCTGGGAACCAGCTTCTCCTTGGCCAACAAGGAGCCACCAGAATGGTTAGTACTCGGGGGGGGGGCGTGTCCCGGCATGACTCTGGAAGGACGTGTGTGAGCCATCCCCTGCTCCCCCGACCCTTTATTTCCCCACTTACCAAGCGGTTGGCGACCAACTGTCAGGATGACTAGGAAGCCTAAACGACAGAGGACGCAGAGATGGTGGAGGGACGGCGACGAGCCATTGCCTGTCGGCAAAGATGAAGAGGAGAGAGACCGCGGAGGTGACCAAGATGGCGGCGGAGGAGGTGTCCTGGTGGCGTGGTGAGAGGGGAGTGGAACCAGCCACCTCCTCGTCCTGTGATGAGTCCAGCGGAGAGAGCGAGGTGGTGCCGCAGATCCGGAGGAGAAGAGGCGAGATCGCCGCCGGAGGAAGCAGGCTGCGCAGCTGACGATGAGGAGCAGGGGGCTGAGACCGGCGGGTGGACCAAGATGACACCCGTTGTCCCCCCCGACAATTCGCTCCGGACCAGCGGGAGAGGGGAGGCGCGGAGGCTCGACGGGCAGTGGCCGACTGAGTGCGGCGGGAGCACCCAGGGCCATATGCGGCAGTGACAGCGATGTCCGGGAGGATGGTCTGCCTTGTGCAGAGGAGGGAGGTGAAAGCAGCACGGGGTGTAGCAAGATGGCGAACGCTACCCCCGCCGCACGGAGTGGGGCACCTGACGGCAGCAGCGCCTTAAAGGCGCAGAATCATCCCAGCATAAGCACAAACTGCTCTGACAGAGAGCATAGGGGAAGAGACTCAAGAGGGGGGAAACAAACCATATGCCCCAGTCACACTGAGCAGTTAGTGAGCTCAAGCACACCCAGGGCACAAACACCACAGCAAGCGCCTGATACGGCACGTGCCATGCATAACCCCTTACCTCTGAATGGCAGAAGTTCGGGCTCCCTGGGGAAGATGACACAGACTGGGAAGGCATGAGTTGAGCACCAAGGCCTGGACGAGCTTGAGAGGTCTACAAGAGCTTTTCAGCAAGCCTCGGCAGGTTTGTCTTTAAACCTAAAGACGGGCGGCAGCAGACGTGCGCCCCCCGCTCCCCCTCGCGTCCTTCGGAGCATGCCCCAAGGGCCGGCCACTAGCGCTCCCACAGAGGCCGGCGAAGCTGAGACAGGAGAAGAAGAGTGAACACGGAGTGGAAGAGAGGATGGGCGTGTTGGTGGGGTCTCCCGCCTCCCTGCTCCAGCCCTCCCCTGAGAGAATACCATCTACCCAGGCCAGAAGCCCTACAATAATGTCGCTGGCAGTTTCACTGGGGACCCTTACTCCTGCTCCAGAAGTGCCTGATGACTGGGGGATGGAAATCCAGGTAGAAATCCCGGCTGAAGAAAAGCTCCAAGAACGGCAGATTTAGAAACTCTCTTCTAAGAGGTATACCATCCAAATCAGAGATTGAAAATGTAATAGCGAAATATGAAGCAAGATAAAAGCGCGAGATCTCTGCGGTACGCCATGACGTAGCCGAAGTAGCAACCAGAGTACAGGCCCTAGAGGCGGCAAGGCCTTCATATGACAGCCGACTACAGGCACTGGAGGCCAGATGCAATTACCAAGAAGCAATAATAAAATCCTGCCACCTGCACCTCGACGATCTAGAAAACGGCAACAGAAGGAATAACTTGAGGATCAGGGGCATCCCGGAATCACAAGGCGCAGAAGACATAAAAGCTATTGTCACCTCCGTATTCAATGATATGCCGGACAGAGAACTCTCTACCCCCATTGAACTTGACAGAGTGCATAGGGCATTGGGGCCCAAGAGCACAGACCCCGCATTCCCCAGAGACATCGTCTGCAGGGTCCACCTCTTCTCACTAAAAGAGGAAATCCTGAGAAAAGCTTGGAACAAAAGCCCCCTTGGCTTTAAGAGAGCGTCGATTAAGATAATGCAGGACTTGTCCAAACGGACTCTTCAGATGCGCAGAGCGCTGAGACCCCTACTTGAAACCATCACTGACAAGGAAGCAACGTACAGGTGGGGATTTCCCTTTCACCTGATAGTTAAGAGCGCAAACGGGGTATTCATATTGAAAAAATATCAAGAACTTGAGGACCTGTTTGCATTCCTGCAGTGTGACCCAGTCAGCGTCCCTGATTGGCTTGATCCAAGCGGACCCCCGTTACCTGCGCGACCGCCCAGAAGGAGAAGTAGAGGGCTGAGAAGCTTCTGGGACCTTAAGCGTCTTAGAGACCCTTTGCAGGGGCCTTCGCTGAACTCCCGGGCACCACGCCGGCATGAGAGCCCCACAGGCGCTAAATTTAAGGACACCCGAAGATGCGAGCGGGCTAGTCCCCACTCCCCCTCGGTTCATCCATCTGGGGCGGGAGAGAGGATGCTGCCCGACGGATAGTGGCTGTCTCATTTTATGGTGTCCCTTGAGCTAATATCTCGCTAATATTTTGAAGTAAGTTCTCTTGTTTGTTCTCTGTTTTGCCCTGGTCCTCTTGCAAGGACCTGGTTATGCTACTGTTATAGTCGTTTATTACTTTTATTGGAAGCCGGAGCCTTGCCCACGGAGCCCCTGTGTTTCGCGGGCGGGTGTCCCCTGACCGCCGGGTGGTTGAGAGTGTTGTGTCAGTATGGTATGGGAGAGCATGGGCTACGACCCCCGAAGAGCCTCCAAGTTCTTGTCGGACGCAGCACCCCTAATAGGCCGGTCTCTTGGGCATGTAGTGCCCACGTTGACTGAATTTACCCCGTTAGAGGGGAAACCTAGTTTTTGTTTTATCCTGTGTGGTGGCGCTGCTTCCGCACTAGATTCACCCCCTTCCCAGTTTTGTTTTGCACCCCCTTTTAATCACACCCCCTTATAACTGAGCCGGATCTCCCCCGGCCTCCCTTACTCTTCTTCAGTTGGTGCAGATCTCTGGGTGCCTCTCACGGCTCAGCGAGTAGCGGAAACGACCACGAGGGGACCTTATTATAACGGAGATACAGATAGTCTCCCTTAACGCTAAGGGGCTTAACAGTCCCGAGAAGAGGTCTCTCATTTTAAGAAACCTTAGAGGTCTAAGGGTGCAGGTGGCCTTTTTACAAGAAACTCATTTTAAGGTTAGCAAATCACCCTCCTTCGGCAACAGATATTACACAAGGGCATACCATAGCTATTCTACGGACTCCAGATTGAGGGGAGTCAGCATACTTTTAAGTGCGTCCCTCCCTTGGGAATTGGAGGACTTCAAGACAGATGACGAAGGGAGGTGGATCTTCCTTAAAGGGAGGATCGCCTCCTGTAGCTATACATTTGCCAATGTGTACTTGCCGAACACAAATCAAGTTGCCTTCCTGGAATCAGTTATTGACGTCTTATCCACCTTTAGAGAAGGAGAGCTGATCGTGGGAGGAGATTTTAACCTCGCTCTTGACCCCCTCCTAGACACATCTAGGGGAAACCCACATGAATCATATAGGAGACTTAAGAAACTGAAGAGAACAGTGACACTCCATAAATTGGTTGACCCCTGGAGAATCCTCCACTCCAATGAGCGAGATTATTCCATCTGCTCCGGTCCCCATGGGTCCTACTCAAGACTAGATTGGTTCTTGGTGCCCCAGGCCTCTCTGTGCCGGATTTCAGATGCCACCGTTGGAAACATTACGGTCTCGGACCATGCCCCAGTTACTCTGTCACTTGCCCTACCCAGATTTTGAGGAGCTGGTCCTGGAGGCTCAATACGTCCTTGCTTGAGGACCAAAGCACCTTAGAGGAAATACAGTCGGAAATTAAAGACTTCTTCCAGCTCAACTCTTCCCCTGAAATTGGTCCTGGGACTTTATGGGAAGCGCACAAATGTGCTATTAGAGGCATTTTCATTAAGATTGGTTCCAGAATTAAAAAAGAAAAAACAAAGCAAGTACAGGATCTAATAGAGATAGGGAGAGTTGAGAGGAAACATAAAGAGTCCCTGGCTGTTGAATGGCTACCTACTCTAACCTCCCTAAGGGAGAGGCTAAAAACGTTATTGTCACCAATCGGCACTTACCTGGGCCCCGGTCCAGTGTTGTCGGCGGCCGGCCGGCCCCAGCAGCTCCGGCCCGGCGGCCGTGCCGTGCGGCGTCTGCTCAGGCGGCGCCGAGCATGGCCTCTCTCCCTCCCGCGCGCGTCATCAGTTCCCGGGCGCGCGCGCATGCCCGAGACCTGTTTTCCCTCCGGCGGGCGCGCTGAGCACAGCACCACAGTAGATTAGCCAGGGGGCACTGGCACGCCCCCTGGTTCGGATTAAAGGGCCAATGAGCCCTAGGTTCTGTGGGGCTTACGCCCCCCCTCCTTGTTTGGGCCAATGAGCCCAAGAGAGAGGTTCTGGGCTACACGCCCTTTTTAGGTTCTGGCCCAATGTGTGTTAAGATTATAGTTGCACCAATCATACACTCACCTCCCATCATGTCTGTCCCTATATAAGGTTCACCCAGTCAGTTGCTCAGCGCCTGTGATAGTGCCTTGTACCTAGTAGCTGCTTGTCTCTTGTGAATATTCTGAACTCCCGTTGCCGACCACCGCCTGTCTTGACTATTCCCGATCTGCGTTCCTGTTGCCGACCTTCGCCTGTGTTTGACCATCCCCGATCTGATCTCCTGTTGCCGACCTTCGCCTGTGTTTGACCATCCCCGATCTGATCTCCTGTTGCCGACCTCTGCTTGATCCTCGACCACGAATTGTCCAACCCTATTGTACCGCTGCCATCTCAGAACTTCCGTTGCTGACCCTAAGCCTGTTTGGACTTCCGTTATACGCTCAGCGATTGGGCTACTCAGTACCACTTCCAGCCACGGGTTCTCCAGGCCTCTGAACAGTAAGACTCCAATCTTTGAGCCATTGAAGTCCTGGGGGCAACCGATCCCGCGCAGGCGTGTTCTGCATCCCGGCAAGCGGGGGCTCCTATAGGTGAAGCTGGCTGCGGAGATTGGGGGTTGAGGTCTTACCGAGAGGGCTGGAGTTATCTAAGTGGATTGCTGTAGTACCCGGAGCGTGACATTATCACAGGCCCAAAGATGGATGACCTGGTACAGCAGGTACAAGCTATGGCTACGGCGATAAACCAGCTCGCTCAAAGAGTGGCCACTCAGGAATCTCATCAGTTACCGGCATCCTCTGTACCACCTCATATCTCAGAACCAAAGATTCCACTGCCTGAAAAGTTTTTGGGAGAACGAGCAAAATTTTCCAATTTTAAGAATGCCTGCGAACTGTATTTCAAGCTGAGACCCATCTCCTCAGGCACTGAGTCCCAACGAGTAGGCCTAGTCATTTCTCTGCTTCAAGGAGACCCGCAGTCCTGGGCCTTTAGTTTACCATCTCATGATTCTGCCCTACAATCCGTTACAGCATTCTTTAATGCTATGGGTGTTTTATATGCTGATCCTGATCAACAATCTACGTCAGAGAATAGGCTTCGGGCCCTAAGACAAGGACGGAATTCGGCTGAAGATTATAGTGCTGAATTCCGCCGCTGGGCCATTAAATCGAGGTGGAATGATCCCGCTCTGTGTAGTCAGGTCAGGGTGGGACTGTCGGAAAGCATCAAGGATGCTTTGGTCAATTTTCCTCCACCCGCAGACCTCGACCAATTAATGCAGGTCTCCATTAAAATAGACAGGCGTCTTAGAGAGAGGGCTAGGGAGAGAGCCAGGGCTCCCACGTCCTTCAGGTCCCTCCAGAGTCTTAGTTCCCCGGCTACCCGTGGGGAAAATACCTCATCTCCTTCCCAGGAAGAACCCATGCAATTAGGGAGAACCCGGTTATCCCAAGAGGAAAAGCAGCGTAGGCGATCCAAGGGGTTATGCCTATATTGTGGGAACTCGGGACATTTCGCAGGTTCCTGTCCCAACAAGGGGAGACCGGCGGAAAACTTCCACACCCAGACCAGGTAGAGAGTACTGATCTGGGTGAGTCAGTTTGCAACTCTCGCCAAAATAAAATGTTAGTGCCCATTGACCTGTTTTGGGGTTCTTCCAAGCAAACGGTTTCCGCCTTTATCGACAGTGGTGCGGCGGGAAACTTTCTGGACAGGAGTATGATCTCCCTTTTAGGTATCCCTTTAGTTCCTCTTGAAAGATCCCTACAAGTTTTGGCCATCAATGGGAAGGCCATCCAGGGGGGACCTATAAACACCAAGACCCCACCTCTTCGGTTAATTGTTGGCTCTTCCCACTCTGAGTTCTTAGAATTTTTCATCTTCGACTGTCCAGAGACTCCGGTGGTTTTGGGATACCCCTGGTTACAACTCCACAACCCGGTGTTAGACTGGCGGGTTGGAGAATTGATCAAGTGGAGTGACCATTGTAAAAGTCACTGCTTTACTACAAGCCTTAGAAGTGTGCAAGTTTTACCTCAGGGATTACCACAACCATACGCAGACTGGGTTGATGTCTTCTCTGAACGTTCTGCGGATACCCTTCCTCCACATCGGTCTTATGACTGCCCTATTGACTTGCTCCCTGGCACGATTCCCCCAAGGGGAAAAATTTATAATCTTACCCTGCCCGAAGAGCAAGCAATGAGGGAGTACATCACCGAAAATTTAAGGAAGGGATTTATTCGCCCCTCTACCTCGCCTGCCGGGGCTGGATTCTTTTTTGTAGAGAAAAAAGATGGCGGCCTGAGACCATGCATAGATTATCGAGCCTTGAATAAAATCACTGTTAAGAACCGATACCCCTTGCCCTTGATCGGGGATCTGTTCAATCAAGTCACAGGGTCTCAAATTTTTTCCAAGTTGGATTTAAGAGGGGCTTACAATCTAATTCGCATCCGACAGGGGGATGAGTGGAAAACCGCATTTAATGTGAAAGACGGCCATTACGAGTACCTGGTCATGCCTTTTGGTCTTTGTAACGCGCCAGCCGTTTTTCAAGATTTTGTTAACGATATTTTCAGAGAGTATCTCGGTAGATTTGTGGTCATATACTTAGACGATATTCTCATTTTTTCTAATTCCTTGTTGGAGCACAGACGTCATGTTAAATTGGTACTACAAAAATTAAGAGAGAACAACTTATTTGCTAAACTTTCTAAATGCGTGTTTGAAGTCACCACAGTTCCTTTCTTAGGGTATATTATTACCAACCAGGGTTTAGAGATGGACGCGGGGAAAGTTTCGGCGGTTCAGGATTGGGTTCAACCCAAGACCTTAAAAGAATTGCAGCGTTTTCTAGGTTTTGCTAATTTTTATCGGCGGTTCATCAAAGGCTTCTCTCATGTTGTTGCACCTCTTACCAATCTTACCCGCAAGGGGGCCTTCACTGCTAACTGGTCTCCCTCTGTCTGTGAGGCCTTCCTGACCTTGAAACGGGCCTTCACTTCGGCACCAGTGTTAATTCACCCAGACATTCGTAAGGCCTTCATTGTTGAGGTGGACGCTTCAGAGCTGGGAGTGGGTGCAGTTTTGTCGCAATATTCCGGTAACCCTGAGCGTCTTCATCCATGCGCTTATTTTTCACGTAAATTCAGTACCGCGGAGCAAAATTATGATGTCGGTAATAGGGAACTATTAGCTATTAAACTGGCTTTTGATGAATGGCGACACTGGCTGGAGGGTTCATTACATCCTATAACTGTGTATACTGATCACAAAAATCTTGAATACATTGGGTCTGCCAAGAGATTGAACTCTCGTCAAGCACGATGGGCATTATTCTTCTCGCGTTTTAATTTTATTATTACGTTCAAGCCGGGTGTAAAAAATACTAAAGCGGATGCTCTATCTCGCATGTTCGGTGAATGTAAGGATCAGGGTGATACTGGTGACCCGATTCTACCTATGGGTTGTGTGGTCGGGGCATTACTTCCTGATCTCTCTAATACCTTGGCGCCGTTTCAAGACCAGTCTCCTAGT
Organism: Gastrophryne carolinensis; assembly: GCA_027917425.1. NCBI lineage: Eukaryota > Metazoa > Chordata > Amphibia > Anura > Microhylidae > Gastrophryne > Gastrophryne carolinensis. The sequence goes on from CM051241.1 coordinate 89,657,261, forward strand.
GATGTTCCCTTGGGATGCCAGTTTGTACCGCCACATTTGCGTTCAGATGTAATTCGCGAGTTTCACGATGCTAAAACTGCTGGTCATGTGGGTAACCGAAAAACCTTTATGCTTGCCCGTCGCTATGTATGGTGGCCAACCATGAGACGCGATATTACTGCCTTTATCGACGCTTGTGCTGTTTGCGCTCGAAGTAAAGGGGTTCATAAGGCTCCCAGTGGCGGTTTGGTTCCTCTTGAAATCCCTGCTGAACCTTGGACTCATATTTCTATGGATTTTATTGTAGATTTGCCTTTATCACACGGGAATACTGTTATTTGGGTGGTCGTAGATCGTTTCAGTAAAATGGCACACTTCATTCCTTTGGCTAAGCTTCCTTCTGCACCAGAGCTTTCTCGACTATTTACTTCACACATTTTTCGTATTCATGGTATTCCGTCCAATATAGTCTCTGATCGGGGCGTCCAATTTACTTCCCGTTTTTGGAAACATTTCTGTTCGCGGCTGGGTATACAGATCTCTCTTTCGTCTGCCTACCATCCCCAGTCCAATGGGCAGACGGAAAGAACTAATCAAACTCTGGAACAGTACTTAAGGTGTTATGTCTCTGATGCCCAAGAACAATGGGCAGAATTTATTGATTTCGCCGAATTTGCTTACAATAATGCGCCTAGTGAGAGTACCAAGATATCGCCTTTTTATTGTAACTTAGGGAAAAATCCTAGAGCTTCTTCCCTTTCAGGGTCACCCTCCAACTTGCCAGCGTTGGAGGAGTGGCTTCAAGAACGGAAGAATATCTGGACACATGTTCAGGAAATTCTTAAAACCACTAGTTTAAGATATAAGAAATTTGCTGATCGTCGTAGATCACGGGAACCTACTCTTCAAGTAGGCGATCTAGTTTGGGTCTCCACTAAAAATATTGCGCTCCGTCAACCTTCTTGCAAGTTGGGTCCAAAATTCATTGGCCCCTTTCCTATAATTAAAAGGTTGAATAATGTGTCTTTTAAAGTTCAACTCCCGCCAACTATGAGAATACCCAACTCTTTTCACGTTTCACTGTTAAAACCGGCGAAGAATACGCCTCTTGCTGGTCCTGCACCTATTCTTGTGGATAATGAGCCCGAGTATGAAGTAAATAAGATCTTGGATTCTCGTAGGATGCGCAATTCTTTACAATACTTGGTGGACTGGGTTGGCTATGGTCCAGAAGAAAGATGTTGGGTGGCTGCGAGGGATGTTCATGCCAAAGCTCTTGTACGGAAATTCCACCGTGATAATCCGGAAAAACCGGGTGAGGGTCCGGAGGCCCCTCGTGAAGGGGGGGTAGTGTCACCAATCGGCACTCACCTGGGCCCCGGTCCAGCGTTGTCGGCGGCCGGCCGGCCCCAGCAGCTCCGGCCCGGCGGCCGCGCCGTGCGGCGTCTGCTCAGGCGGCGCCGAGCATGGCCTCTCTCCCTCCTCGCGCGCGCGTCATCAGTTCCCGGGCGCGCGCGCGTGCCCGGGACCTGTTTTCCCTCCGGCGGCGCTGTGCTCAGCGCGCCCGCCGGAGGCTGTAGATTAGCCAGGGGGCACTGGCACGCCCCCTGGTTCGGATTAAAGGGCCAATGAGCCCTAGGTTCTGTGGGGCTTACGCCCCCCCTCCTTGTTTGGGCCAATGAGCCCAAGAGAGAGGTTCTGGGCTACACGCCCTTTTTAGGTTCTGGCCCAATGTGTGTTAAGATTATAGTTGCACCAATCATACACTCACCTCCCATCATGTCTGTCCCTATATAAGGTTCACCCAGTCAGTTGCTCAGCGCCTGTGATAGTGCTTTGTACCTAGTAGCTGCTTGTCTCTTGTGAATATTCTGAACTCCCGTTGCCGACCACCGCCTGTCTTGACTATTCCCGATCTGCGTTCCTGTTGCCGACCTTCGCCTGTGTTTGACCATCCCCGATCTGATCTCCTGTTGCCGACCTCTGCTTGATCCTCGACCACGAATTGTCCAACCCTATTGTACCGCTGCCATCTCAGAACTTCCGTTGCTGACCCTAAGCCTGTTTGGACTTCCGTTATACGCTCAGCGATTGGGCTACTCAGTACCACTTCCAGCCATGGGTTCTCCAGGCCTCTGAACAGTAAGACTCCAATCTTTGAGCCATTGAAGTCCTGGGGGCAACCGATCCCGGGCAGGCGTGTTCTGCGTCCCGGCAAGCGGGGGCTCCTATAGGTGAAGCTGGCTGCGGAGATTGGGGGTTGAGGTCTTACCGAGAGGGCTGGAGTTATCTAAGTGGATTGCTGTAGTACCCGGAGCGTGACAGTTATGCTGTGATAAAATTAAAGCACAACTCAACAATTGCCGCAGAATTTACTACGAATCAGGAGATAAGTGCTGGAGATTATTGGCGAAAGTCCTGAGGGAGGAGCAGGCGAGAACCTATATCCCCAAGATAGTCAACTCAGAAGGACGGGTTACGCACCTATTTAATGAAATAGGGGATGCTTTTCGGAGGTTTTATGAACAGCTGTATAACCTCCCCAGGGAACGAGGCCAGGGGGGTGGAGAACCCATAGAGGAATACATTTTGGGATCTGGGCTCCCTAGGTTGCCCAGGGAAATCCTGGAAGAGTTAGAAGAGCCCATAACTATAACTGAGCTGCACAAGGCAGTAAGCGGGGCGGCGGGTGGTAAGGCCCCAGGACCAGACGGCTTAAGCATCCCTTATTATAAGAAATTCTTCCCTCTCCTGGCCCCGAAACTTCTGGACGCCCTTAACTCGGTTAGGGGCGGAAATGCCCTCCCAGCAGATACTCAGAGCTCATATTTCGGTTATTCCGAAAGAAGGCAAAGACCCGAGTCAATGTGCAAGTTACAGACCGATTTCCCTCCTGAACACAGATCTGAAACTTTTTGCTAAAGTCTTGGCCTCCACACTAGCCCCTCACCTTCATCATATCATAGTGTTGGATCAGGTGGGGTTCATGCCGCACAGAGGCCAGGGACAACACTATTAAAGTGTTGAACCTAATACACTTGGCACAACAGAACGGGACCCCTACGCTATTACTTGCGACGGACGCGGAAAAAGCTTTCGATCGGGTGAACTGGGATTTCATGCCACGCTCAGACACATAGGGCTGGGCCCAAATGCCTTGAATTGGATTGGAAGCTTATACGGCTCCCCGTTGGCCATGGTATGGGACGCGACAGGGTTGCCCGCTCTCACCCCTCATTTTCATACTTACCCTGGAGCCCTTCCTTTGTCGAATCTGTCGCAATCCGGATATCGCAGGCCTATCTAATAATTCAAAACAATACAAAGTCGCAGCTTACGCTGACTACCTAATTTTCAGCTTGTCATGCCCTGAAGTGTCCCTCCCAAATCTTATATCTGAACTAAAGCAATATGGGGAGATGTCCGGCTATAAGATTAATTACCAAAAATCGGAAGCTCTTAACATAAACATCCCGCCTAAGAGATTCGACACAATTCAACACACTTTCCCGTTCAAATGGGCCAGGGAAAGTATTACGTATCTAGGGACCAAAATTAGTAACAATCTAGCTAAAATCTTTGACTTAAACTTTCCGCCTTTATTGAAAAAGTTTGAAGAGGAAACAAATAGGTGGGCTAAGGGTAGGATATCCTGGTTCGGGCGCTGCAATGCAACCAAAATGAATCTGGCTCCCCGGCTGCTTTATTTGCTGCAGGCTCTCCCAGTGAAAATCCCACAGAGCTTTCTACAGAGAGTCAGGGGGCTCTTCATCAAATTTGTCTGGGGAGGGTAGAAGCCGAAGGTTAAGCAAAACGCTGTTGACACGGTCCAAAGATAGTGGAGGATTGGGCTTCCCGGATCCGATCATTTACCATGCAGCGGTCCATCTTAGTAGAACCGTCGACTGGTGTCTGCACGGGAAGCATAAGCAGTGGGTGGGGCTGGAACAAGGATTCATTGAGGCTCCAATTGAGGGGGCGGCCTGGCTAGACGTCCACGACATCCCTCTGGCCTTGAAATATCCCACAGTTGGAGCCACCGTTAGAGTTGACCGGCGGGACTTTAAGCATCCAGAGATCTCCCCCAGCCCCTCCCCGATGCTACCGGTTCTGGGCAACCCACGCTTCCCCCCGGGCAATGAGGGCTCTACTTCAAGAACATGGAAAAGAGATGGCTGGTCGGACCTGAGGGCGCTTGCCCAGTCAGGAGGCCTCACGGTCTGGTCGGATTGGCAGAATAACCAATTGGTCCACTTCCTCCACTCTCTTAAAGATTTCAATGGTGGTATGAGGAAGGTTACCCCTTTTGAAAACCTCTGTGACAGTAACGAAGCAATCAAGCACACCCTAGCATACATTTATAAACTGCTTATTACTCCTACGGAGGACGAGAGGCTCGCTTTCTTGGGGAAATGGGAGGAGGATCTGGGGATCTCCTTTACCCCGGAACAATGTAGAAAACTTTTAGCCATGCCGCATAAAACATCGATTTGTACACGCATCCAAGAATGTAACTACAAAATCCTTTCTCGTTGGTACAGGGTGCCGACCGTAATTAGTAAATGGTCATCAGAGACCTCTGACAAATGTTGGAGATGTGATGGGGAAAGAGCAGACTTGGTACAAATTTTCTGGTCCTGTCCTGCTCTTAGAAATTTCTGGGGCTCAGTTAGAGATCGCGGGCAGGGTTACAGAGGAGGAGGTTCCTGACGATCTGGCTTCCTATCTCCTACATATGACCAAGATCCCTCTAAAAATTTACAAAAAAATCACTGCTGTGTCACCTCCTTAATGCGGCAAAGGCTTGCATCCCCCTTAAATGGAAATCCCCTGAGCCACCCACGGTGGCAATGTGGATCTTGAAAGTAAATGAACTTATGCGGTTTGAAAGTGTGATACTTTCTAGGGAAAATAGATTTGAGTGTTTCACAATTACTTGGTACAACTGGCTGAGATTTTCGGAATCTGCGGACTGCGGGGCCTTACTGGGTGGCATCCAGGGACCCGCGCACCAAACTCCCGCCCTCCCCTCCCCCCCCCTCCCAGTTAGCCCCCTTGGGGCGACATTGACATGTACTATAGAATAGAGCAACTGAGTTTATTTGTTACAATCTTTATTGAAAAATTACAATGTCTACTCTTACATTGAGTCTGAACCAGTCTGCAATCATAGTTCGTTTTGTACATGAGTGTATTTCAGATATATGTTTTCTGACGAAAATTATAAATAAAGAATATAAAAAAAAGAATTTTTAGTACTCCCTCCTGAGCTACCCTCCTTAGGACTCAACCCAGGTGTGGGAATGGAGGGAATGCATGTAGGAGATTGAACCCTGACCACGGGGTAGTCAGTGCGTCTGTCGCCATGGCCAGAGGGTCCCGGGATAAGGACACAAATCTCGGAAGCATGTGATTGCGTCTGGATGCAAAGAGATCTACATCTGGGCGACCCCAGAAGAAGCAAAGGGCTTAAAAGACCCTCTGACTGAGAGACCATTCCCCCCGATGCAGAGTTGACCTGCTCAGGGAGTTGGCCTCCAAGTTCTCCACTCCCGGAATGTGAACTGCCGAGATGCAGGAGACATTCTCTGCCCACAGCATTATCCGGCCCACTTTTCTGAGAGCTCTCTTGCTCCTTGTACACCCCTGGTGGTTGATGTAGGCCACCACTGTCCGATTGTCTGACTAAACTCGAACAGCATGTCCCTTCAGACTGGGGGTCCAATGTTGGAGCACTAATAAAATTGCTCTCAACTCCAAAAGGTTTATGGCAAGAAGATTCTCCCCCGGACCCTATTGTCCCTGATTTGTCTGTGCCCTCCAGACACCACCCCAACCTGTCAGACTAGCATCTGCGGTGACAATCTCCCAGAGAGGACGCAGAAGGATTTGCCTACCTCTAGGTGTAGGGGATCCAACCACCACAGGAGGGATTGCCTGGATAAAAGCGTTAGAACAAAAGTCCGATCCAGGGACTCCGAGGCCCGATCCCAGACGACAACAGTTCCATTTGTAGAGGCCTCATGTGAAACTGAGCAAAGGGCACTGCTTCGAAGCAGGACACCATTAGACCTACCAGCCACATCCCCTGACAAATTGTTGGCTGCTGGCAGGCCAAAAGAGCCTTTATCTGGGTCCGAAGCAGTAAAATCTTCTGCTCCGGGAGGAAAACTCTGGCCTGGGCAGTGTCCAATGACATCCCCAAAAACTACCTTGTTGACCGTTGACATGATAATTGATTATCCAGCCAAACCCCTCTAGAGTTGACAACACTGTCAGTGTATCCTTCTCTGCCTCTTGAAAAGATGGGGCCCTGATCAGCAGATTGTCCAGATAAGAGATTGTCAATCACGAGAGACCTCAGGACGGCCATGAGCCCGGCCAACACCTTGGTAAACACCCTTGGGGCTGTGGATAGACCGAAGGGAAGAGCCACGACTTGAAAATGTTGGCCTTAGAAATTTCTGTTGACCCGGAAAAATGGGGATGTGAAGATATGCATCCCTTATATCCACCGTGGTCATGAGATCCCCCAGCTGAAGTGACATCACTGCAGATCTTAACGATTCCATGTGAAAAATGTCTTAAAACGGACAAACCTGTTGAGACACTTTAGGTCTAAAATCGGGCGCATTGATCCATCCTTCTTGGGGATTGTGAACAGATTGGAGTAAAACCCCTGACCTCTTTCCAGGAGGGGAACTTGACAAATAACTCCTGTCTGCAGCAGATGCCCAACTGCGGCCCTCAAGGCCTCCACCTTTAATGGGTTTCGGCATGCCCTTGACCAAAGAAATTTTGTAGGAGGTCTGGCTGCAAAATCTGAAGACACCACCTACTTAATCCAGAGATCTGACACGTGGTGCCTCCAACCGAAGCAAACTGCAGGAGTTCCCCCCCCCCCCCTACCCGTGCACCCCTTTCATGCCTCGGCGGACTTGACTGGAGGTCTTTTTATTTTTCCTCCCCAAGAGACTCCCGGCCGGCTCTGGGACCTACAGCTGCTCCAAAAGTCCCTGCGGGTTCCCAAAAAGGAGGGACCTCTACCTCCTCGAAAGGATTGAGATGCCTAGGACTTAAGAAAAAAATGAGTGGACCACTTCTTTTGAGGAAGCTTAGCCATCTCCTTAACCATGACATCACGCCATGACATAGCAACCTTCTTAACTGCCAAAGACACAATCGAAGTAGTACAGGTCGGACGTAAAAGAGAACCCGTCATAGCAAAGGCCTGGAGTGCCAACTGATCCATGCGTCTCTCATTAGATCTCTTAAAGAAGAGTTGTTAGCAGAAGGCATAATAGCGGTGTTGGAAAGGGCGTCTACCTCAGGAGGGAGATACGATAACTTCCGAGGGAAAAGGATATCTAGAATCAAAGATCCTGGGAATAGGAGGAACTTATTTAGTTTTTCCCACTCCTTTAGGACCATATTAGAAAAATGAGACGGTCCTGGAAAACCTCATCTCGGTCTCTATGGCCTAAACTAGTCCCCCCCCTTCTCTTGGGGGTTTTAGGAGGGGAAAGATGTAGTACCTCAAAAACAGAAGAGAGGAGGCCCTCCATCTCATCAGCACCAGCAGATCTTCAACCGATGAATAGATAAAATTTGAACCACTGTCCTCACTAGAGGGCAGCTCACCTTCTGTTAGTGTTCCCTCTACCTCCTGCTCCTTGGAACCCAAGGAAGCATATAAAACATCCTCAGAATTAGAGGGATCTAAATGTCTCCTCTTCTCTGAGGCCTTCTTAGGGGCTGAGGATAAAAGATGCTTTTCTAGGTGGGCTAATCTCTCTGCCATGTCCGACTAAGCCTCGCTGCCCCCCTTTCTTCGGGGCTGCCACGGCAGGCTAAACTATTAAGGAGGCCTTAGGTTCCGAGGGAACGGTGACCGTGTACACCATTTTATTCTGAAAAAAAATCAACTTGGCACAATTGGAACATATAGTGCTGAAGCCGCCCAAGGGATTCTGCCTACACATAGGGCAAGACTGACCTGATCAGCTAGGATACCTGATTCACTATCCATACCCTCCAACCGTCCCAATTTTCCCAGGTCACAATCCCGATTTTTCTCAGGTGGTCCCGCGGCGCATGCCCTTGTCCCGCGACGTCCTTGCTCTGTCCAGCGCCGTCCCCACTCTGTCCCGCGCCGTTGCCTTGGCCTCTCAGACATCCACCTCCGCCACCCCGAGTGTGAGCGCTGAGCTGCATACTTGGGGCCGATGGAAGGGGAGCGCCAGAGAGGCAGGTTTTTTTTTTTCTCTTGTTAAATTTCATTGGTGGTTCAGTGGGTGGTGGCGGGGCTCCAGGAAGGAGCCTCCCTGAAGATCACGCAGGAGCTGAACTAGTGAGTGTGTGTGCCGTGTGTGGGCTGTGTGGGCTGTGTGTGCGTGTGTCCTCGTGTGTGCTGTGTGCCGTGAGCTGTGCGTGTCCGCGTGTGTGTCCATGCCGTGTGTGCTCTGTGTGCCGCGTCCGTGCTCTGTGTGCGTGTCCTGTGTGTATGTGTGTGCTGTGTGCATGTCCGTGTGCGTGTCCGTGTGCTGTGTGCTCTGTAGGTGTGTCCATGTGCTCTGTGTGCCGTGTGTTGCGTGTCCGTGTGTGTGTGTGCTCTGTGTGCTCTCTGTGTGCATGTGTGCCCTCTGTGTGCCCTGTGCACTCTGTGTGCCGTGTGCTTGTCCGTGTGTGTGCTTTTTGTGTTGTGTGCCCTCTGTGTGCGTGTCCGTGTGCATGTGTGTGCTGTGTGTGTCCACGTCCATGTGTGTGCGTGTGCTCTGTGTGCGTGTCTGTGTGCGTGTCCGTGTGCAGTGTGTGCTGTGTACCGTGTGCTGTGTGTGCGTGTGCTCTGTGTGCGTGTCTGTGTGCGTGTCCGTGTGCAGTGTGTGCTGTGTACCGTGTGCTGTGTGTGCGTGTGCTCTGTGTGCGTGTCTGTGTGCAGTGTGTGCTGTGTACCGTGTGCTGTGTGTGCGTGTGCTCTGTGTGCGTGTCTGTGTGCGTGTCCGTGTGCAGTGTACCGTGTGCTGTGCAAGTCCGTGTGCGTGTCCGTGTGTGTGCATGCGTGTGCCGTGTGTGCTCTGTGTGCCACGTGTCCGTGTGTGCTCTGTGTGCCATGTGTGTGTCCATGTCCGTGTGCATGTGTGTTCTCTGTGTGCTTGTGTGTGCTGTGTGTGTTCGTGTCCACATGCGTGTGTGTGCTCTGTGTGTTCCGTGTGCTCTGTGCGTGCTGTGTGCCGTGTTTTTGTCCGTGTGTGTGTGCTGTGTGTGCGTGCCCATGTGTGCGCGTGTCCGTGTGCCGTGTGTGCTTGTGTGCATGTCCATGTGTGTGCTTGTGTGCGTGTCCATGTGTGTGCTTGTGTGCGTGTCCATGTGTGTGCCGTGTGCATCTGAGTGTATGTGTGCTGTGTCCGTATGTGTCTGATGTGTGCTGTGTGTGATGTGTGCTTTGTCCGTGTGTGTCTGCTGTGTCTGCTGTGTCTGCTGTGAGGTGTGTGATGTGTGCTGTGAGGTGTGTGATGTGTGCTGTGAGGTGTGTGATGTGTGCATGTCCGTGTCTGTCTCCGTGCTCTGTCTCCGTGCTCTGTCTCCGTGCTGTGGGTGTGCTCTGTGGTGTGTGGGTGTGCTCTGTGGTGTGTGGGTGTGCTCTGTGGTGTGTGGGTGTGCTCTGTGGTGTGTGTGTAGCCAGCTGGGAGCTTGGATCCTTTGTTTTGTCCCCAGCTTTTAAAGGGGACCAAAACCCAGGATTTTGACTATCCTGGGTTTTGGTCCTTTCCCGATTTGGGGTGCTCCGTTTTGACTACCCTGGGTTTTGGTCCAATTTAAGGGCTGGTAGGCAACTGCCAAGGCAGAAGAAGGACGCCTGTGTGTGTTTCTGTGTTGCACCTAACTGGCTGCCACGAGAGATGCCCCTAACTGGCTGCCACGAGTGATGCCCCTCACTGGCTGCAACGAGGGATGCCCCTCACTGGCTGCAACGAGGGATGCCCCTCACTGGTTGTATTTGAGGGATGCCCCTCACTGTATTATTTATTTCTTAGGTGCCGTTTCCCTTTAAGGGTGTGGCTAGGGGCGTGTCCGGGTGTGTAGCCAGGCGTGGCTTAAATGTGTCCCTCTTTACGGCTTTGAAAAGTTGGGAGGTATGCACTATCCCCTGATGCCTCCGTTATGGTAAATAGTTTAGTCAAATCAACCAAAGGGCCTAAGACTAAAATAAATGAGTCCCTGATAATCACAATCAGAGGGAATGGGAGGAACCACAACCCGCTATACCTCTTCCCACAATCTGAAGGAAAAAACAAAAGGGGAAAACTTAAATAAAAAACACAAGGCAGGATAACATTTATAATATAAATGAAATTTAAAGAATATTACTCACCACCAATGGACTGGAGTGCCACCTTAATAGAAATCGGAAGCAGAAGCAAGGAGCGGGGGGCGGCCGCTGTAGTAGCTGTGGCAGCCCAAAATTGATCATCTGAGGTGAGCCGAGAGCAGCGGCACCCGCGACCAAAGAAGCTGCTTTGGAAGTGGCGGCGGCCCGCGACAGTGCAAATGGCCGTGGCAAAACTGCGGCCACGGCGGTGATAGGGCAGCATCCCGGAGAGTGGAGGAGAAGTGGCGGCCGCAATCCCTGCTTTCAAGTAAATGTTACCCACGCGAAGGGCGAGGAGCAAGAGAGCCAGAGCATCCACCGCCCCCAGCGTCAGCTAAAAACTAAACAGCCACGCCGCTCAGCCCGCTTCCTGCTAGTGACTCTGCCCCCTGCTTAAGTTCATGCCCACTTAATGAAAAAGGGTGCTATATTCAAAAAAAAAATGAAAGAAAAGGGGGGTATATAAAAACATACCCAGCTTCCTCGGAAGGTTCACCAGACAAAATCCTGCGGCAGACTTGCTTTTCATTAAGAAAGCCTGCAGCCCAGAGTGTAAGGACCCTGAAAGCGCCCCAAGACCCCGGAGTTTACCATGCCATACGCAGATCCCAACAGAGCTATGGAGGCAAAACGGGTCAGGGGACCCGTGGGAATTAGGCCGTGCAGGAAGCTGACAGGGTAAAATCCCCCGCTTTCTGCCAAAACTAGAGATGAGCGAACTTTTGAAAAATTAGATTCGACTGATTAGCCGAATTTTCCAACACAAATCGTTTCGACCCGAATTTATTCGCGACAAATCGCTATTAAAAACGGCTATTTCTGAGCCTCCTAGAGCCTCAATAGGGTTGTAAACCATTCTGCCTTGCTGTAACACGCATAGGATGCGTGCTGGGTTAGTGAAATAATACTGTAAATAATTATCACATGCAGATCAGAGGCATCGCTAATAGAATCGCAGAGTGGCACAATTGCAGAGAGTTGAAGTGGCATCACTATCAGGGGCCCCTATAGTGCCTGAAAAACACACCCTGGAGCTGGCAGCAGCAGGAGCCCAAAAATTAGCTGAATCACACCCTGGAGTTGCAAGCAGCAGCAGGAGCCCAAACGTTGCTTTAAAGAGACACTGGAGTTGGCTTCAGGAGCCCAAAAATTGGATGAATCACACCCTGGAGTTGCAAGCAGTAGCAGCAGCAGGAGCCTGAACATAGCTTGAAAGAGACACTGGAGTTGGCTGCAGGAGCCCAAAAATTGGATGAATCACACCCTGGAGTTGCAAGCAGCAGCAGGAGCCCAAACGTTGCTTTAAAGAGACACTGGAGTTGGCTTCAGGAGCCCAAAAATTGGATGAATCACACCCTGGAGTTGCAAGCAGCAGCAGCAGCAGCAGGAGCCCAAACATAGCTTGAAAGACACTGGAGTTGGCTGCAGGAGCCCAAAAATTGGATGAATCACACCCTGGAGTTGCAAGCAGCAGCAGCAGGAGCCCAAACATTACGTGAAAGAGACATTGGAGTTGGCTGCAGGAGCCCAAAAATTGGATGAACCACACCCTGGAGTTGCAAGCAGCAGCAGGAGCACAAACATTGCTTGAAAGAGACACTGGAGTTGGCTGCAGGAGCCCAAAAATTGGATGAATCACACCCTGGAGTTGCAAGCAGCAGGAGCCCAAACATTACGTGAAAGACATTGGAGTTGGCTGCAGGAGCCCAAAAATTGGATGAATCACACCCTGGAGTTGCAAGCAGCAGCAGCAGGAGCCCAAACATAGCTTGAAAGAGACACTGGAGTTGGCTGCAGGAGTCCAAAAATTGGATGAATCCCACCCTGGAGTTGCAAGCAGCAGCAGCAGGAGCCCAAACAAAGCTTGAAAGAGACACTGGAGTTGGCTGCAGGAGCCCAAAAATTGGATGAATCACACCCTGGAGTTGCAAGCAGCAGCAGCAGCAGGAGCCCAAACATAGCTTGAAAGAGACACTGGAGTTGGCTGCAGGAGCCCAAAAATTGGATGAATCACACCCTGGAGTTGCAAGCAGCAGCAGCAGGAGCCCAAACATTACGTGAAAGAGACACTGGAGTTGGCTGCAGCAGGAGCACAAACATTAGCTGGAAGGCACACCCTGGAGTTGGCAGCAGCAGAAGCCCAAACATTGCTTGTAAGACACCCTGGAGTTGGCAGCAGCAGGAGGCCAAAAATTGGCCTAAAGGCATAAATATGGGAATTTTGGGAAGTGTAAAACGTGGCACCATGCTGAATCTAGTCGCATGCATTAGCCATCATGAGTCTCTCCACATTTTTAGTTGACAGACAAGTTCTCCTCACCGTAACTATGGCCCCCACCGCACTAAACACCCGCTCGGATTGCACACTACTGGCCGGGCAGGACAGCTTTTCCAGGGCTGGACTGTTTTCGGTCAGGACTGTTCTCGGTTTCCTCAACAGTGTCTGGCGCAGGAGCTGGAACGCTCGCAACACATCACTATTTGCCTGCCTAGCTAAAGAAGCCACCTCCATTTCTTGGCTGGGCAGTAGCTGCTGACTGTCCTCTATCTGATCGTCCTCCTCACTAAAGAGTGGAGCTGAACCCAAAGCATAGGATACGTCGCTGGGGGAGGGAACAGCGTAGGACAGAGGCAATGGGAGGACAGGGACTGCTCTCGGGGCATGCCAACTCAGGGTTGTGTCAGAGGAACCTACCGACCCTAGACTGGGGGTCTCAGATGTAACTTGTGATGATGTGGATGACCGCGTTAACCAATCTACCACGGCAGATGCGTTACTGGTGGAGACACGACCGCTAGCAGATACAGGCAGATCAGGTCTCTCACCGTGACTCCTGCTGCCACTCGCCCCTAGTCTGCTGCGACCTCTGCCTGCTGAATCTTGGCCTCTGCCACTCCTCTTTGAACATCCTGGCACTTGTCTGCCTGACATTTTTATGCATTTGAAATGCGCAATAGGTACGTTAAAAAATGTGTTTACTTTAAAAAGCAGAAGCTAAATAAAGTGAGGAAGTGAGAAAAAAATGTGTTTACTTTAAAAAGCAGAAGCTAAATAAAGTGAGGAACTGCTTCTCTCCAGATACTATGAAAATTGGCAATATGGGATACCCTGCGGCCTAGTGTTTTGACAGCAGGACAAAAACCAATTCAAAATGCAATAGCTTGATTAAGCTGAGGATGAACAAGCTTATTTAGTATAACAGATAGGGTGCTACGTGCAGGTTTGGGATACCCTGCGGCCTAGTGTTTTGGCAGCAGACCAAAAACCAATTCAAAATGCAATAGCTTGATTAAGCTGAGGATGAACAAGCTTATTTAGTATAACAGATAGGGTGCTACGTGCAGGTTTGGGATACCCTGCGGCCTAGTGTTTTGGCAGCAGACCAAAAACCAATTCAAAATGCAATAGCTTGATTAAGCTGAGGATGAACAAGCTTATTTAGTATAACAGATAGGGTGCTACGTGCAGGTTTGGGATACCCCGCGGCCTAGTATTTTGGCAGCAGGACAAACAATTCAAAATGCAATAGCTTAATTAAAATGAGGCTGAACAACGCTTATTTAGTATAACAGATAGGGTGACATGTACTGGTTTGGGATGCCCATGTGGGCTGGTGTATTTAAACCAGACAAAAACTAATTCAAAATGCAATAGCTTAATTAAAATGAGGCTGAACAATGCTTATTTAGTATAAAAGATAGGGTGACATGTGCTGGTTTGGGATGCCCATGTGGGCTGGTGTATTTAAAGCAGACAAAAAAAGATTAAAACGAATCCAGTTATGAGAAATGCTTGTGTGTAACAGATAGGGTTAAATATGCCAATGCATAGATGGGATGCACAGTGGCAAGGCAGGTTTACAGCACAAAACTGAAATGTAATTGAAAAATGATCTGGCTAATGAAAATAAAAAAAAAAAATTCCCTGTCACTTCAATGCTGTCCCTGCCTGGATTGTTCCGGTTTTTCCCTATCTTTCACTATCTTTCCCTGGCTCTGTCTACCTCTCTTTCTGCCTCTCTGTCGGTCTCTCTGACTCTCCCTACCTCTATCTAACTCTGTCCCTGTGTTTAACAAGCTGTGCTCTGGCCGCAAAAGAACGCTGAACTGCGCACAAGGAAGATGACCGCCGTTTATATAGCACGGTGACGTCACCGGGCTTCCTGGCTGCTGATAGGCTGCATGTGACTTTCCCATGATACCTTGCCTCAGGGAACATGTCCGGACATGTGCTTCCACCATTTTAGAATGCCTGTAATTGAAATAAATGGAGTTTAAAGGAAAACTTCGATCGATCGAATCGCAGGGAAATTCGGATTCGTTCAGAATCTAATTTTTCCTGAAAAAAGAACGAATTCGGGTACGTCCGGATCGATTTGCTCATCCCTAGCCAAAACCTAGAAGAGAGGAAGAAAATCCAAGCGACCTTCACAGTCCAGTCCAACTGTAAGAATGAAACTGGCTTGGTCTGAGGCAGCCGGATGTTTATAGAGCCGGGAGGAGCCACACCTTTCTGTCTTGCAGTCCACGCCCTCCAGGCAGGAATTAACCCGTTCATGACTGAAGCTGACGGCCTGGAATGGATTGAGAGGGAAAGAGAGAACGAAGCCGGGAATGTAGAAAAGAGAGAAGAAAAAAAAGGAATATGGGAAAGAAGGGGGATGGATGGAGAAAGAAAAAAAAGATTGAATGTGCAATGGAATGGATGTGTAAAAACAGAAGCAGGGAAGGTAGAAACACAGAAGGAGAAGGTGAAAAAGAGACAAATAAGAGATGAGGAGGGACATTTGGATAAAGCGAGACAGGACACAAGAAAACAAGAGACAGAATGAAATAGCGTAAAAAAAAAGGAGGGAAAAGAAAGTGGGAACAGATAGAAAGAAAGAGAGGGTAATGAAGAGAATGTGACACCATAGACTGAGGGAGGAAAGGATGGGTGGAATGAAGAAAAGAGAAACTTGAGGGATTTGAAAAAAAAGAGGGGGATGAAGAAAAGGAAAAAGGCAGGAAAGAGAAGAGAAAAGGAATAGTAATAGATACATTTGCAAAAAGAGGTGCGAGTGATGAGGAGATGGGGACAGCTGAGATCTTTCTTTATTAAGGGGGGGCCTCTGAATAAAGTCCCATGACGCCCCCTTCTATAGATATATACTGCTTACAGACCCCAAAAGGTCAGCCATGATGGCAGCCAATGTATAGATTGAAAGAGGGGAGCAGCAGACGAGAGCAGAGATAAATGAGGTGATATCCCAGAAGAACAAGCAAACCACAGGGCCCCATATCAAAGATCAGGACCCAGGGCTTATTCCTATGGATGGAAATCCCCCTATCAGTGTCACTGGGCAGACTGCATTTAGAATATAGAGGGTGGAAGATTATTCCTATATCAGAGAAACCAGAAAATCTCACACGTTTTAAAGTGTATAAGAAGCTTCAACTAACAGAAGACCCAACCCACTGAAAAAAGGGGAGGGGCTTACAATCTATAATGGAGGATATGGCAAGCGAGAAGCTTACAATCAGAGTATATGGAAGGCCACAGAAAAATAAATCTTTTAGGGTTTAAAGTCAACAAAAAGCAGCCCTAGAGTCTATAAGGGGAGGGGGGAGTCTATAAGACCCCAGGGCTGTCCCTCCCGACAGGGCAGATTCGGGATGCCCGGCTGTGTAAAAAACCCCAGGTCGCCCTGTTCCAAAAGCGCATGTACGAGCCACGGCCGCCATCTACCTTTACCAGGGTGTGCGTCTACGCCAGGCATTTGTGATTGGCACGCACCTTGTTCGAGGGTAGAGGGATGTGGCCGCCTGCGCGCTCTGTTCCACTCAGCTGGACTTGGCCCTCAGCCAAGTCTTAGCTAATTTGATGTGTGCAGAGCCAAGCGCTGATTGGAAGAGAGCCCGTGCATGCACTGTAGGAGCAAAAGAGAAGCTCTTACAATATATTAGGGTATAAGGGAGGAAACAGAAGGAGAAGAGCTTACAATCTATTAGGGGATAAGGCAGGATACAGAAGGAGAAGAGCTTACAATCTTTTAGGGTATAAAGGAGGATATAGAAGAGAAGAGCTTACAATCTATTAGGGTATAAGGGAGGATACAGAAGGAGGAGAGCTTACAATCTTTTAGGATATAAGGGAGGATACAGAAAGAGAAGAGCTTACAATCTATTAGGGTATAAGGGAGGATACAGAAGGAATAAAGGGGGGTGGAAGCAGCTCAATCACTATTATTTATACAAAATTATTATTATTATTCAGGGCCTGGGAACTAATTTACAGCCCAGTTTAACCCTCTCATCAACTAAATATCAAGCAACAAACATGTCTAGCTATGTGGAAAGACAGAGATTTGGTTGCATATATCTGCAGATACATGTGGAAGCCACACTGCCCTGACAAGGCACTCTGTGTTTAGTGTGGTCCCTACTCTTAATTTTGAGTCTCCAACATTGGGACATGCAATTCAGACAAATATTTGAGAGCTACTCACCTGGGAAGCTGCCAGCCTCCCTTTAGAACACTTCACAGGGAGAAATCCATATTGACTGAATTCCTCCCTGCTTATGCTCATGGCAATTCAAATGAATAAAGGGGGGTGGGAGCAGCTCAATCACTATTATTTATACAAAATTATTATTAGTATTCAGGGCCTGGGAACTAATTTACCGCCCAGTTTAACCCTCTCATCAACTAAATATCAAGCAACAAACATGTCTAGCTATGTGGAAAGACAGAGATTTGGTTGCATATATCTGCAGATTTTGAGTCTCCAACATTACCACCACGGACTTAACGGGGAGGGTTACCAGTTCTGCCGGGGGTATTTCATTGTTGGCAGGAGGGATACACCTTTCCCACAAGGGCCAGAACAAGGGGAAATCCCACCCAACCACGACATCATAGCCCAGGCATTTTACTACGCCAACCTCATGGGACAATGTTCCCGCGGGGGTCTCAAACTTACCCACTGCAACAGGGTAAGTCACGATATCCCTGTGGATGCAAAGCACGCTCAGCTTTTTCTTTGGTTTGCAACCACCATGCACCAGGTTGGCCCGGACCAAAGTTACCCGGCTACCTGAGTCCAATAATGCCTTTAAAGATGAATGGTCGGCCAGTAAAGACACAACCTGCGTTTCAGATTTTGACCGCTGACTGGCGGCACAACCGGGGTCTGCCAGCAAGGAACTTCTGCAACCCGCGTCACATTCCATGGGTTCAGGGCCGAGGGGGCAATCCGCGGCTATGTGCCCCCACTCACGGCACCTCCAACACTGGGGACCCCGGAACCTCCTTGCCCGGACGTCTTCCCTAGGGTTAGGGGGCCTCTGGGGGTCAGTCTTTTGCCCTCTCACAGCTCTCCACACACTTCCCAGGGGAACTTGTTTACTCACTGGTCTGCCGGTCTTGTCAGGGGCATCCCGAAATTGGTCCTCAGTCACGACAAATCGTTTCACGACGTTTAACTAGCTGCTCAACAGTCTGTGGATCGCCCTGTCCAGCCCATTGCTGTAGCTTCGGCGGCAGTGCCCGAACAAAATGGTCCCCCGCGACTTTTTCGATGATTTGCGCAGGGGTCAAACGCTCTGGCTCCAACCACTTTTGGACCAGTTGAATTAGGTCATACATCTGCGATCGGGCAGGTTTATCAACAGAAAAAGTCCAGTTGTGTACTCGCCTTGCCCGAACCGCTGGCGTGACTCCCAGGCGAGCAAGGATGTCCATTTTTAGCTTGGCATAGTCCCGCACATCCTGCTCCCTGAGATCAAAATATGCTTTTTGCGGCTCACCTGACAGGAACGGTGCAATCACGTCAGCCCATTCCGTGACTGGCAGCTGCTCTCTCTCAGCCACGCGCTCAAACACCGTGAGGTAGGCTTCCACATGGTCGTCCGGGGTCATCTTTTGTAAAACCCGCTGAATGGTTCTCCTCGCCCCCTCCGTCTCAACCGGGCTTCTCTCCTGAGGTGAAACTTTAGCACCACCAGTCTCTCTAATCGCAGCTATCTGTTCCATCAACAGGTGATTTGTCTCCTGCTGCATTTGGAACTGTTGTGCCAGGGCCTGCTGCTGGGCTTGCTGCTGTTGGGCCAGCGCTTGCTCATGCCAGAGGTCAGCTTGTATCAGGTGTTTTATCACCTCCTCTATGTGAGACATCTTGATTGCTGCCTTCGCCAACGACAAGCAAAATGCAGTGCGTTTTGTCACTCCGTTGCGCCTAGCAACAGTCACTGTGCCCCTCGCATCCTCCACCAATTGTAAGCGGGCAAACAATCAGCAGTGACGACAACAGATTTGAACGACGAAAGGTCTTTTATTCAGCAAAGTTCAGTAGATAGTCCAAAGGTTGCAGCATAAATGCAGAAAGCAAAAAGGGTTACTTCACCAACCAAATAGTCCTGGGCTGGGTACTCCAGCAAGTTGATCAATTCCAGTCCACTTTACAGGGCTTATCAGCACTCTGCTCAATGTGCAGTGCTATCCTTCACCACGATGCAGCTCAGCCTGGGCTCACTCCAACAGGCTGGTCATCCAACAAAGGAAAGGCTGTGTGCTCTCTTCATATACAGGCTTCTCCTGTAATCAGCGTGCACACTTGTGGAGGCCTTAGAACATGTAACAACCCGTTATGGAATTGGGGAAGTGACCCGGGTCCTGAAAACCCGGGCCGGATTGTGCTTTATACAACCAAGCAGGGAAGAAACAGACATTTTGATACAATTTACCACACCATATATATACCGACGCTCATGCCACGAATTATAAAGTGCTTGTGCAATCCTATTAGCAATGTCATGAACTGAATTAACAATAATTAAACTGTGCTACTGAGCAGTACTGCTATATATAAACGAAAATAATAGTGCAAGTTAAAAATTTAAAGTGCTTGAAAGTGCCAAGTGCCTAAGTGCTTCCATGCAAAAATATTCAAACTACCATAGTGCCTATTCATAACATTGAGCGTCAGAAAATACATGCCATAATGAGCCAACAATCATCAATTTAGTAATCCACCTTTGTATCAATAGCCCTTTTGTCCTCCCCACTTACCTTCTCACCGACGTGCTGCGTGGTTCTAGACCACTTCACCTGGGTGCCAATCTGTGTATGGCCAGCCCGCTCTTAAATGTGGCCAGGCGCTCCTGACCGGATGCGGAGCAGCGCCCCCGCCCCACCCCACTTCCGCCCTCCCAATCAGTCCCCCATCCCTACCTATCCAAGGGCAGAAGTGACTCCACTGCGCCCGACCCGCCACGCACCCGCCCCAGGGATGGACTCTCCCCCAAGGATCAGGATTACCTAGCTTATAGGCTAGCTACAAAGAAGAAAAGAAAAAAAGACAATGGAGTGCCAGAGCCGGGGGAGAGCAGTGGGGTGAAGCTCTCCAACCAGTTTGAGTCACTTTCTGAGGACTCATCTATAGAAATTTCTTCTTCCAATTCTGAGGCCTTAGATATGGAGGAGGAAGCACCAGTCTCCTCTACTAAGCATTTAGGTTCAGATAGTGAGGCCGGAGGGAAGGCTAAGAGGCATTCTCCTGAATGACTCTGATGGCAGTTCCCCCTCCGATAAAGGTGGCAACCATTAATGTTTTCAGCATTAAATCTGTAAGCGCTTGTTTTATGGCCTTATTTTTTCTCAGCCAGTTTGATGCTGACATTTTGTTTTTGCAGGAGACCAGATTGTCCAGTCTGGCCGACATTCATGATGTGAAGCGGGAGTGGAGGCACAGACCCTCCTTTTGGTCTCTTGCGGCCGAGCCTTACAGAGGAGTGGGGGTGCTTTTTAAAACTGACATGGAAACTTGCCGGCGAGTCATTGAGGTGGAGTTCGGGAGGTTCATGGTCTTGGACGTCATTGTGAAGGGGCAGGACCTGCGCCTATTAAATATCTATGACCCCAAATTAAGTGGGACAGGAAATGCCTCCTTACAAAGATCAAGCCGTTCCTTTTTACGGCCCGGCCAGTAGTCTTTGGAGGTGATTTTAACACCTTGACTAGGCCCATGGACAGGAGAGGCTTCAAAGGCAAGCTGGGCTGCGATAGTCTCTTTTTGAATAGCATGGTTAGAGAGGCAGGTCTGGAGGATGTGCAGATTACGCACTCTCCAGACCTCACGGGCTTCACTTTTCAGTGAGATAGCAGTCAGAGTAGGATAGATAGTTTTTTTTGAAGGAGGGCTCGGCTTCTCAGCCTCCGCGGCTGCAGGCCGTCGAGTTCTCCGATCACCTTTTACTATCCATGGTCTTGAATACCTCTAACACACCCCCTAGAGGAAGGGGCATCTGGAGGATGAATTCGGCTCTCCTTGAGGAGGAGGGGGTAAGACGATCCTTTTAGGATTTCTTTCAGGCACAGGTTTCCATTAAGGATTTTTGTAGCAGCAGGTCTGAGTGGTGGGAGCTGACCAAAATGAGAATTGCTGGGCTTTTCAGAGGCCTAGGAAAAAGAAAACAGCTTGATAAATACATAGCCTACTAAAGCTTGCGGAGGAAACTTGACATCCTAGTCTCGAATGGTGGAGATCAAGGGGCAATCTGTGAAGTCAAGCTTCGCCTCAGGAAGTGTCAGTATGACCAGCATGCTTCTCTGGTTCTGGAAAGGGATTATGGGAAATACCACTCGCCCAATCCCTATCAGAATTGCAGACAGGCTGCAGCTCTCAAGACTGTCCTTGGTCTGAAGGATAGCACAGGATCCCTGGTAAGATCTAAATCTGGGATCCTGGAGGCAGAAAGGTTCTTGACCGGGCAAGGATGGAAAGTTTCCTGGACTCTACTCCAGGATTGGAAAATGGTGACCTTTCTATCACTAGCTTGACAGAGCCAGTCACTACCGATGAGGTGGTAAGTGCAATTGATCACCTTGCCATCAAAAAGTCGCCCGGGTCAGATGGTCTGACAGCAGAATTTTATAACTGTTTTAAGACCATTCTGGCACCACATTTGGTGGAGGTCTTTAATTGCTGTCTTGCAGAGGGTTCCCTCCCTCCCTCCCTCCATGAGGCGCTCGGCTGTGATCCTTCTGTCAAAAGGTAAGGACTCTTCGATGATTGAGAACTGGCGCCCCATCAGCCTTCTCAATGTTGATAGAAAGATACTGGCAAAGATTTTGTTCTGGCGGAGCAACTGCTTTACCCTTCATCATCACTGCTCGATCCAAGGTAGAAGCACCTTCTCAGCGGTTTTAGCTGTCCGGGAAGCCTTGGAGCGATGCAGGGCTGCAGGCTGGGGAAAGTACTTGTTGGCGTTAGATCAGGCAAAGGCTTTTGATAGGGTCAATCATGAGTACCTATGGCTGCTTCTTGGTAAGTACGGCCTGCCGGGGCGGCTCATTAATTGGCTACAAACCCTGTATGAAGGGGCTGAGAGCTTCCCTCTTGTTAATGGTTGGGTTGGAAGGCCTTTCAAAGTTGGCTCTGGTGTGCGACAGGGATGCCCTCTGAGCCCCCTACTGTATGTGTTTGCGATCAATCCCTTTATAAGGAGGGTTGAGAGCAACATGTTATGTGGGGTTCCTCTGGGTGTGCCTGGTGAGCCTCCTTTGAAGGTCATTGCCTATGCTGATGATGTATCTGATTGTCTCTGGGACAAATGAGGCAGAGGAGGTGGCTTCTCTGATAGCACAGTATACAGAAGCATCAGGCTCCAAGGTCAACCACGAGAAGAGTGAAATTTTCTGGATGGGTAAGGAAGGTGAGGGCTTCGAACTTCCGGACGCCTTCCCAGTGCCCCAGCAGGAAATTAAGATCCTTGGCATTAATTTCGGTCCTGGCGATTATGGCCCAAAAAACTGGGAGTGCAGGCTGGAAATTGCCAATGCCGAGGTTGCAGTCTGGAAGAGCTGGAATATGTCTCTCAGGGAAAGGGTTGACCTTATCAAGACCTACCTGATCCCCATCTTTTTATACGTCAGCTTCGTCTGTGTTTTTGCCAGTGTCTCTCTACACCAGGGTCTACAGCGTGTTTTTCCAGATGTTATGGGGAAACCGCATGAACCTGGTGAAAAGAAATGTCACCTTCCTATCTAGGCGGGAGGGTGGCCTAGGGATGGTCAACCCAGTAGTGTTTTTCTCTCTCTTGTTTCTGAAACATAATTTTGGAAGCATGTTGGCAGAGAGCCCGCCTGGCTGGGTGGGTATTTTCCAGTCCTGGTTTTAGCCCTTCCCGCGAGACTGGGAGAATGGTGGCCCGGGTGAAAAGCCCTCGAGTTCCTCAGGCTCAGCTACCAGCCTATGTTGCCCCGTGCTTGAAAATACTTTGGCAATGGCAATTGACAGCAGAGGACATGAGATCTACTCCGAGGAAGCTTTTCTATCTCTTATCACCCATAGATTTTTATAACAATGACAGATTTTTGAAGAACGTCTGCGTGCACAGATGATGGGGTCTCTTAGTCTTCCTGCTGAATTGTGTATAGTATAGTGTTAGATTGTATATAGAATGATGATATATCATATGCCGAATGGTTAGGCCTGTTTCTCTTTGTTTAGTTATTATTTATTTTATTTTATTTATTATTGTAACTTTGTATATATTGTATATGATTGCTTGATTTTACTGAATAAAAAAGTTACAATCTATTAGGGGATAAGGGAGGATATAGAAGGAGGAAGGGGATGACTGTATACATTGATCAAACCTTTTGATTGTTTATCTGATTAAATAAGCCAATCTCACTACACACGCTCCGTTGCAACATTGAACAGTCTGATCAGAAGTATGTATGAACAGCTGTCACAAGGTAAGTATTATTTCTCAATTTGTCCCCAAGATAAAATCAACCCAAAAATACAGTCTGATTAAATGGATCTAAAGCGACAGTGTTCACTTAGCTCTGTCACCCCTTATACACTAAACCGGTCACCCCTAGATTTTATTCCTACCATGGAGAGAAGAAACCACAAACTCGGTGGGAGTTTTATTCAGTTCCTGTGTATAAGTGACCCCTCATCCTGTGTATGGATTTTTAATATTACACACAATTTCTTGATAGTGCTCCTTTAATATCTCGCAGTGAACTCCCTTCCTTCTGCAGGGCCTCATCAGCAGCAGCTGATGACTCATACATGCATTTTTCAGTACATTTTGGGAACCCTGAAAAATAAATCAGCAGAATAGTGTTCTATAGGGTTTATCAGGAAATGAAAAGTGCTGGGGAATGAAAGATGCCACCCCTGACAGCCAGCATGCAGCAAGGAATAAGCAGTTGAATTTAACCTTTTACTTGGAATGTCCCTTGAACATGCACAGTGTGCTGCTCCACTATCTTCAGCGCTCCCATAACAGGGACTAGTGCGGCGGGCACACATGTTGCTGTGGGTACGGTACAGGGACCCCTTTAGGCTACTGTGAGGTGGGGTGTCCCTATGGAGGCTTAGATCACAGTATAGATGCGTGTCCCAGAGGTGGTACCCACAGCTACCCTGTTTTCCTAACAAAACTAAGCCCTAGTATGATTTATTTTAGGCATTTTTTGCGGGGAAATATAAGCCCTACCCCGAATATAAGCCAAGTTACAATTCATAATCAAGTTGCTGAGCTTCAGCAAAGGAACAGAAGCAGCTGTAAAGGAGGGTTAGGATACATCAAGTCAAACAGGTAAGATTTTCTAACGTCTTAACTGGGCAAACCCGACCAGGGGTCCACTCAACCCTATGATTTTGGTGCTGCAACGCCAACATGCTGCCCGCCCCCAATCCCACACATGCCTGTGACCAGCTCTGTAGTATAATGTATTTACAGCTATCTGGGTCCTGGATGAATCATAGGGCCCTTTCCCTGCTGTCATCTCGGAGTCAACGCTTGGTCATTAGAGGAAGAAGGGGGATGTGTCATAAGGGGGTGAGGTGAGCGCTAAGAGGCCCAGCAGTCCTCACTAATAAACAAACCTAAACCGCGTCTTAGATTAAAATGACTTCCCAGATCCCCCAACAGAATGGTGACTGTGCGTCAGCTGATTATGTCATTACACGTCATGTCATCAGGGGTGCCCATCACATTGCAATTCATCACCACTGCAACCCTGGCGCTCTGTGCTGTCATTATTATACTGATTTCTGTACAGATTATAAGCTCTTCTCCTTCTGTATCCTCCCTTATACCCTAATAGAATGTAAGCTCTTCTCCTGTATCCCCCTTATACCCTAATAGAGTGTAAGCTCTTCTCCTTCTGTATCCTCCCTTATACCCTAATAGATTGTAAGCTCTTCTCCTGTATCCTCCCTTATACCCTAATAGAATGTAAGCTCTTCTCCTCCTGTATCCTCCCTCATACCCTAATAAAGTGTAAGCTCTTATCCTTCTGTATCCTTCCTTATACCCTAATAGATTGTAAGCTCTTCTCCTTCTGTATCCTCCCTTATACCCTAATAGATTGTAACTTTTTTTATTGAGTAAAATCAAGCAATCATATACAAAGTTACAATAATAAATAAATAAAAATAAAATAAATAATAACTAAACAAAAAGAAACATGCCTAACAATTTGGCATATAATATATAATATCCATTATTCTATATACAATCCTATCTACAACCTAAACACTACACTCTACACAACCCAGCAGGAAGACTAAGAGACCCCGTCACCTGTGCACGCAGCCATTCTTCAAAAATCTGTCATTGTCATAAAAATCTATGGGTGATAAGAGATAGGAAAGCTCACCCAGAGGGAAGTCATGGGGATCAAGGAGGCCTGATGTTCCTCCACGCCTTCATCCAGGCCCCCCTTTCCCACCTGTCCCTCTCCAGCACCCGGATCTTCCCCACCTCATGCAGGATGTCATGCACCACCACCGGGACAGGGAGGACTTTCTTCCTAATGCAGAGCTGACACTGTGCATTCCATGTGAAATAGCGGATCACTAGACTAACTAGATATAAAGTGTCCAAACAAAAATCCCCTCTGTTCTTGAATGCTCCATACACCCACTCAGCATAGGAAAGCTGGGAGAAGAAGGGGGCACCGAGGGCCAACCCCACCTGTTTACACACCTCTACATTAAAGGGACACCGGAGCAGGAAGTGGTCCATAGTCTCCACCTCATCCCGACACTGCTCCCGGAGACAAATTATCTCTGGCAGGCTGCGACTCTTCCGGATCCCCCTAAGGTAGGTTTTCCTTGGAAGGAGAGCCAGGCTATATCCCGGTATTTCAAAGGAATTCTTGAGGAGTTAATAAGCCTCCCTCATGATGGAGCCTGGGCAATCCCTGAGGGACAATGGCTCAAGAAAAGCCAGACCCAGGACCCGACTCACCAGAAGCTTCCTCGGAGTAGATCTCATGTCCTCTGCTGCCAATTGCCATTGCCGAAGTATTTTCAAGCACGGGGCAACATAGCCCGGGAGCTGAGCCTGAGGAACTCGAGGGCTTTTCATCCGGCCACCAGCTTGCCTTTGAAGCCTCTCCTGTCCATGGGCCTAGTCACGGTGTTAAAATCACCTCCAAAGATTACTGGCCAGGCTGTAAAAAGGAACGGCTTGATCTTTGTAAGGAGGCATTTCCTGTCCCACTTAGTTTGGGGTCCATAGATATTTATTAGGCGCAGGTCCTGCCCCCTTACAATGACGTCCAAGACCATGCACCTCCCGATCTCCACCTCAATGACTCGCCGGCAAGTTACCATATCGGTTTTAACAAGCACCGCCACTCCGCTGTAAGGCTTGGCCGCAAGAGACCAAAAAGAAGGTCCGTGCCTCCACTCCCGCTTCACAGCGTGAATGTCGGCCAGACTGGACAATCTGGTCTCCTGCAAAAACAAAATGTCAGCATCAAACTGGCTGAAAAAAATAATGCCATAAAAACGAGCGTTTACTGATTTAATGCTGGCAACATTAATGGTTGCCACCTTTATCGGAGGGGGAACTTCCATCAGAGTCATTCGGGAGAATGTCTCTTAGCCTTCCCTCCGGCCTCACTATCGGATCCCTCACGCTTACTGGAGGAGGCTTGTGTTTCCTCCTCCATATCTGAGGCCTCAGAATCAAATGAAAAAATTTCTATTGAGTCCTCAGAAAGTGCCTCAAACCGGTTGAAGAGCTGCACCCTATGACTCTTCCCCGGTTCTGGCACTCCATTGTCCTTTTTTCTTTTATTTTTGGTAGCAAACCTGAGAGCAAGGTAATCCTGATCCTCGGGGGAGAGTCCAGACCAGGCTCAGAAGGGGGTGCAGGATCAGGATCACCTAGCCCCAGCCTGCAAGGTTTTACAGCAGGGGCCACGATTACTGGGACCCCCTTGGTACTTGCAGTGCCAGCCCCCTGGGCCGCCTCAGCTATTAAATTACTTGATCTTACATTGGTGGTTGCTGACTTGGGGGCAGACTGGGGATTCACCTTAGGGACCCTAGCAGATGGTACAGGAGCGGGTGCAGGGGCCTCAGGAACCCCCAGCTGAGTGGGGGGAGAGACTGTAGATGGGACAGCATGGGAATGTTCCTCCCTATCCAGCCGCAGCATTTCCTGCACCACTTCCCTGTCCAGCTTGTGCCAGGCCTCAGGACACTGACTATAAGGGTGGCCGAGCTGGTTACATAGATTACATCGGATTGTATTGCAGTCCTTAGCCAAGTGTCCCAAGCCCTGGCACAACGAGCACCTAAGAAGCGAGCAGGAGTGACCCTTGGCCCCACATTTATGGCAAACCTTGGGCTGACCAGGATAAAAGATGGTCAGCCGGTCACGGACAATATAGGCAGAAGATGGCAAGTGGGTGACCTGGTTGCCATTCCTGCGGAGCCTCAGGGTCACTGACCAGCCCCCAGTCCAGATATCCCGATCATCTAGGAACTTCTTCAGGGCAGCGAGGACATCACCATAACGCTTTAGCCAGACAGTCAAATCAGAGGGGGGAATGGACTAATTTCTAACCAGTATGGTGACATTTTTCACAAGCTGCTGTCTGGAGACCTGGATGGGAGTTAATCCCTTCCAGGCAGGATCTTGCTTCAGCAGCTCGTACTGCTCCCAAAATAAGTCCATCCCCTCTGGTCTGCCGAAGCTTAAGTCATGTTCCGCACTCCCCACTGGACTGATCAGGGCAAAAATGTCTGCGGCTGTAAATCCCATGCC
Source organism: Gastrophryne carolinensis (assembly GCA_027917425.1). Taxonomy (NCBI): domain Eukaryota; kingdom Metazoa; phylum Chordata; class Amphibia; order Anura; family Microhylidae; genus Gastrophryne; species Gastrophryne carolinensis. Next base: position 89,684,679 of record CM051241.1, read on the forward strand.
AAGGATGAGATCTACCACCGCCCGCCGGGTGATAACTGGCCCCTCCCACCTAAGCTGGACCAGGTTGCGCCTATTGAAGCCGCTGGCAGGGGCATTGGCCTCACTGGGCACAGATGCCCTTTCACCAGCAGCTTCTCCTCCGCGCCTGGCAACCTGGGCATAGGACACAGGGGGCTGCACTGCAGTACCACCACCATGCTGAATAAAATGCAAGGCTGGACGCTTTGCAGCTGAGGCTCCAACATTTGAGGGCACAGTCTTGTCCACATGGGTAGGGGTAGATATAGGGAGAATAATGGGACAGTCAGGGAGGTCAATGGCCTCCTTCACAGCAACAGTAGTCACAGCAATAGTTCCACTGTATAGGCCAGCAACAGGAAGGGAAAGTCCAGCAGCAGGCACAGGAGGCAGGTTGGCACCCGACACAGGAGACAGGTTGGCACCTGACACAGGAGGCAGGCCAGTAGAAGCAGCAATGGTAATAGGGGTCAGAGTTGGAGCAGACACAGGGGGCAGGTTGGCACCTGACACAGGAGGCAGGCCAGTAGAAGCAGCAATGGTAATAGGGGTCAGAGTTGGAGCAGACACAGGGGGCAGGTTGGCACCCGACACAGGAGGCAGGTTGGCACCCGACACAGGAGGCAGGTTGGCACCCGACACAGGAGGCAGGTTGGCACCCGACACAGGAGGCAGGTTGGCACCCGACACAGGAGGCAGGTTGGCACCCGACACAGACAACAGGCCAGCAGAAGCAGCAGCAACAGTGGTAATAGGGGGCAGAGTTGGAGCAGACACAGGGGGCAGGCCAGCAGAAGACAAAGTAGGCACAGGAGGCAGACTAGAAGGAGACAGAGAGAGCAGGCTGGCAACAGACACACCAGAGGATGCAGGAACATTTGAAACCTTCCCAGCCAGACCCAATCCTGCGGGTGAAACACCCATAGTCCGGTGCCCACCAAGATCAGCAAGCCCTGGACCAGAGATAGGTGCCAGGACAGCAGACAAGACTGGTGCCACCCTATCCACTGCGGGACAAGGAGCACCAAAATCCACACTACAACCTGACACAGCGCTATCAGCGCCCTCCGCAGGATGGCTGACTAGGGTAGCATCACACTGATCTAGCATCAGCTCCTCACATACCTGCTGGTGGTCACCCTCTGGCAGGTCTCCTCCACTGCACTCCAAAGCTGCACACACCTGGTGGACTGCTCCAGACATAGACGCCACCGGTTCCGGGGCCCCCAACTCTGCCACTGCCATGGCCTGGGATGAACATGTAGCCGGTGAGTCCTCCATTGGTGTCTCCGCCACGTGGTCTGCCTCCTCTTCCATGGCTTGACCTGAGCGCTGCATGGTCTTAAAGCGCTGCTCATTCCTGTATTTTTCCTGAAAAGCACCACTGCCTTCCTTCAGTGATTTCACCAACCTCTCCTGCTGCTTTACCTGCGCCTCCAAATCTGACAATTCCGTCTTGGCAGTGCGGCGATCTGATCCTTTTACTCTGCTGACGTCCGTTCGCTTCTTTTTTAAGGATAATTTTAAATTGCATAGTCTCTCCTCCTCTTTAGCCACAGCAATAAGATTGTTGCAAACACGTTTTCGAAATGTTGACAAATTCTCACCGGGCTGGGGCACTGTGGTGGAAATAGTGCCGCTAGCAGATGGAGTCCCGGGATCCAGTGGTTTAATATTTCTCCTGGGGTACCGGCGCCACTCACCCCCGGAATCATCCATGCTGCCTGGGGAGGCACTCCCAGGAAAGCCCCATGCTTCACAGGCTTCTGGTAATTAGGAGCAGTTGTGTGTTCTGGCTCTCACAGTGTGTGACCACACCCACCTAATTACCCTAATAGATTGTAACTTTTTTTATTGAGTAAAATCAAGCAATCATATACAATATATACAATATATACAAAGTTACAATAATAAATAAATAAAAATAAAATAAATAATACCGGTAACTAAACAAAAAGAAACAGGCCTAACAATTCGGCATATAATATATAATATCCATTATTCTATATACAATCCTGTCTACAACCTAAACACTACACTCTACACAACTCAGCAGGAAGACTAAGAGACCCCGTCACCTGTGCATGCAGCCGTTCTTCAAAAATCTGTCATTGTTATAAAAATCTATGGGTGATAAGAGATAGGAAAGCTCACCCAGAGGGAAGTCATGGGGATCAAGGAGGCCTGATGTTCCTCCACGCCTTCATCCAGGCCCCCCATTCCCACCTGTCCCTCTCAAGCACCCGGATCTTGCCCACCTCATGCAGGATGTCATGCACCACCACCGGGACAGGGAGGACTTTCTTCCTAATGCAGAGCTGGCACCGTGCATTCCATGTGAAATAGCGGATCACTAGACTAACTAGATATAAAAGGCTCGAAATCCCAAATGTCATTATGTTCGTATTTGCAATCGAAAGTTTTGTTGGGTGTTTGTCATTTTTTCCTTTTTTTTTGGCCATTTTCGACTCGCACGAACGTTCGAACATAGACGTATATGTTCGTTCGTCCATCGAAATTCATTTTGTGTTTTTACGCAACTTCGGGACTTTTTTCCTTCGAAATCGAAAATGTTTCGATCGGTCAAATCATTTACGTCATTGCAATGGGCTGGCGATTAATTCAGAGAGCTGATTGTCAAGTATTCCGACGCCCATATAGTCATTTCCTTGTCGAGCGTCTTACGGCACCTTTTTGACCTCGGGACTAGGCAGCCAAGCGTGATGGAGAGTGACTTTGAAGAGCATCAAGGTCTTCTTCTGTTTGGCATTGATGGGATCTTGAGGTCAGAGCCCAGATTGCACCGGCGGCGACGCATGAACATCAATGGCATGCATGACGTTGAGCTGTTCGAGCTGACCAGGCTTAATCGCGCTTCCCTCCATAAATTGTATAGTGAGCTGCGGCCATGGTTAGCCCGCACCACAAGGAAGGGGCATGCAATTTCAGGTATGACCAAGATGCTTGGCTGCCTGCAATTTTTGGCGAACGGCTCGTTCCAGAGGCTGGGTGCCCTCTCCGTGGGGATCTCACAGCCTACGCTGAGCCGCGCACTATCACATTTTTTGGAAGGCATGGCTACCCTAACCCCCAAATATATTTTTTTCCCCGATGATATGGTAGCCAGAAACGCCATTAAGCTTGGTTTTTTTAATATCGCCGACATGCCCAACGTCATTGGTGCCATTGACTGTACCCACGTCGCCCTGGTGCCTCCTGCTGCCGACGAGTACATATACAGGTAAGTAATGTTTTTAATTTTTTTTTTCATTTTAGCTTAAGCCTCCTTGTAATGGTCCCTCCTTGTAATGGTCCCTCCTTGTAATGGACCCACCTTGTAATGCTCCCACCTTGTAATGGTCCCACCTTGTAATGCTCCCACCTTTTAATGGTCCCACATTGTAATGGTCCCACCTTGTAATGGTCCCTCCTTGTAATGTTTCCACCTTCTAATGGCTCCACCTTGTAATGGACCCACCTTGTAATGGTCCCACCTTGTAATGCTCCCACCTTGTAATGGTCGCTCCTTGTAATGGTCCCACCTTTTAATGGTCCCACCTTTTAATGGTCCCACATTGTAATGGTCCCACCTTGTAATGCTCCCACCTTGTAATGGTCGCTCCTTGTAATGGTCCCACCTTTTAATGGTCCCACATTGTAATGGTCCCACCTTGTAATGCTCCCACCTTGTAATGGTCCCACCTTGTAATGGTCCCTCCTTATCGAAATGTGTGTGTTCATTTTTCTAAATGCCTTCCTAATGTTTTCTTGTCTTCCTTTTTTTCCAGGAACCGCAAAATGGGCCACTCCTTTAATGTGCAGGCAGTGGTGGGGCCGGACATGCGGTTCCTTAGCGTACTCGCCGGCTACCCAGGCTCAGCCCATGATGCGTACATCCTTAGACGATCAGGATTGTACCGACGGTTTGAGTCTGGGGAATTTTCAGGTGCATGGCTCCTTGGTAAGTGAACATAAACCACATAATGTAGTTGTGGATGTTTGTTTTTACTTACCATTTGGCAGTAATGTCTGCCAAACTTACACCTTAAATAAACTTCTGCCCATGTGAAACCACACTTGAATGTTAGTTAGTAACCAACCAAGCGTTTCGCCAAGTTTGGCCTGCATTAGCCACATTCTAAATTATCTGTTGGTCTAATTTAATAATCCCTCTTACACCACCCTTGTGTGGAATCGTGCACTTAACTTGAGCATAGTTTCGGACCCATCTTTGCTAAGCTGGTTTGCACTTCCACACGAGAGTAGAGCGGGATAAAGTGCATGTGGCGCGTTTCTGCTGTTTTGGTCTCACACAAAGCATATAAGGGGTCAGCAAAACCTACATCCTAAGCACACTTTGAAACCCAGAGCTGGGATCCATATGTATGATTGTCCCTCATCCTCACTCTTTGTATGTTGTCCTTTTGTAAACCTCTAGGACAGATGTTTAGTTTGGGACTGGGACAGTGGCAAATGTTGCCTCATGTTGATCACACAATTGACAAATAGCCTCCTATTGATGTTGCTGGTGCCTTGATGGTCTTACATGTTTGTTTTCCTAATCTTATGTATAAGGTGATTCAGGATACCCGCTGCTGCCGTGGCTCTTGACGCCAGTACTCCGGCCCCAGGATGCCTCCCAGGATGCCTACAACTGTGCGCACCGCAAGACCAGGGCTGTGGTAGAGAGGGCCTTTGGTCTTTTGAAGACTAGGTTTCGTTGTTTGGATCATACCGGGGGCGCCCTGCAATATGATCCGAAAAAGGTCATAGACATAATAATGGCCTGTGCTGTTCTTCACAATTTTGCTATTTCACAACGGGTCCCCCGGTATGTCGAATTTGCTCCCTCTCCACCCAGCGAAGACCAGGAGGAGTCATTTCTGGACACACACAGTAGTGTGTCTGGCCAAAGTGTGCGGACTAATTTGATCGCGACCCATTTTGCTTAATGTAACCTGTATTGGCCTTTGTTTAACATTGTGTTGTTGATTAAGTTTTATTTCCCTTTGTGTATGTTTCGTTATGTTTGTGGTGTTCAAATAAGTAATAAAGTAATTACTCACCACAGGCCTAATGCTTTCCAACTCTCTTTTTTGGATGTGTGAACTGTGTGAATGTCCAAGTATATATTTCTCTGTGACACCCAAAAAAGAGACAATAAAATTTATGAGGCACAGGTGTCTTTAACTGTTTATTTGAAATAAATAAGAGCTCCAACTTGGAGTTGCTGCTCACTCCAATTTGCACAAAAAATAGAGGTAAACACAAAGGATTAATGGTTAGATCAACCATGGCAATAATGAAAAAAACAAACAATCCTGGTTGGCCACATTTGGCCCTGCCACAGGTGTAAACCTGGTACAGGGGTAGAAGCTTGAGTGGCACGTTCAGTGAGGATTCAGATATGGCCTTGGCTAGTGGCCTACCTCACCACTCTAAGGAGCTCTATGGGCGCAAATCAAAAACACACAACCCAAGGCATACACCAAGGGTATCTTGGTTTGCCTCACCAGACAAGTCAATACAGGGGGGATTAAGAGCAAAGATGTTGTACAGATTCATGTTGTGGAGACATTAATATGGGTGATGGCCATAGTACCCAGGTGGTGGCCCTTGCTGATTGCCCCGAACGTGGGCCTGTGTGGCATTCTGAATCTGCAACTGGTCCAAAATGTTGCGCATGATATTTACCATTTCACCCCTGTAGGCACGGTTGTCATTGTTGGCAGTCTCCATGTGGCTGTTGAGGGTCCTCAATTCGTTCTGCACAGCCTGTAATGTGGTATTTAGGTTCTCGATCCGGCCATGCAGTGCCTCTCGGTTTAGTTGGTTTTGCTGCTGGAAGGTCACCCTCTCGTGGTGCCATGCGTCCAACATTGCCATGCCCCTCCCCTGGTTGCGCCGTAGCGGATTCCGCCTCCCCAATCCCCTGGTTCGGGGTCGTGCCGAGGCTGTTGGTCTGGGCCCCTCAACAGACACAGGCATGCTTTCACTATCCTCAACAGCAGAGACAACACTGGGGACTTGACTGTCAGTCTGTGCATGCTGGCCATCATGTGCAGCCACCATGCTGCCAGATTCCCTCTGCTGCTGCTGAGTTGGTGGGGAAACATTTTGGACCAGTTGCAGATTCTGGGCCAGGGGTAGATCTTCAGAAGGGCACATAAAGGATCCATCCTCCTCCAGCTCCTGGATTTCATCCATGAGTGTGTGGGTCTGTATGGACAGAGACAAATTAGATGTTAGCTTGCCCACTACATATGTCAATCTGTTAGTAGTAACATGCAAAGTAACATGGCTAAACGACATTTGCTCAATAAACTTACCAAATATATCGGTTCCTCCCTCCTAGGCTGCACGGAAGTTGACGGCATGTCCACACTGGCAGTGGATTCCACAGTAGCTGAGCGATGATGGTGGCCTGCATGAGAAGCAAAGACACTATGTAAACACACACCTATGCATTGTTGACGGGTCAAAAGACATATGCCGAATTAGTTAACGGGTCCAAACTGTCATGGGCACTTCAACAACGGGGCAAAATAAGCTTCAATTTCCATGCCATTATGTGGTTAAATTTTTGGCCTACAACTACTTCCACATTGTTCTACTCAACTAAGCCAAACATTCAAGTTCAGCTTGTTATGTGGCTGACCACATCCCTTAGAGGCCATTAAAGCGGACCTTCACTCTGATTAAGAGTCTAGCTTCTATGTTTCCCACACCCTGTACATACAGATTGACCACATTACAAATCTTCCAACCTGCATCTACTGCATGTTATGAGCCTTTAAACATCAAAGATGGCGGCTTATGGAATCCGCCATCTTATCAGGCAGCCTGCAAACAGTAAGTTCCTCCTGACTGTGCTGCTCTGCATTCTTGGACTGCTGACCTTTCCCTGACCCCAGCTCTGCTCTGTCTGAGCAAAGCACAGCTATAACCCGCCCCCCTGTACCTTATCCCACTCTCCTCTCCTCAGTAAGTGTGATGCTTCGGAGTCAAGATGGCGGCGGCCGTATCCTAAATTGCCGAACAGAGTTGCAGCCCAGTGGTGGAAAGTATAATACATTAGTGACTACACATGTAAAATATATTAATTTGAGATGCTGAGGATTTTTTGGATAAGAGTTTGTGCTTTTCATTAAATCATGGTGAAGGTCCGGTTTAATGGGAACCCACAAACTTTTACACTCGGGTTCAATGTACATTCACGTCTTGTATGTGGACCAAAAATCAACAGTTAAGTGGCCACACACATGCCACACCCTGGCCCAACACAGAAATCACCTACAAGCCACAGCCTAGGTGCCTGGCTTCCCAGATGTGTTACTGGCTAATTGTGCATGCTCACTAATTGTAAAGGTCACATACATCTTACTCACCTGCAGGACGGGTCGGGGAATCTGTGTCCCTTAGGGCCGCGTGGCCTTCGACGGCGACTGGATGCATCAATCCATAAATCATCTCCTCAGCCGGGGTCAACTTGAGTTTGGAGGGAAAACCTCCTCCAGTTTTCATGCTGCAAAACAGAGTTAGGGTAATTTAGAACCAGGTGGCCAGTACAACATCCAGTCTAATCCTAAAGCTAACATTTTTACCTGTCAATCCGCCTTTGATTTTCTTTCTTCCGTGCAGCATATTTGAGGTCCGATATCTTGCGCTGAATCTGTACAACATCCTTTAACTCTTCCCCCGCTGCATTCACTTGTCTGGTTAGGTCTGCCAAGATGTTGGCTCTGCGCTGTTTGGTGGTGTTTTTTGATCTGCGCCCATATAGCTCATCATAAACTAAGGTCAGGCCACTAGCCAAGGCCATAATTTGGGCCTCACCAAAACGCCCACTTAACTGCCCTCTTCGCAATGTGCGCCCTGTTGTTTTGGGTTGTGGGTCCTCCATGGTGTCATCCAAATGGGGTGACATCCTTGGCTGGGTTTGTGGGGTATAATGCAGGGAATGGTGGCTGCCTGGGGATTGGCCTGGACTGGGCAAGGGACTGGGTGTTCTGGCCTGGCTGGCCACAGAAGTCCCAGGTGTTGATGTGGCATAGTAACCTTGCCTTTCCACCTGTGCCGGTGCCAAATGTGGGCGAGCAGGAGAGCTTCGTTCGGAGCCTGAAGTAGTGCTGCCCTTGGAGGTAGTAGGGCGGACCAAGGCTGAGGGCGATCTTGCAGGGCCGGCCCTCTTCTGTTTTTTTTTTGGGCACACTCGTGGTGGGCTGCGGGACCTGGTTCGGCCTCTTTGTGGGCTGCATGGCCTGCTGCGGCGTCTAGGGGGGCTGCGGGACCTGGTTCGGCCTCTTTGTGGGCTGCGTGGCCTGCTGCGGCGTCTAGGGGGGCTGCGGGACCTGGTTCGGCCTCTTTGTGGGCTGTGTGGCCTGCTGCGGCGTCTAGGGGGGCTGCGGGACCTGGTTCGGCCTCTTTGTGGGCTGCGTGGCCTGCTGCGGCGTCTAGGGGGGCTGCGGGACCTGGTTCGGCCTCTTTGTGGGCTGTGTGGCCTGCTGCGGCGTCTAGGGGGGCTGCGGGACCTGGTTCGGCCTCGAGGGGGGCTGCGTGGCCTGCTGCGGCGTCTAGGGGGGCTGCGGGACCTGGTTCGGCCTCGAGGGGGACTGCGGGACCTACTGCGGACTATTGTGGGTGTTGTAGTGGGGCAGGGTGGGGTGGGTCTTCGGACCCTCTTACCCGTTTTTGGCCCAGTAGCCATACTAGCCTTTGTGGCCTGGGTCTTTGGTTTGCCTGCCTGCTCCTTTTTTTGCCCATAGCTGGTAGTTGGCTTGGCCGGCGTTTTGGTACTAGGCCGTAATTTTGCTTTTGGCTGCTGCGACCTGGTTTTGGGCCCTTCGGAAGGCTCCTGCCGTTTGGCTGCCTTCTTCCCCGTCTGCTCCTTTCCAGTTTTGGCCGGAGGTTTTTTGGGTGCCATTTTGATTTTCTCAAATAATCAGCTGGGTGTGCAGGGACCTTTAAGTAAGCAAGCCAGCGTGTGACGTACGTTCGCACGGCCGTGCGGAACCCGCTGAGGCATTGCGTACGTTCGCACGGCCGTGCGGAACGCGCTGGGGCGTTACTTATCTGCTGCCGAGAAAAAGAAGCAAGATGGCACCCACTATCTTCACCCGCCAACAAGAAGAGATCATCATGTTCGTAAGTGTATTCGATGGACTTTTGTTAGATTAGGAAATGCTGCTCTATATGTGAAGGAAGCGCAGGAATAAATGGCTTTGGTTAAAAATGTGATAAACTACATGCACAAGCAAAGGCACGCAACACACGTGCCAAACAACATTTAGGCCATATTGTGAAATTAATGAACAATAGAAATGTGTGTGTGTTAATGTAATTACCCCAAAAAATGTTTTGCTGACACATATTGATATGTATTGAGAAGTAAAGTCGATGTTTTCTTTCTGTTTTGTAGACCATGCTGGAGCGCAGGTACGACTACCTGCCCAACACATTTGAAAAACGCCACGTCGCCCTGGAGATAATCTCCACCATCCAACAGCAGACCAACACCACCTTCACCCACACGCAGATCATGCAGCATTGGTCGGACCTCAAACGGCTGCACATGCCCCGGGTGCGGAGGTTCTTCGGAATCCATTTTCCAAGTAAGTAGATTGCGATTGCATGCAATATGTAACTAAGACAGAAGGTAGGACTTTACTTAGAATGCCTTTTCTTTGCTAGTGTTGGAAATGGATTACCGAATTCGCCGCACCCGGAGGCGCAGAGGACGACCAGTGCTGCATGATTCTGCAGCTGGGAGTGAAGGTGGTGGATCTCCAGGGCGACGGGCCGACCCCTCCTCTGTGGCCTCCTCAGACCAGCCCCTGGACCTTACCACAGAGGAGGGGCGGCACAGCGTGGGCAGGCAGTCGTACCCTGCCACGCATGCGGGATCCTCGGGTATGTCACTCTTCATGTCTACACCAAAACAGAGAATTGCTAGCTACTGATATCACCAAACTGAATCCTTTATTCTGTATTTGTAGATGTTTCTGTTGCGGGTGAAGTAGTGGGTGAGGAGGCAGCAGATAGGAGCCCACAAGACCCTGGAGAAGGTGAGTGATGTGACCCAGACTTAGCTCAAAACATTGGAGGACTGCGGAATCAGACATCCAAACTAACCATTTGGCCCATGTTTCTACAGGCACTTCTTCACAGCAGAGCCAGGAACCTGGACCTCAGGGTGTTGTCCCCAACGAGCCATCTGTCGGCCACCAACCAAGTAAGTAGTCATGTCATTCTAGAGATTTCGGTCTAAATTCCCATGAACACAAAAACACATAATGCCCTAGTCAATGCCAATATAAGAGGGACCTGTGGCCACTGAATTAGCTTAATTAGTTGCCCAACTGTCCTGTGGCCACTGAATTAGCTTAATTAGTTGCCCAACTGTCCTGTGGCCACTGAATTAGTTTAATTAGTTGCCCAACTGTCCTGTGGCCACTGAATTAGTTTAATTAGTTGCCCAACTGTCCTGTGGCCACTGAATTAGTTTAATTAGTTGCCCAACTGTCCTGTGGCCACTGAATTAGCTTAATTAGTTGCCCAACTGTCCTGTGGCCACTGAATTAGCTTAATTAGTTGCCCAACTGTCCTGTGGCCACTGAATTAGTTTAATTAGTTGCCCAACTGTCCTGTGGCCACTGAATTAGTTTAATTAGTTGCCCAACTGTCCTGTGGCCACTGAATTAGTTTAATTAGTTGCCCAACTGTCCTGTGGCCACTGAATTAGTTTAATTAGTTGCCCAACTGTCCTGTGGCCACTGAATTAGCTTAATTAGTTGCCCAACTGTCCTGTGGCCACTGAATTAGCTTAATTAGTTGCCCAACTGTCCTGTGGCCACTGAATTAGCTTAATTAGTTGCCCAACTGTCCTGTGGCCACTGAATTAGTTTAATTAGTTGCCCAACTGTCCTGTGGCCACTGAATTAGCTTAATTAGTTGCCCAACTGTCCTGTGGCCACTGAATTAGCTTAATTAGGTGCCCAACTGTCCTGTGGCCACTTACTAACCTTAATTCCTGTGATTAATCATATGTGCATTATACTTAATTTGTTTCTTGAAATACATTAATTACACAGGTGAAAAACAGGTATTGTTCTCCGAATAATTTGAATTTCTGATTTTTGGGAAGGGACCACAAGACAGCGACTTGCTGATATCAATCGGAGGGTCCTTGAGTTGGTGGCCGATCTGCAGGCGATGCGGGACACGTTGGGGACAACAGAAGAGGAAGACTAGTGTCCGGGTTCCTGGCCCTGTAGATTTGTAAATAGTTGTATTTGTAAATAGTTTTCTGGGTTAAACACCCAATTTCTTTGTATATAGTTGTCTGGTTTTTTAAAAGTTTTAAATTGTATATAGTTTTAAAAGTTTTTAACAAAAACTGTGTATATATTTTTAGTAAAGTCCAAAAAATTTGTATATAGTTATTATTTTTTTTTTGGGCCAAAGTTGCCTGAAAAATTTTGCCAAAAATGGCAATTGAGCTATTAAAAACCCAAAAAAACAAAAAAAACATGTTGTCCCATTTATTTGCACACATACATTGAAAAAAAACAAGGGGACAATGACATATTTGAAAATCAAGATTGTGATGTCCGTGAAGTGATTTGGGTAAGTTTTAGGGACCTAAAATGGAAGAAGAACCAAGGCGCTATGTGATTTGGGTAAGTTTTAGGGACCTAAAATGGAAGAAGAACCAAGGCGCTAAGTGATTTGGGTAAGTTTTAGGGACCTAAAATGGAAGAAGAACCAAGGCGCTAAGTGATTTGGGTAAGTTTGAGGGTGTGAAAATGGAAGAAGAAACAAGGCGCTATGTGATTTGGGTAAGTTTGAGGGTGTGAAAATGGAAGAAGAACCAAGGCGCTAAGTGATTTGGGTAAGTTTTAGGGACCTAAAATGGAAGAAGAAACAAGGCGCTAAGTGATTGTGGTAAGTTTTAGGGACCTAAAATGGAAGAAGAACCAAGGCGCTAAGTGATTTGGGTAAGTTTTAGGGACCTAAAATGGAAGAAGAAACAAGGCGCTAAGTGATTGGGGTAAGTTTTAGGGACCTAAAATGGAAGAAGAACCAAGGCGCTATGTGATTTGGGTAAGTTTGAGGGTGTGAAAATGGAAGAAGAAACAAGGCGCTATGTGATTTGGGTAAGTTTGAGGGTGTGAAAATGGAAGAAGAAACAAGGCGCTAAGTGATTTGGGTAAGTTTTAGGGACCTAAAATGGAAGAAGAAACAAGGCGCTAAGTGATTGTGGTAAGTTTTAGGGACCTAAAATGGAAGAAGAACCAAGGCGCTAAGTGATTTGGGTAAGTTTTAGGGACCTAAAATGGAAGAAGAAACAAGGCGCTAAGTGATTGGGGTAAGTTTTAGGGACCTAAAATGGAAGAAGAACCAAGGCGCTATGTGATTTGGGTAAGTTTTAGGGACCTAAAATGGAAGAAGAAACAAGGCGCTATGTGATTTGGGTAAGTTTGAGGGTGTGAAAATGGAAGAAGAAACAAGGCGCTAAGTGATTGGGGTAAGTTTTAAGGGAGCTCCAGGGAAAAGGCAGGAGAGCGCTAAGTGGTTAGGGTGAGTTTAGTGATGGAAGTGAAATTATGTAGGCGAACACTTTAATGAGAGAAGTTTGTAGTGCGCAGGCGCAATATCGTAAGAATTTCGTCTGGACAGATACTTTATGAAAAAATGAAGCAGGATGTAGCGGGAAAATGATAGGATTCGTGTGAGGATACGATGGGAAAAGGGCAAAAACGAAAGGCTACGTTGGTAGTTGGGCAAAATAAATCTGAACCGTTTCGATGGAAAATGACATCCTCGTCTGCGTACTCTGGCATACGAGCACACGGACGCGCTACGGAAGGTTTACGAAGCATGCATAGAATCGATCGAACGTTCATGCGAGAGCGGGAAATTTTGAAAATCTTACGACGTCGGCACCAAACCGAAAGTTTGTTTGTGTCTCTCTGAATCGAGCCTAAAGTGTCCAAACAAAAATCCCCTCTGTTCTTGAATGCTCCATACACCCACTCAGCATAGGAAAGCTGGGAGAAGAAGGGGGCACCGAGGGCCAACCCCACCTGTTTACACACCTCTACATTAAAGGGACACCGGAGCAGGAAGTGGTCCATAGTCTCCACCTCATCCTGACACTCCTCACGGAGACAAATTATCTCTGGCAGGCTGCGACTCTTCCGGATCCCCCTAAGGTAGAGTTTTACTTGGAAGGAGAGCCAGGCTATATCCCGGTATTTCAAAGGAATTCTTGAGGAGTTAATAAGCCTCAAACCCTCCCTCATGATGGAGCCTGGGCAATCCCTGAGGGACAATGGCTCATGAAAAGCCAGACCCAGGACCCGACTCACAAGAAGCTTCCTCGGAGTAGATCTCATGTCCTCTGCTGTCAATTGCCATTGCCGAAGTATTTTCAAGCACGGGGCAACATAGGCCGGGAGCTGAGCCTGAGGAACTCGAGGGCTTTTCATCCGGCCACCATTCTCCCAGTCTCGCAGGAAGGGATTAAACCAGGACTGGAAAATACCCACCCAGCCAGGCGGGCTCTCTGCCAACATGCTTCCAAAATTATGTTTCAGAAACAAGAGAGAGAAAAACACGACTGGGTTGACCATCCCTAGGCCACCCTCCCGCCTAGATAGGTAGGTGACATTTCTTTTCACCAGGTTCATGCGGTTTCCCCATAACATCTGGAAAAACACGCTGTAGACCCTGGTGTAGAGAGACACTGGCAAAACACAGACGAAGCTGACGTATAAAAAGATGGGGATCAGGTAGGTCTTGATAAGGTCAACCCTTTCCCTGAGAGACATTTTCCAGCTCTTCCAGACTGCAACCTTGGCATTGGCAATTTCCAGCCTGCGCTCCCAGTTTTTGTGGCCATAATCGCCAGGACCGAAATTTATGCCAAGGATCTTAATTTCCTGCTGGGGCACTGGGAAGGCGTCCGGAAGTTCGAAGCCCTCACCCTCACCCATCCAGAAAACTTCACTCTTCTCGTGATTGACCTTGGAGCCCGACGCTTCTGTATACTGTGCTATAAGAGAGGCCACCTCCTCCGCCTCATTTGTCCCAGAGACAATCACAGATACATCATCAGCATAGGCAATGACCTTCAAAGGAGGCTCACCAGGCATACCCAGAGGAACCCCACATAACATGCTGCTCTCGACCCTCCTTATAAAGGGATCAATCGCAAACACATACAGTAGGGGACTCAGAGGGCATCCCTGTCGCACACCAGAGCCAACTTCGAAAGGCCTTCCAACCCAACCATTAACAAGAGGGAAGCTCTCAGCCCCTTCATAAAGGGTTTGTAGCCAATTAATGAACCGCCCCGGCAGGCCGTACTTACCAAGAAGCAGCCATAGGTACTCATGATTGACCCTATCAAAAGCCTTTGCCTGATCCAACGCCAACAAGTACTTTCCCCAGCCTGCAGCCCTGCACCGCTCCAAGGCTTCCCGGACAGCTAAAACCGCTGAGAAGGTGCTTCTACCTTGGATGGAGCAATGCTGGTGACAAGAAAGCAGTTGCTCCGCCACTGACGACAAGCGCCAGAACAAAATCTTTGCCAGTATCTTTCTATCGACATTGAGAAGGCTGATGGGGCGCCAGTTCTCAATCATCGAAGAGTCCTTACCTTTTGACAGAAGGATCACGGCCGAGCGCCTCATGGAGGGAGGGAGGGAACCCTCTGCCAGACAGCAATTAAAAACCTCCACCAAATGTGGTGCCAGGATGGTCTTAAAACATTTATAAAATTCAGCTGTCAGACCATCTGACCCGGGCGACTTTTTGATGGCAAGGTGATCAATTGCACTTACCACCTCATCAGCCGTGACCGGTTCTGTCAAGCCAGTGATAGAAATGTCACCATTTTCCAATCCTGGAGTAGAGTCCAGGAAACTTTCCATCCTTGCCCGGTCAAGAACCTTTCTGCCCAGGAGGTCAGCATAAAAGGACCTAATGATCTCCAGGATCCCAGATTTAGATCTTACCAGGGAACCTGTGCTATCCTTCAGACCAAGGACAGTCTTGAGAGCTGCAGCCTGTCTGCAATTCTGATAGGGATCGGGAGAGTGGTATTTCCCATAATCCCTTTCCAGAACCAGAGAAGCATGCCGGTCATACTGACACTTCCTGAGGAGAAGCTTGACTTCAGAGATTGCCCCTTGATCTCCACCATTCGAGACAAGGATGTCAAGCTTCCTCCGCAAGCGCTGGTAGGCAATGTATTTATCAAGCTGTTTCCTTTTTCCTAGGCCCCTGAAAAGCCCAGCAATTCTCATTTTGGTCAGCTCCCACCACTCAGACCTGCTGCTGCAAAAATCCTTAATGGAAACCTGTGCCTGAAAGAATTCCTCAAAGGATTGTCTTATCCACTCCTCCTCAAGGAGAGCCAAATTCATCCTCCAGATGCCCCTTCCTCTAGGGGGTGTGTCAGAAGCATTCAAGACCATCGATAGTAAAAGGTGATCGGAGAACTCGACCGCCTGCAGCCGGGGAGGCTGAGAAGCCGAGCCCTCCTTCAAAAAAAACCTGTCTATCCTACTCTGACTGCTACCTCGCTGAAAAGTGAAGCCCGTGAGGTTCGGGGAGTGCTTAATGTGCACATCTTCCAGACCTGCCTCTCTAACCATACTATTCAAAAAGAGACTATCGCAGCCCAGCTTGCCTTTGAAGCCTCTCCTGTCCATGGGCCTAGTCACGGTGTTAAAATCACCCCCAAAGACTACTGGCCGGGCTGTAAAAAGGAACGGCTTGATCTTTGTAAAGAGGCATTTCCTGTCCCACTTAGTTTGAGGTCCATAGATATTTATTAGGCGCAGGTCCTGCCCCTTCACAATGACGTCCAATACCATGCACCTCCCGATCTCCACCTCAATGACTCGCCGGCAAGTTACCATGTCAGTTTTAAAAAGCACCGCCACTCCGCTGTAAGGCTCGGCCGCAAGAGACCAAAAAGAGGGTCCGTGCCTCCACTCCCGCTTCACAGCGTGAATGTCAGCCAGACTGGCCAATCTGGTCTCCTGCAAAAATAAAACGTCAGCATCAAACTGGCTGAGAAAAAATAAGGCCATAAAACGAGCGCTTACAGATTTAATGCTGGCAACATTAATGGTTGCCACCTTTATCGGAGGGGGAACTGCCATCAGAGTCATTCGGGAGAATGTCTCTTAGCCTTCCCTCCGGCCTCACTATCTGACCCTAAACGCTTACTGGAGGAGACTGGTGCTTCCTCCTCCATATCTGAAGCCTCGGAATCAAAAGAAGATATTTCAATAGATGAGTCCTCAGAAAGTGCCTCAAACCTGTTGGAGAGCTGCACCCCACTGCTCTCCCCCGGCTCCGGCACTGCACTACCCTTTTTCCTTTTTTTCTTTGTAGCTAGCCTGTAAGCCAGGTAATCCTGATCCCCAGGGGAGAGTCCAGACCACGCTGTCTTGGGATCTGAACTCCCACCCTGCTCAGAAGGGGGTGCAGGATCAGGATCACCTAGCCCCAGCCTGCGAGATCTTACAGCAGGGGGCACAATTACTGAAACCCCCTTGGTACTTGCAGTGCCAGCCCCCCGGGCCGCCTCAGCTATTATATTGCTTGGTCTTACATTAGTGGTTGCTGACTTGGGGGCAGACTGGGGATTCACCTTAGGGCCACCTGCAGATGGCACAGGCACAGGGGCCTCAGGAACCCCCAGCTGAGTGGGGGGAGGGACCGCAGACGGGGCAGCATGGGAATGTTCCTCCCTATCCAGCCGCAGCATTTCCTGCACCACTTCCCTGTCCAGGTTGTGCCAGGCCTCAGGACACTGACTATAAGGGTGGCCGAGCTGGTTACATAGATTACATCGGATTGTATTGCAGTCCTTAGCCAAGTGTCCCAAGCCCTGGCACAAAGAGCACCTAAGAAGCGAGCAGGAGGAGCTGAAGTGACCCTTGGCCCCACATTTATGGCAAACCTTGGGCTGACCAGGATAAAAGATGGTCAGCCGGTCACGGCCAATATAGGCAGATGATGGCAAGTGGGTGACCTGGTTGCCATTCCTGCGGAGCCTCAGGGTCACTGACCAGCCCCCAGTCCAGATATCCCGATCGTCCAAAATTTTTTTCAGGGGAGTGAGAACATCACCATAACGCCTTAGCCAGACGGTCAAATCTGAGGGGGGAATGGACTCATTTCTTACTAGGATGGTGATGTTTTTAATGAGCTGCTGCCTGGAGACCTGGATGGGAGTTAACCCCTTCCAGGCAGGACGTTGCTTTTGCAGCTCGTACCGCTCCCAAAACAAGTCCATCCCCTCTGGTCTAACGAAGCTCAAGTCATGTTCTGCACTCCCCACTGGACTGATCAGGGCAAAAATGTCTGCGGCTGTAAATCCCATACCCAGGATGAGATCCACCACCGCCCGCCGGGTGATAACTGGCCCCTCCCCCTCCCACCTAAGCTGGACCAGGTTGCGCCTATTGAAGCCACTGGCAGGGGCGTTGACCTCACTGGGCACAGACATCCTCTCACCAGCAGCTTCTCCTCCGCGCCTGGCAACCTGGGCATAGGACACAGGGGGCTGCACTGCAGCACCAACAGCATTATTGGCCCCACTCCCTGTGCCACCTCGCTGGATGAAATACAGGGCAGGGCGGACAGCAGGGGCCCCAGCATTAGGTGGCACAGTCTTCTTATAGTCCACCTGAGGTGCAGGTGAGGGGACAGTCACAGCATCAGTCACAGCAGAAAGTCCAGCAATAGATTTAACCCCTGTGGACTCAACCCCAGACACAGCAGCAACAGGAGCAACAACATCAATAACAGCACCTAAACCAGCTGAAGCAGAATCAATAGAAGCCCTGCCAGCAAGACCCAAACCTGCGGGTGAGTCACCCATGGCCCCAGGCCCACCAAGTTCGGCGCACCCAGGAACCCGGATGGGTGCCAGGATGGTACTTACGTCTGGCGCCACCTCACCCTTTTCAGGGCAAGGAGCGCCACAGTCTTCTATACCCCCTGACACAGCGCCTATGGCGCACTCCGCAGGCTGGCTGGACAGATGGACGTTGTCCTTAGCTGGCATGGGCTCCTCAGGCTGGCGGCTGTCCTCTGCAAGATCTGCTCCAGTAGGGGCTTCCTGGATGCCCAGCGATGTCACGCACTCCTGATGTGTTGCCTCAGCAAGAAAGTCTTCCAATGCTGGTTCCGGGGCTCCCGGCTCTGCTGCAACTTTGGGTGGAGGTACAGCTGGAGAATCCTCCACCATCTGGGTCTCGTCCACATGGTCGGCCTCTTCCTCCTTCACTGTGGGGCCTGAGCGCTGCATGGATTTAAATCGCTCCTCATTTTTATATTTTTCTTTAAAGGCCCCACTGCTTGCTTTAAGGGACGCAACCAACTTTTCCTGCTGCCGGCATGCTGATTCAAGCTCAGCTAAGTCTGCTTTGCTTGACCGCTTATCCAATCCCCGCGCCTTGCTGGTGTCCATTTTCTTTTTCTTTAATGCGATTTTCATCTTGCACAGCTTCTCCTCCTCCTTCGCCACCATGCACAAATTACTGCATACACGGCTGCGAAAGGCTGACAAACTCTCACCGGGCTGGGGCACCGTGGTGTTACTAGCGCCGCTGGTGGAAGCAGTCCCGGGATCCGGAGGTTTAATAGTCCTCCGGGGGTATCGGCGAGATTCACCCCCAGAATCCTCCATCTTGCCTGGGATAATCCTCCCAGCAAGGCCTCAGGCTTCACAGCTCACAGCACACAGCTCTCCAGCTGCAGGTAATCAGAGGAAGCACACACACCAGGAGGTGACCACACCCTCCTGATTACCCTAATAGATTGTAAGCTCTTCTCCTTCTGTATCCTCCCTTATACCCTAATAGATCGTAAGCTCTTCTCCTTCTGTATCCTCCCTTATACCCTAATAGATTGTAAGCTCTTTTCCTCCTGTATCCTCCCTTATACTCTAATAGAGTGTAAGCTCTTCTCCTTCTGTATCCTCCCTTAAACCCTAAAAGATTGTAAGCTCTTCTCCTTCTGTATCCTCCCTTATACCCTAATAGATTGTAAGCTCTTCTCCTTCTGTATCTTCCCTTATACCCTAATAGATTGTAAACTCTTCTCCTTATGTGCCCTCCCTTATACCCTAGTAGATTGTAAGCATTTCTCCTTCTGTATCCTCCCTTATACCCTTATAGATCGTTAAGGTGGGAAGAGGTGTGTGAGTGAGCTCTCTGCAGGTGCTCTGAATGTCTGGCTCTAGCCCAGTACCTGGCTGCCTTGGGTGGCGTCGCTCCCCAGGCTTCTGGGTCTGAATCTGGAGTCCATGTTAGAGACCCTCTGGCTACTGAATATGCTGCTGACCGGCTGACCGCGGTGGATTACAATGAAGGTGGAAGAGTCTTTATGGAAGAAAGTTACAGTAAAGTAAGTGAAGCTGGAATGGAAGTGGTGGATAATAATGATGGGCCGTGTAGCAGTGTCTGTGTGCAGCATGTAATGGAGGGAGGGCGGCAGCCCCAGCAAAGTGACTGTGCTGATCCAGGCAGGGGGATCCAACAACCTGTTGTGATGGACACTCAGCAGCCAGCTCAGGCCGGCAGTGGGAAGCAGCACAAGCTGAGGAGGACATCTTTGGAAAGACTGACAATGCAGGAAAACCTGCAGCAGAATGTGTGTGTGAGCCGAGAGTCCCGAGCCCTGCGATCCAAGACCCAGCCGGCCACCCATAACTGGGGGGGGAAATCTGTTAAATCTGCCACTAGTCATAAATCTGGGAAGTTATCAGGCAATGCAAACGCTGAGCTGGGGGCAAATGGCCACAAGTCTCCCAGGACTGAGGCAGCAGAGACATTCAAACACCCAGCAGAAAACTGGAGCAAGGCAAGTCTTAAAGAGACAGAGCGCGCACCAGAACTGCAGCTTGCAGACAAGATTCCAGATTTAGTCAACAACATGAACAGCTTAAGAGCATCCAGGGTTTATCTGCATAGAAAAATAGATGAACTAAATATTCTAAAGGCAGAAAACCCCCATAACGCAGCCGCATATGATGAGCTGTTAGAGACTCTCCACACACAGCTTGCTACAGTTGTTAGAGACATTGAGAAACAAATAGGGCCCATGGCAGATAGATACAAGAACCTGGAGCGGTTTGAGGAGTCTCAGAAGCTCCTAAAACACAGACAGATACCTGAACCCAGCTCAGCCACCCCCTCACATCAGAGAAGGAGACATCCTCACAGGAGCTGCTGTACAGGACCTCAGTGCTGCAAGATTCTGGCCCTTCTTTTCATGATGCCAGCAAAGTAAGCCAACCACCCCCAGGGGGCAGCAGTGAGCAATCCCTGAATAGCAATGAACTCTGTTTCACAAGGTGCCCTCCCCCAGCCTGAGAATGGATGTGATGCAGCCAGTGACACTATGGAAGTTGGAGAGACCCCCCCAAATCTCGATCGAGGAAACAAGCAAGCAAGTCCCAATGCATTACAATCTGTTTGGGACAATGAACAGCTTGCGGTTCCTGATAGTAATGGGACTGCATGTGCCTGGAGCCGCGGTGCCCCATCTTTTAGCCCCAGCTTACATTACACCGGTCAGGCATTTAAGAGGAGGAACATGGTAAGATTTTAGAATAAGGGGGCAAAGGAAGATCTGCCAGACAGGAGACATGTGATCCGGGAGCTCCTGTGTAACCAGATGGGGTTCACACCCGCAGATATCTTGGCCGTCATAAACCTTCCGGACAGGCAGGGATACGATATAAGCTTCAAGCTCATGGCCAGTTTGGACAGGTTCTGGGCAAGTGTGACAAAGTTTAGGGGCGCTGAGGGATGGGGCCAATTTATCCTTATCCCAGTGTCAAAGCCGGGCACTGTGAGCGTTAATATCTTGTTCTGGAATGAGTCCGTCCCCCCGCAGGATATTGTGATATGGCTGAGGAGACATTGTGATATGGTGTCTGACCTGACAAAGTGTCTTGATGATGATGGGATCTGGACGGGAGGCTGGAGGGTGCTGGTGAAGCTCAGGCAGCACAGTAATGTTATCTTACATTTGCCCAACTCCTTTATCGGTCGTGAGAGGGGGGTGTGCTTCTATGCAGGTCAGCCCCGCTTGTGCTTTAAGTGTGGGAAGGCCGGTCATGTGGCCGGAGTGTGTAGTGTAGTGAAGTGTAACCTGTGCGGGGAGATTGGTCACACCAGCGCCATGTGTACAAATGTCCCGTGTAACTTGTGTGGTCAGATGGGTCACTACCATAAGGACTGCTCGGAGGCCTTCCATAACCTCTATAGCCAGGCTGCGGAGGAGCTGGAGGCAGCAGGTGAGGTTACAGAGGAGGAGGCTCTGATGTCTGGGCAGATAGTAACAAGGCCAGGGTCTGAGACAACTGAGATAAGAGATCAGACAGATGTAACCCCACAGCCTGTGGCCGCCATCCCACGGCCAGCACCGGAGCAAGCTGATAGCCCATCTTCCCCTGTAGCCCCTTCCCCTGTTATGGTCCATTGCCCTGCTCCAGGCTCTTCTGCAGATAGCAAAGCCCCTGGTGATAAGAGAGGGGGGAAAAAAAGACAAGTCCACCCGCAGACCGGAGGGCGCATGGTCCTTAGTCCAAAAGCAAGGGAAAAAGCCCAAGGGCAGAACAGATACAACAGTGACAGTTACATCCAACCGATATAACATACGGTCTGAGTCAGGTGCAGATATTTCTGGGCACAATACTATGGAGCTGGAGCAAGAGGTAAAGCGTATAGCCAGAGAATGTGACTCTGGGTCAGAGGAGGACCCACCGACTAAGAAAAAGTCACCAGCAGCTATAGACCCGATAGACTCTGATATGGAAGTGACTGGCAGGCAGGACGACTCTGATGATTCAGATCTATGATGGTGTTTAATGTGTTACTGCTCTGCATAATGATGGCACCTAACCCCTGATCTGTAACCTGATGTATCTGCACTGAGTAATCATTAAGAGTATAGACACGATAGATAATGTATAGTATGTAGTATTCTGCAGTGTTATGTTCATTGTATACAAGTATACGTTTTCTTTATATTATGTATTAATGCTGGTTAGCTGAGTTTTGTTTGTTTACCAATAAAAATTCCCTTATACCCTAATAGACTGTAAGCTCTTCTCCTTCTGTATCTTCCCTTATACCCTAATAGATTATAAGCTCTTCTCCTTCTATATCCTCCATTATACCCTAATATATTGTAAGCTCTTCCTCTTTTTGTATCCTCCCTTATACCCTAATAGATAGAATAGAATAGATAGAAATAAGGAAATAAAAATTGTAGTACAAATAATAATAGAAATACTTTTCTATATGTCGTTCGGCCACCAAAGACAAACATGGATGCCTTTTATTCTATATGTAAACAGTGACTGCAGGGCATGCTGGTCCTTGCAGTGCAACCACCTGGCAGTTTTCTGATCCCAGCTTTCATAACAGTATTATGCCTTTCTGCTGGCTCAGCATCTCATTACTGGGACACCTCTAAGCTTATTTGTGTCGGTGAAAAGCTTGGAGTGAAATGTGCGCCTCGTACCACTGGTTGCCATCGCCTCATGTTCCAGGGTTGCGCAGTCCCCAGGTTTTTCAGTGAGTGCTTTACTTTAAGCCTCTACTAAGCTAATTTTATCTAAATGATAGAAATGACTGTCCCTCTTTTCTGCCTGCCTATATTCCCCTCGGCTGTCCCTCTTTCGGGCTTTATGCAGAAATCTGCAGGAACTTGATGTTCTTCTTGCCTGCCGAAGATGTTTATTTTGCTTTGCCCTAGTCCCCCATTTACAATATTATGTTCCCTATGTTTAAACAGTGTTATGTACAGTAGGGACAGGGAATATCCTTTTTTATTCCTAGTTTTCAAAGACAGGTTTATAGCAAGAGCAGCAAAATATATTTGGAAAGCAAGATGTCCCTCATTCTCTTGTCAAAATGTTGGAAATGGTGATGGTGATAACATAGAGCAGGGATGTCCAACCTGCGGCCTGTACTGCCATCAATTACAGCCTGGCATTCCTGTCTACCTCTGCCCACCTCACCTCCACTTACCTCTGCCAACTTCACCTCCACCTACCTCTGCCCACCTCACCTTTTCCCACCTCAATTCTGCCCATCTCACCTTAGCCCTCCTGTCCTTTTCCTGCCTGACTCCTGCCCACCTCATCTCTTCCTTCCACCTCACCTTTTCCCATCTCACCCCTGCCCACTTTACCTTTTCTCACCTGACCTTTTTCCGCCTAACCTCTGCCCATCCCACATTACCTTTTCCCTCCTGATCCCTGCCCACTTTTCCCACCTCCACTTTACAAAGCATACCTCCCAACCTTTGAAAACAGGAAAGAGGGACATGTCACAAAATGTTTTTTTGTAATTAAACCACACCCTTAGTTATGGCCCCAGCCACACCCTAGGGAAACACCACCTAAAAAAAAAATTACATAATACAGACAAGCCCCCACACACACACGCAGGCAAGCCCCCAACCAGAGGCAGACTGGGATTTAAAAAATGGACTGGGACTGTACTGTTCCTGGTCTGGTATAGCCACATCATAAATATACATATTCTGTATTTTTCACAGAAAAATAAGACACACCCAGGGTTTAGAGGAAAAAATATTCTAAACCAATCGTGTGCTGAAACCCCATCCTAATCACCCCATAACAGCCAGCCCCCATTGCAGTCAATGTGCGCCATCCCTCATTGCAGGCAGTGTGCGCCATCCCTCATTGCAGGCAGTGTGCGCCATCCCTCATTGCAGGCAGTGTACGCCATCCCTCATTGCAGGCAGTGTGCGCCATTCCTCATTGCAGGCAGTGTGCGCCATTCCTCATTGCAGGCAGTGTGCGCCATTCCTCATTGCAGGCAGTGTGCGCCATTCCTCATTGCAGGCAGTGTGCGCCATTCCTCATTGCAGGCAGTGTGTGCCATTCCTCATTGCAGGCAGTGTGTGCCATTCCTCATTGCAGGCAGTGTGTGCCATTCCTCATTGCAGGCAGTGTGTGCCATTCCTCATTGCAGGCAGTGTGTGCAATTCCTCATCTCCCTTTACAGGCAATGAGGGGCATTCCTCATTAGTCAGTGCACAGCATTTCCTATTACAGGCAGTGAGAGGCATCCCTCCATTACAGGTAAAAAGGAAGGTAGGATGTGCTCATCCAGTCAATATATAGCAGTCAAGAGGTGCTAGAGGGGTGTGACCACACACACTAAGCAAAAAAGAACGTTAACCCTCTGCACACTCATACTAAAAACTGAAAAACCTAGCGAACAGTTGTTAAGAACATGGACTGTAAGTTAACATAGATTGCAATGAATGTAAAAGCGAGGTAGCCACGTCAAGGCCGTCCAATTAGTACCCCGTCCCTAACATTACTAAGTTTAAAAGTTTGTGCAGACATCGCTACTTCTTTACTTGTGTGTGTACAAGCAATGCAATACATGAATCAGCCTGTCTAAAGACATTGCAATAACTTAACTTGCTTGCACACACACAATGAAAAATACTTTACTTGCCTGCACAGTGTTACAGTTCAAAAAGAGGGTTTAGGTAGAGGACAATTGGACTCCCTGTTACATTGGGAGAGCTACAATCCAGCAGATCTGGCCACTGACCTGCAAATGCAACAGCAAAAAGGAAGGTAGGATGTGCTCATCCAGTCAATATATAGCAGTCAAGAGGTGCTAGAGGGGTGTGACCACACACACTAAGCAAAAAAGAAAGAAAGTTAACCCTCTGCACACTCATACTAAAAACTGAAAAACCTAGCTAACACTTGTTAAGAACATGGACTGTTAGTTAACATAGATTGCAATGAATGTAAAAGCGAGGTAGCCACGTCAAGGCCGTCCAATTAGTACCCCGTCCCTAACATTACTAAGTTTAAAAGTTTGTGCAGACATCGCTACTTCTTTACTTGTGTGTGTACAAGCAATGCAATACATAAATCAGCCTGTCTAAAGACATTGCAATAACTTAACTTGCTTGCACACACACAATGAAAAATACTTTACTTGCCTGCACAGTGTTACAGTTCAAAAAGAGGGTTTAGGTAGAGGCCAATTGGACTCCCTGTTACATTGGGAGAGCTACAATCCAGCAGATCTGGCCACTGACCTGCAAATGCAACAGCAAAAAGGAAGGTAGGATGTGCTCATCCAGTCAATATATAGCAGTCAAGAGGTGCTATAATGTTAGGGACGGGGTACTAATTGGACGGCCTTGACGTGGCTACCTCGCTTTTACATTCATTGCAATCTATGTTAACTAACAGTCCATGTTCTTAACAAGTGTTAGCTAGGTTTTTCAGTTTTAAGTATGAGTGTGCAGAGGGTTAACTTTCTTTTTTTCCATTACAGGTAGTTTGCAGCATCTTCCATTACAGGCAGTGAGGGGAATCCCCAATTAGAGCCAGTATGCACCCCCCCCCCTCCATGCCTGTCTGCCTGGCACTGCTGCTGACACTCACATTCACTCACACACACACTCACACTAGTCCCCGGCGGCCGATGGGCATGGCCCATATGGACAGCATTCAATGAAAACAATCAATGCCACCCATAGTCACAGGCCACGTCCACCGGTCGTCAAAACTATTTTCTTAGCAACCGGTGTGGCAGCGGGCAGCAGGACCAGCACATGTGGCAGGGGGCAGGCATAAATCGGTTACCCTGCCCTCCTGCTCACCGGCCACCACCTGCTCTTGCACAAGCACCACCCTCCACCTTCCTCCACATCCATCCTGCCACCAGGTGCCAGCCTACCATCCTTCTGGTCCATGGTAGCCCTGCGGGACACCAGGACAGCCGGCACAACCCGTGACAGCCACGAAGGAATTGGGATGGTTGAGACGTATGCCTTTTCTTGCCCTACCCCTGCACACTTCTTCTCACCTCACCCCTGTCCATCTCACCTTTTCCCGTCCTACCCTTGCCCACTTATTCTCACCTGATCTCCCCACTTATTCTCACCTCACCACTTCCTTCCTCACCTCTGCCCTCATGACTATTTCCCGCCTGACTCCTTCCCTCATGCACACTTCTTCAGACCTCACCACTTCCTGCCTCAACTCTGCCCATCTCACCTCAGTCCACATTACGTTTAACATGTCTTCCCACCTAACCTTTTCCTACCTGATCCCTGCCCACTTATTCCCACCTCACCACTGGCACTTCCAGCCTCACCCTTGCCCATTTTATCTAATCTCACTTTATCTTTTTCCTCTGAAGCCCTGAGATTATAGCATTACACCAAAAGCTGTCCCCCTTTTCTTATGAGATAGTTGGGTGAAATGATAGCATTACACCAAAAGCTGTCCCCTTTTCTTATGGGATAGTTGGGTGAGATTATAGCATTACGCCAAAAGCTGTCCCCCTTTTCTTATGAGATAGTTGGGTGAGATTATAGCATTACACCAAAAGCTGTCCCCCTTTTCTTATGAGATAGTTGGGTGAGATGATAGCATTACACTAAAAGCTGTCCCCCTTTTCTTATGAGATAGTTGGGTGAGATTATAGCATTACACCAAAAGCTGTCCCCTTTTCTTATGAGATAGTTGGGTGAGATTATAGCATTACACCAAAAACTGTCCCCCTTTTCTTATGAGATCGTTGGGTGAGATGATAGCATTACACTAAAAGCTTTCCCCCTTTTCTTATGAGATCGTTGGGTGAGATGATAGCATTACACTAAAAGCTTTCCCCCTTTTCTTATGGGATAGTTGGGTGAGATTATAGCATTACACCAAAAGCTGTCCCCTTTTCTTATTAGATAGTTGGGTGAGATTATAGCATTACACCAAAAGCTGTCCCCTTTTCTCAAGAGATAGTTGGGTGAGATTATAGCATTACACCAAAAGCTTTCCCCCTTTTCTTATGAGATAGTTGGGTGAGATTATAGCATTACACCAAAAGCTGTCCCCTTTTCTCAAGAGATAGTTGGGTGAGAGGATAGCGTTACACTAAAAACTGTCCCCCTTTTCTTATGAGATCGTTGGGTGAGATTATAGCATTACACTAAAAGCTTTCCCCCTTTTCTTATGAAATCGTTGGGTGAGATGTTAGCATTACACTAAAAGCTTTCCCCCTTTTCTTATGAGATCGTTGGGTGAGATGATAGCATTACACTAAAAGCTTTCCCCCTTTTCTTATGGGATAGTTGGGTGAGATTATAGCATTACACCAAAAGCTGTCCCCTTTTCTTATGAGATAGTTGGGTGAGATTATAGCATTACACCAAAAGCTGTCCCCCTTTTCTTATGAGATAGTTGGGTGAGATTATAGCATTACACCAAAAGCTGTCCCCTTTTCTCAAGAGATAGTTGGGTGAGAGGATAGCGTTACACTAAAAACTGTCCCCCTTTTCTTATGAGATCGTTGGGTGAGATTATAGCATTACACTAAAAGCTTTCCCCCTTTTCTTATGAAATCGTTGGGTGAGATGTTAGCATTACACTAAAAGCTTTCCCCCTTTTCTTATGGGATAGTTGGGTGAGATTATAGCATTACACCAAAAGCTTTCCCCCTTTTCTTATGGGATAGTTGGGTGAGATTATAGCATTACACCAAAAGTTGTCCCCCTTTTCTTATGAGATAGTTGGGTGAGATTATAGCATTACACCAAAAGCTGTCCCCTTTTCTTATGAGATAGTTGGGTGAGATTATAGCATTACACCAAAAGCTGTCCCCCTTTTCTTATGAGATAGTTGGGTGAGATTATAGCATTACACCAAAAGCTGTCCCCCTTTTCTTATGAGATAGTTGGGTGAGATTATAGCATTACAGAAAAAGCTGTCCCCCTTTTCTTATGAGATAGCTGGGTGAGATTATAGCATTACAGAAAAAGCTGTCCCCTTTTCTTATGAGATAGTTGGGTGAGATGATAGCATTACACCAAAAGCTTTCCCCCTTTTCTTATGGGATAGTTGGGTGAGATTATAGCATTACACCAAAAGTTGTCCCCCTTTTCTTATGAGATAGTTGGGTGAGATTATAGCATTACACCAAAAGCTGTCCCCTTTTCTTATGAGATAGTTGGGTGAGATTATAGCATTACACCAAAAGCTGTCCCCCTTTTCTTATGAGATAGTTGGGTGAGATTATAGCATTACAGAAAAAGCTGTCCCCCTTTTCTTATGAGATAGCTGGGTGAGATTATAGCATTACAGAAAAAGCTGCCCCCTTTTCTTATGAGATCGTTGGGTGAGATTATAGCATTACACTAAAAGCTGTCCCCCTTTTCTTATGAGATAGTTGGGTGAGATTATAGCATTACAGAAAAAGCTGTCCCCCGCCTGGGTGAGATTATAGCATTACACCAAAAGCTGTCCCCCTTTTCTTATGAGATAGTTGGGTGAGATTATAGCATTACAGAAAAAGCTGTCCCCCTTTTCTTATGAGATAGCTGGGTGAGATTATAGCATTACAGAAAAAGCTGTCCCCTTTTCTCATGAGATAGTTGGGTGAGAGGATAGCGTTACACTAAAATCTGTCCCCCTTTTCTTATGAGATAGTTGGGTGAGAGGATAGCATTACACTAGAAGCTGTCCCCCTTTTTCTTATTTGATAAAGTTGGAAGGGATGTTAGTGTTGCAGTTAAAGATGTCCCACTTTTCTCATTTGAGAAAGTTGGGTGAGATGATTGTGTCACACTAAAAGCTGTCCCACTTGCTGACATGCTAAAAGTCTTTAAAAAGATTCCAGGGCCGGCCTATTTCCTACAGCTTGTGAAATCCTTCAAGATGTAAAACGTACCTGTCCGGGGATATGGTGGAGCAGGCTTGTGCCACGGCTGGGTAAGTATACCAATGATCCCAGGGGGTTTTACACAGTAGGGATACCCTGGGGAAATGGACGAAAACCCAGGATGGTCAAAATTATGGGTTAATTTCCACTTTAAAGGCCTTTCTCTTCAGTGATAAAATTCTAGCTAATTATACAAATTTAACACCTGATACATTTTATCAATAAGCATTAAAACTGTATCACTGAAAATAAAAAGTTTCATTAGGTTACTGAAGGTCACTTCTTTTCAAGCTAGTTATTTTTTAAAGGGAAATTACTCTTTTGCATGTTATTAAGGGAAGGTTTAAGAGGTTATACTATAATGTATACAGAATATATTCAAATACATGTAACTATATATAATATACAGATGGCACCTTAGTTTGCTCTTGCATAGACGCTTATTGGAATTCAGGAGTACCTAAATACTACATTTTGCAAAACTTCATTGCAATTGCAAATGGATGAAAGTGTTACAGGGGATGCCAGCGGGGGCAGTTCCCCACTTTAAAGTAGACCAAAACCCACACACATTGGCCCGGGAATCTTATAGATTCCCTCTCCCCAGGGCACATGCGCAAGCTGAGGTCGCATACCCGCTATCCCTCTAGCAGGGCGCATGCCCGCGCCAAGCATTTGTGAATGCCCGGCGCGGGCGCGCTCCCTGTAAGAGGGAAGCGGGGGATGCGGCACCATAGGACCGGGAAGAGGTGAGTTGGCAACAGCGATCTGGGGTGTTTCACACAGGGGAAAAGGACCAAAACCCAGGATAGTCAAAATTCTGGGTTTTGGTCCACTTTAAAGACTTTTCAAGCTAACACCGGACCTACAGATACATTTCGTCAGTAGGCATTAGAACTGTATTATGAACAAGAAGTTTCATAAGGTTGCTGAAGGTCACTTCTTTTAAAGCTAGTTATTTTTTAAAAGGAAATTATTCTTTTGCATGTTATTAAGATGTTATTAAATACCAAAATACCACATTTTTCAGCAAATTTTGCAAAACTTCATTGCAATTGCAAATGGATGGAGGGGGTTACAGGGGATGTCAGCGGGGGGTCAGTGCATACACTATGGGATCAAGCAAACCGGCAAAGCAGGGGGTTTCACACAGCGGGGCAACCCGATAAGGGCAGCTGTATTACTGCCCTGGAATCTTGTAGACTCCAGAACCGGTTTACATGGGTTCTGCTCTGCTTGATTTTGATGAAGCTAATCGCAAAGTATCTGTCAGCCATGCATATAATATAATATAATATATACACACACACACCAGGTTAGTTTATCCAAAGGTTATATATTTTTACTTTCCTGTTTTTCGATGGTCATGTCACTCACAAATCAGAGACACAGAGAGAGGCGTCACACAGCTCCATAAAAAACAATCGATATTTATTGAAAAAAATCACAATAAAATAGAACTATTGCTGTTACAGAAAGTGACTGGCACACTAGAGATCAGCCCATCTATGCAGCACAGGGTCAGCAAGGGGACTCGCATAGCTGGACAGGGGTCTGGCTCACCCTATGCAATCACAGTTTATTAAAAATAGGGATCATCTTCCAACCTCGTTGTGTAAACATCAGGATTAGTCATCCAGGGAAAGTGCAAAGCGCTCCATGGAGCTGGCGGCATGGCAGGGCTTCCTATGGTGGGGAGGGGGGTCCGACTGGTCACAGAGTGGAGTCAGAGTCACTGGAGTCCAGGCTAAGCCTGTAGCTGTTCAGCTTGTCCCGGCTCAGGTGAGTATGGTTGGAGCTTCTCCTGAGGCTCTCCAGGGACTGCAGGAAGGATTTTTTAGCCTTCTCCTCCTCGCTGGGGGAGACCCCTTCCTCCTCCGACTCTCGGATTTCCTCAAAGGAAAGGGGTTGGCAGCGGATTCTGCTCTCCCGGTGCCTCCAGTGTACCCCCTTGGCAGAAGAGGGTAGCGGGAATTCTTCCTCCAGGACGGTGGTTTGTTGCATGGCCTCCTGATATGAGAGGAGCTGGTCATCAGCCTGAGGGACGGACATGATGGAGGGGATGCTGAGCACAGGGGACCAGAGGAGGCTGAGTGCAACTGAGGAGGCTGAGAGCTGTATTCCAAAGGGTGCAAAGTTCAGTACACCAGAGGATGCTGGGCACTGCTCAGGTTATGCTAAGAGATATAAAGTGGCTTCAGTGGATACTGAGCACTGTAGTATAGAAGAGGCTGAGCACTGTGGTCCAGAGGGTGCTGAACACTGGTCCAGAGGATGCTGAGAGCTCTAATTTTGAAGGATACAGTGGATGCTGAGAACTGTAGTATAGAAGATGCTGAGAGCTTTAATTTGAATGATACAGTGGATGCTGAGCACTGTAGTCTTAAAGATACAGAGTTCTGTGGTTTACAGGATGCTAATTACAGTAGTCCAGAGGATGCTGAGCACTGTATTAAAAAAGATGCTGTAGCCTATAGGATGCTAAACACTGAGGTCTTGATGATGTTAAGTCCAGTAGTCTAGAAGATGCTGAGCACTGTGGTCCAGAGGATGCCCAAATGAAAGGATAATGTGGCAGCTAAGTATAGTATTCTAAATGATGCAGAGTAAAGTCTAAAGGATACTGAGTACTGTGGTTCAAAAGATGCTGAGCACCAAAGTCCAGAAGAGCTAAAGCAATACACTATTGAAAGCTGTAGCTCAGAAGTCAATGAGCACTGTAGTCCAGACGATGCCAAGCACTCTGCACTCTTCGGTGGATGATACAGAAAAATCTCTGGACCAGGAGGATGCTGTCGCTCAGAGTGAGGCAGAGGATGCCGTAGGCTACCAGTCAGTGACAGTAGAGGAGGACCAGAGCCTGGAGTGTTTTGGCTGTATGTGAGTCCCCCCCCTTGCCTCAGCCTCCCTTTATATGCCTCCCTCCTCCTACACATAATCTGCTCAGATGACTCCCTTCTCCATGTAAAGTCTGCCATCCGGTGACGTGAAGCCCGTGACACAGGAGGGGGTGGAAAAGGGGATCCTGCCAGACTGGGGGGGGGGGGGCTTCATGTATACAGCAGGAGGGGGTAAGGTAAGATTCTACTTGGAATAGCGGATGATATATTTAGCGCCATGCAGTGTGGTATCAATGACACAGACAGACGTGATGAGGGGCTTCCTGTACAGAGGTATCACTATTCCCCTCCTCTAGTATGACGGAAACTATTGCTTTTGTCCTCCTGCAATTTACTAATTAAAGGGACAGACTTGGCAAAATTTGCCTGCTTTCTGCACACCTCATGCTCATTGTCAGGGCCTGTGTCTATCATTCAGTAGTGCTTTAGATTTCCTGATAAGCCCCAGTAAACTTGCTTCCCATCAATAAATGACACTTGTCAGTTTGAGAGCAGCGCAGGCACTGTGAATGCACTAGGGTGAGTTCACTAGGGCTTCTTGGGAAATGTACAGTGATGCTGAATGAAGGACACAGCCCCTGACATACAGTGCAGCATAATGTGAGCAGACTTTAGGCTAAGTTAACCCTTTAAAGGAAAATTCCCTCTTTTTCCCCATGTAACCCTTTGCGTTGAATGTTAATTTAAAGCAGGAACAAAACCTAGCAGCGTCCGGCCTGGAATTTGAAAGATTCAAGGACCGGCTACTGGCTTTGTCCCAGGGCATCCCGAATTTGTGTGAAACCCCAGATCGCCCATAAACACTAACCTTTCCCTCGGTCCAATGGTACATGCACAAGCTTTCAGCAAACGGCTCCGATTGTTTACTGCGGGGAATGCGCGCTTCCACCCATTCATTCAGATAGGCTGGGACAGGAGCGCACGTACGGCCAGGGATGCGGCAGCACGCGCTCTCCATTCATTTCAATGAGAGTCGCCTGCTGATTTATGCAGTGACGGCTGGTGGCTCTCATTGGATGAGAGCGTGTGCATACACCATTGGAGCCAGAAAGAGATGAGTATACTGGACGTTCTGGGAGTTTCACACCGCAGGGTGTCCCAAATCCGGTTTCCCCAGGGTACGAAACAAAACCCGGTAAAGCCAAAATGTTCCCCTTTAACTAGAGGGGAATCCCAAAACAGGATGCCCTGGGACAATTCATAATGGGCATTTTTATTTTAGGTCTGCTTTAGTCCAGCTACAGTTATAGACACAATACACATATAGCCTATACAGGCTTCTGAAGTGCACAAGTCTTAAGGTGGGCTCCCCTGCCAGCTCCTCCACTCTCCAGCCTTGTTGATCCGACACAGGAGCTCTCAGGGTGGCCGGTCAGGGTGTGCACCCTCTTCCTCAAATCAGCAAGGGAGCCTGTCCCATTGTGACTACAGACAGGGTATGCCTTGCAACCAATGGGGAATCTCTTTGCAAACCTGAGTGCTGACAGCAGATGGTGCTATTGCTCAGCGAGACCACTTTTGCTGGAAAAATGCTCCCACAGTCAGTGCTTCTAATAGGCACCGATTTCATTTAGAGGTAAAGCAGTTGAAGTAGGTAATGCTGTTTTAAAGTGGACCAACACCCATGTGGCGTTGGTCCCCGCCACTATATGACAGGCTGGGGGGTTTCCAGGATGCTGGAGTCCCTCACACATAGCCCCCCAGAACGCCCACAAACCTAACCTTAACTTCACTCCCCTGCCAGAAATCCAGCACGATTGGCTGCCTGGCACACACATGGGTAGCCAGTACTGACATTATTCCGTCCACCAGAATGTACTGCCCACGTGAGCGATGGCGGCAATCACTATGCTGGATTCCCAGGAGGGAAAGAGGTTAGGTTGAGATTTAGAGGCGGTTTGTGCAGGGGGGCTCAAATATTCTAGCGGAAGGGACCAACACCTACCCCACGGTTTTGGCCCGATTTAACCCTTTAAACACAAAGCCCATATAATCTACGCTGTTGCTTTTCCTATAGTTAACTGCCAAGCCTGTAAGAATCCACATTTTTGGTGTAAAATGATCTAAAAGATTCCAGGACCAGCCGCTAGCCTGCCCCCTGGGCATCTTATGCAGGATGCCCCACTATTTAAAACCCCTCCAGGCGCCAGTTATCTTACCCGATTCTGGCAGCTCCCCTGAAGCGCTCTTTGCCGGTGGCTGCATCCACGGCTTCTCCGCAGCACACTCTCCTCACCCAGCCATTAAGACAGGGTGGGCGCGTACAAGCCTCCACTCCATAGAAGGGCCAGAGATTCAGACTGGGGAATCAGCGGCTTTATGCTGTTTCCTGCCCCGCATGGCAGCTTCTGCCATCTCGCTCACCATTGCAGGGAGGGGCGTTTTATACCAGCGAGTGAGCGGACATCAGCACACTCCACCACCATAACAGGCCTCTCGCAGTGGCAGGAGTGAGCAGAAGCTGGAGTATTCGGTGGAAGCGTTGGGGAGTCTTCTGCCCCAGGCTCCCGGCTTCCACGGATCACTGCTGGCTGTGGGGCAGCTGGATTGGCGATGGATCAGAGGTAAGTAAAAAGTAAAGGACTTTTTTTGTGTGTTCTTCTAAACCCTTTGTGAAATGGTAACAGGTCCTTGAGACACCTATACCAGTTCACAGGGCAGGAGGGGCTGGCAAGTCATCTGCATTCTCAAGGGCCAGGAGGGTGAAGAAGAGCCTGAGGCCCATGAGGGCTATGTGTAAGGGTAGGCTTCAGGGCCAGTTGGCAGGATCAGGCTCCCGCGTTCCAGTCCTTGGGGATCCCCCTCTCCTAGAGCCCTCACCGTGCCTGTGCGCTCTGGCCGCATCCTCGCTCACCTCTAACCGTGCGTGCGCTGGGCCCTCCTGAATGGCGGTGTGGGCACGCCGCGGCTGCAAGGTGGACGGGAGCGGTGTAAAAAAAGAATCTGACCGACAGCGAGAGTCTGCATAGTAGGACCGGAAGGAAGATGAGTGAAACAGGGCCACCTGGGGGGTACACACATTTCGGGATGCCACCGCAGAGAGGAACAACACAAGTAAAGTGAAATTCCTGCGTGTGATTGATCTCATAAAGCGCTTTTTTAAAGTGGACCAGCACCCTCTATGGTTAGGGTTTCGGTAACCGTCGGCACCGTCGCTAAAATGGCAGCCTGGGAGGAGGGGGCATCCAGAATGTTGGAGCCCGTAAACCGTACGTTAAACTCACTCCCTGCCGGGAGATTGGCTGCCTGTCACTCATGTGGACAGCGACAGTGCTGCGATTGGCTGCCCGGCGCTCATGTGGGCAGGACATTCAGTGACCGGAATTTGACTGCCCAAGTGAACAACGCTCACCCCCCGTCCAACAGGGCGTGGGCAAGCTCGCAACAAACGGCTCCTATAATAAGATGCGCTGGAAAAATACAATTCTGTGAGTACTCACCTGTAGAATTATTTTTGGTAGTGTCCTGTTCAGGTCGCTCCATTTCTGACATGTGGGTAATCCGCCACAAGGTGGCGCAGTGACTGCAAGATAAAAATTGTAGCTCCTCCCGGCCCTATATAAGGCAGCTGTCTCCCAAGAATCCCCAGTGGTTCAAAAGCAGTAAAATAGAGACATGCCGGGAGGCCAAGAAACCAAAACAAGTAATACCATAACAGGCAAGGAGATACCAAGGGTGTGATGGAGCGACCTGAACAGGACACTACCAAAAACAATTCTACAGGTGAGTACTCACAGAATTGTAAAAGTGTCCTGTTCAGGTCGCTCCATTTCTGACATGTGGGACATCCAAAAGCAGTGTCCAAAATAGGGTGGGATCCCCAGTGAGCAACAGCACGTAGTTCATGACACTACCGCCTGAAGCACCTTACGACCAAAAAACAGCATCAGCTGAGGCCCTAAAATAAACCTTGTAAAACTTTGTAAAAGTATGAACTGAAGACCAAGTAGCGGCCTTACAAACCTGTTCAACCGATGCCTGGTGCTGAAAAGCCCAGGACACACCAATAGCTCTGGTAGAGAAAGCTCCGACCCAAAAGGAGGTTCCTTCCCCATAGCAGAGTACACTTGCACCACCGCCTGTCTGATCCACTTGCTGAGAGTGGATTTGGCTGGAGGCAGACCCTTCCTAGGTCCGTCATTGAGGACAAAAAGAGAATCCGATTCCCTGAAGGATTCCGTTGCAACCAGATACTTGAGGGCTCTGAGCACATCCAAGGCATGGAGGGTCCTTTCCTAAGAATTAGAAGGTGCGGGACACAAAGAAGGCAAAACAATGTTCTCATTAAGATGAAAAAAAGAAACAACTTTAGGCAAAAAATCTGGATTAAGGTGAACTACTACCTTATCCCCAAAAATACCACATTTAAAGTCAAAATGGATAGAGCAGCATCACACAAGGGCTCAAAAGGAGGACCCTGGAGAGCAGAAAGCAGAAAGCACCAGGTGCAAATCCCACACCGGTAACATAAGCTTACGCGGTGGACGTACATGAGTAACTCCTTAGAAAAAAGTCTTGATAAGTCTATGATTAGCGAAGGATCCTTGGAAAAAAAATCGGCAAGGACGAAAACTGTCCCTTGAAGGTGCTCAGCTGGAGACCCGAGTCCAAACCATGTTGCAGGAAATCCAAAATCCTAGAAACAGAGAAAGTGCGACAAGGGAGGCTCTTGGACTCACACCAGGCTATGTAGGCATGCCAAACTCATGGAAAGAGGATTTCTTCCGAGCCTAAATCATAGTACGCACGACCGTGGAGGACAGCCCTTTCTCCATCAAGATGGAGGTTTCAGCAGCCAAGCCGTCAAAGCCAGCGTTTGTAAATTGGGGTGACGCAGCAACCCCTGTGTGAGAAGCCCTGGATTGTTGGGCAGGATGTCCATGTATCCACTGACAACTGAACTATGTCCGCAAACCAATTCCTTCTCGGCCAGCTAGGAGCCACCAGGATGGTTGGAACCCCCTCCTGGGCGATCTTGCGCAGCACTCAGCCCAAGAGAGGAAACGGAGGAAATGTGTAAAGCAGGGAATCGCCAGAGCGTCCGTGGCGAAGGCCAGCGTATCCCTTGACAGGGAGACGAACCTGGGAAGCTTGTGGTTGTGCCTGGACGCGAAAAGGTCCACATCTGGCTGACCCCAGCGGCGACACAGAGCGTGAAAGCCCTTGTTGCTGAGGGACCATTCCCCCAGACGAGAGGCCCCCCTGCTCAGGGAGTCTGCCTCCTGGTTCTCCACCCCAGGGATGTACACCACAGAGATGCAGGGAACATTCTCCTCCGCCCAGGTCAGAATCTGGGACACCTCCTTGAGGGCTCGCTTGCTCCGAGTCCCGCCCTGGTGATTGATTTAAGCGACGGCTGACAGCCACACGACCCCATAGATGGGGAGTCAAATGAAACAGTACCAACCGAATTGCTCTCAGCTCCAGGAGATTGATGGGTAAGTAGGCCTCCTGTGGTCCCCACTGACCCTGGAACTTCAGCGCTTGCCAAAAACCTCCCCAGCTGTTCAGACTGGCGTCCGTGGTAACTATCTCCAACCAGGGGCAGGGGGCTTGGATTTAGTTCCCCAGGAGGGAGTGGGTCGGCCGCGAGACCTACCTCGTCCCTAGAAATCTCTGCGGCCACCTGGAAAGAAAGAGCCCCTTCCTCCTCGAAAGGAGCGATAGGCAGACGAACCCCGAAAGGACCGCGCAGGTTTCCGTCGCTGAGGGAGTCTCCCATCCTTTGTAAGGAGATCCAGACGCTCCCCGAACAACAGAAGTCCCAAAAAGGGGATACTAGTGAGCGCCTTCTTGGCAGCAGCGTCGACAGACCACTGCTGCAGCCAGAGAGAGCGACGAAGTGCAACCAGCAGAGCCGAAGCCCTGCTGCCAAGCCGGACGCTATTATCCATGGCCGAGATGACAAATGCAATAAAGTCCGCGCAGGCTAGGAGATCCTTATACCCCGCCGCCCGCTTGCGAGATCTGGCGATATCAACAAGACGTTTCACCTTCTTCTTGATGGCTAGGGAGACAATGGCCGCGGCACAGACAGGACGAAGTCCAGCAGCCACAAAGGTGAAAGCAGGACAAGCCAGCTGATCCATGTGCCGGTCAGCAGGGTCGCGCAAGGAAGCAGTATTGGGTGACGGCATAACCGTGGTATTAGAGAGCCCCAGCACAGGGGCATCTACCTCTGGAGGACGGGACCAGAGGCAAATCAACTCCTCAGAGAAAGGGTACCATCTGTCCAGGCCCTTAGGTACCGACGGCAATTTATTAGGCCTTTCCCATTCCTTAACCCTTCTATTGCCAGCCACATAAATTTTACGTGGCTGCCTCTCCAACCGTTAAACGCCAGCCACGTAAAATTTACATGCCTGACTTTGCCCCCTGCTAGCGCCTGCAAAATTAAAAAAAAACACTTACCTGACCCCTCATTCTATCCTGCCGGGTCTCCTCTTCACCCTGGGGGGCTCTGATCCCTTGTCGGGGCTCCTCCGGAGGCAGGGGAGAGCCCGGAGTAGGTCCCTCCCCCCCCCGGCCGCTGGCTTTTCCTTTAAAAAGAAAAAAAAAAAGAAAAATGACATTTACTCACCTCCATGTGCGCTGGATCTCGCTGGCCCTCCTCTTCACCCAGGGGGCCTCCGATCCCCCCCAGGGCTCTCTATCTTCGCTCTCTTCCCTCTTCTTCCGACAGGAACCGCCATCTTGCCGTGAAGCCCCGACCCTTTTGGGGGAGGGGCTTATGATGTCACTCGACGGGCGTCATGACAGCTCCAGACCTCTCAGCTGTCCGATGTCGGTGATCGGTGGCCTGAGAAGGAGGGGACAGGAAATCCTCTCCTGCCTCCCCTCCTCCTCTGGCTGCCGATCACCGGCATCTGTCATCAGATCGGCGAGGGACAGAGAAGCAGACGATAGAAGGTGAGTAAAGAAAAAAAAATTTTTTTGTTAGTAAAATAATTTTTATTATGTGTTTGTGTATTTTATTTTACTGTTAACCCTTTTTGAACTGGTAAGGGGTCCATGAGACCCCTATACCAGTTCACAAGGCTGGGGGCTGGCAAGTCACCTGCGGCTAGCGGGTGACTTGCCATTAACCCCCGCCCCCCCCCCCCCAATTACCTGCCTCCCCAAAGGTCGGGGGGGGGGGCAGAAGAGCCCGGGCCCACAGAGGCTATGTGGGCTTGTAGCCTGCAGGGCCAGGGGCCACGAAAGCTGGCCCCTGTGCCCTGTTCTACATGCCCTTGGGGGGACCCTATGTCATTTTTTTTAATTAACCCTATGTTACCTGTCACCCAGCAGGTATAAAAAGCTTCCAGCATCAGCAGGTGAGCAGAAGCCAAATTGATCAGCGTGGGACACAGTGCTTTGGGATGGATGGGAGGTAAGTATTAAAAAAATTATCATTTTTTTTTTCTCTGTGTCTCTTTTTTTTACATTAACCCTTTGTGGACTGGTAAGGGATCTATGTGACCCCTATACCAGTTCACAAGGCTCTGGGTCTGGCAAGTCACCTGCGGCTAGCGGGTGACTTGCCATTAACCCCGAGCCCCCTCATTACCTTCCTCCCCAAAGCCCGGGGGGGGGGGGGGGGGGTAGAAGAGCCCGTGGCCATAGGCTATGCTGGCTTGTAGCCTGCAGGGCCACCAAAGCTGGCCCCTGCGCCCTGTTCTACAAGCCCCCATAGCTGGTCACGGGCTGGTTAAGATGGGTAGGGGAGACCCCATGCCATTTTGGGGTTTTGAACCCTTAAAATTCCAAATAAATGGGGTCCCCCTCCCCAGAAAAAAAAACGGGACCCCTGTAAGACAAAAAAAAATAAAGGCCAATAAGCATCCCACAGCACATGCACAAGAAAAGCAGAAACAATGAAAAGCACTCACGGACCCAGGAGGGGCAGGATCCGGAAGAAGCGTCCCCACAAGGAGAGCAAGCAGGCCCAGGAAGCTTGTGGCGACGACAGCGGGGAGAAGAGCGCGACCACCGCAGAGTAGCAGGCACGCGCAGGCCACGATGAGGGGAAGATTGCGCCGCTGCCTCTCCGGGAGAGCCGAGCACCTCGAGGGGCGGGCCGCACAGCGATGATGCGGAACGCACCAAGCCGCCACGGCCGCGCCAAACAGCAGCCCGGCCATTAAAAATCTACCGACCGATGCTCTACCGACTGTGCTATCCGGGCTCTTCAGTGTTCCTGAAAAGTGCAGAAGCCACCAGATAGTACTTCAGAAACCTAACCACAACCAAAGAGTGCAAAACTCTCTCCGTAACATAGCAATGGTTAGGGCACAAGGAAGGAAGAACAATATCCTGACTCAAATGAAAGGCAGACACTACCTTTATGCAGAAAATTAGGTTTGAACGAGACAACACCTTGTCCTAGTGCCTCGACAAGTAGGGGGGCTGAATGGACAGCACCGCCAACTCAGACACACGCCTGACAGAAGTGATAGCTACCAGAAACACAACCTTGAGCGTAAGAAAGGTCAAGGCAGCATCCTGCACAGGTTCAAAGGGAGCACCCTGCAGGGCAGGCAAGACCAATTCCAAATCCCAAAAACAGGGACCAAAGATTGGCGTGGGAACGCACCTGAGCAACCCCCCAAAAGCAGTCTTAAACAAGGAATGCTGAACAGAAGACTTCTGAAAGAAGACAGACAGGGTAGAAACCTGATCCTTTAAGGTACTGAGTTAGAGACCGACTCCAACCCATGCAGTAAAGCTCCAGAACCCTGGGAACTGAGAACATCCAACAGGGAAGAGACCAAGACTCAACCAGTCAATGTAGGTACGCCATACCTTATAACAGATGAAAGAAGAAGTCATCTACCTAGCCTTCACCATGGACTCAACCATCGAGGTAGACAAACTGTTCTCCATCAAGATGGAGGTTTCATTAGTCAGGCCGTCAAGGCCAGAGTTTGTAATTGGGATGGCGTAAGTGAGCAGATCTGGCGTTCCAGGCAGAAAGCACTGATCTACTGCCATCTGCACCACGTCTGCTAACCACACTCTTCTTGGCCACCTGAGGCCGCCAGAACCACTGGCACCCCTTCCAGAGCAACTAGCGCAGAACCCTGCCTAGCAGGGGGAATGTAGAAAAGACATACATAAACTAAATGTCCTGCCATGACATTATTAAGGCATCCATGGGCACGGTCAGAGGATCCTGGGACAGGGAGACAAAGGCCGGGAGCTTGTGATTGGCCCCAACGGTGATACAGAGATTGGAAAACCCTGTTGCAGGGGACACCCCCCCCCCCCCCCCCGGAATGTACACCACTGAAATGCAGGGAGCATTGGCCTCCACCCAGATCAGAGTCAGAGACACTTCCCGGAGGACCCGCTTGCTCCGGGTCCCTCCCCGATGATTGATGTAGTCAACTTCCAGCAGAGTGACCGCGCGCCCCTGAACAGGCAGGCCCTGAATAGAGTAGTCAAACGAACCAGAACTAACCTGATAGCTTACAGCTTCAATACATTGATAGGTGAATGGGCCTCCTAAGTGCCCCACCTCCCCTGGAACCACAGGGACCTCCAGAAGAACCCCCCCCCCCCGTGGTGACTGTCTCCCAGGAAGGAGCAAAAAGGTTCCGCCCCCAAATAGGTTCCTTGAGTCCATCCACTACAAGAGGGACCTCCTCACCAGGGGGTAAGACACCCAGACCCTGTCCAGGGATGCTGGGTCCTTGTTCCATACAGACAATAGGATAAGTTACAGAAGCCCCAAGAGAGACTGAACACAAGGGGCCGCTTCGAAGCACGCCACCATCAGGCCCACCAGCTGCATCCCCTGCCTGGTGAAGGGGGGGGGGCACAGTTAGAGGAACTGAACCTGTGTAAACAGATTGTCCACCTTCTGCTGAGGAAGGAATATCCTTGCCTGAACTGTGTCCAGATTCGTTCCTAGGAATGAAGTTACCAAGGAAGGGAACAGTGAGGACTTGGGGTGGCTGATCACCCATCC
Organism: Gastrophryne carolinensis; assembly: GCA_027917425.1. Taxonomy (NCBI): domain Eukaryota; kingdom Metazoa; phylum Chordata; class Amphibia; order Anura; family Microhylidae; genus Gastrophryne; species Gastrophryne carolinensis. The sequence continues at coordinate 89,726,315 of CM051241.1, forward strand.
AGATGACTCCAGAATGGACACCACCAGCTGAGTATCCAACTTTGCCAGATGTAGAGGCTGGGAAGTGATGAGGACGTCCAGGTAGTGCAGCACGTGGACGCCCCTTGGCCTCATCAGAAACATCACCCCCGCCAGCACCTTGGTGAGCACTCTGGGAGCTGAAGAGAGGCCAGATGGCAAGGCCACAAATTGGCAGTGTTCTTCCAAAGTGGATCTAAGGAATCTTGGTGTTCTGAAAACACAAGGATGTGAAAGTAAGCATCTTTGATATCCGCAAACGGCATGAAGCCCCCGGGTCGCAAGGAGCAGATGGTCGAGTGCAGTTTCCATGAGGAAAGCACCTGTACTTGACAATTTGCTGAAGATCTGTACATCCAGAATAGGCCAGACTGACCCAACTTTTTGGGGAATAGTGAAAAGGTTGGTGTAGGGTCCCTTGCCTCTGTCTGTTGAGGGAAGTCTGCAAATGACCCCCAGACCCAGCAGACCTTACACGGCCTGCGCCAGCACCTGAGCAGAAGCAGGAACCAGGAGTACCCGGGACCAGATAATCTTAGGGGAGGGCGCACAGCAAACACCATCTTGTAGCCGGAGGACACTACCTCCTAAATCCACCTGTCCGAGGCGTGATGCCTCCAGACCTAAGCAAGGTGCCGCAGCCATCCCCTTACCCAGGTGGGTGAGGGCGCCCCATCATGCTTGAGGGGACTTGGGAGAGGATTTGAGCATGGCCCCCCAGAGGAGCCAGGGTGTTGTCTTCTGCTCCTGGGACAGGGAGCTGCGCGAGCCCCCGCGAAGGACACCCCCGGTTCCTGTTTAACACCATGGTGGGGGGTGGAAGGGGGGCCCTGGCCCCGAAGGGGCCGAGACAGTCGTCTGCGCTGGGGTTACTTACCTCTCTTACCAAACAGGTCTAGGCGGGCCCCAAACAGACGTAGCCCCTTAAAGGGGAGCCCGGTAAGGGCCTTCTTCGCAGCATTGTCAGCACCCCACTGTCGCAGCCAGACCAAGCGATGTATAGCCACCACAAGGGCAGAAGTTCTTGCACACATTCTAATGGTGTCATCCAATGCTAACAGGATAAATTTTACAAACACATCACAATTGGAGAGTGCATTAAACACATCCCAAGGGAGATCATCAGGGGCACGATCAAGCATTTTTCTGATGAGGGTTCTAGCGGCCACAGCAGTAATGGCAGAGGCACAGACCAGGTGCAGCGCCGCCCCCACACATGCAAAGGCGTGGGAGACCAGCAGGTCAATGCGCCGGTCCTCAGCATCCCAAAGGGTAGTATAATCAGGGGGATGCAAGAAAGGGGTGTTAGATAGCCCTATGATCATGACCCTTCGGTCTCTCATCAGATGAGCCAGATGAGTCAGAAAAGAGCTCTCCTTCATCAGAAGGGTTATAGCCACACAGATTCATAAACTCCTCGGTTCCCATAGGGAAAACAGTAACATTAGGCGTCAAGAGCCGCTTTTTATCAGGGCCCTTACACGCAATAGACCTCGCAATAATCTGTTCAGCCGTAGGCAGTCTAGGAGACAAATCAGACTGAGAATCCCCACTTGTGTGCGACTCAGCAGGAGTGAGATTTAAGCCTGGGGGAGAAGGTGAAGTGAAACGAGGTGCAGCCACTGGCAGGCCAGAATGCAAAGCCAGCGCTTGCTCAGCACAGGGTACGCAGACCCGTGCCCTGTCAGCATCAGCATGGGGTTGTCCACACGCCATACACAGCCGGTCTTGTCCCAAGGGGACCCCGGTCACATTATCCCGAGATGCCTCCATAAGGTGAGCAACCCTGGATGCCCCAATGACCCGCTAGGGAAGTGGGAGTAATTTTACAAGGCCCGACTATCAATTACACCGGGCCGGGAGAAGCCAATGGATTCACCCTCTGAAAGACACAATGAGAAGAAGGGTTTCAGAACCGGAACACACTAAAGTGAGAATAAAGCCACCCGCGAGGGCACTTACGGACCACAGTAAGTAAGAACGGCACACACGCGCGCGACCAGACATGGCGCCGAGCACCTCGAAGGGTGGGCCAGAGCGCGCCATGCCAGGCCCCGCCCCCCCCGAAGAGCGCGAAGTCCAACCGACAAGCAGCCAATGAGGACGCAGAAGCGTCTGAGGTAACGCCACCGTTATGAAGGAAAAAGGTGCACGCGGCGGCGGCGTTTACAGTGTAAAAAAGGAAAAAGTCAGCGCGACACCACATACACAAGTCAAAGCAGACATTTACGGAGGCCATATGCCCGTAATCACAATACACTGACATCCACACCCCCCCCTCTTTCTTTTCCCCCCGAAGACTACAGGGAGAATGAGGGAGGATGGCGGCCCTTTGTACAGGGCCCACCGCTACCGGGGCAATTATGCGGGAGGGGCATCCCATAAAGGCTCACCATCAGCCTATACCGCCTACCCTTTGGTGGGGGACTGCAGTGGAGCAGCGCTCCTTAAACATACATGGTGCCACCTACCTTCACCCGACCAGCGCAGCCCAGGCTGGGAGGCACATCACACGAAGGATGGGTGGGAATAGTCCAACAGGGCCGCAGGCTTTAATAGCCCCGCTCACCTGCGACAGAGTGATAATTTCATGTCTTCGCAGTAAGCACTGGAGAGAAATCTGGGGATTTGTGGGAGGTCCCCGGGTATTTGAGGGGCCGGGAGGAGCCTGTTTTTCATGTCTCTGCAGTGCAGCACCATCTGGCGGAGGATAACCCAAGTGTAAGTAATCTATCTGGACGTACTGTATACAAAGAATACAAGTTCCTCCCCCCCCCTTTCAGGCTCACCATAGCCTGCGGCCGGCTACCTCTTAATGGAAGGTCTGTGGCCCAGAGCATGTGCTCTGCCAAACGCCCAGGAACCCATGCAGCGTTCACCCTACCTTCACGAATCCCGAGCAGCCAGAGGCTGGGAGGCAGTAGAGGGTCAGATGGGATCCGTGGTAATAAGTCTCGCAGCGGCGATGGGCTAGGTGGCCCCGCTCAACTGCCATTATCTGAGAGAGAGTCTTCAACTATCTTCTGCAGTCAAGACAAGACGAATTCTGGGGATTCTTGGGAGACAGCTGCCTTATATAAGGCCGGGAGGAGCTGTGGCGGATTACCCACATGTCAGAAATGGTGCGACCCAGACAGGACACTGGGAAAAGGTAAGTATTTGCTGCAGCCTAGTGTTAAGGGGTCATTCCTTACAGTTTCTTTGGTGAGATAGCATCTTGGTGATCCTTCCTACACGCGTTTCAGCTGTTCGCTGTCTTCAGGGTGCGATCAGCTGAAACGCGAACAGCTGAAACGCGTGTAGGAGAGATTCTACCAGTTATTCACATTGTAACTTACCTTGCAAGAACCATTGCTTAAGGTGGAACTAAAGTGCCGCCTGGGTAGGTTGAGAACCCCTAGGTCGTGGCAGTGAGTGCCATAATTTTCTTATTTCATATTAGTGAATATATGAAGATAATAAGTGTTTCTTATAAAAAGCTGTACCAATAAGAGGTTAAAAAAATCTTAGTTTGATCTAAGCTGAGTTTCATAAGGCTTTCTAACTATCCATCAGAGAATTTGTATTATGTCCCAGCTATATTAATATATATTTGGGCTAATATATCTACTCGATGAAGGAGTCCTAGGAACCCCTGAAATGCATCAGGTAACATGGAATATAAGCCAAGTGGTTTTACTCCTTGATTCTTTTTTAATGGGAGACACCTAATCCACCAATGAAAAGCCTGCAATGAGCGGCCAGCTCTATAAAAGGCGTAAAGCATTACCTGACTGTACAAACTAAAGGTGTGGGTCCACTTTGAGAGGGGGTGCGATATTAATGTTTCTTTCTGAGAATAGATTGTAAAATCCAAATTTAGGAAGACTGTTTGTGAATGACCGGAGGAGCAGATGTCAGTGACAGGTGCCCCGCTCTTAGTCATGGTGTGGTGTCCCCATTACCGTCACATGCCTGAAACCGGTCAGTGATTCACAGTAGACGAGCATGGAGCTCAGCCACCCCCCATGGATCCTGTAAACAGTGTCCCCAGACGAGCCGACACAAATCATCACTTTTGGATTTTGTGGTCAGTAGTGAGCAGTGAGTACGGCCGCACCTGATTCTTTTCAAACTGTAAATGGCTTTATTCCACACAGTCAAATAAACAGTTCAACAGTCTCTGGCACACCCCACTCTTGGGACTGGACACAGGACTTGTGCACCAGATATGTAACTCTTCCGGGGCGCTGTCAGGTCGAGGGTCACATGGGCTGTGGTCACGACTGGCTCGCCCACATGAGCATTGGCGGCCAATCGCGGGGCTCCTTTTCCGGCGCAGGCTCAAGGTGAAGGTAACAATATCAGGCATTCTGGGGGAGGGGGGGATGGCGGAAGAGATCAGTGATCCCTTGGGGGTTCATATAGTGAGGAGGCCCCATAGAAAAGTAGCCCCCCCATCCCCCGAGAGTCTCGTAGGCTTGCGGCTTTGGACCACCCGACTCACCTACTCCCTAACACCAGCATACTTCCCAACCATTTAGGGTAGGAAAGATGGTTAATTGTCAAATTAAGCCACACCCTTCATTGAGGGATGGATAGTAGATAGGGTGTTACAACAATATAAACACTTTGAATAGGCAAATTATTTATTGGTGCAGATCTGCATTTTACAACCCCAAAGAAGGACAAATGAACTCTAAAGAAGGACAGTCCCTCCAAATCAGGGACAGTTGGGAGGTATGCCATCAGTGAGGGCTGCTTTAGAGAGATACCTTTGTCCTAGCACAGCTCCATTAGGATGCATGTGGCAGCTTATTATGCCACTGTGTCCTGCCCTCCATCATATAGAGCCCCATGCCTGATTCTGGGCTTCCTATGGAAGAGACATTTCAGGCAAAGAATTAAATGATCCTGCTTGCCCCATGCTAGCTGTCAGGGGCGGTATCTTTCATTTCCAAACACTTTAAATTCCTTGATAAACCCTATACAACTTGCTCCCTTCTGCAGACTTCTTTTTCAGAGCCTTCAAAAGGAATTAATTTCTGAAGGGACCCTCACATTGAAGCATTACCTGATGCTGAGGAGGCCCTGCAGGAGGGACTGAGTTTACACACGCAGTAAAAAATACAATTCTGTGAATACTCACCTGTAGAACTGGTATTATGAGTATACAGTACGTCCTGCTCCAGATAGAATACTTGCACTCGGGGTACTACTCCGCCAGATGACGCTGGACTGCAGAGACATCGAAAATAGGCTCCTCCCGGCCCCTCAAATACCCAGGGACCTCCCACAATCCCCAGAATTGAAAAGCAGTTAACGAGAAGCCGGGAGAAATAACACAACCCAACTAGTAACTATAACAATGATAACAATCACCATACAGGGGATCCAAGATAATGCAAAAACCAAGGGTGGGGTGGAGCAGGACTTACTGTATACTCATAATACCGATTCTACAGGTGAGTATTCACAGAATTGTATTATTCTTAGTATACAGTACGTCCTGCTCCAGATAGAATACTTACATTCGGGACATCCAATAGCAGTGTCCATAAAATAGGGTGGGATCCCCAAAAAGGTAACAGCAGTTTAAACCACTGCAGCCTGCAAAACCTTGCGGCCAAAAACAGCATCAGCTGAGGACCTAACATCAACCTTGTAAAACTTTGAAAAGGTATGAACAGAAGACCAAGTAGCGGCCTTGCAAACTTGTTCAACAGAAGCCTGGTGCTGAAAAGCCCAAGAAGCACCAATAGCAAGCGTAGAATGAGCAGTAAGGCAGAAGGGAGGATTCTTCCCCTTAGCAGAGTAGGCCTGAATCACAGCCTGACTGATCCATTTGCTGATAGTAGACTTTGCAGGAGCCAAACCCTTCCTAGGACCAGAAGGGACCACAAAAAGAGCATCAGTTTTTCGGAAAGGTGCAGAAGCCACCAGATAGTACTTCAGACACCTAACCACATCCAAAGAATGCAAAACCCTCTCCTTAGCATTACTAGGATTAGGGCACAATGAAGGAAGAACAATGCCTTGATTCAAATGAAAGGCAGACACTACCTTAGGCAGAAAATCTGGCTTAAAGCGGAACACCACCTTGTCCTGGTGTCTCTCATAGTAAGGGGGCTGAATGGAAAGCGCCGCCAACTCAGACACACGCCTAACAGAAGTGATAGCCACCAGAAAGACAACTTTGAGAGTAAGAATGGCCAGGGCAGCATCCTGCACAGGTTCAAAGGGAGCACCCTGCAAGGCTGACAAAACCAAGTTCAAATCCCAAACAGGCACCATAGGCTTACGTGGAGGACGCACATGAGTAACCCCCTGGAAAAAGGTCCTGATCAGAGAATGCTGAGCAAAGGACTTCTGGAAGAAAACAGCCAGGGCAGAAACCTGACCTTTCAGAGTACTAAGTTGGAGCCCCATCTCCAACCCATGCTGCAGGAACTCCAGAATCCTGGGAATAGAGAACACACGACAGGGAAGAGACTTAGACTCACACCAGTCAATGGAGGCACGCCAAACCCTGTAATAAATGGAAGAAGAAGACTTCTTCCTAGCCTTTATCATGGTATCAACAACCGAGATAGACAGCCCCTTCTCCATCAAGATGGAGGTTTCAGCAGCTAGGCCGTCAAAGCCAGAGTTTGTAAATTGGGATGGCGTAAGGGGCCATGAGTGAGCAGATCTGGCACCATGGGCAGAACATACTGCTGCCAGCTGCACCACGTCTGCGAACCACACTCTTCTTGGCCACCTGGGGGCCACCAGAATTGCTGGCACCCCTCCAGAGCAACCTTGAGCAGAACCCTGCCCAGCAGGGGGAATGGAGGGAAGACATACAGAAACTGAAAGTCCTGCCATGACATTGCTAGAGCATCCGTGGTCAAGGCCAGAGGATCCTAGGACAGGGAGACAAAGGCTGGGAGCTTGTGATTGTGAGGGGACACAAACAGATCCACATCTGGTTGGCCCCAACGGTGACACAGAGATTGAAACACCCTGCTGCATAGGGACCATTCTCCCTGGCGAGAGGTCCCCCTGCTCAGAGTGTCTGCCAGGAGATTTTCCACCCCCGGGATGTACACAGCTGATATGCAGGGAACATTGGTCTCTGCCCAGGTCAGGATCAGAGACACTTCCTGGAGGGCCCTCTTGCTCCGGGTCCCTCCCTGATGATTGATGTAAGCAACTGCTGTCTGCTTGTCCGAGAGCACCTGAACAGGCAGGCCCCGAAGGTGAGGAGTCAACTGAGCCAGAACTAACCTGATCGTCCGCAGCTCCAAGACGTTGATAGGTGTGTGGGCCTCCTGAGGGCCCCACCTCCCCTGGAACCGCAGGGAATTCCAGAACCCCCCCAACCTGACAGACTGGCATCCGTGGTGACCGTCTCCCAGGAGGGGGTCAGAAAGGATCTGCCCCCCAACAGGTTCCTGGAGTCCATCCACCACGAGAGGGACCGCCTGACCAGGGGGGAAAGAACACAGACCCGGTCCAGGGACGCTGGGTCCTTGTCCCATACTGACAAGAGGTTGCAGAGGCCTCAAGTGGAACTGAGCATAAGGGACCGCTTCGAAGCATGCCACCATCAGGCCCACCAGCTGCATCCCCTGCCTGATGGAGGGATGGGGACAAGCTAGGAGGGACTGAGCCTGTGCAATCAGACTGTCCACCTTCTGCTGAGGAAGGAAGATCCTTGCCTGAACTGTATCCAGATTCATTCCTAGGAATGGAGTTACCAAGGAAGGGGACAGTGAGGACTTGACAGTTGATCACCCATCCAAATGACTCCAGAGTGGACACCACCAGCTGAGTATCCAACTCTGCCTGATGTAGAGACTAGGAAGTGATGAGAATGTCATCCAGATAGGGAAGCACACGGACGCCCTGACATCTGAGTCAGCCAGCCAGCACCTTGGTGAACACCCTGGGAGCTGAAGTGAGGCCGAAGGGCAATGCCACAAATTGGTAGTGTTGTTCCTCTAGAGCGAACCTAAGGAACCTTTGATGACCTGGAAATACAGGAATATGAAGGTAAGCAACTTTGATGTCCACAGAGGTCATGAAATCCCCTGGGCGCAGGGAACTGATGGCAGAGCGCAGAGTTTCCATGCGAAAGCTCCTGCTCCTGACAAATTTGTTGAGGATCTTCAAGTCCAGGATGGGCCTGACTGACCCATCTTTTTTGGGCACTGTGAATAGGTTGGAATAGAAGCCCTTGCCTTTTTCTCTTAAAGGAACCTTGCAGATGACTTCCAGCTCCAGGAGGCTTTGCACCGCCTGCACTAGATCCTGAGCTGACACAGGGTCCTGAGGAATCCGGGATCTGATGAATCTTGGGGGCGGCCAGGCAGCAAACTCTATCTTGTAACCGGAGGACACTACCTCCTGAATCCACCGGTCTGAGATATGAAGCCTCCAGACGTGATCAAAATGCTGAAGCCGTCCCCCCACCCGGATGGGTGAGGGCACCCCATCATGCCTGAGGGGGCTAGGGAGAGGACTTAAGCTTGGGGCCCCAGGAGGAGCCAGGACGTCCAAGTCCTCTGCCCCTACCCCAGGAGTCTCCCCGGGCCCCAGTAAAGGAAACCCCCCTCCCTTGTCTAGCAACACGGCAGGGGGAGGAAAAGGAGCCCTGACCCCAAAAGGGCCGAGACTGCCGCCTGCGCTGGGGTAACCTGCCTCCCTTAGCAAAAAGGTCCAGGCGGTCCCCAAACAGACGTAGTCCTTTGAAGGGAAACCCAGTGAGGGCCTTCTTGGCAGCGTTGTCAGCAGCCCAATGGCGCAGCCAAACCGAGCGGCGTATAGCCACCACAAGGGCAGATGATCTGGCACACATTCTAATGGTGTCATCCAAGGCAGAGAGGAGAGAAAATTCACAAAAACATCACAAGTAGAGAGTGCATTAAACACCTCACAAGGTAAATCATCAGGGGCACTATCAAGGATACTTCTGAGCAGGGTCCTAATAGCCACAGCCGTAATGGCCGAGGTACAGACCGGGCGCAGCGCCGTCCCCACACATGGAAAGGCATGGGACGCCAGTTGGTCAATGCGCCGGTCCTCAGCATACACCGGGAAGTCTACTGGGACGCTCCCATTCCTTGAGCACAAGGTTATTGAAATGTGCTTGCTCAGGAAATTCCAAGCGTGACTTAGCAGTATGAAAAAGCTCCCCCCTTTGCCTGGGAGCCGCAACAGGGGGAGAAATGGACAGAACCTCAAAAATCTGGGCCAGCAATCTATCAGTATCATCCGGGGCCCAGGGGTCAGAGCCAGACTCGTCATGACCCCTGGGTCTCTCATCAGATGACCCTGAATCGGAGAATAGCTCCCCTTCCTCTAAAGGGGTATAGCCACATAGATGCAAAAACTCATCAGATTCCATAGGGAAAAGAGTGACATCAGGCGTTAAGTGCCGCTTTTTTGCAGGGGCCTAACGCGCCAAGGTATTAGCAATTAACCTCTCAACACTAGCCAGTCTAGAAGACACATCAGACTGCAAATCCCCACTTGTATGCAATTCAATGGGAGTGAGATTTAAGCTTGGGGGAGTAGGAGAGGCGAAACGAATCGCAGAGTCAGCCACTGGAAGACCAGATTGCAGTTCAAGCACTTGTTTGGCACAGGGAAAACAGACCCGCGCCTTGTCAGCGTCAACATGAGACTCCCCACAAGCTACACACAGCCGGGCTTGTCCCGAAGGAACCCCGGTCATTATCCGGAGATGCCTCCATATGGTGATTATAGCGGCACAATAGGCTTATAGGGATTAACGCTATACAGCAACCCGGGATGCCCCAATAACCCGCTAGGAAGTGGGAGTAATTACACTAGGATCACAAGTTAACCAACTAATAGAGGGCCGGGAGAAGCCAATGGGTTCGCCCGTCTGAAAGACATAATCAAAGGGAGCCGTAAGCAAACAATAAGTAAAAAAGGTAATAAAGCCGCCTCGCGAGGGCACTTACGGACCGCGGTAGGTAGAAGCCCGTCACGCAGGAGCCGAACAAGCAGACAAAATGGCGTCGGTATACCTCGAGGGGCGGGCCACACAAGCAATGACGCGGAACGTGCCAGAGACAGCCCCCCCCGAAGAGCGCAAAGCCAACACGTGACAAGCAGCCAATGACGGGCGCCTGAGGTAACGCTGCCGACAAGCGCGGAACACTGGGAAAAAAAAAAGCGTGCAGCGCCGGCAATTTTAAGCATAATAAAAGCAATACAAGTCAGCGCGGCGGCTGACACAAGGCATAATGTAATGAAGCATAAGCCAATACACGTACATACATACATACACACACACACACACACCCACCCACCCACCCTCTTTTCCCCTGAATGTGGGCAGGATAACCCAACTGGGCAGTAGGGACAGACCAGGTGAGGACCAACCGCTGCTCGAGGCTGGGTTATTGGATAGTCGCAACCCCCCCCCTTTAGTAAGTTCGCCCAAAGAATGATTTCCTCTGGCGGGACCCAAGAATGATTTCCTCTGGCGGGACCCAAGAATGATTACCTCTGGTGGGACCAAAGAATGATATGCTCTGGTGGGACCCAAGAATGATATCCTCTGGTGGAACCCAAGAATGTTTTTTTCTGGTGGGACACAAGAATGATTTCCTCTGGTGGGACCCAGAATGATTTCCTCTGGTGGAACCCAAGAATGAGATACTCTAGTGGGACCCAAGAATGAAATACTCTGGTGGGACCCAAGAATGAGATACTCTGGTGGGACCCAAGAATGAGATACTCTGGTGGGACCCAAGAATGATATACTCTGGTGGGACACAAGAATGATATACTCTGGTGGGACCCAAGAATGGTATACTCAGGTGGCTCCAAGAATGATTTCCTCTAGTGGGACCCAAGAATGATTTCCTCTGGTGGGACTCAAGAATGATTTCCTCTGGTGGGACCCAAGAATGATTTCCTCTGGTGGGACCCAAGAATGATTTCCTCTGGTGGGACCCAAGAATGATCTTCCTTAGTGGACCCCAAAAAAGATTTTCTCTGTTGGGCCCCAAGAATGATTTCCACTGGTGGGGCCCCAAGAATGATCATTGCTGGGGGACCCTAAGAATGATTTCCTCTGGTGGACCCTAAGAATGATTTCCTCTGGTGGGCCCCAAAAATACCATTTTGTGATTACTCACCTGTAAAATGGGTATTATAAGTATGTCTCACACCCTGCTTCGGAAATATTCATTACACTTGGGTTATGTCCAGTAGAGGGCGAACTTCTGCAGAGATGAATAGAAAAAAAGAAGCCCCTCCCGGCCCATAAATACCTGGGACCTCCCACACATTCCCCAGTATAAGAAAGCAGTAAGGGGACCAGGAAGAGCAAATAAAATCTATAAGAAAGACAGTATCACCAAACAGAGGATCCAAGATACAACTCAGGGTGGGGCGAAGCAGGGTGTGAGACATACTTATAATACCCATTTTACAGGTGAGTAATCACAAAATGGTATTATTCCAAGTATGTCTCACACCCTGCTTCGGAAATATTCATTACACTTGGGACATCCAATAGCAGTGTCCAAAAAGGGTGGGGATCCCAACAGGCAAAAGTGCACAAATGAAACCACTGCCGCTAGTAGAACTTTGCCGCCAAAAACAGCATCCGCTAAGGCCCGCACATCAACCTTATAAAAACTTGGAAAAGGTATGAACAGAAGACCAAGTAAAGCCCAGGAAGCCCCAACAGTACGAGTAGAAAGAGCAGTAATCTGAAAGGGGAACCCTCCCCTTGGCAATATAGGCCCCAACAATGACCAGACATATCCATTTACTAATGGTAGACTCAACGGCGCCAAACCCTACTTGGGCCCAGAGGGCACCAAAAACAAGGCGTCCGTCCTATAGAAAAAAGAAGTAGCCACCAAATAGTACTTCACACAACAAACAATCATCCAAAAAGAGTGCAGGGCCCTCTCCATGTCATTACTAGGCTTAGGACACAAGGAAGAGAGAACCACATCCTGAATGAGATGGAAAGCAGAGACCACTTTAGGTAGGAAATCCAGCTTAAAGCGGAAGACCACCTTGTCCTGGTGTCTCTCAAAGAGGCCTGAATATACAGAGCCGCCAACCCAGAAACACATCGAACAGAGGTAATAGCCACCAAAAGGGCAATCTTTGGTGTAAGCATAGAAAAGCAAAATTCAAAACCCAAACAGGCACAAGGCTTTCGAGGGGGCCGCACATGAGTGACCCCCTGGAAAAAAGCTTTAACCAAAGGACGAAGAACAAAGGACCTTAGAAGAAAACCACCAGGGCAGATCTGCCCTTTCAAGGTACTAAGCTGGAGCCCCAGGCCCAGACCATGTTGAAGAAAGTCCAAAATCCTAGGTTTCGAAAAAACCCTGCAAGGCAAGGCCCTATCCTCACACCATCAATATAAGACCTCCACATCCTGTAGAAGATGTTAGAGGAAGATCACTTCCAAGCCCTAACAAGTGTCTGAATCACAGCATCAGACAAACCTTCTTATATTAAGATGGAGGAGGTTTCAGCAGCCACGCCGTCAAAGCCAGCGTTCGTAAATTGTGGTACGAACCAAACCTGTCTTGGCCACCCTCGGGCCACCAGAATTGCTGGCGCACCCTCCTGAGCCAGCTTGCGCATGGAGAAGGGGGGAATACGGGTACAGAAACCCCTAATCCCTCCAGGCACGAGACATGGCGTGCACTGCCAGGGCCAGAGGATCCTGAGACAGAGACACAAACGTTGGAAGCTTGTGATTGCGACATAAGACAAAGAGATCCACCTCCGGAGTCCCCCACTTGCGACAGAGGGACCGGAATACCTTGTGGTTGAGATATCATTCCCCTAGGCGAGAGGATCCCCTGCTCAGGGAGTCCGCCTCCGTGTTTTCCACTCCCGGAATGAATACCGCTGAGATGCAAGGAACATTGCTCTCCGCCCATGCAAGAATCAGAGAAACTTCCCTGAGGGCACTCCAGCTGCGAGTCCCTCCTTGGAGATTGATGGAAGCGACCGCAGTTCGATTGTCTGATCGAACCTGAACTGGTAAGCCCTGTAAGTGATGCGTCAAGCATGACAGAACCGCAGCCCGGGGGTCCGAGGGGACCCGAGAACTGAGCAATCTGGGAGGAGGCCGGCACTCGAACTCCAGCTTGTACCCGGAAGAGACCACTTCCAAGATCCACTTGTCTGTGACCTCCCAGGCCCAGACCTGGAAAAAGTGCCGCAGCCATCCCCCCACCCGCAAAGGTGAGGGTGCCCTCTCATTGCTGAGCTGGCTCTGCAGCGGGCTTGGAACCCCAGACAGGTCCTGGACGGGCCCCGTCCTCCACCTCTGCTCCAGGAATCACCCTGGCACAGCAAAAGAAAGGATTAAAGGAACCTGCCCCCCGAAAGGAGCGACGCTGCTTCTTGCGTAGCGGTAGCTTTCCTCCTTCCGCTACTGAAACCAATTTATCTCCAAACAGCCGCCTACCCAGAAAGGGAAGCCCTGTAAGTGAATATTTAGCTGCCATGTTAGCCGCCCACTGGCGCAACCAGACAGAGCGTCGTATAGCCACAAGCAACGCTGAGGTTCTGCTATACATACATATTGTGTCATCCAAGGCAGACAAGACAAATGGTCATGAACGATTCACACCGCATAAGTGCTGCAACTTCATCACTGGCTGGGTCCAGCTGGGAACCCCTCAACAGGCCCCTAACCACAGACCCGATAGCCACAACCGTAAGTACAGAAGCACAAGCAGGCCGCAAGGCTGAACCCACGCTAGCAAAGTCATGGCAAGCCATCTGATCAATACGTCGGTCCTCACCATCCTTAATCGTGGTGGCGTCTGGAGAGTGCACCACAGATGTGATGGACAATCCCGGGCGCATCGACCTCGGGAGGGGACGACCAGCGCTTCACCGCGTCCACCAGGAAGGGATACTTCCTATCCCACCCCTGAGGAAAACCGGGAAGCCGGCTAGGTCCTTCCCATTCCTTAAGAATCAAATATTCGAAATGTATCTGTTTTGGGAACTCCAGACGAGGCCTAGAGGTCCCAAAAAAATTCCCCCTTCTGCGGAGGGGACTCCGCCGGAAGAGAAATAGCCAGCACCTCAAATAAATCCCCAAGCCCCTGCCCAGCATCAGCATCCAAACTGCTGATCCTCTGAGCCATCAGACTCCGTAAACAGCTCCCCTTCCACAAGCGGGGAATAAACAGACCAGTCAAGGGAATCATGATCATCAAGAACCGGCGCGGCCGGTGACAGATACCTTCTCTTAGCCGGGGCCTCCCTGGCCGCAGAGCTAGAATCGATTTCACAATGTTGGCCAATCTAGCACATACATCAGATTGCGACTCCCCGCTAATGACAGTGTCACTTGGGGTACGGATCAAGGTGGGGTAGGTGATGAGGCCGGCGGCACTGACCTAGACGCCTGGGCCCCGACTGCCACGTTATGGCCCGCTGAACACATGTATGCAAACCAGCACATTATCCCCCGCAAGGGATACCCCCCACCCCACACACTGCCGGGATTGCCCCGAAGGGAGCCGGATCCCGGTATCCTGGGGAGCCTCCATATGGTGATTTGTATGGCAGTCGCAATGACCAGTGGGAATTACGCTAGAAAGCTACCCGGGATGCCCCTTAAGTCCGTTAGTGGGAGGATTTGCAAGCCCTAATTTTTTGTTTGGCCAGGGGACCCCGGGACACAATAACAAAATGGGGACCCTCGTAAGTAAGGTACACCTTAGACAAGCACTCATACACATAGCTGTTGAGCTACCCGGGATGTCCATTTAATATAGATAATACATGCTGATTGCAATATGTCCCCTAAATATTGATGGATAAGGCCACAGGACCGAGGGAAAAAGCTTAGTTAAGATGTTCCCCGGAAGACAGCTATCACCCCATAAATACTATAATAATATATACACATATATGTATGATATATACCATATATACAATAATTGCAATAAACCAAGGAGGATGCCGCCCCCAAGGCCACAATAGGTGCACCTGCTTAATGCGTTTTAACAGGAGGAACACCAAACAAAATATGTATAAAACATTTCAAGAAAACTAGTAATCAGCCCCCAGGGGGCACCGACCCCACTAATGAGGCAAGATGGCGACCGGAGGAGACAGAAGGAAGGAGACAGGGAAGGAGGTGGGCCGCCTGAAGCGCGCCAGATGCTAGGCCACGTCCCCTCCAAAGCGGGAACGCAACAGCCAACCTAGGACGCGGGAGCCGACCGAAATTCACCGGCCCACCGCCAGTGACAAGCAAAGGCGGGGGCGGGCAGCAAGAGCAGCGCGCCAAGCCACGCCCCCTTCCCCTCAGAGAAACCACACAGCCCAGTCGAGCTCCCCGCAAATGCGGGAGCCGGCTGCAACTCACTGGCCCGCCACCATCTTAGGAAGGCATGCGCGCGGACCAAGATCAAGCTAAGAGAAGTAAAATAAGGAGGAAGTAATAATGAAGAAGCATACATCACAATAATAAAAAATATATATTAACCAATATATCCAATTATATAAATATACAAATCTATACCCCCACCACTATCGGGAACAGGGAGGAAGGGGGTGAGTGGGGGAGGCCGATGGCTACACTTGGTTGTGTAGCGAGGGCCTCAAATGGACAGGGCATCCCAAGTCAGGATCACCAAACCTGACAACCGCCTACCCCTTGGTGGGGGATTCGCGGTGGAGCCTGGCTCCATAGTTAAAAACACCTCTAATAGGTGTAATCTAACCTCACCGGACCCTGCAGCCGAAGCTGGGAGGCTTATTGACATTTTAAAAGAAGGTCCGGGTGGAAATAGGACAAATGGGGGCCGGGTGTTACCCGGCTTACCTGAAAGGAGAGAGGAAGCCATCATCTCGACTGTCATCGCCTTCTGCAGAGACTATACTGGGGAATGTGTGGGAGGTCCCAGGTATTTATGGGCCGGGAGGGGCTTCTTTTTTTCTATTCATCTCTGCAGAAGTTCGCCCTCTACTGGACATAACCCAAGTGTAATGAATATTTCCGAAGCAGGGTGTGAGACATACTTAGAATAATGATTTCGTCTGGTGGCCCCAGGATTGATTTCCTAAGGATAAGGACCGCCCAGGAAGGAAAGCAGTAAGCAGCTCTGCCCAATCAGGTACAGACACCTGCCCAAAGAGACAGTAGAGGCTCCCTTCTGCTGGAATCGGGGTGAAGGTTTGCCCCCTGCTGGTAAGCTATGCGGGCACCATTGTGTAACTTACCTTTCCTTCCACTTTAATTTCAGTGCTTAATGGGGAGAAAACCATTAAAAAAAGAACAAATAAGAAAGCTACAACTTGTAGTTATGTGCGAGCAGCTTTCTGGCAGGAGCTGAATGGTCTGATAATCTCCCGCAGAGAGGAAATGAGATTCCCCCTCTGCAAACTGCCAGCTGGCATACTGTTAAATCATCCATAGATGTCATTGCAACCCGGCGCCACGCTGGTTGCCATGGCGATTTCTCATCATCGGCTCCCTCCTGCCAGCCCGCACCCACACAATGACACGTTGCGTAATAATGGAGGCTGGCGAGCGCCGCAGGAAATCCAAGCGCCCCCAATTAGGGAATTAATAATATTTACCGGAAAAAGGGACGGCGGGCGAAAACTAACTTTAAAACTGGGACAGGAGTTACGTGGGCACAGCAGCCAAATGCTTTCATCTGTTGGTGACAAAAAAAAAGGACATATAACAAAAAGTTATGTGATAAAACGCTGCTTTCAAAGGAAACAAACGATGATCCAGCCATAGAAGCCATCGGGAGTGAAGGATTGTTCTACCACGAGAGTAGAGATGCACTTTAGCCTTTACCATTTCCCTAGTGTTCGGTCTATTTCCATCCGTTTCTGGACTCTTACTGCCTCCCAGCCTCGGCTGACAGATCGGGTGAAGGTAGAAGAGCATGAGGGTCAAGTGCTCCAGCCGCAGACCCTGTACCACAAAGGGTAGCCGGCCATAGGCTTTATGGTGAGCCTGATAGGGATGCGGAGTTCATGTTCTGGATTCTGAGGGGGTGAGTGTTTTTGGGGACTATGTCTCCTTCTTTTCCTTCAGGAGTCCCCCCCTCCCCGGCCTGGATGCTCGCCGCCAGCCTCTCGTCTCTCTCCCCCCCCCCCCTTCTGGCTTTGTTCGGGGGGGGGGGTTGGTGTTTATTGTGTATTTGGGTGTTTTTCAGCCGCTGCGTGCTTTGTACTGCGCTCCGCGGTTGGCGCTATAACCTGAGGCTTTTTTGCTTTGGCATGGCGCCGGCCGGGTCACGTGATTGCCGTTTTCCCGCTCTTCGAGGGGGGAGGGGCCTTGGGATGACGCATATCGCGCCGTCTCCCCACGGCCCGCCCCTCGAGGTACGTCTGCCGGCGCCATTTTGGACTAGCTGCGCGTCTGGATTTCTCCCTTCCTGGCTGCAGCGCTGCTTCCTCCGGTGTGTCGCTTCATCCTGCGGTCTGATGATACAAAGGTTAGTAATAGGGTGGATATTCCTGGAGGTGTCTGCAACATGGAAAATGATTTAGCTTTACTGGATAGATGGTCAAAACTGGAAACTAGAGTTTAATGTCTCTAAATGTAAAATCATGCACTTGGGTAGAAGGAATCCCTGCTCTGAGTACCGTATGGGCAGCACTTTGTTATCCAGGACCTCGGAGGAGAGAGATTTAGGGGTACTGATTACTGATAGCTGCAAGATGAGTGGACAGTGTAGCCAGGCAGTGGGAAAAGCAAGCAGGATGCTCGGCTGCATAGCTCGAGGAATCACCAGTAGGAAGAGGGAGGTTGTGATGCCGCTGTATAGAGCCCTGGTAAGGCCACAGATAGAATACTGTCTACAATTCTGGAGGCCTTACCTGCAAAAAGACATTATTCAAATAGAACGGGTCCAAAGGCGGGCAACAAAAATAGTGGAAGGACTTAAACTTAAAACTTATCAGGAGAGACTTAAAGAACTAAATGTGTACAGTCTGGAGGAAAGAAGGGAGAGGGGGGACATGATTGAGACCTTTAAATATGTGAAAGGATTGAATAAGGTTCAGGAGAGAAGTGCTTTTAAGAAGAAACTTAATGATAGAACAAGGGGGCACAACCTGAAGCTAGTCGGCGGGAAGATCAGGAGCAATGTTAGAAAATATTATTTTACAGAAAGAGTAGTAGATGCTTGGAACAAACTTCCAGCAGAGGTAGTTGAAAAAATACAATTCTGTGATTACTCACCTGTAGAATTGGTATTATGAGTAAACAGTACGTCCTGCTCCAAATCTAATACTTACACTTGGGATATACTCCGCCAGATGGCGCTGGACTGCAGAGACATCGAAAATAGGCTCCTCCCGGCCCCTCAAATACCCAGGGACCTCCCACAAATCCCCAGCATTGAAAAGCAGTTAATGAGAAGCCGGGAGAATTAAACAATCCAAACTATCAACTATAACAAGGATAACTAGTCTGATCGCCCGCAGTTCCAAGACATTGATAGGTGTGTGGGCCTCCTGAGGGCCCCACCTCCCCTGGAGCCGCAGGGACTTCCAGAAACCCCCCCCCCAACCTGACAAACTGGCATCCGTGGTGACCGTCTCCCAGGAAGGGGCAAGAAAGGATCTGCCCCCAACAGGTTGCTTGAGTCCATCCACCACAAGAGGGACGTCCTGACCAGGGGGGAGAGCACACAGACCCTGTCCAGGGACGCTGGGTCCTTGTCCCATACTGACAAGAGGTGAAGTTGCAGAGGCCTCAAGTGGAACTGAGCATAAGGGACCGCTTCGAAGCATGCCACCATCAGGCCCACCAGCTGCATCCCCTGCCTGATGGAGGGATGGGGACAAGCTAGGAGGGATTGAGCCTGTGCAATCAGACTGTCCACCTTCTGCTGAGGAAGGAAGATCCTTGCCTGAACTGTATCCAGATTCATTCCTAGGAATGGAGTTACCAAGGAAGGGGACAGTGAGGACTTGACAGTTGATCACCCATCCAAATGACTCCAGAGTGGACACCACCAGCTGAGTATCCAACTCTGCCTGATGTAGAGACTGGGAAGTGATGAGAATGTCATCCAGATAGGGAAGCACACGGACGCCCTGACATCTGAGCCAGCCAGCACCTTGGTGAACACCCTGGGAGCTGAAGTGAGGCCGAAGGGCAAGGCCACAAACTGGTAGTGTTGATCCATCAGAGCGAACCTGAGGAACCTTTGATGACCTGGGAACACAGGAATATGAAGATAAGCATCTTTGATGTCCACAGAATTAATGAAATCCCCTTGGCGCAGGGAACTGATGGCAGAACGCAGAGTTTCCATGCGAAATTGCCTGCCCCTGACAAACTTGTTGAGGATCTTCAAGTCCAGGATGGGCCTGACTGATCCATCTTTTTTGGGTACTGTGAATAGGTTGGAATACAAGCCTTTGCCTTTTCTCTTAAGGGGACCTGGCATATGATCCCCAGCTCCAGGAGGCCTTGCACTGCTTGCACTAGCTCCTGAGCTGACACAGGGTCCTGAGGAATCAGGGATATGATGAATCTTGGAGGGGGAAAGGCAGCAAACTCCAACTTACAACCGGAGGATACTACCTCCTGAATCCACCGGTCTCTGAGACATGAAGCCTCCAGACGTGAGCGAAGTGCTGCAGCCGTCCCCCCACCCGGATGGGTGAGGGCGCCCTATCATGCCTGAGGGGGCTTGGGAGAGGATTTTGCTTTGGGACCCCAGGAGGAGCCAGGACGTCCACGTCCTCTGCCCCACCCCAGAAATCTCCCCGGGCCCCAGGAAAGGAAACCCCCCTCCCCTGTCTGGCACCACGGTAAGGGGAGGAGAAGGAACCCTGACCCCGAAAGGGCCGAGATTGCCGCCTGCACTGGGGTAACCTGCCTACCTTAGCAAAAAGGTCCAGGCGGTCCCCAAACAGGCGCAGTCCTTTAAAGGGAAACCCAGTGAGGGCCTTCTTGGCAGCGTTGTCAGCAGCCCACTGGCGCAGCCAAATCGAGCGGCGTATAGCCACCACGAGGGCAGAAGTTCTGGCACACATTCCGATGTTGTCATCCAATGCTGAGAGGACAAAATTTACAAAAACATCACAACTGGAGAGTGCATTGAAAACCTCACAAGGCAAATCATCAGGGGCACTATCAAGCATATTTCTTATAAGGGTTCTAGTGGCCACAGCAGTAATGGCAGAGGCACAAACCGGGCGCAGCGCCGTCCCCACACATGCAAAAGCGTGGGATGCCAGCTGGTCAATGCGCCGGTCCTCAGCATCCCGCAGGGTAGTGGAGTCAGGGGAATGCATGACAGAGGTGTTAGATAGCCCTAGGATCGGGGCATCCACCTCGGGAGGGGGATGACCAACATATAACCACCTCAGCAGGAAAGGGATACTTCCTATCCCAACTTTTTGGAACCCTGGGAAGTTTACTGGGGCGCTCCCATTCCTTGAGCACAAGGTTATGGAAATGTGCCTGCTCGGAAAATTCCAAACGTGATTTTGCTGTATGGAAAAGCTCCCCTCTTTGCCTGGGAGCCGCAACAGGGAGAGAGATAGACAGAACCTCAAAAATCTGGGTCAATAATCTGTCAGTGTCATCCGGGGTCCAGGGGTCAGAGCCAGAATAGTCATGACCCCTTGGTCTCTCATCAGATGAGCCTGAATCAGAAAAGAGCTCCCCTTCATCAGATGGGGTATAGCCACACAGATTCATAAACTCCTCAGTTCCCATAGGGAAAACAGTGACATTAGGCGTCAAGTGCCCCTTCTTAGCAGGGGCCTTACGCGCTAAGGACTTAGCAATCAACTGCTCAACAGTAGCCAGTCTAGAAGACACATCAGGCTGAGAGTCCCCACTAGTATGCAACTCAGTAGGAGTGAGATTTAAGCTTGGGGGAGTAGGCGAAGTGAAACGAGATGCAGCCACTGGCAGGCCAGATTGCAATGCAAGCACCTGCTCAGCACAGGGTACACAGACCCGCGCCTTGTCAGCGTCAGCATGAGGCTGCCCACACGCTACACACAGCCGGTCTTGTCCCGAAGGGACCCCGGTAACATTATCCTGGGATGCCTCCATATGGTGATTATAGTGGCGCTATACGCCGATACGGAATAACGCTATATAGCAGCCCCGGATGCACCAATAATCCGCTAGGGAAGTGGGAGTATTATTTTTACAAAACCTACGAGTT
Source organism: Gastrophryne carolinensis (assembly GCA_027917425.1). NCBI lineage: Eukaryota > Metazoa > Chordata > Amphibia > Anura > Microhylidae > Gastrophryne > Gastrophryne carolinensis. The sequence continues at coordinate 89,747,503 of CM051241.1, forward strand.
ATATACTAATACAGGGCCGGGAGAAGCCAAAAGGGTTTGCCCCATCTGAAAGACATAAGCAGACAAGACCTGTAAGCACACAGTAACAAAAGTGAAAGATATAAAGCCGCCCGTGAGGGCACTTACGGACCGCGGTAGGTAGGGGTCCGTAGCGCATGGGCCAACCAATCAGGATAAAGATGGCGTCGGTATACCTAGAGGGGCGGGCCGGTATCAGCGATGACACGTTGCGCGCCATAGACGGGCCCCGCCCCCCCGAAGAGCGCAAAGCCAAAACGTGCAAGCAGCCAATGATGGCGCACCAGCGCCTGAGGTAATGCCGCTGCCAAGCGCGGAACCAAGCCAGCAAGTCAGCGCGGTGTCTGATACAAGACTAAACAGAATGGAAAAAGAGTGTAAAACACAGAATGCATAGCATACACATGTACACCCCCCCCCCCTCTTTTCCCCCGAAGGCTACAAGGAGGATGAGGGAGGACAGCGGCCACTTATACAGGGCCCACCGATGGGCAGGGGCAAGGGAGCACTAGTGAGGGAGGGGCATCCCATAGAGGCTCACCATAAGCCTGAACTGCCTACCCTTTGGTGGGGGATTGCGGTGGAGCAGCGCTCCTAAGCACCTAACAGCGATGCTGCCTACTTTCACCCGACCAGCGCAGCCAAGGCTGGGGGGCATATTACTAGTGGAACGGGTGGGAATAGTCCTACAGGGCCGCAGGCTAATAGCCCCGCTCACCTGCGAGTAGAGAGCCATTTCTCGTCCTTCGCAGCCAGACTGCAGAGAAATTCTGGGGATTTGTGGGAGGTCCCCGGGTATTTGAGGGGCCGGGAGGAGCCTATTTTCGATGTCTCTGCAGTCCAGCGCCATCTGGCGGAGTATATCCCAAGTGTAAGTATTAGATTTGGAGCAGGACGTACTGTATACTAAGAATATCAACAGTCACTGAATGTAAACATGCCTGGGATAAGCACACATCTATCCTAAGATAAAGAGTACATACAGTATACACATAAGGGCAGACTAGATGGACCGTATGGTCTCCTTCTGCCGTCAACCTTCTATGTTTTTATGTCTGTGCCTTGGTGACCCAGCGGTGTCTTTGGTCTGTGAGTCCCCCTTGGGGTTTTTTTTATTTCCCTTGGGGGTATGTGCTGTGGGATGCTCATGTGTCTTTTTCACTTATGTCTTTCAGGTGGGACTCCATTGGGTTGTGGTTTCTCCCAGGCTCTACTCCTTCCTCCCCCCCATCCCCCCCTTTCACAGATTTCTGGGGGCATCCCGTGGGAGGGCATCCCAGGTGGCTTCTGTATTAGCCTTTACCCACCACTGACCTATTGTGCCTGTGTTAATCACCATATGGAGGTTTCTGGGGAAAGTGTGCTTGGGGGTCCTTCGGGGCAAGCTCGGCTGTGTTCCATGTGTGGGGTATCCCCTGTGAGTAACAGTGTCACGGTGTACTTGAAACCAGCGTTTCAAGCTGGTTTGCCTGCCGCGCTTCCCTGCTCTGCGCCTCCCTCGGCTTTACCTACTCCCCCGCTCCTGCAATTGGGCCCTAGTGAAGGGGATATTAGCAGGGAGTCACACTCTGATTTGGCTCTGCGAGTGGCCAGCATTGAGAGGCAGCTTGCCAGGACTGTTCCTAGGAAGGCCTCTGGCAAGAAGCGGCACCTGACTTCCACTCCCTCACGCTCTACAGAGGAGTATGAGGAATTTGATTTCACTGCTGGACGTTATTCCCTAGAGGAAGGGGAACTGCTCCAGGACTCTGACTCCTCTGGGGACCAGCAGGAGGGTTGTGATAGTGACTCTGAATCTGGGGAGGATTCATGGTATCCTGAGGACACTGATAATTTGCTGTCTCACATTTTTGAAATTTTACACATTGCTGCCCCTGTGGCGGCTAAAAGGAAACAGGGTCTGGAGTTCCCTGAGCAGATGCTGTGCAGCTGAGCGGTAGGGCCTCTGTGCTCTTGGTGGCTATGCACCGCTGACGCCGCTGCTAAGAAAGCTCTCACTGGACTCCCCTTCGCGGGGCTGCGGCTATTTGGGGAGCATCTTGATGTTCTAGCCAAGGATGGCAGGCTACCTCAGCATAGGAGGCAGTCTCGGCCCTTTCGGGGGTCCTCCGTCCCCCTCCCTTCCTTTCGTGCTCCCGGAGGAGGAGGCTCCCTCCTCTCTAGTGGCCGCAGAGATTCTTGGGGCCGTGGCAGATCCCGTGGTGGTGTTGGTCTCTCATGGAGTTCCAAGTCCAAACCCTCTCCCAAGCCCCCTCAGGCATGAGGAGGTGCCCTTACCCATCCGGGTGGGGGGACGGCTTCGGCTCTTTGCTCACGTCTGGAGGCTTCACGTCTCAGACCGGTGGATTCAGGAAGTAGTGTCCTCCGGTTACAAGATAGAGTTTGCAGCCTGGCCGCCCCCAAGAGTCATCAGATCCCAGATGTCTTTAAACCCCCAGTCTGCTCAAGGGTTGCTTCTGGCGGTTCAGGAGTCATTTGTCAGGTGCCCCATCAAGAACGGGGTCAGGGGTACTATTCCAATCTTTTCACCGTCCCCAAAAAGGACGGCTCTCTGAGGTCTGGACCTGAAGGGCCTCAACAAATTTGTCAGATTCAAGCATTTTTGTATGGAGACGCTACGCTCTGCTGTCAGTACCCTTCGCCCGGGCGACTTCATGACCAATATGGACATCAAGGATGCGTATCTTCATGTGCCTATCTTTCCAGGTCATCAGAGATTTCTAAGGTTCAAGCTGCAGGATCTGCATTACCAGTTTGTGGCTCTACCCTTAGGTATCACCTCGGCGCCTCGGGTGTTCACCAAGGTACTGGCGGGGGTGATGGCTCTGCTAAGGAACCAGGGCATACGCATCATTCCTTACCTGGACGACATCCTGATTGTGGCCAAGTCCTTTCCTAAGGCCGAGCAGGACACTCAGATGGGGACATCCACTCTAGAGTTCTTTGGCTGGGTGATCAACTATCCCAAGTCTTCTCTGTCCCCATCCTTGGTGAGGTCCTTTCTGGGCATGACTCTGGATACCTCTCAGGTCAAGGTGTTCCTTCCTCAGCAGAAGGTGGGGGGTCTTCAGATGCAGGCTCGGGCTCTGCTATCGTGTCCTCATCCCTCCATCCATCAGGGGATGCAGTTGGTGGGCCTGATGGTGTCCTGCTTCGAGGCAGTCCCCTTTGCTCAGTTTCACATGAGACCTCTTCAGTTGCACCTCTTGTCAGTTTGGGATCGGGACCCTGTGTCCCTGGATCAGGAATTTGCTCCGTCTCCTCTGGCCAGACAGTCCCTCTCATGGTGGCTGGACTCAAGGAACCTTCTGGGGGGCAGGACCTTCCTGCACCCGTGCTGGGAGACGGTCACCACAGATGCCAGTCTGACCGGTTGGGGAGGCTCCTGAAGTTCCAGGGTCGGTGGGGCCCGCAAGAGGCCCATGCTTTCATCAACGTCCTGGGACTGAGGGGGATCAAGTTGGTTCTTTCTCGCCTAACCACTCACTTTCAGGGTCGGGCTGTTCAGATCTGCTCAGACAACCAGTCGGCGGTTGCCTACATCAATCATCAGGGAGGGACTCAGAGCAAGCGAGCCTTCAAGGAAGTGTCCCTGATTCTGTCTGGGGCAGAACGGCATGTTCTCTGCATCTCAGCGGTCTACATTTCGGGAGTGGAGAGAACCAGGTGGCGGACTCCCTGAGCAGGGGGTCGTCTCGTCTGGGGGAATGGTCCCTCAACAACCGGGTGTTGCCCTGTGTCACCGCTGGGGGTCAGCTGGACGTGGACTTGTTTGCGTCCCATCACAATCACAAACTTCCCAGGTTTGTCTCTCTATCTCAGGATCCTCTGGCCCTTGCCACGGATGCCCTGGCAATACCTTGGACGGAGTTTCGGCTTCTCTATGTGTTCCCTCCATTTCCTCTCCTTGGCAGGGCCATGCGCAAGATAGCCCAGGAGCGGGTACCAGCCATCCTGGTGGCCCCTTGTTGGCCAAGAAGTGTTTGGTTCGCAGACGTCGTGCAGTTGGCAGTAGACCGGTACGTCTTGCCCAAGGATCCAGATCTTCTCACTCAGGGGCAGCTACGCCATCCCAATTTACAAACGCTGGCTTTAACAGCTTGGCTGCTGAAACCTCCATCTTGATGGAAAAGGGGTTGCCTGCTTCTGTTGTTGATACCATGATTAGGGCTAGTAAGAAGTCTTCGTCCTTTATCTATCTATTGCCTGGTCCAAGTCTCTTCCCTGTCAGGTTTTTTCTATTCCCCGGATTCTGGAATTCTTGCAGCATGGTCTGGATCTAGGCCTTCAACTTAGTACTCTAAAAGGCCATGTTTCAGCTCTGGCAATTTTTTTCCAAAGATTCTTTGCCAATCACAGGTTGGTTAAAACCTTTTTCCAGGGTGTTTCTCATGTGCTTCCACCCCGTAAGCCTTTGCTACCAGTCTGGGATTTGAATCTGGTGTGGTCTGCTCTGCAGGGTCCTCCCTTTGAGCCTATCCGTGAGGCTGCCTTGCCCATTCTGACTCTTAAGGTAGCCTTTTTGGTGGCTATCACTTCTGTTAGGCGAGTTTCTGAGCTGGTGGCGCTTTCCATCAAACCTCCTTATTTCGAGCGGCATCAGGATAAGGTGGTGTTCCCACTTAAGCCGGATTTCTTGCCTAAGGTGGTGTCTGCCTCTCACCTCAAACAGGACATTATTTGCCTTCAATGTGTCCTAATCCTGCTAATCCCAAGGAGCGGACACTGCATTCTCTGGATGTGGTCAGGGCTCTGAAGTTTTATTTGGTCACTACAGAGACTTTCAGGAAGTCTGATGCTCTTTTTGTTCTCACTTCTGGATCTAGAAGGGTTTGCCTCTGGCTAAGTCTACTATCAGCAAGTGGATCCGTCAGGCGGTGATTCAAGCCTATTCTGCTAAGGAAAAGGAACCTCCCTTTAGGGTGACTGCTCATTCCACTCGTGCTATTGGTGCCTCTTGGGCTTTTCAGCACCAAGCTTCTGTTGAACAAGTTTGCAAGGCCGCTACTTGGTCTTCTGTTCATACCTTTTCCAAGTTTTACAAGATTGATGTTACGGCCTTAGCAGATGCTGCTTTTGGCCGCAAGGTGCTTCAGGCGGTAGTGACTTGAACTACTGGCCGTTACTCTTTGGGGATCCCACCCTACTTTTGGATGTCCCAACTGTTAAGAATACCGAAGCAGGCCATGCCATGCAATAAAGAAAAAGCAATTCTGTGAGTACTCACCTGTAGAATTGTTTTTGTTCTTGCATGGCACGGGCCGCTTCGCCCCACCTATGTTATTGTTATTCTTGGTTGCCTCTTTATGGTGATTTAATTGTGGTTTTTTACCCTTTACATTTTTTACCTTTATTCTCTACCGGCTTCTTGTGTCACTGCTTGTCTACGCTGGGAACTCTATGGTTAATCCTGTTTTTATAGGGGGCCGGGAGATGCCAAAGCTTTCTGCAGTACCACTGCGCCACCTTGTGGCGGAATAACCCAACTGTTATGAATACCAAAGGGGGCTGTGCCATGCAAGAACAAAAACAATTCTACAGGTGAGTACTCACAGAAGTGCTTTTTCTCCCTCAAAAGGGCCACAGAGAGCACATCATACGCAACCATTCCGTGGGGGCTACTCCTCCGGCCCAACTTTTTGTTTATCATTGAGAGGTGGACCCACTCTTGCGTGTATTCTGTGTTATCGAAATACTAGACGCCATCATGTCTGGTTTCAGTAATTAAAGGGATCGTCCAGGCTAAGTGGAAAAACAATTAAACTGGACCAACAGTCCAGAAAGGTAGCTGACATTTTGGAGCTTCCTCCCCAGCATCTCAGCCATGCTGCTGCATGGATTCAACGGACATAACTGACAATGCACAGTAACAGGAAGCCCAGCAGCACTTTTTTCAGGTGGCCTGCAAATGCATGAGCCGCCATTTCGTTCTTAAAATTTACCACAGACCGTATTGGAAAAAATACCATTCTTTGAATACTCACCTTGTAGAATGGGTATTATAAGTATGCAGCACGCCCTGCTCCAGTAATGATCCATTACGTCTGGGATATAGTCCACAAGAGGGCGCTTTACTGCAGAGATGGCAAAAAAGAGGCCCCTCCCGGTCCTTATATACCCGGAACCTCCCACTAAATTACCCAGTATAAAACAGCAGTAAGGGAACCAGGAGAAGCCAATAACAAGAGTAACAACAGTAACCAGGAAAACATTCACCATATAGAGGATCCAAGAATAAAAACTCAGGATGGGATGGAGCAGGGCGTGCAGCATACTTATAATACCCATTCTACAAGGTGAGTATTCACAGAATGGTATTATTCTAAGTATGCAGCACGCCCTGCTCCAGTAATGATTCATTACGTCTGGGACATCCAATAGCAGTGTCCAACAACGGGTGGGGATCCCAAAAGGCAACAATGCGCAGTTCAAACCACTGCCGCCTGCAGAACTTTGCGGCCAAAAACAGCATCCGAACATCAACCTTGTAAAACTTGGAAAAAGTATGAACAGAAGACCAAGTAGCAGCCTTACAAACTTGTTCAACAGAAGCCTGGTGCTGAAAGGCCCAGGAGGCCCCAACAGCACGGGTAGAATGAGCAGTGACTCGGAAAGGAGGATCCCTCCCTTTAGCAGAATAGGCCCTAAAAATGGCCGGACAATATATTTACTAATAGTAGACTTGACCGGCGCCAAACCCTTCCTAGGACCAGAGGGTACCACAAACAAGGCGTCCGTCTTCCTGAAAGGCGCAGTAGCCACCAGGTAGTATTTCAAGTTCCTGACAACGTCCAGAGAATGCAAGGCCCTCTCCTTGTCATTACCAGGATTAGGGCACAAGGAAGGAAGCACAATGTCCTGATTGAGGTGAAAGGCAGAGACAACCTTAGCCAAGAAGTCTGGTTTAAAGCGGAAAACCACCTTGTCCTGGTGTCTCTCAAAGTAGGGGGCCTGAATGGGCAGAGCCTCCAACTCAGAAACACGCCGGACAGAAGTGATAGCCACCAAGAAGGCAACTTTCAAGGTGAGAATAGACAGTGCAGCCTCATGCACAGGCTCAAATGGAGGACCCTGAAGGGCAGACAATACCAAATTCAAATCCCAAACCGGTAACACGGGTTTGCGAGGAGGGCGCACATGAGTGACCCCCTGGAAGAAAGTCTTGACCAAAGGATGAAGAGCGAAAGACCTCTGGAAGAAAACAGCCAAGGCGGAAGCATGAGTGATGAGCTGAAAACCCATATCCAGACCATGTTGAAGGAACTCCAGTATCCTAGGAATGGAGAACACCCGACAGGGAAAGGCCCTAGCCTCACACCAGTCAATGTAGGTCCGCCAGGTCCAGTAGTAGATGGTAGAAGAGGATTTCTTCCTAGCCCTGACCAAAGTCAGACAGACCTTTTTCCTTTAGGATGGAGGTTTCAGCAGCCATGCCGTCAAAGCCAGCATTTGTAAATTGGGGTAACAGAGCCGTCCTTGAGTGAGATGATCCGGAACCAGGGGCAGAGGGTACTGATCGACCGCCAGCTGCACGACGTCTGCGAACCACACCTGTCTTGGCCACCTGGGGGCAACAAGAACAGCTTGCGTAGAACCCTGCCCAGAAGGAGAAACGGAGGGAAGAGCTGATCGTCAGAAAGATCTGAATCTGAAAATAATTCCCCTTCCTCGAGAGGGGCATAGTCAGACAAATCAAGGAAATCATCTTGATCCATAGTAAAGGCTGGCGCAGCGGACGCCACGTGCCGTCTTTTAGCTGGAGCCTTACGGGCTGCAGAGCTAGCAATTAGTCTCTCAATATTGGCCAGTCTGGCGGAAACATCAGATTGCGACTCCCCGCTAGTGTTAATGTCACTAGGGGTCATAATCAAGCACGGGGGCGTGGGGGACGAGACCGAGGGTGCCGACCCAGACACAAGGGACCCAGATTGCCGCGCAAGCACTTGCTGGGCGCAGGGTACACAAACCCGCACATCATCATCCGCAAGGGCTGCCCCGCACACCACACACAGCCGGGCTTGCCCCAAAGGGGACCCCGAGCACAATATCCTGAGAAGCCTCCATATGGTGAATTTGAAGTCACACAGATCAATGGGAATTACGCTGTGCAGCTACCTGGGATTCCCCTTAAATGTCCGCTGGTGGGAGGATTTAGTAATTAAAATTTTTTAATTTAAGCCCCCAATGTTAATATGGGTGATAAGGACACCGGGAGAAACCTCTAAATTTAGGTTGTCCCCCTGAAAGACATAAATGATACCCACAATCAGTATAAAAACACATTTAAACATGTATAATATACAGGCAAATCGCCCACAAGGGCACTCACGCACGCCGATAGAGCAATCAGTCCACCACAGCCGATCAAGATGGCGCTGGGAGAGACAGAAGGGGGTGGGCCGCCTGCAGAGCGTGTCGATGTTAGGCCCCGCCCCCTCCAAGAACACGGGATTAGGCTGCAGACCCTGCGCTGCAGCCAATCAGGATCAAGCTGGCCCGATGACGTCACCGGTCCGCCTCTGCCAAGCATGCGCGCGCGGGCCGTTTGAAATAACATGCAAAAAGATGAAGTGAAGAGAGGAGAAGAGGTAGCGCTGAGCCATGTGCCAGCGCTGAAGAAAGTGCAAAGCGATACAGTAGCAAACAAACATTCACACATGCACACTGTAATACTGACCCCCCATGTAATGAGGGCTATAAGCGGACGGGGCATCCCATGTCAGGCTCACCAACCTGTGCCGCCTACCCTTTGGTGGGGGATTTGCGGTGGAGCCATGCTCCATTAAAAAGCACCTCTAATAGGTGCTGCCTACCATCACCCGACCATGCAGCCAAGGCTGGGAGGCAGGTAAATAGTGGCACAGGTGGGAATAGGACACAGGGCCGCGGGCTGTGCAGCCCGGCTTACCTGCGAGGAGAGATCATCTTGACCTTTGCAACCGACTGCAGAGACTAAAACTGGGGAATTTAGTGGGAGGTCCCGGGTATATAAGGACCGGGAGGGGCCTCTTTTTTGCCATCTCTGCAGTAAAGCGCCCTCTTGTGGTCTATAACCCAGACGTAATGAATCATTACTGGAGCAGGGCGTGCTGCATAATTGGAATAGGTAAATGAATGTTTATTGTGCAGCAATCTAAATTGCCCTGGGGGGGGTTGAGCACTGTTTGTTGTGTTGGTCTGGTTTAAGTCATTTTTGCCTGTTGGTCTGCATTAATAAATGCTTACCTGCCATGCAAAGTATTCAGCCTGGTGTGCTGCTGAATAAAGCTGTTGTTGATGAGTTTTAGCTCCCTTCCTTCATGCGCCATGGGATTAATGGCTAAGCCCTTCTGCTGTGTGAGACAGTCAGGAATCTACAGATTCTCACCTCTGGAATCAATCCAAAAGAGCATGTTCGAGCTACTGGCAGCATCCCGAGGACGCCTCCATGGATTGCATGTACCCCTCACTGGAAAAAATACCATTTTGTGAATACTCACCTGTAAAATGGGTATTATAAGTATGTCACACACCCCGCTTCAAGACATTCATTACACTTGGGTATACTGACCTGTAGATGGCGATCTTGCAGAGATGATATAAAAAAAATGTAAGACCCTCCCGGCCCATAAATACCTGGGACCTCCCACTCATTACCCAGTATAAAGATAGCAGTAAGATCAAGGGACCAGGAAAGCCAATTACAACTAACAAAGGTTCACCATATAAAGGATCCAGAATACAAAAGGGCAGGGTGAAGCGGGGTGTGTGACATACTTACAATACCCATTTTACAGGTGAGTATTCACAAAATGGTATTATTCTAAGTATGTCACACACCCCGCTTCAAGACATTCATTACACTTGGGACATCCAATAGCAGTGTCCATAAAGGGCGGGGATCCAAAAAACAAGCACAAACTTAAACCACTGCAGCTTGCAGAACTTTGCGGCCAAAAACAGCATCCGCTGAGGCCCGAACATCAACCTTGTAAAACGTGGAAAAAGTGTGAACCGAAGACCAAGTAGCAGCCTTACAAACCTGCTCAACAGAAGCCTGGTGCTGGAAGGCCCAGGACGCCCCAACAGCACGAGTAGAATGAGCAGTAACACGAAAAGGGGGAACCTTCCCCTTGGCAGAATAGGCCCCAACAATGGCCTGGCGAATCCGTTTACTAATGGAAGACTTGGCGGGAGCCAAACCCTTCTTAGGCCCAGAGGGCACCACAAAAAGGGCGTCAGTCCTACGAAAAGGAGAAGTAGCCACCAAACAGTACTTCACACAGCGAACCACGTCCAGAGAATGCAAAACCCTCTCCTTGTCATTGCTGGGCTTAAAACACAAGGAGGGAAGAACAATATCCTGATTCAGATGAAAAGCAGAGACCACCTTAGGAAGGAAATCTGGCTTAAAGCGGAAAACAACCTTGTCCTGATGCATCTCAAAGTAAGGGGCCTGAATGGACAAAGCCGCCAATTCCGATACACGCCGAACGGAAGTGATGGAAACCAGAAAAACAACCTTCTGAGTAAGCGTAGAAAGTGCAATATCCTGCAAAGGTTCAAAAGGCGGACCCTGCAAGGCAGACAAAACCAAATTCAAATCCCAAACCGGGAGCAAAGGCTTCCTAGGAGGCCGCACATGCGTAACCCCCTGGAAAAAGGTCTTAACCAGAGGATGAAGAGCAAAAGACTTTTGAAAGAAAACCGCCAGGGCAGAAACCTGCCCTTTCAGCGTACTAAGCTGCAAACCTTGGTCCAGACCATGTTGCAGAAATTCCAAGACCCTTGGGATAGAAAACACCCTGCAAGGCAAGTCCCTAACCTCACACCAATCAATATAAGACAACCAAGTCCTATAATAGATGACGGAGGAGGACTGCTTTCTAGCCCTAACCAGAGTCTGAATGACAGCATCAGAAAGACCTTCCTCCCTCAAGATGGAGGTTTCAGCAACCACGCCATCAAAGCCAGCGTTGGTAAATTGGGGTAGAGCAGTGGACCCTGAATGAGCAGATCCGGCAGAAGGGGCAGGTCTAACTGATCCTCTGCCAACCTTACGTCTGCGAACCAAACCTGTCTTGGCCACCTTGGAGCCACCAGGATTGCCGACGCGCCCTCTAGGGCCAGCTTGCGCACCACTTTGCCCACCATGGGAAACGGAGGGAACAGGTACAGAAACCCCAGATCCCTCCAGTTCAGAGACATGGCATCCACTGCCAGAGCCAGCGGATCCCGCGAGAGAGACACAAATGCCGGAAGCTTGTGATTGTGACGAGAGGCAAAGAGGTCCACCTCCGGAGTCCCCCACCGGTGGCAAAGCGACCGAAACACCTTGGGGCTGAGCGACCATTCCCCCGGGAAGATGACCCCCTGCTCAGGGAGTCCGCCTCCGTGTTCTCCACTCCCGGAATGTACACTGCCGAGATGCATGGGACATTGCCCTCTGCCCAATCCAGTATCAAAGACACCTCCTTGAGGGCCCGCCTGCTGCAAGTCCCTCCCTGGTGATTGATGTAGGCGACCGCCGTCCGATTGTCCGACCGAACCTAAACCGGTAGTCCCCGTAACTGAGGAGTCAAGTGAGCCAGAACCAACCTGATGGCTCTCAGCTCCAGAACATTGATGGGGTCGTGAGCCTCCTGAGGCCCCCACAGCCCCTGAAACTGAAGATCCTTCCAAAATCCCCCCCAACCTGACAGGCTGGCATCCGTGGTGACCGTCTCCCAACAAGGGGTCATGAAGGACCTGCCCCTCTTCAGATTGCTCGGATTCAGCCACCACCGAAGGGAACGCCGCACCCGGGGGGACATCAGAAGGGACTGATCCAATGACAGCGGGGACCCGTCCCAGGCTGCCAAGAGATGGAGCTGGAGCGTCCTTGTGTGAAACTGGGCAAAGGGAACCGCCTCGAACGACGCCACCATCAATCCCACCAGTCGCATCCCTAGCCAGATGGGCGGGCGGGGGATGGATAGGAGACGATGAGTTAATTCCTGAATCAGAAGAACCTTGGCTCGGGGGAGAAACACCCTGGCCTGAGAAGTATCCAGAGACATTCCCAGGAACTTCACCACCCTGGAGAGAGAGAGGCAGGAATTAGGATAGTTGATCACCCAACCGAAACTCTCCAGAGTGGACACCACGGTCCTGGTATCCAACTGCGCCTGACTGAGGGAAGACGCCATGATGAGAAGATCGTCCAGATAGGGCACGATGCGGATACCCCTGGCTCTGAGGATGGCCATCACTCCTGCCAACACCTTGGTAAACACCCTTGGAGCCGAGGTAAGGCCAAATGGAAGAGCTACAAACTGCAAATGCAAAATGCAGATTGTCCACGACAAACCTGAGGAATCTCTGGTGTGGTAGAAATATTGGAATATGCAGGTAAGCATCCTTGATGTCTATGGACGTCATGAAGTCCCCCTGACGAAGTGAATGGATGGCTAAACGGAACTTCCGGGGACGGACGAACCTGTTGAGCAACTTCAGATCCAGAATGGGACGAACGGATCCGTCCTTCTTGGGTACCGTGAACAAATTGGAATAGAAGCCCAGGCCCCAGTCTGAGCGAGGCACCGGACAGATGACAGCCATGTCCAAGAGACTTGCTACTGCCGCCCGGAGCCCCTGGGCGGCCAGAGGATCTGACGGCACCCGAGAACTGAAAAATCTGGGAGGGAGCCGGAACTCGAACTCCAGCTTGTAACCGGAAGACACCACTTCCTGAATCCACCTGTCCGAGACCTCTTGGACCCAGACCCGGGAGAAGAGTTGCAGCCGCCCCCCCACCCGCAAGGGTGAGGGCGCCCCCTCATTGCTGAGCCGGCTTGGCAGCGGCTCTAGGCTTGGAGCCCTAACTGTGTCCTGGACGGGCCCGACCCCTGCCCCTGGTCCAGGAATCACCTCTGGACGAAGGGAAGGCCGAATCCCTACCAACTCTAGCCCCACGAAAGGACTGAGAGAAGGAAGCCGCCCCCCGAAAGGGACGACACTGCTTCTTACGCTGAGGTAATTTACCTCCCTTTGCCACCGAATCCAATTTTTCTCCAAAGAGCCGCAACCACACAATGGGAAGGGCCGTGACTTTTTGGACACAAAATCAGCCACCCACTGGCATACCCAAACCGACCGCCGGATAGCCACAAGCAGGGCCGCAGCTCTGCTACACATCACCAATGTGTCATCCAGGGCGGACAGCACAAAGGACAAAAATAACTCACAGCGCTTAAGGTCGGCAAACTCCTCACTAGCCGGGTCAAGCCCGGAAGAGGTCAACAATCCTCTAATAACCGACCTGGCAGCTACCAATACAAGCGCAGAAGCACAAACCGGCCGCACTGGCAAAACCATGACAAGCCATCTGGTCAATGCGTTTATCCTCACCATCCTTGAGAGTAGTGCACTCCAGAGAATGGAGGACCGAGGAACTGGACAACCCCAAAACAGGAGCATCCACCTCGGGGGGAGACGACCAGTGCTTCACCGCGTCCGCCGGAAAGGGATATTTCTTGTCCCAACCCGGTGGTACACCTGGAAGCCGCGTCGGCCTCTCCCATTCCTTGAGAATGATACCATCAAAATGCTTTTGATAAAGAAATTACAAGTGCGGCTTGGTCACTTCAAAGAACTCCCCCTTCAGCGGAGGAGCTGCCTCGGGGGGAGAAATAGCCAGGACCTCAAACATATGAGCCAGGACCCTAGAGGTATCCGAGGAATCCCCCTGGCCCTGCTCGGTATCAGCGCCCACAAACTGCTGATCGTCGGAGTCATCAGACTCCTCATACAGCTCCCCTTCCTCACGCGGGGAACAATCAGACCAATCCAGGGAGTCAAAATCCTCCCTATCAAAGGCCTGCGCAGCCGAATACAAATGTTTTCTCTTTGCCGTGGCCTTTTTTGCAACGGCACTGGAAAACAATTTTTCAAGATTGGCCAATCTGGCACACACCTCAGATTGCGACTCCCCGCCAATGACTGGCGGAGCAGAACCGGACACCTGAGATCCGGTCTGCCGCGTAATAGACCGCTGCGCACAGGGTACACATAGAAATACATCATCCCCCAAAAGCGATACCCCACACCCCAAACACAGCCTGGATAGCCCCGAGGGGGGCACAAGCCCAGTATCCGGGGAAGCCTCCATATGGTGATTTTTTATAATATGTAAAAATATGTGTGTACAATGCTCTTTTTGGGAATTACGCAATAATGCAACCCGGGATGCCCCTTTAAGTCCCGAGGGGGAGGATTTTAAGCCAGCTAAAATTTTAACCAGGGACCCTGGACCGGGAGAACCCCCTTTTAATATGCTCAATGGTCACCTGGAACACAAAAGACAAGCACACGCTCAGACCATGCCAGTATAAAGGGTTAAAAGACAGATGAAACTGATGGCCATCAGGCCACTCACCAGACCTACAGTACCGCACGTCAGCACAATAAAGACACACAATGTGCAGTAGGAGGAGGGAGGGCGGGCCGGCGCAGTTCGCGCGTCGCCCCTCCCCCGTCTCTCCCGGCCAGAAACCGGGACATGACAAACGCGCCCGCAGCACGGGGGCGGGACGTGGGCGCGCGCGAGCCCCCGGCCCCGCCCCCCCCCGCCCAGAGGAGAAGAAGAAGACCTCATGGGCTCACCGCGGCGGTGAGCAGCACCCCGGAGGCCAGCGCCGCTGTCAACTGTAAAAGACACACACACAGTGAAACACACACAAACCAATAAATAAGAGAAATCCATAAGGGACCCAGCCCACACCCCCCCCCCCTTCTAACGGTATCCGGGAGAGGGGGAATCCATGCCAGGGTAGGGCCAAGGGACGGGGAATCCCAAACCGGGATCACCAACCCGGATAGCCACCTACCCCTTGTTATGGGGTCTCATGGCTCCTAAGCACCAGGGGTGCCAACTACCTTTGCCCGGACCAGCAGCCTAGGCTGGGAGGCAGGAAATTTAAATAAGGGGATCCGGGCAGGAATAGAAGAAAAGAAGGCCGGGAGTCATCCCGGCTACCTGCAAGGAGGAGACAAGAAGTCAGACATGACTTGCTCGCCACTGCAGAGATGAAAGACTGGGGTAATGAGTGGGAGGTCCAAGGTATTTATGGGCCGGGAGGGTCTTGCATTTTTTTTATATCATCTCTGCAAGATCGCCATCTACAGGTCAGTATACCTAAGTGTAATTAATGTCTTGAAGCGGGGTGTGTGACATACTTAGAAAATACCATTTCGTGATTATTCACCTGTAAAATGGGTATTATAAGTATAAGTATGTCTCACACCCTGCTTCAGAAGATTAATTACACGTGGGTTATAGCCAGTAGAGGGCGAGCTTCTGCAGCGATGACTAGAAAAAAAGAAGCCCCTCCCGGCCCATAAATACCTGGGACCTCCCACACATTCCCCAGTATAAGAAAGCAGTAAAAGGACCAGGAAGAGCCAATAAATCAAAGAGAAAAAAGTTTCACCATATAGAGTATCCAAGAAAAAACTCAGGGTGGGATGAAGCAGGGTGTGAGACATACTTATAATACCCATTTTACAGGTGAGTAATCACAAAATGGTATTATTCCAAGTATGTCTCTTCAGAAGATTAATTACACGTGGGACATCCAATAGCAGTGTCCGTCATGGGTGGGGATCCAAATACAGCAAAAAATGCACCAATTTAAACCACTGCAGCTTGCAGAACCCTGCGGCCAAAAACAGCATCCGCTGAGGCCCGCACATCAACCTTATAAAACTTGGAAAAGGTATGAACGGAAGACCAAGTAGCAGCCTTACAAACTTGTTCAACAGAAGCCTGGTGCTGAAGAGACAGGAAGCCCCAACAGCACGAGTAGAATAAGCAGTGATCTGAAAAGGGGGAACCCTCCCCTTGGCAGTATAGGCCCTAACAATAGCCTGACGAATCCATTTACTAATGGTAGACTTGACGGGCGCCAAACCCTTCTTGGGTCCAGAGGGCACCACAAACAAGGCGTCCGTCCTAAGGAAAGGAGAAATAGCCACCAAATAGTACTTCACACAACGAACATCCAAAGAGTGCAGGGCCCTCTCCATGTCATTGCTAGGCTTAGGACACAAGGAAGGGAGAACCACATCCTGATTGAGATGGAAAGCAGAGACCACCTTAGGTAGGAAGTCTGGCTTAAAGCGGAAGACCACCTTGTCCTGGTGTATTTCAAAGTAGGAGGCCTGAATAGACGGAGCCGCCAACTCAGAAACCGTCGAACAGAGGTAATAGCCACCAAAAAGGCAACCTTTTGTGTGAGAATAGAAAGTGCAACATCCTGCACCGGCTCAAAAGGGAGGCCCCTGGAGTGCCGACAGAACCAAATTCAAGTCCCAAACAGGCAACAAGGGCTTGCGAGGGGGCCGCACATGAGTGACCCCCTGGAAAAAAGTCTTAACCAAAGGATGAAGGGCAAAAGACCATAGAAAGAAAACCGCCAGAGCGGACACCTGCCATTGCAGAGTACTAAGCTGAAAACCCAGATCCAAACCGTGATGAGGAAACTCCAAACTAGGCTAAGAGGCCCCCAAAAAATTCCCCCTTCTGCGGAGGGGCCTCCGCAGGAGGAGAAATAGCCAGCACCTAAAAAATATGGGCCAGAAGCTTGGGGGTATCGACGGTATCCCCACACTCCTTCCCAGCATCAGCATCCAAAAACTGCTGATCCTCGGAACCTTCAGATTCAGAGAACAATTCCTCTTCTTCCAGTGGGGAATAATCAGGCCAGTCAAAAGAATCATCCTCATCAATTTCCAAACCCGGCGCAGCCGGTAACATATGCCTTCTCTTAGCCGGGGCCTTTCCGGCCGCAGAGCTAGCAATCAATTTCTCAATGTTGGCCAATCTAGCACAGACATCCGAGTGCGACTCCCCGCTAATGACCGTGTCACTTGGGGTACGGATCAGTCGTGGTGGAGAAGGTGGTGGGGCCGGCGGCACTGACCCAGACGCCTGGGACCCCGACTACCGCGTTATGGCCTGCTGTACACATGGTATGCAAACCAGCACATTATCCCCCGCAAGGGATGCCCCACAAACCAAACACTGCCGGGATTGCCCCGAAGGGAGCCCGAACCCGGTATCCTGGGAAGCCTCCATATGGTGATTTTTGTGGTAGTCGCAATGACCAAAGGGAATTACGCTACTAAGCTACCCGAGATGCCCCTTAAGTCCATTTGTGGGAGGATATGTAATGCACCAAATTTAGCCAAGGGACCCTAGGACCGGGAGAACCCCCCCTTTTTATGAAGCAGGGAGTCCTCCTGAAAGACACATTAAGAAAAGGGACCCCGTAAGAGAAGCACACTACAATCAAATGCCAGCAATCATACATGACATCAATATATGCAGATTTATAATTATATAAATATATCCACTGTATATAAGCAAATGTGTCTACAATACATAACACACTGTAAAAACCGCCACCGCACTGCCAAAGGACAATATCAAGGGTACAAGGACAAGAGCCCCGCAGGGCACTCACAGAACAATGGCGTCCGACCAAGACTGGAAGGAGAGAAGGAAGAAGAAAAAGGGGTGCGCCGCGCCTGGCCCCGCCCCCTCCCTATCCATACCAGAAACGCGGTTCCCAGCTATTGGCTGGGCGCCGCAAAGGGCGCCAGAGACAGGGGGCGGGCCGCCGACAGCGCGCCCGGCCCCGCCCCCTCCCCTGACTGAAAAGGAGGGGAAGAAGCTCTCCCCGCCGAGTGCAGAGCCTATTCCTGGGCGGCCGCAGCAATGTCTCCAGTTTACTTGCAGCAAGCACTCCACACACACACACACATAGATATATACAAGACAAGTGAAAAACAAACAAGCACCCCGAAGGGAGAAGGAAACTGCCCCCCCCCCCCCCCCCCCCCCCCCCAGTTGCGGGAATAAGGGAGAAACGGAAGGGGGAAACCCAGACTACAATAGTAGTGGAGGGATAACCGTGACAGGGCATCCCAAACCAGGATCACCAACCTGATAAGCGCCTACTCCCTCATATGGGGTCTCACGGAGGAGCATGGCTCCTAATAGTACACCTGCTAGGGTGTAGCCTACCATCGCCCGGACCTACAGCGACAGCTGGGAGGCATAGGGCTTGAATTTTAAATCAGGTCCGGGCAGAAATAAGAGTAAAAAAGGGGGCCGGGTGTAACCCGGCTTACCTGCAAGGAAGAAAACAGCCATCTTCTGACTTGCTCGCCGTCTGCAGAGACAAATACTGGGGAATGTGTGGGAGGTCCCAGGTATTTATGGGCCGGGAGGGGCATCTTTGTCATCTCTGCAGAAGTTCGCCCTCTACTGGCTATAACCCACGTGTAATTAATCTTCTGAAGCAGGGGGTGAGACATACTTGGAATATCTGTATGGCTGGGGGGTAGGTGCTCAAAGCGAAACGGCCAGCGGGGGCACACAACGATCCATTCATTCAGGAGGGATAAACATGCACAACAGAGAGTTCTGATTGAAGGGAGAGTCTGTGCATGTGCTGTGGGAGCATGGACCAATGAAGTAAGGGAACAAGCAAAACATTGGGTGCAAATTATGGGGTTTCTAACTCTGGGGTACACTTAAAGTGGACCAAAACTTTTTTGTTAATGGCAGGCACGGACACACTCCCTGTTAGAGGAAGGCGGAGAATGCGTCCGTCAGAGACGCTGCTCTTAGACGCACTGTAAAACAGAGAAGAGGTGAGCTGGTGTTTAAACAGCATGTTTGACATTTTGTTTTATTTTTTGCTTTTTTTGCTCCAATCATTGTGTGACCTCTCCTCGCTGCAAACACACACTTTTATAATTTTTTGGGACTTTTCATATTTTTATGCAGAATTGTCATTACAGGTCTGGCACTAAAGTGTTAATGTCACAGTGTTAAAACAATGTCATTCCATGTGTTTTCGCTTTGTTACTGGTGGATATGTCTTCAAAAACAGACTTTAATCACACAGCATCTGGCGTATGGTGTGGAGCGCCGAGAGTTGGACGCATTGAGCTGGCACTACCTTTCGCTCCCTGCAGAGGTGTATTGGTGTTAGAGCGCCCAACATACATCACATTCATCAATGTGGGCCATGTTAATACAGCGACTGAGGCACTCTGTTCCAGCGCCCGATACATGTTTACAGCGTCTACTAGCGTCGCTCTAAGCGCCGCTATACAGACACTCATCTGCCGATACCTGGCGTTAGTAATGAATCAGCCTCCACGTTTTTCCTGATAAACTTGTCTTGCGGGCCCCCAGTGGCTAAAATCAGGCCACAGTTTACAGCTCTCTGATACAGTGTGGCCTGGATTCCCCCTAATGCTTAAATCCTGAGAGTGGAGTGTAAATCGGAAATACAAATAAGGTAATCTTTAAAGTGGACCAAAACCTAGGATTCTGGTCCATTTCCCGGTTTGGGATGGCCTGCTGTGCGAAACCCCCTGGGACTGCCAGTTCTCTCAACTTGCCGGGCTCCCATCTATTATCAGAAAAAATACAATTCTGTGAAATACTCACCTGTAGAATTGGTATTATACGTATACAGTACGTCCTGCTCCAGATATAATACTTACACTTGGGTATTCTTCGCCAGATGGCGCTGTGCACTGCAGACATGCAAAAACAGGCTCCTCCCGGCCCTTCAAATACCCAGGGACCTCCCACAAATCCCCAGCATTGAAAAGCAGTGAAAAAAGAAGCCGGGAGAAACTAACCACCAAAAACCGGTAATAACAACAATGATCGCAATCACCATACAGGGAATCCAGAAAAATGCAAAAAAACAGGGTGGGGTGGAGCAGGACGTACTGTATACGTATAATACCAATTCTACAGGTGAGTATTTCACAGAATTGTATTATTCTAAGTATACAGTACATCCTGCTCCAGATATAATACTTACACTTGGGACATCCAATAGCAGTGTCCATAAAGTAGGGTGGGATCCCCAACAAAGAGGCACAGCAGACAGATAAAAGCACTGTCACCTGCAAACCTTGCTACCAAGAGTGACATGAGCAAGGCTCTAAGGTCAACCTCATAAAAACCTTTGAAAAGGTATGAACAGAGAACAAGTAGCGGTCTAGCAGACTTGTTCCACAGAAACCTGGTGCCGAAAGGCCCAAAGATACCGAAGCACAAGTAGAATCAGAAATAAGGCGAGAAGAAGATTCTTCCCCTTTAAAGAACAGGCCTGAATAAGCACACGTGGTGCTGCCTACCTTCACCCGACCAGCGCAGCCCAGGCTGGGAGGCACATCACAAGGACGACGGGTGGGAATAGTCCAAACAGGGCCGCAGACTGTAAAAGCCCCGCTCACCTGTGAGAGCGTGATACTTCATGTCTTTGCAGTCGGCACTGCAGAGAAATCTGGGGATTTGTGGGAGGTCCCTGGGTATTTGAAGGGCCGGGAGGAGCCTGTTTTAGCATGTCTGCAGTGCACAGCGCCATCTGGCGGAGAATACCCAAGTGTAAGTATTATATCTGGAGCAGGACGTACTGTATACTTAGAATATATGCTTTACGACAACCTGGGGGACACCTTCTAGAAGTTAGGTGAGGTTTTGGTCCATTTGATAGCTTGCATTTTAAACCACAAGTGGGTGCTAGTATTTGGCAATAGCCGAAGCAGCATAATAAAAGAGCTAGTAACATAGGGAAGAAAACACAAATACATTTATTAGTGAGCTATAACGGAGAGTTGGGGGGGGGGGCTTATAAATGTTGGATTTTATTTCTGTGCCTACAGATGTCCTGTAATAAGCAATCTGGTTGGTGTACCACACTGTGCACTGGTAGGAGCGTGCACTACGGAAGCACAATTTAGATGGAAGGCTCTGCACACTACTTTTTTGCATTAGTGTATTTTTTTTTATATTACCCCTTTTTTTTTTAAAATAAGATTGGATTTTCTAATGTATGAAGGGTTCCACCTCTGAAGACCAACTGTCTTCTGGAGTCTCTAGCTCTTCTTTTAATCAGTAATAATGTGATGTCACAGCTCACTGAGCAAACACAAACCAAAAGATCGCTTCCATGTTTGGAAAGTCCACAAACAATTCCTCCGTAGTTAAGCCTTGGTTTCTGGGAACATGGTGCGGAAGGTGAGGTTGATCCGAGGCCGGCGATCGTGGTATTCTTTAGGCACGCGGTGCTGGTGGAAAAATCACAGAAAAGGTACAAAGATTAGGATGAGCAGACAAAACATCACATTGAAAGTCTTAAAGGAGCCACAGCACTCAACTCTGTTAGCTTGCAGACCAACCTAAAATCTGTCTCTAAACTTGGTTAAAAACAGAGGGCTCGGTCGCACACATCTGCAGAAGCTGCATCACCAAGCGCCAAGGTGCCTCTGTGGGGTGCCGTCCTAACTAATCTCTGAGAGTCCCATTTGGGACATACAATACAATAGATAAATTGGGAGCAGGCTTACCTGAGGTTGCCTTAAAACAGCAGTTCTCAACCTGGGCGTCAAACGACCAAAACACAGGGGTCGCCTAAAGCCAGTGTTCCCTCTAAGGTGCGAGCGCGTCCACGCACCCCCGCCTGCGTCTCTGCGCAGCCCCACATACCGTCCGCGCATGGCCGTCATCAGGAATTGGTGTGGAAACTTCCGAAAGGTAAGTGTGTGCAGGCAATCGCAGGGGCTCACAAAAGCCAGTAGGAGGAGGGAGACTGCAAACTGAAAGCTAGCATTCTCCTTGCCCTCTGATCAAAGGGAGGGGGGCAAGGGTGATGGCGGGGCTGACAGGCTTCCTTGTGGTGGCCACTGCAAGGTGTCTGGCTGGACGGTAGTATCCCCCCCCTCACTGGCTCATCATGCAGCATGTCGGGTTGTGTGTGGCAGGCTGAGAGAGGCAACTAATTCAATCGCCTGATTCAAACTTCAGCACAACTTCCAGCAAGTGCAGCCTCATCAGTGGGCAGGCTACACCATGCCTCATGTTTTAGTATGTATGTAATGCTGGAGGACACAGTACATCCTGCTCCAGATATAATACTTACACTTGGGACATCCAATAGCAGTGTCCATAAAGTAGGGTGGGATCCCCAACAAAGAGGCACAGCAGACAGATAAAAGCACTGTCACCTGCAAACCTTGCTACCAAGAGTGACATGAGCAAGGCTCTAAGGTCAACCTCATAAAAACCTTTGAAAAGGTATGAACAGAGAACAAGTAGCGGTCTAGCAGACTTGTTCCACAGAAACCTGGTGCCGAAAGGCCCAAAGATACCGAAGCACAAGTAGAATCAGAAATAAGGCGAGAAGAAGATTCTTCCCCTTTAAAGAACAGGCCTGAATAAGCACACGTGGTGCTGCCTACCTTCACCCGACCAGCGCAGCCCAGGCTGGGAGGCACATCACAAGGACGACGGGTGGGAATAGTCCAAACAGGGCCGCAGACTGTAAAAGCCCCGCTCACCTGTGAGAGCGTGATACTTCATGTCTTTGCAGTCGGCACTGCAGAGAAATCTGGGGATTTGTGGGAGGTCCCTGGGTATTTGAAGGGCCGGGAGGAGCCTGTTTTAGCATGTCTGCAGTGCACAGCGCCATCTGGCGGAGAATACCCAAGTGTAAGTATTATATCTGGAGCAGGACGTACTGTATACTTAGAATATATGCTTTACGACAACCTGGGGGACACCTTCTAGAAGTTAGGTGAGGTTTTGGTCCATTTGATAGCTTGCATTTTAAACCACAAGTGGGTGCTAGTATTTGGCAATAGCCGAAGCAGCATAATAAAAGAGCTAGTAACATAGGGAAGAAAACACAAATACATTTATTAGTGAGCTATAACGGAGAGTTGGGGGGGGGGGGCTTATAAATGTTGGATTTTATTTCTGTGCCTACAGATGTCCTGTAATAAGCAATCTGGTTGGTGTACCACACTGTGCACTGGTAGGAGCGTGCACTACGGAAGCACAATTTAGATGGAAGGCTCTGCACACTACTTTTTTGCATTAGTGTATTTTTTTTTATATTACCCCTTTTTTTTTTAAAATAAGATTGGATTTTCTAATGTATGAAGGGTTCCACCTCTGAAGACCAACTGTCTTCTGGAGTCTCTAGCTCTTCTTTTAATCAGTAATAATGTGATGTCAC
The DNA here is from genome assembly GCA_027917425.1 of Gastrophryne carolinensis. Taxonomy (NCBI): domain Eukaryota; kingdom Metazoa; phylum Chordata; class Amphibia; order Anura; family Microhylidae; genus Gastrophryne; species Gastrophryne carolinensis. The sequence goes on from CM051241.1 coordinate 89,770,593, forward strand.
AGCTCACTGAGCAAACACAAACCAAAAGATCGCTTCCATGTTTGGAAAGTCCACAAACAATTCCTCCGTAGTTAAGCCTTGGTTTCTGGGAACATGGTGCGGAAGGTGAGGTTGATCCGAGGCCGGCGATCGTGGTATTCTTTAGGCACGCGGTGCTGGTGGAAAAATCACAGAAAAGGTACAAAGATTAGGATGAGCAGACAAAACATCACATTGAAAGTCTTAAAGGAGCCACAGCACTCAACTCTGTTAGCTTGCAGACCAACCTAAAATCTGTCTCTAAACTTGGTTAAAAACAGAGGGCTCGGTCGCACACATCTGCAGAAGCTGCATCACCAAGCGCCAAGGTGCCTCTGTGGGGTGCCGTCCTAACTAATCTCTGAGAGTCCCATTTGGGACATACAATACAATAGATAAATTGGGAGCAGGCTTACCTGAGGTTGCCTTAAAACAGCAGTTCTCAACCTGGGCGTCAAACGACCAAAACACAGGGGTCGCCTAAAGCCAGTGTTCCCTCTAAGGTGCGAGCGCGTCCACGCACCCCCGCCTGCGTCTCTGCGCAGCCCCACATACCGTCCGCGCATGGCCGTCATCAGGAATTGGTGTGGAAACTTCCGAAAGGTAAGTGTGTGCAGGCAATCGCAGGGGCTCACAAAAGCCAGTAGGAGGAGGGAGACTGCAAACTGAAAGCTAGCATTCTCCTTGCCCTCTGATCAAAGGGAGGGGGGCAAGGGTGATGGCGGGGCTGACAGGCTTCCTTGTGGTGGCCACTGCAAGGTGTCTGGCTGGACGGTAGTATCCCCCCCCTCACTGGCTCATCATGCAGCATGTCGGGTTGTGTGTGGCAGGCTGAGAGAGGCAACTAATTCAATCGCCTGATTCAAACTTCAGCACAACTTCCAGCAAGTGCAGCCTCATCAGTGGGCAGGCTACACCATGCCTCATGTTTTAGTATGTATGTAATGCTGGAGGACACAGGTCATTTTTATCCTATGCCCATTTGCTTCCATTTTCATCTCTGTTCTTTGCCTCTCAGCCCTCACTTATCACCCCCCCCCCCCCCATTTTCCTAGTTTCCTACTTTTTCACATTCCCTCATTCTTTCTCTCTTTTCCACATTCTCTCCACCTTTCTTTTTCCCTCTTTCTCTGTCTCTCATTTCCACATTTCCTCCATCATTCTCGCTTTCTCACATTGCCTCCATCTTTCTCTCTTTTCCACATTCTCTCCATATTTTTCTCTTTTCCACATTCCCTCCATCATTCTCTCTTTCTCACATTCCCTCCATCTTTTTTTTTCTTCCACATTCCCTCCATCTTTTTCTCTTTTCTACATTCTCTCCATCTTTATCTCTTCCCCACTATTCTCCCGGTTACAGCGATACCACGTGTTGGTAGACACCCTTTCCTGCCCATAACACGCCCCCAAACTGAAAAAGCACTTTAGGGGATTTTCAGATAAAATACAACTATGTTATGCGCTATGCGCACCTTGCAGTTTTTCAATGAAAACAACCCTTTACATATGAAATACCCTCAACAAACTATATATTCTCTGGAAGTACACACCTCAAGCTTTCTAGACGTACCAGGCTTGTTGATGTGGCCACAGTTTTCTGGAAGTAATCCATCAATGTATTCGTTGGTTGCAAAGAGTTTCCCTAAAAAAGGATACAAAAGCAGAATCAAAGCCACATTTTCCTAAAAAAAACTATATACAAAAAAGAAAAATACAATTCTGTGATTACTCACCTGTAGAATTGTTATTATGAGTATACAGTACGTCCTGCTCCAGGTAAGAATCATTACACTTGGATATTACTCCGCCAGATGGCGCTGGACTGCAGAGACAGCGAAATTGGCTCCTCCCGGCCCCTCAAATACCCGGGACCTCTCACAAATCCCCAGCATTGAAAAGCAGTTAACGAGAAGCCAGGAGAAAGAAAACAGAACCAACTAGTAACTATAACAATGATAACAATCACCATACAGGGGATCCAGGATAATGCAAAACCAAGGGTGGGGTGGAGCAGGACGTACTGTATACTCATAACAAAATACCATTTTGTGATTACTCACCTGTAAAATGGGTATTATAAGTATGTATATGTAACAATAAAAGGTTCACCATATAAAGGATCCAGAATACAATAAGGGCGGGATGAAGCGGGGTGTGTGACATACTTATAATACCCATTTTACAGGTGAGTAATCACAAAATGGTATTATTCCAAGTATGTCACACACCCCGCTTCCAATATTCATGACATATAGGACATTCAATAGCAGTGTCCAACCAGGGTGGGGATCCCAAAAAAGGCAATAATGCACAAATTTAAACCACTGCAGCTTGCAGAACCTTGCGGCCAAAAACAGCATCCGCTGAAGCCCGCACATCAACCTTATAAAACTTGGAAAAAGTATGAACAGAAGACCAAGTAGCAGCCTTACAAACTTGTTCAACATAAGCCTGATGCTGAAAAGCCCAGGAAGCCCCAACAGCACGAGTAGAATGAGCAGTGATCTGAAAAGGGGGAACCCTCCCCTTGGCAGTATAGGCCCCAACAATGGCCTGACGTATCCATTTACTAATGGTAGACTTGGCAGGCGCCACACCTTTCCGGGGCCGGAGGGCACCACGAACAAGGCGTCCCTCTTATGAAAGGAAGAAGTAGCCACCAAATAGTACTTCACACAGCGAACAACATCCAAATTGTGCAAAACCCTCTCCTTGTCATTGCTAGGCTTAGGACACAAGGAAGGGAGAACAACGTCCTGATTGAGGTGGAAAGCAGACACCACCTTAGGAAGGAAATCCGGCTTAAAACGAAAAACCACCTTATCCTGGTGTCTCTCAAAGTAAGGGGCCTGAATGGACAGCCGCCAACTCAGAGACACGCCGGACAGAGGTAATAGCCACCAAGAAAGCAACCTTCTGAGTGACAACCGAAAGAGCAATATCCTGTAACAAAGTGATATAACAACAGTGGAACTATTGGTATACAGGCCCGCGCTAGCAATTTCCCAAATAAAAAATCAATGAATACATGTGATAAATAATGCTCAACGTGAAATGTCCTCAACCCCAAAAAGAACACAAATAAAATGTTAATATAAACACAGAGCAAGCTAGATTGAATAAAACAAAACAAAAGTCCCAATTTTTAATCCTTCAAAGGTGCTATAGTGCTCAATATAACTATGTCCCACGGTGCATGCACTCCACGCAAAATTGTGCAAAGGAATCCTCCACCAATCGTGCAAACTCTTACCAACTTTAAGTAGGCAATGCGCTTAAAATTGATTTTACACGGCGTTGTTGCCAATTCTGATGTAATCCACTTTTAAATAAACGCTTATCCAGCAATGCTTCCACACTTCAACCCTCCAGCATTTACAGATGTCACAAAGGTACTATTTCCATACAGCCCTCCGCTGTGCAATCTCTCTTTTCCAGGCAAAGCTCAGGGGGTGACATACATGGAGAAGCAGAAAGCCCAAAATAGTGTAATATTGCAAAAACTATAACTTTAATAAAAAGATCCAAATCCACTCACAAGACAGGTAAAATAATCAGCATTGAGATACAGTTGTAATCTCACCGATCCTGGAATCAGACAATCCCCATTCGGTCCAATAAAAGGGCGATCCCATAAAAGTGAATAAAATGTCCAAAGGATTTCTTTAAAAACTCCAAAAAGCTCTGAAGAATCTACCGCTCGCCACCGCCGACGCGTTTCGTCGCCGCAAGGCAACTTTAACTAGGCTGGTGGCGCGGCAGAAAGTTTATACCAAAAAGTCCGGTCACATGATAAAAGGTCCTTCAGCAGTGTCACAAAAAGAAACAGATAAGTTATTTAGCTCAGCTGCGATTCCAACTTCCATGGCCAGGGGAAACAGGCTGTCGCTAACTGCCTGCTCCAACATCCTATCCCAAGCTATAAATACCAATCCCCCGCCGCCAGCACAAAAGGAATCCCCATTGGAAACAAAGCAGTCCAAGCACACAGCCGAAGGACCTATAAAGTCCTCCAGAGACAGCGCAGACACATGGGCCGCTTCAGCCAATCAGCGCTGTTTAGCAGGAATCATATGTCAACACATGGCAATACTAGCACTGCTCTCGATCTCCCTGATGGTTGCCTAGCAACATCAAAACAACCACAGAGTGCTTAGCTCATGTCTCCCATATCAGAAGAGCTGCCCGATTTAATCATGCAGCTGCGACCCAGGCTAAGGATATATAAATCATTACAGATTCAACTATACTGAAGCTGGAAACTCTAATATTTAAATTGGAGTGAAAATAGTGTCAAACAATATCCAGTACAAAAAACAATCACAATGGACCTGGAATATCTTGACAATAAAATAAAACTAAAATTAACAGGCAAAAGCAATAACCAATAAAAAACAGATGGACTAAACAACTTGTAAGCCCATGAGAAATATACACATCCAGCAACAGCATGGTTGTTAGACACCATCTCATGAGTGCTTACATTAAAGCGGGACTAAACCCTGCCTACATTAAAGCGGGACTAAACCCTAACACCCTAACTATCATTGGGAGTATAACCTAATTGAATGGCGAGAGCCCTAAAACCTAAAAAAGGGGCATAATGAACAATATAAAATTTGGCAAAGGGCAGTCTGATTCCAATATCAGCTTATATCAGAATCTAACTGGCGGGGGTCTGATCTAGTGAGGGACATCTCAAAAAAGGAAGGCTGGTGGATCTACACATTGGGCACTTTATACCCTGCAGGTCTGAACATAGACTTTGATCTGAATTGTTTTATCTCTTCTTAGTTTCTTTTATTAACAATAGTTTGATGTTCATGTTTTAATTTTTAATGTGCATCTAAATCTGTGTATTGTAAGCTGATATTGGAATCAGACTGCCCTTTGCCAAATTATTTATTGTTCATTATGCCCCTTTTTTAGGTTTTAGGGCTCTCGCCATTCAATTAGGTTATACTCCCAATGATAGTTAGGGTGTGTGTAGCGGGTTTAGTCCCGCTTTAATGTAGGCAGGGTTTAGTCCCGCTTTAATGTAGGCACTCATGAGATGGTGTCTAATAACCATGCTGTTGCTGGATGTGTATATTTCTCATGGGCTTACAAGTTGTTTAGTCCATCTGTTTTTTATTGGTTATTGCTTTTGCCTGTTAATTTTAGTTTTATTTTATTGTCAAGATATTCCAGGTCCATTGTGATTGTTTTTTGTACTGGATATTGTTTGACACTATTTTCACTCCAATTTAAATATTAGAGTTTCCAGCTTCAGTATAGTTGAATCTGTAATGATTTATATATCCTTAGCCTGGGTTGCAGCTGCATGATTAAATCGGGCAGCTCTTCTGATATGGGAGACATGAGCTAAGCACTCTGTGGTTGTTTTGATGTTGCTAGGCAACCATCAGGGAGATCGAGAGCAGTGCTAGTATTGCCATGTGTTGACATATGATTCCTGCTAAACAGCGCTGATTGGCTGAAGCGGCCCATGTGTCTGCGCTGTCTCTGGAGGACTTTATAGGTCCTTCGGCTGTGTGCTTGGACTGCTTTGATTCCAATGGGGATTCCTTTTGTGCTGGCGGCGGGGGATTGGTATTTATAGCTTGGGATAGGATGTTGGAGCAGGCAGTTAGCGACAGCCTGTTTCCCCTGGCCATGGAAGTTGGAATCGCAGCTGAGCTAAATAACTTATCTGTTTCTTTTTGTGACACTGCTGAAGGACCTTTTATCATGTGACCGGACTTTTTGGTATAAACTTTCTGCCGCGCCACCAGCCTAGTTAAAGTTGCCTTGCGGCGACGAAACGCGTCGGCGGTGGCGAGCGGTAGATTCTTCAGAGCTTTTTGGAGTTTTTAAAGAAATCCTTTGGACATTTTATTCACTTTTATGGGATCGCCCTTTTATTGGACCGAATGGGGATTGTCTGATTCCAGGATCGGTGAGATTACAACTGTATCTCAATGCTGATTATTTTACCTGTCTTGTGAGTGGATTTGGATCTTTTTATTAAAGTTATAGTTTTTGCAATATTACACTATTTTGGGCTTTCTGCTTCTCCATGTATGTCACCCCCTGAGCTTTGCCTGGAAAAGAGAGATTACACAGCGGAGGGCTGTATGGAAATAGTACCTTTGTGACATCTGTAAATGCTGGAGGGTTGAAGTGTGGAAGCATTGCTGGATAAGCGTTTATTTAAAAGTGGATTACATCAGAATTGGCAACAACGCCGTGTAAAATCAATTTTAAGCGCATTGCCTACTTAAAGTTGGTAAGAGTTTGCACGATTGGTGGAGGATTCCTTTGCACAATTTTGCGTGGAGTGCATGCACCGTGGGACATAGTTATATTGAGCACTATAGCACCTTTGAAGGATTAAAAATTGGGACTTTTGTTTTGTTTTATTCAATCTAGCTTGCTCTGTGTTTATATTAACAATATCCTGTAACAGCTCAAAAGGAGGACCCTGCAGAGACAAAAGAACCAAATTCAAATCCCAAACAGGGACTACAGCCTTCCGAGGGGGCCGCACATGCCGCACAAAAGTCTTAACCAGTGGGTGTAAAGCAAAAGACCTCTAGAAGAAAACCGACAGAGCAGAAACCTGTCCTTTCAAAGTACTAAGCTGGAACCCAAGATCCAGATTATGCTGAAGAAACTCCAAAATCCTGGGTATAGAAAAAACCCTGCAAGGCAAGGCCCTAGCCTCACACCAATCAATATACCTCCAAGTCCTATAGTAAATGCCAAAAGAGGACCGCTACCTAGCCCTAATCAGGGTCTGAACAACAGCCTCAGACAAACCTTCCTCTTTCAAAATGAAGGTTTCAGCAGCCAAGCCGTCAAAGCCAGCGTTTGTAAATTGGGGTAAAGTAGATGACACTGAGATAGCAGGTCCGGCAGCAACGGAAGCCTGTACTGGTCTACGGCCATCCTTACAACGTCTGCGTACCAAACCCTTCTTGGCCACCTTGGAGCCACCAGAATCGCTGGTGCCCCTTCTAGAACCAGTTTGCGTACTACCTTGCCCAGCATGGAGACAGGTGGAAACAGGTACAGAAAACCCAGGTCCTTCCAAGCCAGTGACAAGGCATCCACTGCCAAAGCCAGGGGATCCTGAGAAAGAGACACAAAGGCCGGAAGTTTGTGATTGTGCCTCGAGGCAAAGAGATCCACCTCCTGAGTCCCCCACTTGCAGCAAAGATCCAGAAAAACCTCGGGGTTGAGAGACCACTCTCCGTGGCGAGAGGATCCCCTGCTCAGGGAATCCGCCTCCGTATTCTCAACTCCCGGAATGTAGACTGCCGAAAGGCAAGGAACATTGCTCTCCGCCCAGTGGAGGATCAGAGAGACTTCCCTGAGGGCACTCCTGCTGCGAGTCCCTCCTTGGTGATTTATGTAAGCCACTGCCGTTCGGTTGTCCGAACGCACCTGAACCGGAAGACCCCGGAACTTTGTGGTCAGCCGAGCCTGAACCAGTCGAATGGCTCTGAGCTCCAATACATTGATGGGGGTGTTCCACACCCCGCTGAACTGATGACTCTTCCAATAACCTCCCCAGCCCGACAGGCTGGCATCCGTGGTAACAGTCTCCCAACAAGGGACCAGAAAGGATCTGCCCTTCACCAGATTGCTCGAGTCCAGCCACCACCGAAAGGACCGCCAAACCCTGGGAGACATCTTGAAAGGTTGATCCAATGACTGTGGGCTCCTGTCCCAATACGTCAATAGGAGAAGTTGAAGAGATCTCATGTGAAACTGTGTAAACGGCACCGCCTTGAAGGAGGACACCATCAGACCCACCAGTTTCATCCCCTGTCGGATAGAGGAACAAGGACTGGCCAGAAGAAGACGGATCAGGCCCTGAATCCCCTGCACTTTGGCCTGGGGCAGAAACACTCTGGCCCGACTGGTATCCAGATTCATGCCCAGAAATGAAATCACTCGAGACGGGGAGAGAGAAGACTTGGTGCGGTTGATCACCCACCCGAACCTCTTCAGGGTCGACACCACCTGTTGGGTGTCCAGTTCCACCTGATGAAGGGAGGAAGCTGAAATCAACAGATCGTCCAGATAAGGCACAATGCGAATGCCCTGAGATCTGAGCAGAGCCATTACGCCCGCCAAAACCTTGGTGAAGACCCTCGGTGCCGAGGTCAGACCGAAGGGAAGAGCTACAAATTGATAATGTTGATCCTCCACCGCAAACCGGAGGAATCTCTGGTGTGCCTGAAAAATCGGAACATGCAGATATGCATCCTTGATGTCTATGGATGTCATAAAAATACAATTCTGTGAAGTACTCACCTGTAGAATTGGTATTATAAGTATACAGTATGTCCTGCTCCAGATAGATTACTTACACTTGTGTTATCCTTCGCCAGATGGCGATGCACTGCAGAGACATGTTAAAACAGGCTCCTCCCGGCCCCTGAAATACCCAGGGACCTCCCACAAATCTCCAGCATTGAAAAGCAGTGAACAAGAAGCCGGGAGAATTTAGCCACCCAAAAACTGGTAACTTATAACAATGATAACAATCACCATACAGGGGATCCAGAATAATGCAAAAACCAGGGTGGGGTGGAGCAGGACGTACTGTATACTTATAATACCAATTCTACAGGTGAGTACTTCACAGAATTGTATTATTCTTAGTATACAGTACGTCCTGCTCCAGATAGATTACTTACACTTGGGACATCCAATAGCAGTGTCCATAAAGTAGGGTGGGATCCCCAACAAAAAAGGTAACAGCAGACAGTTTAAACCACTGCCGCCTGCAAAACCTTGCGGCCAAAAACAGCATCAGCTGAGGCCCTAACATCAACCTTGTAAAACTTTGAAAAGGTATGAACAGAAGACCAAATAGCGGCCTTACAAACTTGTTCAACAGAAGCCTGGTGCTGGAAGGCCCAAGAGGCACCAATAGCACGAGTAGAATGAGCAGTAAGGCAGAAGGGAGGATTCTTCCCCTTAGCAGAGTAGGCCTGAATCACAGCCTGACGAATCTAATTGCTGATAGTAGACTTGGCAGGAGCCAAACCCTTCCTAGGACCAGAAGGGACCACAAAAAGAGCATCAGTTTTCCTGAAAGGTGCAGTAGCCACCAGACACCTAACCACATCCAAAGAGTGCAAAACCCTCTCCTTAGCATTGCTAGGATTAGGGCACAAAGAAGGAAGAACAATATCCTGATTCAAATGAAAAGCAGACACTACCTTAGGCAGAAAGTCAGGTTTGAAACGAAACACCACCTTGTCCTGGTGCCTCTCATAGTAGGGGGGCTGAATGGACAGCGCCGCCACCTCAGACACATGCCTGACAGAAGTGATAGCCACCAAAAACACAACCTTGAGTGTAAGAATGGCCAAGGCAGCATCCTGCACAGGTTCAAAGGGAGCACCCTGCAAGGCTGACAGAACCAAGTTCAAATCCCCAACAGGCACCATAGTTTTACGTGGGGGATGCACATGAGTGACCCCCTGGAAAAAAGTCCTGATCAGAGGGTGCTGAGCAAAGGACTTCTGGAAAAAGATAGCCAGGGCAGAAACCTGGCCCTTCAGAGTACTGAGTTGGAGCCCCATCTCCAACCCATGCTGCAGGAACTCCAGAATCCTGGGAATAGAGAAGATACGACAGGGAAGAGACTTAGACTCACACCAGTCAATGTAGGCACGCCAAACCCTGTAATAAATGGAAGAGGAAGACTTCTTCCTAGCTTTAATCAAAGTATACACAACTGAGGAAGACAGCCCCTTCTCCATCAAGATGGAGGTTTCAGCAGCCAAGCCGTCAAAGCCAGAGTTTGTAAAATGGGATGGCGTAGTGAGCCCTGAGTGAGCAGATCTGGCACCAAGGGCAGAGCGTACTGATCTACTGCCAGCTGTACCACGTCTGCAAACCACACTCTTCTTGGCCACCTGGGGGCCACCAGAATTGCTGGCACCCCTTCCAGAGCAATCTTGCGCAGAACCCTGCCCAGCAGGGGAATTGGGGGTGAAGACATACAGGAACTGAAAGTCCTTCCATGACATTGCTAGCGCATCCGAGGTCAGGGCCAGAGGATCCCTGGACAGAGAGACAAAAGCTGGAAGCTTGTGATTGTGGCGGGATGCAAACAGATCCACATCTGGTTGGCCCCCAATGGTGACACAGAAATTGAAACACCCTGCTGCATAGGGACCATTCTCCCTTGCGCGAGAGTCCTCAGAGAGTCCACCAGGCGATTTTCCACCCCCGGGATGTACACAGATGATATGCAGGGGACATTGGCCTCCGCCCCAAGTCAGGATCAGGGACGCTTCCTGAAGGGCCCCCTTGCTCCGGGTCCCTCCCTGATGATTGATGTAGGCAACTGCCGTCTGGTTGTCTGAGCGCACCTGAATAGGCAGGCCCTGAAGATGAGTAGTCAAGCGAGCCAGAACTAACCTGATCGCTCGCAGCTCCAAGACATTGATAGGTGTGTGGGCCTCCTGAGGGCCCCACCTCCCCTGGAACCGCAGGGACTTCCAGAACCCCCCCCCCCAACCTGACAGACTGGCATCCATGGTGACCGTCTTCCAGGAAGGGGCAAGAAAGGATCTGCCCCCCAACAGGTTCCTGGAGTCCATCCACCACAAGAGGGACCTCCTGACCAGGGGGAGAGCACACAGACCCTGTCCAGGGACACTGGGTCCTTGTCCCATACAGACAATAGGTGAAGTTGCAGAGGCCTCAAGTGGAACTGAGCATAAGAGACCGCTTCGAAGCACGCCACCATCAGGCCCACCAGCTGCATCCCCTGACTGATGGAGGGATGGGGACAAGCTAGGAGGGACTGAGCCTGTGCAATCAGACTGTCCACCTTCTGCTGAGGAAGGAAGATCCTTGCCTGAACTGTATCCAGAATCATTCCTAGGAATGGAGTTACCAAGGAAGGGGACAGCGAGGACTTGGGGTGGTTGATCACCCATCCAAATGACTCCAGAGTGGACACCACCAGCTGAGTATCCAACTCTGCCTGATGCAGAGACTGGGAAGTGATGAGGATGTCGTCCAGATAGGGAAGCACGCGGACGCCCTGACATCTGAGTAGAGACATCACGCCAGCCAGCACCTTGGTGAACACCCTGGGAGCTGAAGTGAGGCCGAAGGGCAAGGCCACAAATTGGTAATGTTGATCCATCAGAGCGAACCTGAGGAACCTTTGATGACCTGGGAACACAGGAATATGAAGGTAAGCAGCTGATGTCCACAGAAGTCATGAAATCCCCTTGGCACAGGGAACTGATGGCAGAGCGCAGAGTCTCCATGCGAAAGCGCCTGCCCCTTACAAACTTGTTTAGAGTCTTTAAGCCCAGGATGGACCTGACAGAACCATCCTTCCTGGGTACTGTGAATAGGTTGGAATAGAAGCCCTTGCCTTTTTCTCTTAAAGGGACCTGGCAGATGACCCCCAGCTCCAGGAGTCCTTGCACTGCTTGCACTAGCTCCTGAGCTGACACAGGGTCCTGAGGAATCCGGGATCTGATGAATCTTGGAGGGGGGTCGGCAGCAAACTCCAACTTGTAACCGGAGGACACAACCTCCTGAATCCACCGGTGTGAGACATGAAGCCTCCAGACGTGAGCTAAGTGCTGCAGCCGCCCCCCCTCCCGGATGGGTGAGGGCGCCCCATCATGCCTGAGGGGGCTTGGGAGAGGATTTAGCTTTGGGACCCCAGGAGGAGCCAGGGCGTCCACGTCCTCTGCCTCTACCCCAGAAATCTCCCCGGGCCCCAGGGAAAGACACCCCCCTTCCCTGTCTTGCACCAGGGTAAGGAGAGGAGAAGGAACCCTGACCCCGAAAGGGCCGAGGTTGCCACCTGCGCTGGGGTAACCTGCCTCCCTTAGCAAAAAGGTCCAGGCGGTCTCCAAACAGACGCAGTCCTTTAAAAGGAAAACCAGTGAGGGCCTTCTTGGCAGCATTGTCAGCAGCCCACTGGCGCAGCCAAACCAAGCGGCGTATAGCCACCACGAGGGCAGAAGTTCTGGCACACATTCTGATGGCGTCATCCAATGGTGATAGGACAAAATTTACAAAAACATCACAACTGGAGAGTGCATTAAAAACCTCACAAGGCAAATCATCAGGGGCACTATCAAGCATATTTCTGATAAGGGTTCTAGTGGCCACAGCAGTAATGGCAGAGGCACAGCCCGGGCGCAGCGCCGTCCCATGGTCAGAGCCAGAATCGTCATGACCCCTTGGTCTCTCATCAGATGAGCCTGAATCAGAAAAGAGCTCCCCTTCATCGGAAGGGGTATAGCCACACAGATTCATAAATTCCTCAGTTCCCATAGGGAAAACAGTGACATTAGACGTCAAGTGCCGCTTCTTAGCAGGGGCCTTACGCCCTAAGGACTTAGCAATAATCTGTTCAACAGTAGCTAGTCTAGAAGACACATCAGGCTGAGAATCCCCACTAGTATGCAACTCAGTAGGAGTGAGATTTAAGCTTGGGGGAGTAGGTGAAGTGAAATGAGGTGCAGCCACTGGCAGGCCAGATTGCAATGCAAGCACCTGCTCAGCACAGGGTACACAGACCCGTGCTTTGTCAGCGTCAGCATGAGGCTGCCCACATGCTACACACAGCCGGTGTTGTCCCAAAGGGACCCCGGTAACATTATCTTGAGATGCCTCCATATGGTGATTATAGCGGCGCTATACGCCGATAGGGAATAACGCTATATAGCAACCCTGGATGCCCCAACAACCCGCTAGGGACGTGGGAGTATAATTTTTACAAGGCCTACAAGTAATATACTAAAAGCAGGGCCGGGAGAAGCCAAGAAGGGTTCGTCCCGCCTGAAAGACATAAGCAGACAAGACCTTAAGTACATCGTAACAAAAGTGAAGCAGATAAAGCCGCTCGTGAGGGCACTTACGGACCGCGGTAGGTAGGAGTCCGTCGCGCATAGGCCAACCAAGTCAGAAAACCAAGTCAGCGTGCGGCGGCTGTAAATTTAAAAGCAATAAAGACAAGTCAGCGCGGCGGCTGACACAAGAATAAAGACATGTGAAAGGTGAAGGCACAGACTGCATAACCTACATATCTATACACGTACACACCCCCCCCCCTCTTTTCCCCCAAAGACTATAAGAAGGATGAGGGAGGACGGTGGCCACTTAATTAGGGCCCACCGATAGACAGGGGCAAGGGGCAATAGTGCAGGAGGGGCATCCCATAGAGGCTCACCATAAGCCTGAACCGCCTACCCTTTGGTGGGGGATTGTGGTGGAGCAGCGCTCCTAAGCACCTGACAGCGGTGCTGCCTACCTTCACCCGACCAGCGCAGCCAAGGCTGGGAGGCATATTACAAGTGGAACGGGTGGGAATATTCCTGCAGGGCCGCAGGTTAATAACCCCGCTCACCTGCGAGTAGAGAGCCAATTTCTCATCCTTCGCAGCCAGACTGCAGAGAAATTCTGGGGATTTGTGGGAGGTCCCTGGGTATTTGAGGGACAGTGAGGAGCCAATTTTCGATGTCTCTGCAGTCCAGCGCCATCTGGCAGAGTATATCCCAACTGTAAGTATTAGATTTCTAGAAATCTATAAGATTCCCGGGCCGATCACCTCCCACCCCGCGGGACATCCGAGATCGGGATGTCCCGCAGGGTGAAACCCCCCAGAAACCCCAAAAAGATCTTACCTGATCCGCCACCGCTTCCGCCACCTCCGGCGCGCCCCTCCAGACGTGCGCGCGCCCGCCCTCTGTGAATGGCCGGCGGGGGCGCGCGCGCGCCGAGAGTGACGCGCGGGAGGCGGCGGCGGCGGAAGCGGCTTGGACGTTCCTGTCCCCCGCCTGGACGTTGGCGGGGATTGGCTGCGGCGTTCACGTGGGAGCGGGGAGAGGTGAATTCTTTGGGGTTTCTGGGGGGTTTCACACAGCGGGGCACCCCCGATCGGGGTGCCCCGCTGAAGTGGACCAAAACCCAGGATAGTCAAAATCCTGGGTGTTGGTCCACTTTAAAAATATCATCAATCAATATATATATAACAATTCCCCCCTTTTTTTTTTTTTTAAATTCCAAGCAACAAGAAGTCAAATGTAAAAAGAACAACAGGACTCACGGATACCGCGCCCCACCAGCGCCTGTACAGGGTTAATGCAGATGCAGCACGCGTCTAAATCCAGAAGCTTCTGGCTCCGTGACTCCCATCCCTGGCTTCCGGCCGCCGCCTGCCCCCCCCCCCCCCGCGCGCGCCGCCTGCGCCCCCTGTCATGAGGCCTTCGCACGGCGAGGGAACGAGGGTGGTGAGTATGTTGGAGGAGCGGCAGCGTACCGCTCCTCGCCGTAGTGCTGCTATGGCGAGGGAGCTCTCCGCTCCCCCACACAGTAAAGTAACACAAGCATGAACAAAAATCAAAAATACATGTGGGAGAAGGGAGGGTGACATATGAAAATATATCAGGTTTCTCAGCAGGTTCACCTGCGTCTGACCTGCTTGTTCTAGAGAAGCCTGCCGCCCAGAGCCATGTGCCCTAACAAAACGCCCCAGACCCCAGCGTTTCACCCTACCGTCACGGATCCCAGGAAAACAGCCAAAGCTGGGGAGGCATCAGATGGGTCAGAGGAATCCGTGGAAATAGGGTCATGCAGCAAGCCGACAGGTTAGAGGCCCCGCTTTGCTGCTAAAATCCCTGAGAGAGTGTAAGCGATCTTTGCAGTTCCACTGCAAGAAGTAGACTGGGCTTGGTTAAGAGGCAGCTGCTATTTATAGGGGGCCGGGAGGAGCCACATCTTTGATCTTGCAGTCCACGCCCCTTCGGGCGGAGAAGTCCCCAGCTGTTAAGAATGAGGGACTGCCTGGAATGAATTGGAAGGAAAAGCTACAGGTTGTCAATATGTGAGGGATCCTCAAAATCATCAATACATCAAATCTATTTATTTGAGAGGGCTTAACTACATGCAGATTCTGTGCCACTGAACTGCATGGGAGCAGTTATCTTGCACAACTTACAAATTACTGAACTTTATTTTCTTGACCGCTTCAAAACGGTACTAGTTCTGCTGCTGCGCAGCGGAACCCGGGTTGCCCCGCTACCCATCACAGCCCTTAAAACAAGAAACTAGGCGCCCAGATAATTACTCTGCAGTGGTCGCGGCGCAGCCTGACGGCTTCCTGGACGCTACCACGTGACTAAGCATGTGGTCAGCAGGGCCAGGCCTATCAGCACTGGCCCTGGAGGCTGATAGGCTACGGTGCAGAAGAGGCCCGGAAGCGGTGAGTATCCTGGCACCTGGTTTCTTGTTTTTACAGCGGCGATGTGCAGTGTGGCATCCCGGGTCACGCTGCCCCATTGCTTTATAGTATTGCGGAACTATGGTCATTATTGACCATAGTTCCGCTTTAATGTAAAGTAGGGTCGGCAACAAACATGATAGCTTACTGGTCTCTGCCTGATTGCATTGTTTTTTTTTCCCAAACATTTCCAGTTGCTTTCCGTGCTACAAGGCACTACATATATGCATCTATGCCCTATCCACTTCAATGATGGCTCCAGACTATCTCTATGTGCTAAATGTGGCTCTCATGGTAAGAAAGGATGCCCCCCCCGCTCAAGGAATTCATTTGTAATTGGATTAGCTAATGTGTGTTCAGATGTAGAGGTTTGGTTGGTTGTATAATGGTATTTTAATGCTTTTTTTTTTTAACATTTTGCAGAAAAAGAAAAAAAACCTTATTGAAGCGCTCTGGGAACCTTATTAAAGCGTACTGAAACACAGGATTTTGTTCAGTGCCCCTGGGGCATCCCTAATTGAAATGCCTCAATGTATGAGACCCCCCAGATTGCCCAGAACAACTCACCTCTTCCCAGTCCAACGGCGCATGCACGGGCTCTCATCCAATCAGTCCCGTTTGCTGTGACGATCTCATTTATCAAACGGCTCTGATAGACTTCAATGGGATCTATCTGAAAGGCTGGGGCGGGAGAGCGTGCACAGCCCAAGGCTGCCATGGGTTTTGTTACGCTTTAATATATTTGACTTACTTTAGCTCCACAAGCGTCACTGTGCTTCCTGAGGTTTTCAGCAGGGCTGTTATGGACGCTACCTGGCTTATTGTGTCATCCCCACTAATGACTAAGGGAATCTCCAAAGATTACTATGGGAACGGGAGGAAAAGCTGCAGGGGGACTCCAAGCAGAAGCAATTGTGAAAGCAGGAAACGGGCTTCCCGCTGAAAACTAGACTGCTGCATCTACAGTAGCCATGGCAACAAGTGTAACATAAAATGTGCTCTACCCACCTCCAAGCTCTCTAACATAGATTAGTAAGTTCTTACACAAGTGATACATTTTGACTATCCTTGTGACAGGTTCTTGCCCCAGGGGGGAACCCCAATTTGGAATGTCCTGCAGTTTGACATCCCCCAGATCGCCCACTCCACTCACCTTTCCTCCGTTCCCATGGCGCATACGCGGGCTCTCGTCCAATCAATGCTTTATGGCATGCATACCAATTCACAGCATAAAGCCACTGTTTCCCCAGATTCCCTGCGGACTGCGCGCTCCGTAGGAGCACGCCCAGCTGCAGGGTTCCCAGCGTGATCACAGCGGAAAGGTAATGGGTTTTCAGGTGATCTGGGAGGGTTCCCTGTGACCCAGGGGCACTAGTCAGCCGTCCCCGGAGACTTTTAAAACAGGGCCACTTGCAGCGGTGATAGGTCCACTTTACGGAGGAAGTCCAAGCAAGTGTCCGTAACACTTCACCCACCCACCCCTCCCATCCCCTGCGCTAAGCCCAGTTTAAGCAATAATATAAAAAACACAACTCACGGGGGGGGGGGGGGGGGGGGTGCATCAATTTGTACAGAGGATGTGACTTTAAGTGTAACCCAATTTAGGATGCACCACTGTGTGAACTTCTGAAGGTTGCCCACAAAACTTTCCATCCTCATGATCCCACATTAATTCACAGCACATCAGCAAGCACCATTTGTGCCAGAGCTCCAGGATAGGTAGCGGCCACATCCCTGGCCCCCCTGCGGTCTGTGGTGCAGTCCCATGCCCAGCCTATTTGAATAGCAAGGCACAGAGACGTGCACCCATGGAGATGCTGAGGCTGGACAGGGATGCCCCAGAGGGACTAAAATGGCCGGAGTCTTTTAGCCTTTTTAGATTTCTTTTAGACTCCAGGGCTGGAAGGCTGCAAGGCTGGAAGGAAGTTTCACAGAATTGTATTTTTCCCTATATCCAGTCCAAGTCGTACCAGTGATGACATGTGGGACATCCAAAAGCAGTGTCCATATAGGGTGGGATCCCCAGTGCGGAACAGCATGTAGTTCATTTCACTAACACCTGAAGCACCTTTCGGCCAAAGACAGCATCAGCTGAGGCCCTAACATCAACCTTGTAAAACTTTGTAAAAGTATGAACTGAAGACCAAGTGGCAGCCTTACAAACTTGTTCAACCGATGCCTGGTGCTGAAAAGTCCAAGAGGCACCAATAGCACTGGTAGAATGAGCTGTAATCTGAAAAGGGGGTTCCTTCCCCTTGGCAGAATATGCTTGTACCACCGTCTGTCTGATCCACTTACTGAGAGTGGACTTGGCTGGTGGCAAACCCTTCCTAGAGCTCTCTGTTAGGACAAAGAGCAAATCCGATTTCCTGAAGGATTCAGTCGCAACCAGGTAATACTTAATGGCTCTAACCACATCCAAGGCATGGAGGGTCCTTTCCTTAGAATTAGTTGGTGCTGGACACAAGGAAGGCAAGACAACCTCCTCATTAAGGTGAAAGGGAGAAACGACCTTAGGCAAAAAGTCAGGTTTAAAGCGAAAAACCACCTTATCCTTATGCCGCTAGGATAGGGAGGCTTCATACAAAGCGCGGCCAGCTCTGATATGCGACGCACCGACGTGATCGCTACCAAAAAGACTTTGAGAGTCAAAATAGACAATGCAGCATCGCACAATGGTTCGAAGGGAGGACCCTGAAGAGCAGACAGTACTAAATTCAAGTCCCACACCGGTATCACTGACTTACGCAGTGGACGGACATGAGTGACTCCCTGGAAAAAGGTCTTGATCAACCTTTGATTGGCAATGGATCTCTGGGAGAAGATGGCTAAGGTTGAGACCTGGCCCTTGAGGGTGCTCAGCTGGAGACCCAAGTCTAAGCCGTGTTGTAAGAACTCCAGAATCCTAGAAATAGAAAATGTGTGGCAAGGAAGACTCCTTGACTCGCACCAAGCAATATAGGCGTGCCAAACTCTGTAGTATATAATGGAGGAAGACTTCTTCCGAGCCTGAATCATGGTATGTACAACCGCATAAGACAGCCCCTTTTCCGTCAGGATTGAGGTTTCAATAGCCAGGCCGTCAAAGCCAGCGTCCGTAAATTGGGGTGCCGCAGCGACCCCTGAGTGAGAAGCCCTGGGTCGTCGGGCAAGATGTAGCGATCTACTGACAGCTGAACTATGTCCGCAAACCAACTCCTTCTCGGCCAGCGAGGAGCCACCAGGATAGTCCGTACCCCTTCCTGGGCTATCTTGCACAGCACTCTGCCCAGGAGTGGAAAAGGAGGGAATGCATACAGAAACTTGAACTCCGTTCAGGGAATTGCCAGAGCGTCTGTGGCAATGGCCAGAAGATCCCAGCGGAGACACAGAGCGTGAAAGGTCTTGCTGTTGACAGGCCATTCCCCCCTGTCGCGAGGCGCTCCTGCTCAGGGAGTCTGCCTCCTGGTTTTCCACCCCGGGGATGTAGACCGCCGATATGCAGGGAACATTCTCCTCTGCCCAAGTCAGAATCTGGGTCACCTCCTTGATTGATGTAGGCGACAGCCATCTGATTGTCCGAGCGAACCTGGATCGCACGACCCCTTAAATGGGGAGTCAATCAAAGAAGCACCAACCGGATCGCTCTCAGCTCCAAGAGATTTATGTGACAGGACAGCAAGGCCTGCACTTGCGTCTGGAGACCCAAAACCTTCTGCTGTGGCAGAAAGACCTTTACCTGAGCGGTGTCTATCGTCATTCCCAGGAAGGATCTCACTGTTGAGGAGGGAGTGATAAAAGACTTTGGGCAATTGATTACCTAGCCGAAGGCCTCCTGGGTTGACAATACCGTCCGAGTATCGCTCTCGGCCTGCTGCAAGGACTGGGCCGCAATCAGCAAGTCGTCCAGATAGGGCAGCACAAGAATGCCCTGGTTCCTCAGGATAGCCATGATGCCTGCCAGCACCTTTGTAAAGACACGGGGGGCGGAGGATATCCCAAATGGAAGTGCCACAAATTGGTAATGCTGATCCTCCAGAGCAAACCTCAGGAACTTCTGATGCCCCTGGAAAATCGGGATGTGCAGATAAGCATCCCTGATGTCCACCGTGGTCATGAAGTCGCCGGGCCGAAGCTAGCTCACCGCTGACCGTAAGGTTTCCATGCGGAAATGTTTGACTCTTACAAATCTGTTGAGACCCTTCAGGTTCAGGATAGGTCTTAACGTTCCGTCCTTCTTGGGAACCGTGAACAGGTTGGAGTAAAAACCTTGACCCTGTTCCTGGCGAGGTACAGGGCAAATCACACCTAACGGCAGGAGGTGTTGCACGGCCATTCTCAAGCCCTGTGCCTTCAATGGGTCTTGGGATATCCGAGACCGAAGATATTTTGTGGGCGGCCTGGCTGCCAGCTCTATCTTGTAACCGGAGGACACTACCTCCTGAATCCACCGATCCGAGACGCGCCGTCTCCAGATTTGAGCAAAGAGCAGAAGCCGTCCCCCCCAGCCGAATGGGTGAGGGTGCCCCCTCATGCCTGAGGAGACTTGGCAGGGGGTTTGGACTTGGCTTCCCAAGCGGGATTGGATCGGCCACGGGACCTACCTCTACCCCAGGTATCTCTGCGGCCACCTGAAAACGAAAAGGAGAGATAGGCAGAGGAGTCCCGAAAGGGCCGAGCAGGCTTCCGTCTCTGAGGGAGTCTACCATCCTTGACCAGGAGGTCCAGGCGCTCCTCAAACAACCTGTGCCCCACGAAGGGGATACTCGTAAGCGGCTTCTTGGCCGCGGCATCAGCCGACCATTGCCGCAACCAGAGCGAGCGGCGAAGTGCAACAAGCAGGGCCGAAATCCTGGCACCAAGCCGGACACCATCGTCCATGGCAGAGACAACAAAGGCAATGAAATCCACGCAGGCCTTGAGTTCTTGATACTCCTCCGCCCGCTTGCGAGCCTTAGCTCTATCCACCAGATGTCTCACCTTCTTTTCTGATGGCCAGAGAGACAATAGCCGCGGCCCACACACAGGACGAAACAAGGCACCGGCAAAGGTGAAAGCATGACAGACCAGCTGATCCATGCGCTTGTCAGCCGGGTCACGTAAGGAAGCGGTATAAGGTGATGGCATAATAGTAGTGGACAACCCCGACACAGGGGAATCCACCTCGGGAGGACGAGACCACAAACGAACCAGCTCCTCTGGGAAAGGATATCGCCTATCTAGGCCCTTAGGCACAGACGGTAGCTTGTTAGGCCTTTCCCATTCCTTGAAAATCATATTAGAAAAATGCTCCAGAAAGACCCACCTCTGTCTTACGGGCCTAAACAATTCACCTTGCTTCCTCTTAGCCGCTCTGGGAGGAACAATGTGTAATGTGAGGTAAGCAACTTCTCCGTATCATTAGGGAGCCACGCATCCTCGTCCGAGGAGGGGCCAGACAAGCTGTCATCACCCGCAGAATAATCCGCCGTGGAACGGGAATCATCTGGCAACTCACCTTCCTCCACAGAGCCCAGATCATCAAAAAGATAGTCATTATCTGAGTAAACGGGCTCGATGTGCCGTTTCTTACTCGTGGTCTTCCTAGGAGCCATCTGCGAGATCTGTCTCTCGAGATTGGCCACCCTATGCGCCAAATCAACCTGGGACCCCGGGCCGGCTTCCCCCTCGCTAAGGGCTGAGTACAGCAGCAGAGGGTCCGGAGAGGCCGCAGGCAGTGAAGGGCTAGGGGCAGGGACGCCCACCCGGTCATGGTAGAAAATGATGTTCCTGGCGCAAGTGGTGCAAACAGTGCTGAATCCACCCAGAGGACTTGCACTGCACAAGGGGCAGAGCTTCACCCGCCCAGATGGGGCCCCTAGCTCACTATCCCCAGATGCCTCCATTATGGTGATTAGAATTGTCAATTAAAGGTTACAAGGCACTAACGGCCCAAACCTATATAATCCCTTCTTAATAAAGGACTGGGGGACCGGGGGGAACCACAACCCTCAATCACTAGGCCCAACCTAAACAAAAGAGAACCATCAGACTCCCACAAAACGTATGCAGAATACAAGCAAACGATCGTTAGCAAGAGGGACTCACGACACCGAAAGGAGAGCGATATGCGACCAGACAACGGCAGCAGCAGAGTCACCGTGGAGAGAGCGCAGCACGCCTCAAACACACACCAACTTCTGGCGCGTTCCTCGAGGGGCGGGCCGCACCGCGATGAAGCGAAAAGCGCAAACGTACGGCTTCGCCCCCCCCCCAGCGGCGCGAAGGACACGCCCGCCCATCACTAGCACGCCAAGGCTCCCACTGAAAATGGCCGCCAGAACCAGGAGGCAAGGTGGCCCAGCCATGGGAGCACTGCGGCAATACAACTCTGCGCAGCGCGTGCAACCAGCGTGCCACTGCCTGTCAGCTCAGAGCCGCGGGAGTGCCATCCCCCGTCCCTCCCCCTCACAGAGTATGTGACGAGACAAGCTGGAGGGGAGGGAAGAAACCGCAGCTCGAGAGGAACCGCGAGGGAGGTAAGGGTGAAAAACTCCACAAGAGCAGCCAAGAAACGGTGCACAGTAAAAAAAAGCACAGCACACATAATAAAGCTTGCGGGATGGGAGGGATAATACCATTTTGTGAATACTCACCTGAAAAATGGGTATTATAAGTATGTCACACACCCCGCTTCAGATAGTCATTACACTTGGGTTATACCGACCTGTAGAGGGCGATCTTGCAGAGATGTCATGAAAAAAAGTGAGCCCCTCCCGGTCCATAAATACCTAGTACCTCCAACTCATTCCCCAATATTAAGACAGCAGTAAAGGGACCAGGAAGAGCCAAAATAACCAGTAACAGTAAAAAAGGTTCACCATAGAAAGGATCCAGAATACCAAAGGGCGGGGAGAAGCAGGGTGTGTGACATACTTATAATACCCATTTTACAGGTGAGTATTCACAAAATAGTATTATTCTAAGTAAGTCACACACCCCGCTTCAGATAGTCATTACACTTGGGACATCCAATAGCAGTGTCCATAAAGGGCGGGGATCCAAAACAAGGCAACGATGCACAAACCATAACCACTGCAGCTTGCAGAACTTTGCGGCCAAAAACAGCATCCGCTGAGGCCCGCACATCAACCTTGTATAACTTGGAAAAAGTGAGAACGGAAGACCAAGTAGCAGCCTTACAAACTTGCTCAACAGAGGCCTGACGCTGGAAAGCCCAGGACGCCCCAACAGCACGAGTGGAATGAGCAGTAACACGAAAAGGGGGAACCTTCCCCTTGGCAGAATAGGCCCCAACAATGGCCTGGCGAATCCATCTACTAATGGAAGACTTGGCGGGAGCCAAACCTTTCCTAGGCCCAGAGAGCACCACAAAAAGGGCGTCAGTCCTACGAAAAGAAGAAGTAGCCACCAAATAGTACTTCACACAGCGAACCACATCCAGAGAATGCAAGACCCTCTCCTTGTCATTGCTAGGCTTAGGACACAAGGAGGGTAGAACAATGTCCTGATTAAGATGAAAGGCAGAAACCACCACCTTAGGAAGGAAATCTGGCTTGAAGCGGAAAACAACCTTGTCTTGATGCCTCTCAAAGTAAGGAGCCTTAATGGACAAAGCCGCCAACTCCGATACACGCCGAACGGAAGTGATGGCAACCAAAAACGCAACCTTCTGAGGAAGCGTAGAAAGAGCAATATCCTGCAAGTGTTCAAAAGGAGGACCCTGAAAAGCAGAAAGAACCAAATTCAAATCCCAAACTGGGAGCAACGGCTTCCTAGGAGGCCGCACATGCGTAACCCCCTGGAAAAAGGTCCTAACCAGAGGATGAAGAGCAAAAGAACTCAGGGAGTCCGCCTCCATGTTCTCCACTCCCGGAATGTACACCGCCGAGATGCATGGGACATTGCTCTCTGCCCAAGCCAGAATCAAAGACACTTCCCTGAGGGCATGCCTGATGCGAGTCCCTCCCTGGTGATTGATGTAGGCGACCGCCGTCCGAATGTCTGATCGAACTTGGAACCGGTAAGCCCTGTAACTGATGAGTCAGGTGAGCAGAACCAACCTGCTGGCTCTCAGCTCCAGACCATTGATGGGATCATGAGCCTCCTGAGGCCCCCTCAGTCCCTGAAACTGAAGATCCTTCCAACCCCCCCCCCCCCAACCTGACAGGCTGGCATCCGTGGTGACCGTCTCCCAACGAGGGGTCAGAAAGGATCTGCCCCTCATCAGATTGCTCGGTTCCAGCCACCACCGAAGGGGAAGCCGAACCGGGGGGACATCAGAAGAGACTGATCCAATGACAGCGGAGACCTGTCCCAGGCCGCCAAGAGATGGAGCTGGAGCGTCCTTGTGTGAAACTGGGCAAAGGGAACCGCCTCGAACGAAGCCACCATCAATCCCACCAGTCGCATCCCCAGCCGGATGGACGGACGAGGGATGGATAGGAGAAGCTGAGTCAATTCCTGAATCAAAAGAACCTTGGGCCGGGGGAGGAACACCCTGGACTGAGAAGTATCCAGAGACATTCCCAGGAACACCACCACCCTGGACGGAGAGAGGAAGGACTTGGGAAAGTTGATCACCCAGCCGAATCTCTCCAGAGTGGCTACCACAGTCCTGGTATCTAGCTCCGCCTGGCTGAGAGAGGATGCCATAATAAGCAGATCGTCCAGATAAGGCACAATGCGGATACCCTGGGCTCTGAGGAGGGCCATCACCCCGCCAGCACCTTGGTGAACCCCCAAGGACAGCCCGAAAGGGAGAGCCTCAACTGAAAATGCTGATCTCCCACAGCAAACCTGAGACGGGCACGTCCTCTGCCCCTGTTCCAGGAATCACCTCTGACATTAGAGAAGGCCAACCTCGGCCCGCTCTGGCACAATGAAAGGAAGAATTAAAGGAACCCGCCCCCTGAAAAGGGCGACGCTGCTTCTTGCGCTACGGTAACTTGCCTCCTTTCGCCACTGAATCCAATTTTTCTCCAACAGCCGCAACCCCAGGAAGGGAAGCCCGCCCACTGGCGCAACCAACTGCTCGCCGGATAGCCACAAGCAAGGCCGAAGTCCTACTAAACAAGCAAATAGTGTCCTCCAAGGCGGCCAAAACAAAAGAAATGAATAAATCACACCTCCAAAGGGCTGTGAATTATCACTGGACAGGTAAAGCAGGGAAACAGTCAACAGGTCCCTAACCACAGACCTGGAAGCCACAGTGGCAAGCGCAGAAGCATAGACCGGCCGTAAAGCCGAACCCACACTGGCAAAGGCCCGACAAGCCATCTGATCAATGCGATTAACCTCACCATCCTTGAGAGTGGTGACGTAAGGAGAAAGTACAACCGAGGTATTGACAACCCCAGCACGGAAACGTCAACCTCAGGAGGAGAAGACCAGCGTATCACCGCGTCCACCGGAAAGGGATACTACCTATCCCATCCCTGTGGAACACCGGAAGCCGACTAGGTTTCTCCCATTCCTTAAGGACAAAGTGCTTCAGATTTGGGAATACCTAGCGCGGCTTAGAGGTCCCAAAAAAAAATTCCTTTTGATTCCTCTGGAGGAGAAATAGCCAGAACCACAATAAATGAGCAAGACACTGGGGACATCCACAGTATCCCCCTGCCCAAAATCAGCATCATCAAACTGCTGAACGTCAGACCCGTCAGAATCCTCAAACAATTTCCCCTCTTCACGCGGGGAATAATCAGATCAGTCGAGGGTATCACCGTCATAAAAACCATAACCGGCGCCGCCGGAGACAAGTGTCTTCTCTTAGCCGGAGCCAATCTGGTCGCAGAGCTAGAGATCATTTTCTCAATGTCGGACAGTCTAGCACAAACATTGGAATGCGACTCCCCACTAATGACAATGTCACTTGGGGTACAGATAAGGCAGGGAGAGGTAGGCGATGAGGCCAGCGGCACTGGCCCAGCCGCCTGGGACCCCGACTGCCGCGTAATAGCCTCTGTGCACATGGTATACAGATCAATACAATATCCCCCGTAAGGGATGCCCCCACAGCCCGCACACTGCCGGGATTGCCCTGAGGGGAGCCCGATCCCGGAATCCAGGGAAGCCTCCAAAAGGTGATTTTAATGGTAGCCGCAATGACCACAGGGATTTACGCTACTAAGCAACCCGGGATGCCCCTTTAAGTCCCGTGTGGGAGGATTTGAATAATACCCAATTTGGGGTATTTTTTAACAAATGAAGGGGATCCTCCTGAAGACACAAACAAAGGGTACAAGACACATGCATCCGGAAGCATACATATAGGCACCATATATGAGCAGCAAAATTAATTCGTAAGCAAGCGCATAACACAGTTTGGGACAGCTGTCCCTAACACCGCAAATAATGAATCAGGAAGAAAAGGCCCACAGGGGCACTCACGTGACGGTAATGGCGTCCACCGCAGCCAGCATCACATGCAAGCAGGAGGAAGAAGGGCGGGTCGGCATAGAGCGCGGGACACATCGGCCCCGCCCCCCGTTACCGTAGGGACGCAGTCCCCAGCCAATTACAGACCGATCACTGGCGCAGGGAAGGGGGCGAGCCGCGCGAGGGCGCCGAGCGCCCCGCACCCCTCCACTCCAGAGAAGACACGCCTGAGGTGGAGAAGCTCCCCCGCCGAACACTATCTGAATGTTGGCCCTCTGACATCGCAACCAATTCAGAGGGATAGTTCCTACGCATACATCAACTAGTGCGCACCAAACATAACATACATGCACAGTCACAATGTAAAAACAGCATACTGACAATAAGGGAAGGGACAGTGCCGTGCCGCCCGCCCCCCCCCCCCCCCCCCAGAGGGAAGTCGGGGACCAGATGGGGGAATCCGCACCACGGGGTGGAGGGATAATGGTCAGGGACAGGGCATCCCAAACTGGGATCACCAACCCGGATACCGCCTACCCCGAGTGGGGCCTCACGGGGGAGCCTGGCTCCCTACACACACACCACGAAGGTGTATCCCACCGTCACCTGGACCAAAACAGCCTAGGCTGGGAGGCATGTAGTGGTAATGTAAGGAGGTCCAGGCAGAAATAGGAAAATATGCCGGGGTAACCCGGCTACCTTTCTCCAAGCAGGCTGCAAGGAGGAGACATCCATCTTCTGACTTGCTTGCCGTCTGCAGAGATGAAAGACTGGGGAATGAGTGGGAGGTACCAGGTATTTATGGACCGGGAGGGGCTCACTTTTTTTCATGACATCTCTGCAAGATCGCCCTCTACAGGTTGGTATAACCCCAAGTGTAATGACTATCTGAAGCGGGGTGTGTGACATACTTAGAATATACAGGCAACATCTAGCCCCTTTACATGTGGTTCCCCCAGTTAGGCTCACCATCAGCCTATGGCCGGCTACCCACTAAACAGGGTCTGCGGCCCAGAGCCTAGTTCTGTCAAAAACGCCTGACCCCGGCGTTCTCCCTACTGTCACGGTCCCGAGGCAGCCAGCAACTGGGAGGCAAGAGTGGGTCTCACGGGATCAATGGGAATAGGGCCCGCAGCGGCTGAAGGGCTAGGGGGGACCACTCTGCTGCCAAAATCCGAGAGAGAGTATCCAATGATCTTCAGCAGCCAGATTGCAAGATGAACACTGGGGAATGATAGAGGGACACCTGCCTTTATAGGGGGCCGGGAGGAGCTACAGCTTTTGATTTTGCAGTCCAACGCCCCCTGGGGCGGAATACCCACATGTCATCACTGGGACGACTTGGACTGGATATAGGGAAAAGTCTGCTTAAGTTGCACCACCAAGCGCCAAGGTGCCTCTGTGGGGTGCAGTCCTAAATCTAATCTCTGACAGCCCCCTTTGGGACATACAATGCAATAAATAAATTGGGAGCAGGCTTACCTAAGGTTGCCCTAAACCTCAAGTGCAGCCCATGGGGTGAAGTGGTAAAGCCCGCTGGCTGCATCCCGCATGCTGTTCAAGTGTGGGCTCCTGTGACCAGCCATTCAGTAAGGCTGGGAGCCGGAATGCACACAGCCAAAGAGAAGGCAGGAATGTGGTGCTGACTGATATCGCGTTGCAGGACCCGTGCCCCATGGGGGTCTCACATAGTAGGGCATCTGGTGTAGGATGCCCTGGGGGCAGGCTAGTGGCTGGGCCTGGAATTGAGGCTTTTGACCCGCTTTAGATGGCGTCAATGCTAAGAGCTATGATCCGAATCATGGGCAGGGTTTTGTGTTTTAGTAGTTGCATCATTGTTTAAAGTGGACCAAAACCCAGGATTTTGACTATCCTGGGTTTTGGTCCTTTCCCTGGGGGTGCCCCGCTGCGTGAAACCCCCCAGATCGCCACAGCCAACTCATCTTATCCCGTTCCTACGGCGCGCCTAAGAGGAGTGGCTCTGACGGCAGCATACTCCACTTCCCTGTAGCAGTGCGCATACCCGTGCCAGGCATTTGTGAATGACCGGTGCAGGCACGCTACCTGTTAGAGGGAGGCGGAGGATGCGGGCGTTAGAGCTGCTGCTCTTAGACACGCCGTGGGACCGGGTGAGTTGCTGCGGCGATCTGGGGGGGTTTACACAGCAGGGCACAATGGAAAAGGAATAAAACCATGGATAGTCAAAACTTTGACTATCCTGGGTTGTGGTCCATTTTAACTGTATTAGTCTTATTACACATTGTAGTAAAGTGTATGGAAAAGTGGTGGATGGTGTCTATATTTCTCTTGGTTTTTTTCAGCCAGGCACGCTCCATGCCGGGATAACAAAGGTCTTCCTAGGTGATTAGATTAATTGAAGGAAGGAAGCCTAATAAAAGGAGCTGCCGAGGCTTCCAGTGTGGAGAAGGAGAGACTGGGATATGGAGTCAGAGCCTTGCTGCTCCCAAAACCTACAGGTCTGAACTGCATTCTATGAACTTTATGTGTTATGTTTTTGAAGCCTGTGGATTAGCAGCCTGGGCCTGTATGCCCTGAACATGGAACTGTGATATCGAGGACTTACAATACTCTGTACCTATCAGACACTGGACATTGCTAAAGCTGGTGAGGAAACCGCTGACTGTACTGCTTTGTACCCTGCATTATACTCGGAATTTAAGAGATTTTTCTGTTGAAAACATAGAAGGTTGACGGCAGAAGGAGACCATACGGTTCACCTAGACTGCCCTTATGTAACTGTATGTACTCTTTATCTTAGGATAGATGTGTGCTTATCCCAGGCATGTTTAAATTCAGTGACTGTTGATTTTTCAACTACCTCTGCTGGAAGTTTGTTCTAAGCATCTACTACTCTTTCTGTAAAATAATATTTTCTAACATTGCTCCTGATCTTCCCCCCCGACTAGCTTCAGGTTGTGCCCCGTTGTTCTATCATTAAGTTTCTTTTTAAAAACACTTCCTTCCTGAACCTTATTCAATCCTTTCACATATTTAAAGGTCTCAATCATGTCCCCCCTCTCCCTTCTTTCCTCCAGACTGTACAAATTAAGTTCTTTAAGTCTCTCCTGATAAGTTTTAAGTTTAAGTCCTTCCACCAATTTTGTTGCCCACCTTTGGACACGTTCTATTTCAATAATGTCTTTTCGCAGGTAAGGTCTGCAGAACTGTTGGACCTTGTCTTCAATAAACTGCTTATTATTTCAACTAAGAACTGTTTCCAGAGTCATTGCCGTTAGCACCCCAGACCCTGACAACATCTACATACATTTTTTTATATATATGTATATATCTATCTAATAGGTTTTAACATGTCTTATGTCATTGTTTGAATTCATTTTGGATGTTGGTGTGCCTCCCCTGTGGATTTGTTTTGGTCATAATCCTTATTTGAATGCTAAGAGGAGAACGCTCAGCAAAGCGGCTCTGGGTCCACTCCCCTGCCTCAAATCAAAGATCAAGATCCAGTAAGGGCTATGCACCCTGCAGAAAACCCATGGGGCCTGTCCTCTGCTGTCAGCCCAGCCTTGGATCAACTGCTTTCCAGTTACCACGCTGCATGCAGTACATCCCACCAACATCCCACAAACAGTTCTGTTTCTCCTCACCTGCCAGTCTTCTTGCGCTGCACCTTCCATAATTAGAAGAGTCCCCTGATCCAGCGGCACATGTACACGCTCTACGTACGTGTAATCTCCATGCTCTTCCTGAAAAAGAAACCGGCAATAGCTGTATCAGGGCAGCTGAATAGAATTTGCATCATACAAGTTGCACAATACTTCAGTTCAAGGGCCACTAAGCCCCAAAACATGCACTCAACTTCTCTGTCGGTCCCTTGCTCAAAAACCTTCCGGTTTCCAAGAACGCGCTCCCGATGCCTCGCAAACTGTTATTGCAATGGAAGGGCCTTGCCTGACACGCCCCCCTCCATTGCAATTAATAGAGGGGGATGTCCACAGGCACAGTGACTGGTGGGGCAATGACCAAAGCGAGCGTTCCAAGGTTTCCAAAACGTGCTGCCAAGCCAAAGAGAAGGTACGTTTTTTTTTCATTTTGGGTTTAGTGACCCTTTAAAGTGGACCGGGATTTTCACCATCCTGGAGATAGGTCCTTGCTCCACTGTGTGAAACCCCACAGATCGCCTGCTCCACTCACCTTTCAGCTGCATATTAATACATGGATGGGGGTCGGCATAGCGGTGGGCTGGTTTCCCTGAGGAGTGCGCTCTCCCCCGCAGGAATGCACCCGGGCGCAGCGACGGACCGGGTAAGGGTTTTGGGGCAATCTGAAGGAGGTTCACAGGAGGAGTATCTCGAATCGGTAAGTCCACTGGCCCTGTAGTCTTTTAGACTCCTGGGCCAGCCATGCCAGGGATAGGTCAGCTCTTTGCTGCCTTCTAATTGCCATTTACGGGACTGTCCCTTTAAAGAGGAACAAGACACCCAATTTTCACTTTTCAGGATGTTGTTCCTCTCAGTGGGGGCATCCCGCTGTGTCTATCCCCCCAAGTCGCCCCATTCACTCACCTTCCTGTCGCTCCCACATCGCAGACTCGGGAAAGAATGGGCGTACTGAATGGATGCGTCGCCCGCTCAACCAATCTGCATGCTCGCTTTCACTCAGCTCCACTGATGGCTAAACGCTGCATGCCCTGTGGGGTGCAGTCCTAACTCTAATCTCTGAGAGGCCCATTTGGGACATACAATGCAATAGATAAATTGGGAGCAGGCTTACCTGCACCCCACAGAGGCACCTTGGCGCTTGGTGGTGCAGCTTCAGCATACTTCTGCAGATGTGTGTGGACCCAGACCTGTTTAAGTTTAGAGACAGATTGCAGGTTTGGCTGGAAGCTAACAGGGTTGAGTGCTGTGGCTCCTTTAAGACTTTTGCATCCTAATTGCCCTGCTAACGTGCACCTCCCAGGTTAGTTATAAAATGGTCTGAGCGGCTGCCACCCCTCCTTTGTTCATTCAGAGAAGCTGGGTGCGGGTGCACGCACGGCTAAAGGTAATCCGCAGCGGAGCAGAGATGTGGCAAGGGCTCTGAGACAAGGTAAGCGAAATGGGGCTTTTACACAGCGGGGCATCCCAAAAGGAGTGGTACTCGGATGGCCCTGGATTCTTTTAGACTCCAGGACCTGCGATGTTCCTCTTTAAGATTTAAACAAATCCGGCTGTATCTCATTGAGAAACTAAGCGCCGGATCCTCCTTTCCTAAGCTTGCAGCCTGTGTGGGAGGCAGCCGGGGCGGTGTGCAGACTGTAAGTGGGAGACGCGGCAATTAAATGCCATACACGTCCCACTGCGCTCAATTTACTCCGCCACATAAGCGGGAACATTTA
This sequence comes from Gastrophryne carolinensis, assembly GCA_027917425.1. Taxonomy (NCBI): domain Eukaryota; kingdom Metazoa; phylum Chordata; class Amphibia; order Anura; family Microhylidae; genus Gastrophryne; species Gastrophryne carolinensis. The sequence continues at coordinate 89,801,594 of CM051241.1, forward strand.
GAGAGGTTGTCATTACTGCATAAGAAAAACATGATTGCGTAACATTACATTATAGAGCCGCGCTAATTACAGGCTCAGGTACAAAGGCGCCACAGGAAGCTGGCAGCGCATGAATGAGAGGATTAGCGTACTCACCTTTTCTTGTGAAAGCAGACCTAAACTGTATTAACTCCCATGGGATAACGTAAATCTTGATCATTCGGAATAAAACGGACCCTGGAGTTTAACTTCACGGCTAGTCGTTGGGCATCCCAAACTCAAATGCCCCAATTTGTGACCCCCCCCCCCCCCCGGATTGCGGAGGAACTCACAGTGATGTAAACATTGGAGGTCGCATCCCCAGCATCTCTGGGCTCAGACGCGCTCCCGCACCCAGCCATTCAGATAGGCTTGGGGGGGGGGGGGTTGGGGTGGGCAGGATGCAGCTCCCTATTGCCATGCCCTGTATGCAAATCATTAACCCTTTAAGTGCCAGCCTACCTAGATTTTTTGTCACATTCTGTTGCCAGACTACTTTTCACGTTTTTGCGCTACACATGTTCAACCTTGATTTTTGAAGGGATTTCCAGGGATTTTCCAGGAAAATTATATATTGTTTTTTTCAGCAGAGTCTGGGCTTCAACTTGAAAATACCATTTTGTGATTACTCACCTTTAAAATGGATATTATAAGTGTGACATACACTCCGCTTCAATAAGTCTTGACAGTTGGGTTATTCTCCAGTAGAGGGCGAACTTCTGCAGAGATGAATGCAAAAAAAGAAGCCCCTCCCGCTCCATAACTACCTGGGACCTCCCACCAATTCCCCAGTGTAAGATAGCAGTAAAGGGACCAGGAAAAACCAAATAACAATATTAACAAAAAACAATGGTTCACCATATAAAGGGTCCAGAATACCAAACAGGGTAGGTGAAGCGGAGTGTATGTCACACTTATAATATCCGTTTTAAAGGTGAGTAATCACAAAACTGTATTATTCCAAGTGTGACATACACTCCGCTTCAATTCTTCTTGACAGTTGGGACATCCAATAGCAGTGTCCGTCATGGGTGGGAACCATAAACAGTAAACAATGCACCAACTCAAACCACTGCAGCTTGCAGAACTTTGAGGCCAAAAACAGCATCCGCTGAAGCCCGCACATCAACCTTGTAAAACTTGGAAAAAGTATGAACAGAAGACCAAGTAGCAGCCTTACAAACTTGTTCAACAGAAGCATGGTGCTGAAAAGCCCAGGATGCACCCACAGCACGAGTAGAGTGCGCAGTGACCCTAAACGGGGGGAGTCCTCCCCTTAGCAAAATAGGCCCCAACAATGGCCTGAGGAATCCATTTGCTAATCGTAGACTTAGCAGGTGCCAAACCTTTCCTGGGCCCGCAGGTCACCACGAAAAAGGCGTCCGTCTTGCGGAAGGAAGAAGTAGTCACCAAATAGTATTTCACACAGTGAACAACATCCAAATTGTGCAGAACCCTCTCCTTGTCATTGATAAACTTAGGACACAAGGAAGGGAGAACAATATCCTGATTGAGGTGGAAAGCAGACACCACCTTAGGAAGGAAATCCGGTTTAAAACGAAAAACCACCTTATCCTGGTGTCTCTCAAAGTAAGGGGCCTGAATCGACAGCCGCCAACTCAGAGACACGCCGAACCGAGGTAATCGCCACCAAGAAGGCAACCTTCTGAGTGAGAACCAAAAGAGCAATATCATGTAGCGGCTCAAAAGGCGGACCCTGCAGAGCCGAAAGAACCAAATTCAAATCCCAAACAGGAACTACAGCTTTTCGAGGGGGCCGCACATGCGCCACCCCTTGGAACAAAGTCTTAACCAGCGGGTGTAAAGCAAAAGACCTCCGGAAGAAAACCGACAGAGCAGAAACCTGTCCTTTCAAAGTACTAAGCTGGAACCCCAGGTCCAGATTACGCTGAAGAAACTCCAAAATCCTGGGTACAGAAAAAACCCTGCAAGGCAAAGCCCTAGCCTCACACCAATCAATATCGGACCTCCAAGTCCTATAGTAAATGCCAGAAGAGGACCGCTTCCTAGCCCTAATCAGGGTCTTAACGACCGCCTCAGACAAACCTTCCTCTTTCAAGATGAAGGTTTCAGCAGCCAGGCCGTCAAAGCCAGCGTTTGTAAATTGGGGTAAAGTAGATCACCCTGGGATAGCAGGCCCGGTATCAAGGGAAGCCGGCACTGGTCTACGGCCATCGTTACAACGTCTGCGTACCAAACCCTTCTTGGCCACCTTGGAGCCACCAGAATCGCTGGTGCCCCTTCTAGAACCAGTTTGCGAACCACCCTGCCCAGCCTGGAGACAGGTGGAAACAGGTACAGAAAACCCAGGTCCTTCCACGCCAGAGACAAGGCATCCACTGCCAAGGCCAGGGGATCCTGAGAAAGAGACACAAATGCCTGAAGCTTGTGATTGTGCCTCAAGGTAAAGAGATCCACCTCCGGAGTCCCCCACTTGCGGCAAAGATCCAGAAAGACCTCGGGTTTGAAAGACCAGTCTCCGTGGCGAGAGGACGAGAGGACCCCCTGCTCAGGGAATCCGCCTCCGTATTCTCCACCCCCGGAATGTAGACTGCCGAAAGGCAGGGAACATTGCTCTCCGCCCAGTGGAGGATCAGAGAGACTTCCCTGAGGGCACTCCTGCTGCGTGTTCCTCCTTGGTGATTTATGTAGGCCACTGCCGTTCGGTTGTCCGAACGCACCTGAACCAGAAGACCCCGTAACTGTAGGGTTAACCGAGCCAGAACCAGACGAATGGCTCGGAGCTCCAATACATTGATGGGGGTGTGAGCCTCCTGGGGACCCCACACCCCGCTGAACTGATTACTCTTCCAATAACCTCCCCAGCCCGACAGGCTGGCATCCGTGGTAACCGTCTACCAACAAGGGACCAGAAAGGATCTGCCCTTCACCAGATTGCTCGAGTAGAGCCACCACCGAAGTGACTGCCGAACCCTGGGAGACATCCTGAAAGGTTGATCCAAAGACTGTGGGCTCCTGTCCCAATACGTCAATAGGAGAAGTTGAACAGGTCTCTGTGAAATTGTGCAAACGGCACCGCCTCAAAGGAGGACACCATCAGGCCCACCATCTTCATCCCCTGTCGGATAGAGGGGCAAGGGTTGGCCAGAAGAAGACGGATCAGGTCCTGAATCCCCTGCACCTTGGTCTGGGGCAGAAACACTCTGGCCCAACTGGTATCCAGATTCATGCCCAGAAATGAAATCACTCGAGACGGGGAGAGAGAAGACTTGGTGCGGTTGATCACCCACCCGAATCTCTCCAGGGTCGACACCACCAGGAGGGTGTCCAGTTCTGCCTGTTGAAGGGAAGAAGCTGAAATCAACAGATGGTCCAGATAAGGCACAATGCGAATGCCCTGAGATCTGAGCAGAGCAATTACGCCCGCCAAAACCTTGGTGAAGACCCTCGGTGTCGAGGTCAGACCGAAGGGAAGAGCTACGAATTGATAATGTTGATACCCCCCCGCAAGCCGGAGGAATCTCTGATGTGCCTGAAAAATCGGAACATGCAGATACGCATCCTTGATGTCTATGGATGTCATAAAATCCCCTTGGCGAAGGGAATTGATAGCCGAACGCAGAGTCTCCATGCGGAACTTTTTGGCTCTGATAAACCTGTTGAGAACCTTGAGGTCTAGAATGGGTCTCACCGAACCCTCCTTTTTGGGGGCCGTGAAAAGGTTGGAGTAGTAACCCTTGCCTCTTTCCAACGGAGGCACCGGACATATAACCCCATATCCAGAAAGCTTTTCACTGCCAACAGGAGCCCCTGCGCAACCTGAGGGTCCGAGGGCACCCGAGACCTTAAGAATCTTGGGGGCGATCAGTACTCGAACTCCAGCTTGTACCCGGAGGAGACCACTTCCAAGATCCAATTGTCTGTGACCTCCCGGGCCCAGACCTGGAATTAGAGTCGCAGCCTTCCCCCCACCCTTACGGGTGAGGGCACCCCTTCATTGCTGAGCCGGTTTAACGGCAGGCTTGGGCTTGGAACCCCAGGCAGCCGCGGGACGTGCCCGACCTCTGCCTCTGTTCCAGGACGAGCCCCTGACCCCCGAGAAGGCCAGACCCCTAGACGCTCTGGCCCCTCGAAAGGAAGGAGTGAACAAGCCCGCCCCCCGAAAGGGACGGCGCTGCTTACTCCGCTGAGGTAACTTACCTCCTTTAGCAACAGCATCCAATTTATCTCCAAACAGCCGCGAGCTGTGAGTGACTTCTTGGCTCCAACGTCCGCTGTCCACTGACGGAGCCAGACCAGTCTGCGCATGGCCACCAGCAAGGCTGACGTCCTACTACACACGACAATGGAGTCTTCCATCGCAGCCATGACAAAATCCATGAACAATTCGCACTTCTTAAGTACAGCGAACTCAGCGCTAGCTGGATCCAGCTGAGCGTTATTCAGCCAGTCCCTGATAAGAGACCTGATAGCAAGCGACACCATGGCAGATGCACTAACTGGTCGCAGGTAAATGCGTGGCACGCCATCTGATCAAGGCGCTTGTCCTCGCCATCCTTAAGGAAAGAGGCTTCAGGGGTGTTCAGTACAGAAGAGTTGGTCAACCCTAACACAGGCGCGTCAACCTCGGGAGGAGAAGACCAGCGCTTGACCGCCTCCACTGGAAAGGGAAACTTCTTATCCCATCCCTGAGGCACACCAGGGAGCCGACAGGGCCTCTTCCATTCCCTAAGTATCAGCGCATCAAAGTGACCCTGGGTAGGGAATTCCAGACGGGGCTTGTAGGCCCCCAAAAATTCCCCCTTCTTAAGAGGGGGCGCCTCAGGTGGATCAATATCCAACACCTCCAATAAATGATAAACAAAACAGTGGCCGTATCAACGGCATCCCCCAGCGCCTGCCCGGCATTGGAATTCCCAGGCTGACCATAGTCAGCCTCTGAATCCTGATACAATTCCCCCTCCTCAAGCGGGGAATAATCGGACAATTCAGTGGATTTATTGTCAGTGTCCCACAAGGGCTGGGCCAACGACAACTGTCTCTTTGTAGCCTGGGGCTTCTTGCCCACCGTGCTAGTAATCATTTTCTCTATGCTGGCCAACTTAGCCCAAACATGAGATAGCGACTCCCCACTAGTACCAATGTCACTTGGGGTACGGATCAGGTGGGGAGGGGAAGGCGATGAGGCGGGAGGAGCCGACCCAGAAGGCTGGGTACCAGACTGCCGCGTTATGGCCTTTTGTGCGCATGGTATACAGATCAGCACATTCTCCTCCGTAAGGGATACCCCACACCCCACACATGGCCCGGGTTGTCCCAAAGGGATCCCGGGCCTGGTATCCTGCAGAGCCTCCATATGGTGAAATTTTGTGGTCAGTCGCAAGACCGTAGGGAATTACGCATAAGCAACCCGGGATGCCCCTTAAAAGTCCCGGTGGGAGGATTTTAGGGATGGACAATATTTATATCTAGGGACCCCAGGACTGGGAGAGACCCTTAAAATGCAAACACACAAAATAGGTCACATAAGAGCAGAGCATAGTAAGGGATGCCCTAGCATAGATATTACAGTCACACAGCCGAAATACTCATTTACAGGCATATGACTGCATATATATATATATATATATATATATATATATATATATATATACATACAATTATCACCCATGCATAGCAATTAAAAAAGTCATATAGGCACACACACCATTGCACATATATATATAAAAAAAAAAAAAAAAAATATATATATATATATATATATATATATATATATATATATATATATATATTAGAACTAAGAATATATCCATATAACATATATGCCCCCGATGTATGTAGCCCGCGGGCACAATAGAATATATCCATATAACATATATGCCCCCGATGTATGTAGCCCGCGGGCACAATAACGCCCGGCGACATGTACCGCAAATAAAGCATAAGATCAGGTTATCAGCTAAAGGAGCCTGTATGGAGCACTCACAAGAAGATGGCGTCCATACGAGGAGAGAAGACGATAGGGGGCGCCGATGCGCTCCGCCGACGCGGGCGAGCGCCAGGCCCCACCCCCCCTCACTGAGGTAGGCAGAAGGTCGAGCTCCCCGGCCAATCAGTAGAGAACCGGCTCGCCGCCGCAAGAGGGCGTGCGCGCGGGACGAACGTAAAAGCACACACACACACATACACCTGTAAAGTAGTTATGGACCGGGAGGGGCTTCTTTTTTTGCATTCATCTCTGCAGAAGTTCACCCTCTACTGGAGAATAACCCATCTATCAAGACTTATTGAAGCGGAGTGTATGTCACACTTGGAATATGTCTTATTTGGCCTTTTTTTTTTTTTTTTTTTTTTTTTAGAGTATTCTCAATACTTTTGGGTGAAATATGCGCAAAAAAATAAAAAAAATCTATTTTTTACAATTTGTAGTGTTTTATAATAAAATATTATTGCGTGTGAAAGCCCTATTTTTCCCGGTTACAACGGTACCACATATGTATTGATATACACCCTTTCCTGCCCAGGAAACTCCCCAAACTGAAACAGCAGTTTAGGAGATTTCAGATAGGATACAACTATGCAATATGATTGCATAGTTGTAAGGGGTTAACTTAAAAAAAAAATGACATAGGGTCCCCCCTCCCAGGGGGAGGGACCTCATTTTTTTGGGAGTTTTAAGGGTTAAAAACCCTTAAAATCCCCCCAAAAAATGACGTAGGGTCCCCCTTACCCAGCATTACCAACCCGGACCAGCTATAGGGTGTTGTAGAACAGGGCGCAGGGGCCAGCATTGGTGGCCCCTGGCCCTGCAGGCTGCTAGCCCACATAGCCACTAAGTGGCACGGGCCCTTCTGCCCCCCCCCCGGCCGTTGGGGAGGCAGGTAATGGGGGGGCTGGGGGATATGGCAAGTGATTGTCAGCCCCAGAGCCTTGTGAACTGGTATAAGGGGTCTCATGGGCCCCTTACCAGTTCACAAATAGTTAGAAGTAAAAAAAGACACAGACACAAAATTCTTTATTATTCTTGTTTTTACTCATACTTACCTCCCATCCAGTGTCCCGCGCCACTGCAGATGACACTTGTCAGTAGTGATCGGAGCAGGGAGGGTGGGAGGCAGGGAGATCAGAGCCACCCTGCCTGCCACCCTCCCTGCTCCGATCGCTACCGACAAGTGACAGTCGGAGCCCGGGTGCCGATACAGAGGAGCGGGATGACGTCATTCCGCTCCTCCCACAAGTGGGTGGGGCTAGGGGCGGGGCCAGCGCCGGACAGAGGACGGTGAGGGCCGTTGCTGGGTCCTCACCCGAAGACCGGTAAGTCCAGGCGGAGCCCCCCCGGTGAAGAGAAGACCCGGGGAGAGCGATCAGGCTGCGAGGTGAGTTTGTGTCATTATTAATTTATTTTTTTCTTTCAGATGGCGCGGGGGGGGCCTATTCCGGGCCCCCTCCTGAAGATCAGAGGCCCGGGGGCGAAAATCAAACAGCTGATTCTTGAAGAGAATCGCTGGCACTATCAAACGAGGGGTCAGGTAAGTGAGTCTCACGTAGCTGGCACTTAACGGTTGGAGAGGCAGCTACGTGAGACTCACGTAGCTGGCACTAGAAGGGTTAAAGTGGACCAAAACCCAGGATTTTGACTATCCTGGGTTTTGGTCCTTTCCCGCTGTGCGATACCCCCTCAGGTCGCCCAAAGAAACTCACCTCTTCCCGGTCCTACGGCGCATGCGTGGCCGCTCGTCCAATCAGCAAGCTCTGAGCCGCTGATGTCACACCATCTAAGACGGCGTCTAAGTCCAGTGGCTCTGAATGCGCTGGCGTCCACATACCCCGCTTCCCTGTAACAGGTAGCGCAGGCACCATTGGAGTGGGAACAAAGGTGAGTGAACAGGGCGACCTGGGGGGTTTCACACAGCGGAGCATCCTGATTTTGGATGCCCCGGGGGGAGGGAATCAATCGACTGAGCCTTTGCAGCTAGGCCCCGGAATAAAAGATCTTACACCAGGTGCCCCACTGTGTGAAATTCCTCAGGACGCCAGTGATCTTACCTGAACCAGGTGGGTTCCACGACACAATCTCCACCAGCGCCGGCTTCTCTTTGGCCGTGTGCACTCCCGCGCCCAGCTTTTCTGAATGGCTGGGCACAGGAGCCCGCGCGCCCAAACAGCGTGACAGGAATGCAGCCAGCCGTCGTCTTACTCAAAATTGCCGCAGGGCGTGGCTGCTTCGGCCGCACGGGAGGGGGGGGTAGGGAGGCCCCATAGATTGGGAGGTGGACCCATTTTTGGGTTTTGATCCACTTTATTGTGCACAGCATGCGGTACTGATTGGACAAGAGCCCATGCATGCACCATAGAACTGGAATAAGATGAGCTTTGGTGCGCGATCTGGGGGGTTTCACATAGGGGGGCATGCCAAATCGAAATGCCCCTGGGGCAAGGAACAGAAACCGGAATGGTAAAAATAACGAGTTTTGTTCCACTTTGAAGGAGCAGCAGCACTCATGCACATTAGCCAGCAACCAATCCTACAACCGGTCACTAAAGTCTAGTTAAAAACAGAGGTTTTGGTTGGCACACATCTGCAGATGTAGGTTAAAGCTCCCTCGCCACGCCATCACTCCTCTACAGCAAGTTGAGGTCAGGACCCCTGTTACTAATGGCCATCCTGAGCTGACACCTGCTGGCGGCCACACTATTGCTGCTGGCATTGATATTAAAGGAGGATGTCTGCCCCCCCCCCCCCCCAGGCTGGTTTGCCTTTGGACCCCTATACTAGGGATTTCACATATATTTTATATATACAGCAATTATTGTGTGTGAGCCCCTCCCCCATTATGTATAATGTAATGGCTGGGCCCCTTTGCTCACTCATATCCTTACTCCTGGGTTATTCATGTCACGTGACTGCAGAGCAGAAAAAAGTGGCCCCTCCCAGCCTATATATATCGAGGCTCCTCCCACAAGACCCCAGTACCCCAGTATTTAAAAAGCAGTTAACAAAAGCTGGGAGAAATAATCAACAATCACCATAAAGAGGTAACAAGTACAACAAGGGTGCGGTGGAACGGGACGGGATGTACACCAATAATATCAATTCTACAGGTGAGTAATCACAGAATTGTATTATTCTTTGTGTACATCCCGTCCTGTTCCGGAAGATATCCTTACTCATGGGACATCCAATAGCAGTGTCCGTAAGGTAGGGTGGGATCTCCAAAGGCGGCAACAAACAGTCTAAACCTCTGCTGCCTTAGCAAAAGTATGAACAGAAGACCAAGTTGCGGCCTTGCAAACTTGTTCAACAGAGGCTTGGTGCTGAAAAGCCCAAGAGGCACCAACAGCACGAGTAGAATAAGCAGTAAGGCAGAAAGGAGGTTTCTTTCCCTTAGCAGAATAAGCCTGAATAACAGCCTGAGGGATCCACTTACTGATAGTGGATTTAGCAGGAGCCTGGCCCTTCTTAGGACCAGACGGAACCACAAAGAGAGCATCAGTCTTCCTGAAGGGTTCAGTAGACACCAAATAAATCTTCACAGCCCTAACAACATCAAGAGAATGTAATACCCTTTCCTTGGGGTTACTAGGATTAGGGCAACACAATGTCCTGATTGAGATGAAAAGCAGACACAACCTTAGGCAGAAAGTCAGTTTTAAAGCGAAACACCACCTTGTCCTGGTGTCTTTCAAAATAAGGAGGCTTGATGGAAATCGCCGCCAATTCAGAAACACGCCTGACTGAGGTAATAGCCACCAAAAAGGCTACCTTGACCGTGAGAGTGGATAAAGCCGCCTCCTGCAAAGGTTCAAAAGGAGACCCCTGCATGGCAGACAAAACCAAGTTCAAATCCCAAACAGGTAATATGGGCTTGCGTGGAGGATGCACATGAGTAACACCTTGAAAGAATGTCTTAACCAGATGATGCTGAGCAAAAGACCTTTGGAAAAAGACAGCAAGAGCAGAGACATGGCCCTTCAGCGTACTAAGCTGAAAACCCATATCCAAGCCATATTGTAAGAACTCCAAAATCCTGGGAATTGAGAACACCTGACATGGAAGTGATCTGGACTCACACCAGTCAATGTAAGCATGCCAAACCCGGTAGTAAATGGTGGAAGAAGACTTTTTCCTAGCTCTGATCATGGTATTAACTACAGAGGCCGGCAACCCCTTATCCATCAAGATGGAGGTTTCAGAAGCCAGGCCGTCCAAGCCAGCGTTTGTAAATTGGGGTGGCGGAGCCGCCCTTGAGTGAGCAGGTCCAGTATCAGGGGCAGTACAAACTGATCTACCGCCAACTGTACGATTTCTGCGAACCAAATTCTTCTTGGCCAACACGGGCCACCAGAATGGCTGGCACTCCCTCCGGGGCTATTTTGCACAGTACCTTGCCCAGCAGAGGAAACGGAGGAAAAACATAAAGGAGCTGAAAGCTCTTCCAAGACATTGTCAGAGCATCCACTGAACGGGTCAGGGGATCCTGTGACAGGGATACAAAAGTTGGGAGCTTGTGATTGTGATGTGAAGCAAAGAGATCCACATCCGGCTGACCCCAGCGGAGACACAAAGAATGAAACACCCCATTGCTGAGGGACCATTCTCCCATGTGGGAGGCCCCCCTGCTCAGAGAGTCTGCTTCCAGATTCTCCACTCCCGGAATGTACCCTGCCGAGATACAGGGAACATTGTCCTCCGCCCAGGACAGAATCAGGGATACTTCCTTGAGAGCCCTCTTGCTCCTGGTTCCTCCCTGATGATTGATGCAAGCCACCGCTGTCTTGTTGTCGAATCTGAACTGCCAGACCCCGAAGGTGCAAGGTCATCTGGTAAAGCACTAATCTTACTGCCCTCAGTTCCAGAATGTTGATTGGGGCATGGGCCTCTTGAGGACCCCACTGCCCCTGGAATTTCAGGGACCTCCAAACCCCCCCCAACCTGTCAGGCTGGCATCCGTGGTGACCACCTCCCAGCAGGGAGTCAGAAAAGATCTGGCCAGAAGCAGATTCCTTGGGTCCCGCCACCATGACAAAGACCGTCTGACCAGAGGGGGCAGAACAAAAACCTGGTCCAAAGATCCTGGGTCCCGATCCCACACAGACAAGAGATGAACCTGGAGAGGCCTCATGTGAAACTGAGCGTATGGGACAGCCTCGAAGCTGGACACCATCAGACCCACCAGCTGCATAGCCTGTCTGATGGACGGATGAGGACAAGACAGAAGAAGCTGTGTTTGCGCCTGAAGACCCTCTATCTTCAGCTGAGGGAGAAAGACCTTGACTTGAGAGGTATCCAGAGTCATTCCCAGAAAAGTCTTTATCCTGGAAGGAGACAGGGAAGATTTGGGAAGATTGATCACCCATCCAAACTTTTCCAGAGTGGAGATGACCGTCCGAACATCCAACTCTGCTTGTTGTAAAGTCTGGGAAGCTACAAGAATGTCATCCAGATAAGGAAGAATGCGAATGCCCTGAGACCTCAGCAGAGCCATTACTCCCGCCAACACCTTGGTGAACACCCTGGGAGCCGAAGTAAGGCCGAATGGCAGAGCCACAAACTGGTAATGCTGATCTTCCACTGCAAACCTGAGAAATTTTTGATGGCCTGCAAAAATTGGCACATGAAGGTAAGCATCCTTGATGTCTATAGAGGCCAAGAAGTCCCCTGGGCGAAGAGAATTTATGGCAGAACGCAGAGCCTCCATGCGAAAGTGCCTGAACCTGACAAATTTGTCTATCTTGTAACTGGAGGAGACTACCTCCTAAATCCACCGGTCTGAGACAAGACGTCTCCAGATGTGAGCAAAAAACCGAAGCTGTCCCGCCACCTGGATGGGCGAGGGCGCCCCTTCATGCCTGCGGTGGATTGGGAGAGGATTTTGGCTTAGAACCCCAGGAAAGACCGGGCCTGTCACGTCCTCTGCCTCTGAGTGGCTTCTTGCGTTGAGGCAGCTTACCTTCCTTGGCAAACAGATCCAGACGTTCTTCGAAAAGGCGCAGTCCTTTAAAAAGGGCCCCGGTAAGAGCCTTCTTAGCAGCAATATCAGCCATCCATTGACGCAGCCAAACAGAACGGCGTAAGGCAACCAGCAAGGCAGAGGTTCTGGCACACATTCTAATGGCATCTTCTAGGGCATCTTCAAGAACATAAGAATTAAATTCGTCACAATACATAAGCCAGTTAAATACATCTCTGCCTAATGCCGCAGAACCACCCTCCAAGGCACTTCTGATCAGTCTTCTAATTGCCACAGTAGTAATAGCAGATGCACACACAGGGCGCAGAGTGGTCCCCGCACAGGCAAAACCATGTGTGGCCAGCTGATAAATGCGCCGGTCTTTCACATCTTTTAAGGTGGTAGTGTCAGGGGAGTGCACTACAGAGGTGTGGGATAATCCCAGAATTGGTGCCTCTACCTCAGGAGGGGAACACCATAATTTAGAGGTATCCAGGGGAAAGGGATACCTCTTGTCCCAGCTCTTAGGTACACCTGGAAGTCTGCTGGGCTTTTCCCATTAATGCAAAACAAGATTGTTAAAAAGAGCCTGAGCAGGGAATTCCCAGCGTGGTTTAGCAGCACAAAATTATTCTCCCTGCTGCTGCGGGGGGGGGGGGGGGGGGGGGGGCGCATTAGGGGGAGATATTTCAAGCACTTCAAATAAATGGGCAAGAAGCCTGTCAGTATCTGATTCATCCCAAGGCTTGGACCCAGTCCTAGGCTCATCAAAAGACCTATTGTGATCCTCAGATTCAGACTCAGAGAATAATTCCCCCTCCGGGGAAAAACCAACAATGTCTTCCAGCGCTTCAGAAATCATAGGGCAAACATAGGAATTATCCATCAAATGCCGTGTCTTGCCAATAGCTTTGCACGGCTCATAACTACCCATACGCCTCTCCAGATCAGCCAATCTAGTAGCGAATGCAGACTGGGCATGCCCTGCAAGAGAGAGGGAGCAGGCAAGGTCTCAGGGGAAGCTGCCCTCAGCAGGGGCATCCCAGACAACCGCGCAAAAGTCTGCTGGGCGCAGGAGAGACAGACCTTGAAGTCGCCAGGTACAGGGGAAATCCCACAATCAGTACAGAACCGGCCTTGTCGTCTTGAGAAGCCTCCATATGGTGATTATTATGGCTCGCAAGGCCAAATGGGAGTAATGCCAAAGCAAACCCAGGATGCCCGCTAGGCACCGCAAGGGAAATGGGAGGATTTAGAATATAAGACAAATTCCCTTAATGAAAACTAAAGGCCGGGAGAAACCACTAGTTCTATAGGCCTAAAAGACAAGATAAAATCCCGTAAGCACAAGAATGTAACATTAAAAGATAAAAATACAATTCTGTGAAGTACTCACCTGTAGAATTGGTATTATACGCATACAGCACGTCCTGCTCCATCTATAATACTTACACATGGGTAATCCTCCGCCAGAGGGCGCTGTTCACTGCAGACATGCAACAACAGGCTCCTCCCGGCCCTTCATATACCCAGGGACCTCCCACAAATCCCCAGTATTGAAAAGCAGTGAGAAAAGAAGCCGGGAGAAACCAACCACCAACTGGTAACAATAGTAATGATAACAATCACCATACAGGGGATCCAGAAAAATGTAAAACCAGGGTGGGGTGGAGCAGGACGTGCTGTATGCGTATAATACCAATTCTACAGGTGAGTACTTCACAGAATTGTATTACTCTAAGCATACAGCACGTCTTGCTCCATCTATAATACTTACACATGGGACATCCAATAGCAGTGTCCATAAAGTAGGGTGGGATCCCCAAAAAAAGGCACAGCAGACAGTAAAGGCGCTGTCACCTGCAAAACTTTGCTACCAAGTAGGACATGAGCAAAGGCTCTAACGTCAATCTCATAACAAAACCTTTGAAAAGGTATGAACAGAGACAAGCAACTGTCTAGCAACTTATTCAACAGAAAACCTGGTGCTGAAGGGCCAATGTACCCAAACACCAATATAAAGGAATAAAACGAGAGAGGGAGATTCTTCCCCCTTAAAGGAATAGGCCAGTGTAACGGCCCAACCAGCCCACAGGCAACAGAAGCCTCGTAAAACCTAGAACTCTCCCCAACGGGGAAATGAAAACTGGTCTCCCGTCAGACAGGCCGGGATACTGACCCCTTCAATAACAAGGATCAGCAAGAAGCCGAAACCTTTACTCAGGACCAGGAAGGCAACCATCCAAGTAAGATCAGTCCAAAGGGCGCATTGGCCCTGGAAGCAAACGAGATCAGGCGCATACATAGGGAGGCGCCCGCAGACCCCAAAGGGCATCAGTCCCCCTGAGGGACAAGAAACAACCAGGAAAATGTCAACACCTGTTGAGGGAATGCAGACCTCTTACTTCAGCATTATTAAAAATAAGGCACATAGGCAGACTAAAAGGATTAAAATAATGATCATAAAACGCCACTTGGACAAGGGGTCCGGCGTAAGGCGGAATACCACCACGTCATGGTGTGTATATATCTCGAGCAAAGGCTAAGTAATCAGAGCCACCTACTCAGGCACACGTCTGATTGAAGCAAGAGCCCCCAGAGAAGCGATTTGGGCTACAAAACAGCTCAGACAGCATCCAGAATAAGTCCCAAGGGAACAAACCGCAGGGCAAACCGAATGAAAATTGATCCCAACAGGGACCATAGAACTACTTGGGAGATGCCCCTAAGCAATCCCCAAGAGAATTCCTCACAAGGAAGACAGAACCAGACTCCTATAGGAAGAGATGGGGAGCCAACCCCAACCTATGTTGTAATGACTCTAGAACCCTGGGAACCGAGAACGTCCAACAGGGAAGAGACCAAAACTCATGCCAAGCAATATGGGTACACCATGAAACACAATAGACGGAGGAAGAGGAAGCCGAGGAAGCTTGCTCCTAGCCCCCCATATACCAAGTCACCCAGAAGATAAGCCCGTCTCCAAGGGGTGAATGAATCAGCTGTCAAGCCCCAGACTAGAGTCTGTAGATTGAGACGACAAAAGAAGGGGCCTGACAAGGGCAGAACCGCACTCCTGAGAGAGCGTACAGGTCAGCAGACCTCAGCAGAAGCATCTGCGAACCACAGTTCACAAGGCCACCCAGGGGCCATCAATATCACGGGTCTCTCTATCAGCACAACCGTGCGCAGAACCCCACATAGTAGGGTGAACGAAGAGAAGGCATATAAAAAGGAAAGTCTATGCATAATTTTACTAAGCCCCCATGACCAAAGTCAGAATATTCTGGGACAGTAAAAAACAAGGGCGGAGCCCCTGTGGTATAAGTGAGACCCAACAGAGCCACCCTAGTTGGCTCTCAGAGCGACACCAGGATAGCATAGCCTGCCACTGAAAGGCATCCATTGGAGTGAATACCGCTGAGGAGCAGGGGGCGTAGACCCCCGCCCAGATCAGGAACCCTCCAGAGGGATCATCCTGCTTCAAGCTCCAGACCAATAATAAACAGGCCATTGTCTTCCAACAGACCAAGAGTCCCCAAATAGACAGGTCCTAAAAGAGGGGAAGTCCAGCCGTATAGAGTCAACGGAAGGCTCACTGTTTCAACAACCAGTAGGTAAGATGGACCCTCTAAGGGACCCTACCTAGGAACCACGGGGGGTTTTGGAAGAAATTCCCCCCCTCCATCCTGCGAGACTTGGTACCCAAGGTGACCATTTACAGGAAGATGCAAGCAAAGAAGGGGGTGCCCCCTGACAGGGCCCTTGAATAGGGTCAGCTCATGAGGAACCACCTTACCAAGGGGGAATGAGCACGGACCAAGCCCCAGGGGTGCTGGAACCTCATGTAGGATCAATAACCTACTGTGCCAGAGACCAAGGGCTCGGTATATAAGGGACATCATCTGATACGCCACCAACGGGCCCACCAGCTGCAATCATGCCTGGTGAAAGTAAGATGTCAGCAAAGGGGGACAGAGCCCCCGTAACCGGGAGTCCACTTGTTGCCAAGGAAGAAGGCTCAAGCCTGAACCCGAAAGGGACCAAGAGGGATTGAGGTGACTGAGCACCCATCCGGTAACTCCCAGGGGACACCGCCGGCCGACCAATCCACTCGGCCTGACGTAGAGATTGGGGAGTAAGGAAAGACGACCCGGTAGGTACTAATGCAGACGCCCCCCCAGGCATGTCCGAGACATCACCCCCATTCGCGCCATGGCGAGTAGCCTGGGAGCGAAAGAGAGGCCACAAACAATGCCTCAATCCGCAGGGTTGGTCCTGCAACACCGCCTAGTAACGGCCTTGGTGTCCAGCAGACACGGGGAACTAAGGCGATCTAGAACTCCACAGAAGGCCGGAAGCCCCCCTTGCACAGGGCGCCTGTGTCCCAAGACAGAGATGTCATAAAGGGACTACCTGTGAGAGTAGAATTGCCAGGCCTACCATAGGCCAGCGTGGCCCAGACTGCCTCATACTGTTGAGGGAAGGAGGAAGGTTAATATAGAGGCCATAGCCCCAGTCTGTTAAGGGCAACCTGTAAGTAAGCCCAAACTCTGTAGGCCTAGTACGGCCTGCACCAATTCCTGAGGGAAAAACAGGGGCTAGAAGCACCCTGACAACCACTGAGAGGGACCACCCAGCAAATGCTATCCTGTGTCCAGGGGAACTACCTCCTGGAACCATCAGAAGGAGAAGGTACATTCCTAGAAAGGAGACAGCTGCTGCAGCAGTACCCTCGCCCAGAAGGGCGAGGGCGTCCCTTCATGCTTGGGAGGTCTTGGCAGATTTGGACTTAGTCCTGCCAGAGGGCCCGGGGCATTGCCAGCCCACCCCATGGTGGAAATCCACACCGAACAGTTGGAAGCACACCTCAGGTTCGCGTTTGACACTAACGTAGGGAGGTGGAGGGGTGGCCCTGCCCGGGGGAGGCCGGGACGGCCTTCTGCGTAGGGGTGCCTTACCCTTTTTTCCAAAAAGGTCCAAACGGGCCCCAAATAGTCGCCGTCCTCTGAAGGGAAGGCCAGTGAGAGCCTTTTTCGTAGCATCGTCAGCACCCCACTGTCGCAGCCAGACCAGGCGGTGAACAGTTACCACAAGGGCAGAGGTTCTAGCACACATCTTAATGGTGTCATCCAGCGCTGCGAGGATGAACCTCACAAACACATCACAGTCTGATAGCGCATTAAACACCCCCCAGGGGAGGTCCTCAGGTCGGTGGTCAAGTACTTTTCTAACAAGAGTCCTGGCGGCCACCGCAGTGATGGCTGCGGCACAGACCGGAGCCGCGACCAGAGCCGTCCCTGCACACGAAAAAGGCATGGGAAGCCAGTCTGTCAATGCGCCGGTCCTCAGCATCCCGAAGGGTACGGTAATAAGGACCACGCCCACCACGCACGCTCGCGGTTGGAAGTAGCCTCTGAATGTGACATGCTATCAGCTGCTTGGAATCCTCTGTAAATCCGGGAGTGGTGAGAACACTGGCTATAACGCCTTAGGATACAGTGGTGACGGGCCGCTGTGCCCTTATCTATACGTACATTTGGGCTGGGACTGTAGTGCCCAGTCGGGGCTGTGCTGTGTACATTGTGCTCCATAGTGAGTGTTCTTTAATTACTCCAGAACGCCCAGGTACAAACACCTGTATCCTCTTACAGCAGCTAACACTCTCATTCCGCTGCGTCTGTGGATATAATGTTGATGGTCTGCTGTGCCCCTCCATACATGCATTGTGAAATTGGGGCTTATGCGTCCAGCTGGAGCAATATTGCTTTCATCTAAGTGCTCTATGTGTTGAGCCTCCATTGAAATTAGTGCAACAGTATCCAGGCATAAGCAGTTGGACTTTCTTTCAGTGGATAACAGCTGAATAACTGCTCTGCAGTCACTTGACATGAATAACCCATGTGTAAGGATATCTTCCGGAACGGGATGTACACAAAGAATAGTATGAACAGGAGACCAAGTGGCGGCCTTGCAAACTTGTTCAACAGAAGCTTGGTGCTGAAAAGCCCAAGATGCACCAATAGCACAAGTAGAATGAGCAGTAAGGCGAAAGGGAGGCTCCTTCCCCTTAGCAGAGTAGGCCTGTATCACAGCCTGACGGATCCACTTGCTGATAGTGGACTTAGCCGGAGCCAGACCCTTCTTAGGTCCAGACGGGAGCACAAAGAGAGCGTCAGTCTTCCTGAAGGATTCAGTAGCCACCAAATAGAACTTCAGCGTCCTGACCACATCCAGAGAGTGTAAAACCCTCTCCTTAGAATTACTAGGATTAGGACACAGAGAAGGCAAAACAATGTCCTGATTGAGATGAAAGGCAGAAACAACCTTAGGCAGAAATTCTGGCTTAAAACGAAACACCACCTTGTCCTGGTGTCTCTCAAAGTAAGGAGGCTTGATGGAAAGCGCCGCCAACTGAGAAACACGCCTCACAGAAGTGATGGCCACCAAAAAGACCACTTTAAGCGTAAGAATGAACAAAGGGGCTCCTTGCAAGGGCAGATAAGACCAAGTTCAAGTCCCAGCAAATTTTCTAGTGGATGTCGCACTCTTACTCATATGTATCCCATGTCGGGTGGGTGCGCGGTCCGCGGAGACACCGCCAAAGAGTATTGTAAAAGAACCAGCACTCCAAAGGTAAAAGTAAATGAGCTTATACTTGTAATTCAAACACCATAAATCGTGCAAAACAAGGATTGGTTTCTGGTCGACGTTTCGGGGTGCACTGTGGCCCCCTTCCTCAGGACCAACCACATACAACCAGAACAGACAGTGAATAGCTATTAAATACAAAAGGGGGGCCAACTGGCCCATAACCATTCAAAAATTCATAAATGACGTCACCGGCGCTCGGAACTTAGCATATCAATAAGAATGTAAATTCATGCTGTAAATGACAATCGAGGGGCCCCTTGAGGTCCCGGCTTACCTCTGCTATGCGCCCCTGCCATTAGAATCTGCAGGGCACCGCCGCTATTGTCAGCAGGGGGTTGCCAAGCAACCCCATGCTGTCCCCCAATCAGGGAAGGTCAGGCGTGATGTCACAGGTCCCGGGAAATCTGCCCGGTAACCGATGGCGCTACCCAGGAGCCAATTGATTGGCTCTCGGGTGTAGCAGAGCTAGCACTCTATCCCCAGCAAAAGCTTTGCTGGAGGCAGAGCATCAGCTTCTGCACCCGACCCCAGTGCGGCGGTGTCTTAAAGAAGAACGCAGGATATTGAAAAAGATATTCACAAAATAACCATATAACAATTGGGAATAAAAATATGAAAAACTCGAAAAATAATAATGTGAAAAACTTATCCTACATAAGGAAAAAAGCCCTTAGGGATGGAAATGGAACACCAATGATTTGCTTGGACTGAAGAATTGGGGTACATACAGTCAGTCCTAAAGATAGGGGGAAGGTTAATTAATCTGAAAAGGGGGGGGAAGGAAAAGGTTAGTTCATCTGGAATTGGGGGGAAAAAAGCCAGTTCATCTGAAATTGGGGAAAAAAAGGTTAGTTCATCTAGTATCCAAGAAGCTGCTGAATCCAAATGATGTATTGAGTCCTCGTGGAGCAACAGTGTCCAGTCTATGGATCCAGTAAGTTTCACGTTGGAGCAGGTGACGATTCCTATCACCCCCCCCTCGGTAGTCTGGGGATGTGTTCAATCACCATGCCCTTTAGTTCATGTGTCATGTATATAAAAATGTACAGCTACAGGTTTTTCCATGTCCACCGGTACTCCATTTCTTGCTTTCTCCTGATGAACTCGTACATTGCTTTTGTGTTTTTGGAAGCGTTTTTTGAAAGGGCCGATCGTCTTTCCCACATATAGGAGACCACAGGGGCATTTTAAGATATATACACAGAAATCCGTGTTGCAGTTGTAGTAGCCTCTGAGTTTTATTGGGCATCCTGTGTGCGGATGTGAAAATTGCGTGCCTATAATGAGTGAATTGCACACATTGCAATTGAAGCATTTATAACATCTCAACTTGGATGAAAGTACCTGTCTCTGTGGATTGTATTTCTCCACAGGATCCGCTCTTATGAGTAAGTCCCTCAGATTACGGCTACGGTTATAAACTCTCAGTGGTGGTCTTCTGACCATGGGTGTTAGGGTCTTATCTGCAGTAAGAATGTTGTGATGTCTGTGTATAATACGTTCAATATATGTCGAGGTATGGCAAAATGTCTGCGTAAACGGAATACGTTCTTCCTTTTTCTGTTTAGACTTCTCATTATTGAAGATGTGGCAAGCTTTTGTTATGGCCGCGGTCAAGATCTGTTTAGGATACCCTCGTTCTCTAAATTTGTTATACATGGCTTTAAGTTGCTCCTCCAGTGTCTCACTATCAGAGTGTATCCGAAGGACTCTTAAGAACTGTGAAATAGGCAAATTGTCAACCAGATGTCTGGGGTGTGAACTCTCATATTTCAAGAGAGTATTTCAGTCCGTTGGTTTAGTGAACAGGCCCGTCTTAATTCGGCCTGTGGAGTCCTTGTGAAGTGCTCCATCTAGAAATGTGACATAGTCCCTTGACACTTCAGGGTTAAATTTAATGGTCGGGAACACTGAGTTCAGCATTGCAATAAACTGCTGGGCTGATTCCTCATCATTTTGCCAGATCATAATGATGTCATCAATATAGCGTCCCCAAAAGGTCACGCTTTTCTCATATTGAGGTGTGGGGTAAATATAGCTTTCCTCTATGAATCCCATAAACCGATTTGCGAACGCCAGTGCGACTGCACTCCCCATCGCCGTCCCGATCATTTGCTCAAAAAACTGCTTCTCAAACTTAAAGAAGTTATTGGTCAGTACCATCTCAAGTCCCATTAGAATATACTCTGTGGGGATAGAGGCAGGTTTTCTAGAGAGAAAATGCTTCACAGCTCTCAGGCCTTCCTGAGTGGGGATGTTTGTATACAATGATGAAATGTCCATTGTGATCATTAGGGATGCCCCTGTTGTCATAACTGTACTCAGTTTTTGCAAAAAATCCCCTGTGTCTTTCAGATAGGAGGGTAATTCAGACACATATGGCTGCAAATAAATGTCTATCCATTGTGCCAGAGGTTGTGTAACAGAGTCCGTGCCTGCCACAATTGGGCGGTATTTCAGTGGGCATAGGCCTTTGTGGGTCTTAGGTAACCCATAGATAACAGGAATAATAGGATATTCCATACGGAGAAAATCAGCAACATCTTTCGTGAACCATCTATTGGCTAAGCCCATATCAATATAATCCTTAACCATTTCTTGTACACGGTGGGTGGGGTTATCACTTATTCGTCTGTAGCTGACAGTGTCAGATAGCATCTCTTGCATGCCCTTCTTATATTCAGCGTAGTCCAAGACCACTATTGCTCCCCCTTTATCAGCGGGCTTTATAATAATTTTATTATCTGCTTTGAGGGATTTGAGGGCTCCAATCTCTTGAACTGAAAGATTACTATAAAACCGTCTTCTGGGTGCCATTTGTATAGTGTCAGCCCTGATCGTCCGAATATATGACTCGATTGATCCCGAGAGTCTTGGGTTTTGGGCCTTGCCCCCCTCAGGTTCTCGCTGTCCAATGACCAGTTCTCTGTGGGTATTTCACTGTCTGTTGAGGTTTCTTCCTGGGGCTGTCTACCCCTAGGTTTATATGTGAACCGCCGAGGTCGCCTCCTGGTTGTTGGTTCCTCTTTCCCAGTAAGCCAGAGGTATACACGGCCCTCCTTATAGTCCTCACAGACCTGCTTAAATTTCTCTCGCTTATATTTCTTTAAATGCTCTGTGTATGAAGTAATATCCTTTTCCAATTTTTCTAAGTCCTCAGAGAGTTTGGGAGTGGGAGTGGTATTGTCCTTGATACGCAGTTCCAAGCTATTAATTTCTCTGTTAAGTTGGCATAATTGTGTCCTCACCTCCTCTATGACCAGTAACATATAATTGAAAGAATTTTGGTTAGATACCTCGCACCAACGGGCACAGAATTCTGGTTTATTGCGTCCGATGGTTGGTTGATTACGGATCCTGAAGCCTCTGGGGATCTTTTTGGCTCTGTAATATTCAGACAGAGTGAGTCCATGTAGTTCCAATTCCGTCCTCCTTTTCTTTAGTTTCTTTAATTCCCGCACCAGATCTACTGGTGTGTCCTTTCCAAATGCTGCAGCAGGGTCAGGGGGAAAAAGTATTCCATCAATCTCCTCCTGGTTGAATGTCCTTGTTTTGGCACATATATCCGGGTTGCCATCAATACCATGTAGAAATTCCATAGGGGAGCAATAGTTGTCCAATAATACACAAATATGGTAGGTGCAGACAGTCAGTGTCACCAGTCACAGCAAATTTTCTAGTGGCTGTCGCACTCTTACTCATATGTATCCCATGTCGGGTGGGTGCGCGGTCCACGGAGACACCGCCAAAGTCCAAGAGTTTTGTAAAAGAACCAGCACTCCAATGCAAAGGTAAAAGTAACACCATAAATCGTGCAAAACAAGGATTGGTTTCTGGTCGACGTTTCGTGCACTGTGGCTCCCTTCCTCAGGACCAACCATTGATGACGTCAAGCGCGAATTTTTGAATGGTTATGGGCCAGTTGGCCCCCCTTTTGTATTTAATGGCTATTTACTGTCTGTTCTGGTTGTATGTGGTTGGTCCTGAGGAAGGGGGCCACAGTGCACCCCGAAACGTCGACCAGAAACCAATCCTTGTTTTGCACGATTTATGGTGTTTGAATTACAAGTATAAGCTCATTTACTTTTACCTTTGCATTGGAGTGCTGGTTCTTTTACAAAACTCAAGTTCAAGTCCCAGACTGGTAACATAGGCTTACGTGGGGGACGCACGTGAGTAATCCCCTGGAAGAAGGTCTTGACCAGGGGATGCTGAGCAAAGGATCTTTGGAAAAAAATAGCCAAGGCAGAAACATGACCTTTCAGAGTACTGAGCTGAAGACCCAGATCCAAACCATGTTGCAGAAACTCCAGAATCCTAGGAATAGAAAATACACGACAGGGAAGCGAGTGGGACTCGCACCAGTCAATGTAAGTACGCCAAACCCTGTAGTAGATCGAAGAAGAGGACCTTTTCCTAGCCCTGATCATGGTATTTACAACCGAGGCAGGCAGCCCTTTCTCCATCAAGATGGAGGTTTCAACAGTCAGGCCGTCAAAGCCAGCGTTTGAAAATTGGGGTGGCCTAGGTGCCCCTGAGTGAGCAGATCTGGAACCAAGGGCAGGGCGTAATGATCTATTGCCAGCTGCACGATGTCTGCGAACCACACTCTTCTTGGACAACAGGGGGCCACCAGTATGGCTGGCACCCTTTCCTGAGCTATCTTGCGCAGGGGAAAAGGGGGAAACACATACAGAAGCTGAAACCCCTTCCAAGACATTGCCAGGGCATCCATGGCTAAGGCCAGAGGATCCTGGGACAGAGAGACTGTGATTGTGACGGGACGCAAACAGATCCACATCCGGCTGACCCCAGCGGTGGCACAGGGAGCGAAACACCCTGCTGAGGAACTATTCTCCCAGACGAAAGGTCCCCCTGCTCAGAGTCTGCCTCCAGATTCTACACAGCTGAGATGCAGAGAACATTCTCCTCCGCCCAAGACAGTATCAGCGACACTTCCTTGAGGGCCCTCTTGCTCCGGGTCCCTCCCTGATGATTGATGTAGGCAACCGCTGGGTGTCCGAGCGGACTTGAACAGCCCGACCCCGCAGGTGTGGGGTTAAGTGGACGAGAACCAACCTGACCATCCTCAATTCCAGAATGTTGATAGGGGCATGGGCCTCCTGAGGGCCCCACTGACCCTGGAATTTCAGGGACTTCCAAAATCCCTCCCAATCTGTCAGACTGGCATCCGTGGTGACAGTCCCCCAGCAGGGGGCCAGAAAGGATCTGCCTCCCAGCAGGTTCCTTGAGTCCAGCCACCACGATAGAGACCGCCTGACCAGAGGGGACAGGACAAACACCTGATCCAAGGACACAGGGTCCCGATCCCATACTAACAAGAGGTGAAGCTGAAGAGGCCTCATGTGAAACTGAGCATATGGAACTACCTCGAAGCAGGACACCAATAGGCCCACCAGCTGCATTCCCTGCCTGATGGATGGATGAGAACAAGACAGAAGGAGCTGAGCTTTCTCTTGAAGATTTTCCACCTTCTGCTGAGGAAGAAAATACAATTCTGTGAATACTCACGTGTAGAATTGGTATTATGAGTATACAGTACGTCCTGCTCCAGATAGAATACTTACATTCGGGGTATTACTCCGCCAGATGGTGCTGGACTGCACAGACATCGAAAATAGGCTCCTCCCGGCCCCTCAAATACCCAGGGACCTCCCACAAGCCCCAGAATTGAAAAGCAGTTAACGAGAAGCCGGGAGAAATAAAACAAACCAACTAGTAACTATAACAATGATAACAATCACCATACAGGGGATCCAAGAAAATGCAAAAACCAAGGGTGGGGTGGAGCAGGACGTACTGTATACTCATAATACCAATTCTACAGGTGAGTATTCACAGAATTGTATTATTCTTAGTATACAGTAAGTCCTGCTCCAGATAGAATACTTACATTCGGGACATCCAATAGCAGTGTCCATAAAGTAGGGTGGGATCCCCAAAAAGGTAACAGCAGTTTAAACCACTGCCGCCTGCAAAACCTTGCGGCCAAAGACAGCATCAGCTGAGGCCCTAACATCAACCTAGTAAAACTTTGAAAAGGTATGAACAGAAGACCAAGTAGCGGCCTTGCAAACTTGTTCAACAGAAGCCTGGTGCTGAAAAGCCCAAGAGGCACAAATAGCACGTGTAGAATGAGCAGTAAGGCGGAAGGGAGGATTCTTCCCCTTAGCAGAGTAGGCCTAAATCACAGCCTGACGGATCCATTTGCTGATAGTAGACTTGGCAGGAGCCAAACCCTTCCTAGGACCAGAAGGGATCACAAAAAATACCATTTGGTGATTACTCACCTTTAAAATGGGTATTATAAGTATGTCACACACCCCGCTTCCAAGATTAATGACATATGGGTTATGTCCAGTAGAGGGCGAACTTCTGCAGAGATGACTAGAAAAAAAAGAAGAAGCCCCTCTTGGTCCATAAATACCTGGGACTTCCCACACATTCCCCAGTATAGGAAAGCAGTAAAGGGACCAGGAAGAGCCAATAAAAGACTAAATAACCAAACAAGGTTCACCATATAGAGGATCCAGAATAAAAATCAGGGCGGGATGAAGCGGGGTGTGTGACATTTTAAAGGTGAGTAATCACAAAATGGTATTATTCCAAGTATGTCACACACCCCGCTTCCAAGATTAATGACATATGGGACATCCAATAGCAGTGTCCAACAAGGGTGGGGATCCCAAAAAGGCAATAATGCACCAATTTAAACCACTGCAGCTTGCAGAACCTTGCAGCCAAAAAACAGCATCCGCTGAGGCCCGCACATCAACCTTATAAAACTTGGAAAAACTATGAACAGAAGACCAAGTAGTAGCCTTACAAACTTGTTCAACAAAGGCCTGGTGCTGGAAAGCCCAGGAAGCCCCAACAGCACGAGTAGAATGAACAGTGATCTGAAAAGGGGGAACCCTCCCCTTGGCAGAATAGGCCCCAGCAACGTATCCATTTACTAATAGTAGACTTGGCGGGCGCCAAACCCTTCCTGGGCCCGGAGGGCACCACAAACAAGGCGTCCGTCTTACGAAAGGGAGAAGTAGCCACCAAATAGTACTTCACACAACGAACTACATCCAAAGAGTGCAG
This sequence comes from Gastrophryne carolinensis, assembly GCA_027917425.1. Lineage (NCBI taxonomy): Eukaryota > Metazoa > Chordata > Amphibia > Anura > Microhylidae > Gastrophryne > Gastrophryne carolinensis. The sequence goes on from CM051241.1 coordinate 89,827,309, forward strand.
GACCCTCTCCTTGTAATTGCTAGGCTTAGGACAGAAGGAAGGAAGAACCACATCCTGATTGAGATGGAAGGCAGAAACCACCTTAGGAAGGAAATCTGGCTTAAAGCGAAAGACCACCTTATCCTGGTGTCTTTCAAAGTAAGGGGCCTGAATGGACAGAGCCGCCAACTCAGAGACACGTCGAACAGAGGTGATAGCCACCAAAAAGGCAACCATTTGTGTGAGCATAGAAAGTGCAACATCCTGCACCGGCTCAAAAGGAGGCCCCTGAAGGGCCGATGGAACCAAATACAAATCCCAAACAGGCAACAAAGGCTTTCGAGGGGGCCGCACATGAGTGACCCCCTGGAAAAAAGTTTTAACCAAAGGATGAAGAGCAATGGACCTTTGAAAGAAGACCGCCAGGGCAGAGACCTGCCCTTTCAAGGTACTAAGCTGGAACCCCAGGTCCAGACCGTGTTGAAGAAAATCCAAAATCCTAGGGAATGAAAACACCCTGCAAGGCAAGGCCCTAGCCTCACACCAATCAATATAGGACCTCCAAGTCCTGTAGTAGATGTTAGAGGAAGTCCTAACAAGTGTCTGAATCACAGCATCAGACAAACCTTCTTCTTTTAAGATGGTGGTTTCAGCAGCCACGCCGTCAAAGCCAGCGTAAGTAAATTGGGGTAACAAAGTTGACCTTGAGTGATCAGATCCAGAAACAGGGGCAACCTGTACTGATCTACCGCCAGCCGTACGACGACTGCGAACCAAACCTGTCTTGGACACCTTGGGGCCACCAGAATTGCTGGCGCACCCTCTTGAGCCAGCTTGCGCACCACCTTGCCCACCATGGAGAAGGGGGGAAACAGGTACAGAAAACACAGATCCCTCCAGGCAAGAGACAAGGCATCCACTGCCAGGGCCAGAGGATCCTGAGACAGAGACACAAATGCAGGAAGCTTGTGATTGTGACGTGAGGCAAAATGATCCACCTCCGGAATCCCCCACTTGTGACAAAGGGACCGGAACACCTTGTGGTTGAGCGACCATTTCCCTCGGCGAGAGGATCCCCTGCTCAAGGAGTCCACCTCCATGTTTTCTACTCCCGGAATGTACACTGCTGAGATGCATTGGACATTGCTCTCCGCCCATGTAAGAATCAGAGAAACTTCCCTGAGGGCACTCCTGCTGCGTGTCCCTCCTTGGTGATTGATGCAAGCGACCACAGTTCGATTGTCTGATCGAACCTGAACCGGTAGACCCTGGAGGTGATGCGTCAAGCGTGACAGTACCAACCGAATAGCTCTCAGCTCCAAGACATTGATGGGGGTGTGGGCCTCCCGAGGACCCCACAACCCCTGGAACTGATGCTCCTTCCAGAACCCCCCCAGCCCGACAGGCTGGCATCCGTGGTGACAGTCTCTCAACAAGGGGTCAGAAAAGACCTGCCCCTCAGAAGATTCCTTGGTTCCAGCCACCACTGAAGAGACTGCCGAACCAGGGGAGACATCCGAAATGACTGATCCAATGACAGCGGACATCTGTCCCAAGCCAACAGTAGATGGAGCTGGAGCGACCTCATGTGGAACTGAGCAAAAGGGACTGCCTCGAAGGAAGCCACCATCAACCCCACCAGTCTCATCCTTAGCCGGATAGACGGGCGAGGGTTGGACAGATGAAGATGAATCAGATCTTGAACCATCTGCACCTTCGACTGAGGTAGGAACACCCTGGTCTGAATGGTATCCAGATTCATGCCCAGAAATGCAATCTCCCTTGACGGGGAGAGAGAAGACTTGGGGTGGTTGATCACCCAGCCGAACCTCTCCAGCGTTGACACCACCGTCCTGGTGTCTGGCTCCGCCTGTCAGAGACGATGCCGTAATGAGAAGGCCGTCCAGATACGGCACAATGCAAATGCACTGGGCTCTGAGAAGGGCCATTATACCTGCCAGCACCTTGGTGAACACTCTTGGTGCCGAGGTCAGCCAGAACGGGAGGGCCACAAACTGAAAATGCCGATCTCCCACCACAAACCTGAGAAATCTCTGGTGTGCTGGGAAGATCGGAACATGAAGGTAAGCATCCTTGATGTCTATGGACGTCATGAAGTCCCCCTGACGAAGAGAAAGGATGGCTAAGCGCAAAGTCTCCATGCGGAACTTCTTGGCTCTGATGAACCTGTTGAGAAGCTTCAAATCCAGAATGGGTCTTATGGATCCATCCTTTTTGGGCACCGTGAAGAGGTTGGAATAATAGCCCCGGCCTCTCTCTGATGAAGGCACTGGGCATATGACTTCCATGGCCAGAAGATTTTGCACTGCCAACAGGAGCCCCTGCGCAGCCCGGGGGTCAGAGGGGACCCGAGATCTGAGGAATCTGGGAGGAGGCTGGTACTCGAACTCCAGCTTGTACCCGGAAAAGGACCACTTCCAAGATCCACTTGTCTGTGACCTCCTGGGCCCAGACCTGGAAGAAGTGCCGCAGCCGTCTCCCCACCCGCAAGGGTGAGGGCGCCCCCTCATTGCTAAGCTGGCTTGGCAGCGGACTTGGGCTTGGAACCCCAGACAGATCCTGGACGGGCCCGTCCTCTGCCTCTGCTCCAGGAATCACCTCTGAAGGTAGATAAGGCAGCTCCTCTGCCTGCTCTGGCATCGCGAAAGGAAGGATTAAAGGAGCCTGCCCCCCGAAAGGAGCGACGCTGCTTCTTGCGTTGCGGTAGCTTTCCTCCTTTCGCTACTGAATCCAATTTATCTCCAAACAGCCGCATACCCAGAAAGGGTAGCCCTGTAAGTGACTTCTTAGCCGCAATATCAGCCGCCCACTGGCGCAACCAGTCAGAGCGTCGTATAGCCACAAGCAACACCGAGGTTCTGCTACACATACATATTGTGTCATCCAAGGCAGACAAGACAAAGGTCATGAACAATTCACACCGCATAAGCGCTGCAAATTCATCGCTGGCTGGGTCCAGCTGGGAACCCCTCAACAGGCCCCTAACCACAGACCTGGTAGCCACAACCGTGAGTGCAGAAGCACAAACAAGCCGCAAGGCTGAACCCACGCTAGCAAAGGCATGGCAAGCCATCTGATCAATACGTCGGTCCTCACCATCCTTAATCGTGGTGGCGTCTGGAGAGTGTACAACAGATGTGTTGGACAATCCCAGAGGGGGCGCATCGACCTCGGGAGGGGACGACCAGAGCTTCACCACGTCCACCGGAAAGGGATACTTCCTATCCCATCCCTGAGGAACACCGGGAAGCCGGCTAGGTCTTTCCCACTCCTTAAGAATCAACATTTTCACATTTTTCTGACTTGGAAACTCCAAACGAGGCTTAGAGGTCCCAAAAAATTCCCCATTCTGCAGAGGAGACTCCGCCGGAGGAGAAATAGCCAGCACCTCAAATAAATGGGCCAGGATCTTGGGGGTATCCACAGCATCCCCATGCCCCTGTCCAGCATCAGCATCCAAAAACTGCTGATCCTCAGAGCCATCAGATTCCCTAAACAGTTCCCCTTCCTCAAGCGGGGAAAAATCAGACCAGTCAAGGGAATCATAATCATCAAGAACCGGCGCGGCCGGTGACAGATGCCTTCTCATAGCCGGGGCCTTCCTGGCCGCAGAGCTAGAAATCAATTTCTCGATGTTGGCCAATCTAGCACATACATCAGATTGCGACTCCCCACTAATGACAGTGTCACTTGGGGTACGGATAAGGCAGGGTGGAGTAGGTGATGAGACCAGCGGCACAGACCCAGACGCCTGGGACCCCGACTGCCACGTTATGGCCTGCTGAGCACATGGTATGCAAAAAAGTACATTATCCCCCGTAAGGGATACCCCACAACCCACACACTGCCGGGATTGCCCCGAAGGGAGCCCGAGCCCGGTATCCTGGGAAGCCTCCATATAGTGATTATTATGGTAGTCGCAAGGACCAGAGGGAATTACGCTAAAAGCTACCCGGGATGCCCCTTAAGTCCGTTAGTGGGAGGATTTCAATAATAATAATGATAATGAAAATGCCCCAAATCTAGCCAAGGGACCCTAGGACCAAGAGAACCCCCCCTTTAACCAAGCAGGGTCCTCCTGAAAGACACCAAAAGAGAAGGGGGACCCCGTAAGCAAGGCACACTAACCACCGCAGTCATACATGCAGAATATTAATAATATATATATATATATATATATATATATATATATGCATAAGAGACATATATGTAAATGATACATGCGTCAATAATGGCAGCCGCCGCGCTAGACAAAAAAGCGCATAACACATAGCATGGATAAGAAAAAACAAGAAGCCCCGCAGAGCACTCACAACACAGTAATGGCGCCTCTCCGACCAGAGGTGAAGACAGAAGAGGGAGAAGAAGGCGGGCCAGCACGGAACGCGCGCCGCGACTGACCCCGCCCCTTCCCCATCATCGCGGTTCCTGGCCAATGCTGGGCACCGCAAAGGGCGCCAGAGAGAGAGGGGGGCGGGCCGCAACCAGCGCGCGAGCGCCCGGCCCCGCCCCCTCCCCAGACAGCAAGGAGGCGAAGAAGCTCTCCTCCACCAAGCGCGGAGCTCACGGCTCCCAGCGCGCTGCGGCTCCTAAATGGCGCATACAGTGACCAACACACACACCAACACACATTCACATGAAACAAAAAGGGAAGGACCATAAGTGAAGGACACAGTCCCCCCCCCCCCCCCCCCCGTTGCGAGTAGAGAGTAATGGAAGGGGAAGGTCCCCAACTACAGTAGTAGAATGTGGGGAAAACGGACAGGGCATCCCAAACCAGGGTCACCGACCTGGTAGCCACCTACCCCCTAATATGAGGTCTCTCGGAGGAGCGTGGCTCCTATCAGTACACCTGTTAAGGCTGGGAGGCATAGGGGTATTTAACTAGGTCCGGGCAGAAATAGGATAAAAATGGCCGGGTGCAAACCCGGCTTACCTGCAAGGAGGAAACAGCCATCTTCTGACTTGCTCGCTGTCTGCAGAGACAATTACTGGGGAATGTGTGGGAGGTCCCAGGTATTTATGGACCGGGAGGGGCTTCTTTTTTTCTAGTCATCTCTGCAGAAGTTCGCCCTCTACTGGACATAACCTATATGTCATTAATCTTGGAAGCGGGGTGTGTGACATACTTGGAATAGAGCATCAGTTTTTCTGAAAGGTGCAGTAGCCACCAGATAGTACTTCAGACACCTAACCACATCCAAAGAATGCTAAACCCTCTCCTTAGCATTACTAGGATTAGGGCACAATGAAGGAAGAACAATGTTCTGATTGAAATTAAAGGCAGACACTACCTTAGGCAGAAAATCTGGCTTAAAGCGGATCACCACCTTGTCCTGGTGTCTCTCATAGTAGGGGGGCTGAATGGAACGCGCCGCCAACTCAGACACACGCCTAACAGAGGTGATAGCCACCAGAAAGACAACTTTGAGAGTAAGAATGGCCAGGGCAGCATCCTGCACAGGTTCAAAGGGAGCACCCTGCAAGGCTGACAAAACCAAGTTCAAATCCCAAACAGGCACCATAGGCTTACGTAGAGGACGCACATGAGTAACCCCCTGGAAAAAGGTCCTGATCAGAGAATGCTGAGCAAAGGACTTCTGGAAGAAAACAGCCAGGGCAGAAACCTGACCTTTCAGAGTACTAAGTTGGAGCCACATCTCCAACCCATGCTGCAGGAACTCCAGAATCCTGGGAATAGAGAACACACGACAGGGAAGAGACTTAGACTCACACCAGTCAATGGAGGCACGCCAAACCCTGTAATAAATGGAAGAAGAAGACTTCTTCCTAGCCTTTATCATGGTATCAACCACCGAGGAAGACAGCCCCTTCTCCATCAAGATGGAGGTTTCAGCAGCCAGGCCGTCAAAACCAGAGTTTGTAAATTGGGATGGCGTAGGGAGCCCTGAGTGAGCAGATCTGGCACCATGGGTAGAACGTACTGATCTACTGCCAGCTGCACCACATCTGCGAACTACACTCTTCTTGGCCACCTGGGGGCCACCAGAATTGCTGGCACCCCTTCCAGAGCCATCTTGCGCAGAACCTTGCCCAGCAGGGGAAATGGAGGGAAGACATACAGAAACTGAAAGTCCTGCCATGACATTGCGAGAGCATCCGTGGTCAAGGCCAGAGGATCCTGGGACAGGGAGACAAAGGCCGGGAGCTTGTGATTGTGACGGGACGCAAACAGATCCACATCTGATTGGCCCCAACGGTGACACAGAGATTGGAACACCCTGTTGCATAGGGACCACTCTCCCTGGTGAGAGGCCCCTCTGCTCAGAGAGTCTGCCAGGAGATTTTCCACCCCCGGGATGTACACAGCTGATATGCAGGGAACATTGGTTTCCGCCCAGGTCAGGATCAGAGACACTTCCTGGAGGGCCCTCTTTCTCCGGGTCCCTCCCTGATGATTGATGTAGGCAACTCCAGTCTGGTTGTCCGAGCACACCTGAACAGGCAGGTCCTGAAGGTGAGTAGTCAACTGAGCCAAAACTAACCTGATCGTCCGCAGCTCCAAGAAGTTGATAGGTTTGTGGGCCTCCCGAGGGCCCCACCTCCCCTGGAACCACAGGGACTTCCAGAATCCCCCCCAACCTGAAAGACTGGCATCCGTGGTGACCGTCTCCCAGGAGGGGGTCAGAAAGGATTTGCCCCCCAACAGGTTCCTTGAGTCCATCCACCACGAGAGGGACCGCCTGACCAGGGGGGAAAGCACACAGACCCGGTCCAGGGATGCTGGGTCCTTGTCCCACACTGACAAGAGGTGGAGTTGCAGAGGCCTCAAGTGGAACTGAGCATAAGGGACCGCCTCGAAGCACGCCACCATCAGGCCCACCAGCTGCATTCCCTGCCTGATGGAGGGATGATGACAAGATAGCAGGAACTGGACCTGCGCAATCAGACTGTCCACCTTGTGTTGAGGAAGAAAAAACCTTGCCTGAACTGTATACAGATTCATTCCTAGGAATGGAGTCACCAAGGAGGGGGGCAGCGAAGACTTAGGGTGGTTGATCACCCATCCAAATGACTCCAGGGTGGACACCACCAGCTGAGTATCCAATTCTGCCTGATGTAGAGACTGGGAGGTGATGAGAATGTCGTCCAGATAAGGCAGCATGCGGATGCCCTGAAACCTGAGCAGAGACATCACTCCAGCCAGCACCTTGGTGAACACCCTGGTAGTTGAGGTGAGACCAAAGGGCAATGCCACAAACTGGTAGTGTTGATCCTCCAGAGTGAACCCGAGGAACCTTTGATGACCTGGAAATACAGGAATATGAAGGTAAGCATCTTTGATGTCCACAGAAGTCATGAAATCCCCTGGGCGCAGGGAACTGATGGCAGAGCGCAGAGTTTCCATGCGAAAGCGCCTGCTCCTGACAAATTTGTTGAGGATCTTCAAGTCCAGGGTGGGCCTGAGTGACCCATCTTTTTTGGGCACTGTGAATAGGTTGAAATAGAAGCCCTTGCCTTCTTCTCTTAAGGGGACCTTGCAGATGACCCCCAGCTCCAGGAGGCTTTGCACTGCCTGCACTAGCTCCTGAGCTGACACAGGGTCCTGAGGAATCCGGGATCTGATGAATCTTGGGGGGCGGCCAGGCAGCAAACTCTATCTTGTAACCGGAGGACACTACCTCCTGAATCCACCAGTCTGAGACATGAAGCCTCGAGACGTGAGCAAAGTGCTGAAGCCGTCCCCCCACCCGGATGGCCTGAGGGGGCTTGGGAGAGGACTTAAGCTTGGGGCACCAGGAGGAGCCAGGACGTCCACGTCCTCTGCCCCTACCCCAGAAGTCTCCCCGGGCCCCAGTAAAGGAAACCCCCCTCCCTTGTCTAGCACCACGGTAAGGGGAGGAGAAGGAGCCCTGACCCTGAAAGGGCCGAGACTGCCGCCTGCGCTGGGGTAACCTGCCTCCCTTAGCAAAAAGGTCCAGGCGGTCCCCAAACAGGCGTAGTCCTTTGAAGGGAAAACCAGTGAGGGCCTTCTTGGCAGCGTTGTCAGCAGCCCACTGGCGTAGCCAAACCGAGCGGCGTATAGCCACCACAAGGGCAGATGTTCTGGCACACATGCTAATGGTGTCATCCAAGGCAGAGAGGACAAAATTCACAAAAATACCATTTTGTGATTACTTACCTGTAAAATGGGTATTATAAGTATGTCACACACCCAGCTTCCAATATTCATGACATGTGGGTTATGTCCAGTAGAGGGCGAACTTCTGCAGAGATGACTAGAAAAAAAGGAAGCCCCTCCCGGTCCATAAATACCTGGGACCTCCCACACATTACCCAGTATAGGAAAGCAGTAAGGGTACCAGGAAGAGCCAATTGCAAATTCTTTAACAATAAAAGGTTTACCATATAAAGGATCCAGAATACAAAGAAAAAGGGCGGGATGAAGCGGGGTGTGTACCCATTTTACAGGTGAGTAATCACAAAATGGTATTATTCCAAGTATGTCACACACCCCGCTTCCAATATTCATGAAATGTGGGACATCCATTAGCAGTATCCATCAAGGGTGGGGATCCCAATACGGCAAAAAATGCACAAAATTAAACCAGCTTGCAAAACCTTGCGGCCAAAAACAGCATCCGCTGAGGCCCGCACATCAACCTTATAAAACTTGGAAAAAGTATGAACGGAAGACCAAGTAGCAGCCTTACAAACCTGTTCAACAGAAGCCTGGTGCTGAAAAGCCCAAGAAGCCCCAACAGCACGAGTAGAATGAGCAGCGATCTGAAAAGGGGGAACCTTTCCCTTGGCAATATAGGCCCCAACAATGGCCTGGTGAATCCATTTACTAATGGTAGACTTGGCGGGCGCCAAACCTTTCCTGGGCCCGGAGGGCACCACGAACAAGGCGTCCGTCTTACGAAAAGGAGAAGTAGCCACCAAATAGTACTTCACACAACGAACCACATCCAAGGAGTGCAAAACCCTCTCCTTGTCGTTGCTAAACTTAGAACACAAGGAAGGGAGAACTACATCCTGACTGAGGTGGAAAGCAGAAACCACCTTAGGAAGGGAATCTGGCTTTAAGCGAAATACCACCTTGTCCTGGTGTCTCTCAAAGTAAGGGGCCTGAATGGACAGAGCCGTCAACTCAGAGACACGCCGAACAGAGGTAATAGCCACCAAAAAGGCAATCTTTTGTGTAAGCTTAGAAAGTGCCACATCCTGCATCGGCTCAAAAGGAGGCCCCTGGAGGGCCGACAGAACCAAATTAAAATCCCAAAAGGGCAACAAAGGCTTTCTAGGGGACCGCACATGAGTGACCCCCTGGAAAAAAGTCTTAACCAGAGGATGCAGAGCAAAAAACCTTTGAAAGAAGACCAGAGGATGCAGAGCAAAAAACCTTTGAAAGAAGACAGGCAGAGCAGAGACCTGCCCTTTCAAGGTACTAAGCTGGAACCCCAGGTCCAGACCGTGTTGAAGAAACTCCAAAATCCTAGGAATCGAAAACACCCTGCAAGGCAAGGCCCTAGCCTCACACCAGTCAATATAGGACCTCCAAGTCCTGTAGTGTAAGGTAGAGGAAGATCTCTTCCTAGCTCTAACAAGAGTCTGAATCACAGCCTCAGACAAACCTTCCTTCCTCAAAATGGAGGTTTCAGCAGCCACGCCGTCAAAGCCAGCATTTGTAAATTGGGGTAACGTAGTTGACCTTGAATGATCAGATCCGGAAACAGGGGCAGCCTGTACTGATCTACCGCCAGCCTTACGACGTCTGCGAACCAAACCTGTCTTGGCCACCTTGGGGCCACCAGAATTGCTGGCGCACCCTCTAGAGCCAGCTTGCGCACCACCTTGCCTACCATGGAGAAGGGGGGAAACAGGTACAGGAACCCCAGATCCCTCCAGGCAAGAGACATGGCGTCCACTGCCAGGGCCAGAGGATCCTGAGACAGAGACACAAACTTTGGGAGCTTGTGATTGTGACGTGAGGCAAAGAGATCCACCTCCGCAAATCCCCACTTGTGACAGAGGGACTGGAATACCTTGTGGTTGAGAGACCATTCCCCTCGGCGAGAGGATCCCCTGCTCAGGGAGTCCGCCTCCGTGTTTTCCACTCCCGGAATGTACACTGCCGAGATGCACGGGACATTGCTCTCCGCCCACGCAAGAATCAGAGAAACTTCCCTGAGGGCACTCCTGCTGCGAGTCCCTCCTTGGCGATTGATTTAAGTGACCGCTGTTCGATTGTCTGATCGAACCCGAACCGGTAAGCCCTGTAGGTGATGAGGGAGGGTAGATTGGTACATGAAGGTAAGCATCCTTGATGTCTATGGACGTCATGAAATCCCCCTGACGAAGGGAATCGATGGCTGAGCGCAGAGTCTCTATGCGGAACTTCCTGGTTCTGATGAACCTGTTGAGAAGCTTCAAATCCAGAATGGGTCTAATGGAATCATCCTTTTTGGGAGCCATGAAGAGATTGGAATAATAGCCCGGCCTCTCTCTGAGAAAGGCACCGGGCATATGACTTCCATGTCCAGAAGATTCTTTACAGCCAACAGGATCCCCTGCGCAGCCCGGGGATGCGAGGGCACCCGAGACCTTAGGAATCTGGGAGGAGGCTGGTACTCGAACTCCAGTTCGAGACCACTTCCAAGATCCATTTGTCTGTGACCTCCCGGGACCAGACCTGGAAGAAGTGCCGCAGCCGCCCCCCCACCCGCAAGGGTGAGGGCGTCCCCTCATTGCTGAGCAGTCTTGGCAGCAGGCTTGGGCTTGGAACCCCAGTTAAGGCCTGGACGTGCGCGTCCTCTGCCTCTGTTCCAGGAATCACCTCTGAAATTAGAGTAGGCAAAGCCTCTGCCTGCTATGGCACCGTGAAAGGAAGGATTGAAGGAGCCTGCCCCCCGAAAGGGGCGACGCTGCTTCTTTCGCTGAGGTAACCTTCCACCTTTCGCCACTGAATCCAATTTATCCCAGAAACAGCCGCGTACCCAGGAAGGGTAGCGCCGTGATTTCTTAGCCACAATGTCAGCCGCCCACTGGCGTAACCAGACCGATCGGCGTATAGCCACCAGCAATACCGAGGTTCTACTACACATAATAATCGTGTCATCCATAGCAGATAACACAAAAGTCATAAATAATTCACACCGCTTAAGGGCTGCGTATTCATCACTGGACGGATTAAGCTGAGAACCACTCAACAGATCCCTAAGCACGGACCTGGTAGCCACAGTCGCGAGCACCGAGGCACAAACAGGCCGCAAGGCTGAACCCACACTGGCAAAAGCATGGCATGCTATATGATCAATGCGTTTGTCCTCACCATCTTTAAGAGTGGTGGCGTCCGGAGAATGTACAACAGAGGTGTTGGACAATCCCAGAACGGGCGCATCGACCTCGGGAGGGGACGACCAGAGCTTAACCGCGTCCACCGGAAAGGGATACTTCCTATCCCATCCCTGAGGAACACAGGGAAGCCGGCTGGGCCTCTCCCATTCCTTAAGAATCATGCTCTCAAAATGATTCTGATTTGGAAACTCCAAGCGGGGCTTAGAAATCCCAAAGAATTCCCCCTTCTGCAGAGGGGCCTCCGCTGGCGGAGAAATATTCAGAACCTCAAAAAGATGGGCCAGGACTTTGGGGACATCCACTGCATCCCCCAGCGCCTGCCCGGCATCAGTATAAAAAAACTGCTGATCCTCAGCATCATATTCCTCAAACAATTCCCCCTCCTCAAGCGGGGAATAATCAGACCAGTCAAGAGAGTCATAATCATCAAATTCAAGTACCGGCGAAGCCGGTGACAGGTGCCTTCTCTTAGCAGGGGCCTTTCTGCCCACTGAGCTAGAAATAATTTTCTCTATGTTGGCCAGCCTAGCACATACATTAGAGTGTGACTCCCCACTAATGACAGTGTCACTTGGGGTACGGATAATGCGGGGTGGGGTAGGAGATGAGACGGGCGGCACGGACCCAGACGCCTGGGACCCCGACTGCCGCGTTATGGCCGGTTGCGCACATGGTATGCAAATTAGCACATTCTCCCCCGTAAGGGGAACCCCACATCCCACACATAGCCGGGATTGTCCCGAAGGGAGCCCGAGCCCGGTATCCTGTGTAGCCTCCATATGGTAGTCGCAATGACCAGAGGGAATTACGCTGATAAGCTACCCGGGATGCCCCTTTAAGTCCCTAGTGGGAGGATTTAAACAGTCTCCAATTTATTCCCCAGGGACCCCAAGACCGGGAGAACCCCCCTAATTTTACGCTTGAAAGGGAGTTCTCCTGAAAGACACAATAACATAATGTCTACATAGCAAAAAACAAGAGGCCTGGGAAGCTGCCCCAAAGCGCTAGCAGGCCTTGATGGGGGTGAGTGATGCAGCGCAGGAAGAATAATAAAAGGAAGGGCCCAAAGGGCACTCACAAACAGGAGCAATGGCGACCGTGAGCAGCACAAACCAGAAGGGAGGGAGAAGAAGGGCGGGCCAGCGCGGATCCCAACTCTTACGTAATGGGATGCCCCAATAACCCGCTAGGGAAGTGGGAGTTATTACACTAGGCCTCACAAGTTAACCAACTAATAGAGGGCCGGGAGAAGCCAATGGGTTCGCCCGTCTGAAAGACACAATCAAATGAGCCGTAAGCAGACAATAATTAAAAAGTGGTAATAAAGCCGCCCGCAAGGGCACTTACGGACCGCGGTAGGTAGAAGCCCGTCACGCAGAAGCCGACCAAGCAGACAAAAATACAATTCTGTGATTACTCACCTGTAGAATTGATATTATGAGTATACAGTACGTTCTGCTTCAGATATAGTACTTACTATCGGGTATTACTCCGCCAGATGGCGCTGGACTGCAGAGACATCGAAAACAGGCTCCTCCCGGCCCCTCAAATACCCAGGGACCTCCGATAAATCCCCAGCATTGAAAAGCAGTTAACGAGAAGCCGGGAGAATTAAACAACCCAAACTAGTAACTAAAACAATGATAACAATCACCATACAGGGGATCCAAGGTAATGCAAAACCAAGGGTGGGGTGGAGCAGGACGTACTGTATACTCATAATATCAATTCTACAGGTGAGTAATCACAGAATTGTATTATTCTTAGTATACAGTACGTCCTGCTCCAGATATAGTACTTACTATCGGGACATCCAATAGCAGTGTCCATAAAGTAGGGTGGGATCCCCAAAGCTAACAGCAGACAGTTTAGACCACTGCTGCCTGCAAAACCTTTCGGCCAAAAGCAGCATCAGCTGAGGCCCTAACATCAACCTTGTAAAACTTTGAAAAAGGTATGAACAGAAGACCAGGTAGCGGCCTTGCAAACTTGTTCAACAGAAGCCTGGTGCTGAAAAGCCCAAGAAGCACCAATCGCATGAGTAGAATGAGCAGTAAGGCAGAAGGGAGGATTCTTCCCCTTAGCAGAGTAGGCCTGAATCACAGCCTGACGGATCCATTTGCTGATAGTAGACTTGGCAGGAGCCAAACCCTTCCTAGGACCAGAAGGGACTACAGAAAGAGCATCAGTCTTTCTGAAAGGTGCAGTAGCCACCAGATAGTACTTCAGACACCTAACCACATCCAAAGAATGCAAGACCCTCTCCTTAGCATTACTAGGATTAGGGCACTATGAAGGGAGAACAATGTCCTGATTCAAATGAAAGGCAGACACTACCTTAGGCAGAAAATCTGGCTTGAAGCGAAACACCACCTTGTCCTGGTGTCTCTCATAGTAGGGGGGCTGAATGGAAAGCGCCGCCAACTCAGACACATGCCTAACAGAGGTGATATCCACCAGAAAAACAACCTTGAGAGTAAGGATGGCCAGGGAAGCATCCTGCACAGGTTCAAAAGGAGCACCCTGCAAGGCTGACAAAACCAAGTTCAAATCCCAAACAGGCACCATAGTCTTACGTGGGGGACGCACATGAGTCACCCCCTGGAAAAAAGTCGTAATCAGAGAATGCTGAGCAAAGGACTTCTGGAAGAAAACAGCCAGGGCAGAAACCTGACCTTTTAGAGTACTAAGTTGGAGCCCGATCTCCAACCCATGCTGTAGGAACTCCTGGGAATAGAGAAGGCACGACAGGGAAGAGACTTAGACTCACACCAGTCAAGCACGCCAAACCCTGTAATAAATGGAAGAAGAAGACTTCTTCCTAGCCTTAATCAAGGTTTCAACAACCGAGGAAGACAGCCCCTTCTCCATCAAGATGGAGGTTTCAGCAGCCAGGCCAGAGTTTGTAAATTGGGATGGCGTAGGGAGCCCTGAGTGAGCAGGTCTGGCACCACGGGCAGAGTGTACTGATCTACTGCCAGCTGCACCACGTCTGTGAACCAAACTCTCCTTGGCCACCTGGGGGCCACCAGAATTGCTGGCACCTCTTCCAGAGCAATCTTGCGCAGAACCCTGCCCAGCAGGGGGAATGGAGGGAAGACATACAGAAGCTGAAAGTCCTGCCATGACATTGCTAGAGCATCCGTGGTCAAGGCCAGAGGATCCTGGGATAGGGAGACAAAGGCCGGTAGCTTGTGATTGTGACGGGACGCAAACAGATCCACACCTGGTTGTCCCCAACGGTGACATAGAGGTTGGAACACCCTGTTGCATAGGGACCATTCTCCTTGGCGAGAGGTCCCCCTGCTCAGAGAGTCTGCCAGGAGATTTTCCACCCCCGGCATGTACACAGCTGATATGCAGGGAACATTGGTCTCCGCCCAGGCCAGGATCAGAGACACTTCCTGGAGGGCCCCCTTGCTCCGGGTCCCTCCCTGATGATTGATGTAGGCCACTGCCGTCTGGTTGTCCGAGCGCACCTGAACAGGCAGGCCCCGAAGGTGAGTAGTCAACTGAGCCAGAACTAACCTGATCGCCCGCAGTTACAAGACATTGATAGGTGTGTGGGCCTCCTGAGGGCCCCACCTCCCCTGGAACCGCAGGGACTTCCAGAAGCCCCCCCAACCTGACAAGACTGGCATCCGTGGTGACCGTCTCCCAGGAAGGGGTAAGAAAGGATCTGCCCCCCAACAGGTTCCTTGAGTCCATCCACCACGAGAGGGACCTCCTGACCAGGGGGGAGAGCACACAGCCCCTGTCCAGGGACGCTGGGTCCTTGTCCCATACTGACAAGAGGTGGAGTTGTAGAGGCCTCAAGTGGAACTGAGCATAAGAGACTGCCTCGAAGCACGCCACCATCAGGCCCACCAGCTGCATTCCCTGCCTGATGGAGGGATGATGACAAGACAGCAGGAACTGGACCTGTGCAATCAGACCGTCCACCTTCTGTTGAGGAAGGAAAAATACAACTCTGTGAAGTACTCACCTGTAGAGTTGGTATTATATGCAGACAGCACGTCCTGCTCCAGACATAGTCCTTACATGTGGGTATTCCTCCGCCTTCAGCGCCGTGCACTGCAGAACATGAAGAAAACAAGCTCCTTCCGGCCCTACATATACCGGAGGACCTCCCACAAATCCCCAGCATTAAAAAGCAGTGAGAAGGAGAGGCCAGGAGAAACAACCACCCAAAACTGGCAAAACAAAATATCAAGTATAACAATCGCCAAACAGGGGATCCAGAACAAAGTGAAACCAGGGTGGGGTGGAGCAGGACGTGCTGTCTGCATATAATACAACTCTACAGGTGAGTACTTCACAGAGTTGTATTATTCTAAGCAGACAGCACGTCCTGCTCCAGACATAGTCCTTACATGTGGGACATCCAATAGCATTGTCCGTAAAGAAGGGTGGGATCCCCAATAGAAGGCAACAGCAAACCGTTTAAACAACTATGGCCTGCAGAACCTTGCGGCCAAAAGCAGCGTCAGCTGAGGCCTTAACATCAACCTTGTAAAACTTTGTAAAGGTATGAACGGAAGACCAAGTAGCGGCCTTGCAAACTTGCTCCACAGAGGCCTGGTGCTGAAAAGCCCAAGAAGCCCCAACAGCTCTAGTAGAATGAGCAGTAAGACGAAAGGGGGGAGTCTTCCCCTTAGTAGTATAGGCTTGAACCACAGCCTGACGAATCCATTTACTGATGGTAGACTTGGCGGGAGCCAAACCTTTCCTAGGCCCGTGAGGCACAACGAAGAGAGCATCCGTCTTTCTAAATGCCTGAGTGGTAACCAGGTAAGACTTGACACACCTAACCACATCCAGGGAATGTAAAACCCTCTCTTTAGGGTTATTAGGATTAGGGCACAAGGAAGGAAGAACAATATCTTGATTCAAATGAAACGCAGACACAACCTTAGGCAGGAAGTCTGGCTTGAAGCGAAACACCACCTTATCCCGGTGTCTCTCAAAGTAGGGAGGCTGAATAGACAAGGCAGCCAACTCAGACACACGTCTAACCGAGGTAATGGCTACCAGAAAGACCACCTTGAGCGTGAGAACAGCAAGAGCTGCTTCATGAACAGGCTCAAAAGAAGGACCCTGTAGGGCCGACAAAACCAAATTCAGATCCCAAACAGGAACCATAGGTTTCCGAGGGGGGCGCACATGAGTGACCCCCTGAAAGAAAGTCTTGATAAGAGAGTGCTGGGCAAAGGTCTTCTGAAAGAAGATAGACAGGGCCGAAACCTGGCCCTTCAAGGTACTAAGCTTCAGACCTAAGTCTAGACCATGTTGTAAAAACTCCAGCACCGTTGTGACCGTCTCCCAGGAGGGGGCCAGGAAGGATCTGCCCCTTGTCAAGTTCCCGTGGTCCAGCCACCACGCCAGGGATTGTCTGACCGAGGGGGGAAGCACCCAGATCTCGTCCAAGGATGCTGGGTCCTTGTTCCAAACTGACAGAAGGTGAAGCTGCAGATTTCTCAAATGGAATTGGGCAAATGGCACCGCCTCGAAGCTTGCCACCATCGAGCCCACCAACTGCATTCCCTGCCTGATAGAGGGATGAGGGTTTGAGAGCAGGGACCTGACCTGCGTTGTCAGAGCTTCCACCTTCTGTGGGGGAAGGAATATCTTTGACTGAACTGAATCCAGAATCATCCCCAGAAACGGTGTCACTGGGGAAGGGGACAGAGAGGACTTTGGGTAATTGATCACCCAGCCGAAGGACTCCAGAGTGGTCACCACCAACCGCGTGTCCAGCTCTGCCTGCTGCAGAGACTGGGATGAGATAAGTATATCGCCCAGGTAGGGCAACACTCGTATGCCTTTCAGTCTCAACAGAGACATTACTCCTGCCAGCACCTTGGTGAATACCCTGGGGGCTGACGTAAGTCCGAATGGCAGAGCCACAAACTGGTAATGCTGATCGAGCAGCGCAAATCTGAGGAACCTTTGATGCCCCGGGAACACCGGAACGTGCAGATAAGCGTCCTTGATGTCCACAGATGTCATGAAGTCCCCTGGGCGCAGCGAGGCAATGGCCGAGCGCAGAGTTTCCATATGAAAATGCCTGTTTCTGACAAATTTGTTTAAGATTTTTAAGTCCAGAATGGGTCTGACTGACCCGTCCTATTTGGGCACCGTGAAAAGGTTGGAATAAAACCCCACGCCCCTGCAAATGACCCCGAGGTCTAGAAGGTCCTGCACCGCTATCGTCAAGACTTGAGCTGAGGCAGGATCCTGTGGGATTCGGGACCCGACGAACCTGGTAGGGGGCAGTACAGCAAACTCTATCTTGTAACCGGAGGACACTACCTCCTGAATCCACCGGTCTGGGACGTGGCGTCTCCAGACATGTTGAAAATGCTGTAGACGTACCCCCACCCTGACGGGCGAGGGCGCCCCTTCATGCCTGGGGGGTCTTGGGAGGGGCTTTGGCCCCCAGGAAGAGCTAGGGCGGCGACCTCTGTTCTTGTTCCAGGAATCTGTGCGAGCTCCGGCGAAGGACACCTCTCTTCCCTGTTTAGCCCCGCGGTAGGGGGTCGAGTGGGAGCTTGGGCCACGAAAGGGCCGAGTCTGACGCTTGCGCTGGGGCAGCTTGCCCCCTTTAGCAAAGATATCTAACCTTTCTCCAAACAGGCGCAGCCCTTTGAACGGAAGCCCCGTAAGGGCCTTCTTGGCGACATTGTCAGCTGCCCACTGGCGTAACCAGACCGCTCGGCGTATGGCTACCACCAGAGCAGAGGCTCTAGCACTCAGCTTGATAGCATCGTCCGATGCAGACAGTATATAATTGATAAAAGTCTCACAGGTAACCAAAGCATTGGCGGCATCGGATGGCAAGTCATCCGCCCCTTCGAGAGCAGTCTTAACCACAGTCCTGAGCGCCACCGCTGTGATGGCTAAGGCGCAAACCGGGCGGAGCGATGCTCCCCCAAATGCAAAGGCCTGACATGCTAATTGATCGACCCGTCAATCCTCCAGATCCCGCAGCATAGTAGTGTCAGAGGAGTGCATAATCGAGGTATTGGACAGGCCCAGGATCGGGGCGTCGACTTCGGGCGGCGAAGTCCAACACTTGATCAGGGCAGCAGGGAATGGATACTTCTTATCCACAGTCTTAGGCACCCCCTGGAGTTTGCTGGGATGTTCCCACTCCTTTAAGGCTAGATTATTAAAATGAGTCTGTTCGGGGAATTCCAACCGCACCTTAGCGGTATGAACAGGTCACCTCTTTGCCGAGGAGCCGCAGGCGGGGGAGAGAGGGATAACACGTCAAAGATCTGGGCCAGCAATCTATCAACGTCATCCTGGGACCAAAGGTCAGAACCAGATTCATCCTGACTCCTGGACTCATCGTCGTAGGACCCCGAGTAAGAAAACAGTTCCCCATCCTCTGAGGGGGAGTGTGCGTAGGACAAATGTAAATCATCCGAGTCTACAGGAAGGATAGTGGCTTCAGGTGGCACCTTTTAGCGGTAGCCTTGCGCGCCAAGGAACCAGCGACTAAACTTTCCACGCTAGCCAGTCTAGCGGCAAGGTCAGCATGGGAGTGCCCGCCAGGGTTGGGGGTTAGACTCAGGCTTGGGGGAGTAGGAGAAACAAGGCAAGGCGGGGGCCCAGCCTCTGAAGAGGTGGGTAGGCCAGCTAGCGCCTGCTGGGCACAAGGGACGCAGACCCGCGCATTGTCACCACTGCCAGGTAAGACCCCACAAGCTACACACAGACGGGCTTGTCCCGAAGGAACCCCGTTCACGATATCCTGAGATGCCTCCATATGGTGATTATTATATTCAATATGCCAGTAGGGATTGACGCTGTTAAGCAACCCTGGATGCCCCAAATGCCCGCTGGGAAGTGGGAGTGATTTGATTAAAAGGTTCAGGGCCGGACTTTACAACGGGCCGGGAGAAGCCACCGAAGTCCGCGGTCTGAAAGACACAAGGGGAAAGGGACGTCAGAGCCAGCGCGAAGAAGACAAGTTAGGAAAGGGATCGCCCATGAGGGCACTTACAGAACAGCGAGGGGAGGACCATCTTCACCACGCGTATGTGAGAAGGAAATGGCGCCAAGCGAACCTCGAAGGGCGGGCCAGAGCGGGCGATGACGCGGAGCGCGCCAAACCTAACCACGCCCCCCCATCCGGAGAGCGCGAAGCTCGAAGGCGCGCAGCCTATCAGAAGCGACAGATATTGTCAGGGAGACATCACTCAGAGAGATCTGACAGGGTGAAAGCGGTGATAGGACGCAAGCGCTATAGAATAAAAAAGAAGTATGCGCCGAGTAATACATGAAGGCGCAGTAAGGAAGTAAAAGGCTGAGAGTGAAGCGCAGCTCTGACTCCAAGGACCAAAAAGACAATGGAGGACTAGTGTGATTAGGGCAAGGATTAGCCGTCGTACACACGACCCCCCCCCCTCTTTTTTCCCCCACTAACGGGGAAAACTAGGGAGGAAGGTGATCCAGAATACTGGGTTCACCGCTACACCGGGCGAGGGGCACTAGTGCGGGAGGGGCATCCGATAGAAGGCTCACCATACGCCTTAACAGCCTACCCTGTGGAAGGGAATTGCGGTGGAGTCTAGCTCCGTAAGCACACTAGGTACTGCCTACCTTCACCCGACCCGCGCAGCCCAGGCTGGGAGGCATTAATTCACAATGAAGACGGGTGGAAATAGTCCCGCAGGGCCTCGGGCTGTCAAGCCCCACTCGCCTGCGAGAGCGTGATACTTCATGTCTTCGCAGTTTCAGCACTGCAGAGAAAACTGGGGATTTGTGGGAGGTCCTCCGGTATATGTAGGGCCGGGAGGAGCTTGTTTTCTTCATGTTCTGCAGTGCACGGCACTGAAGGCGGAGGAATACCCACATGTAAGGACTATGTCTGGAGCAGGACGTGCTGTCTGCTTAGAATATCCTTGCCTGAACTGTATCCAGATTCATTCCTAGGAATGGGATCACCAAGGAGGGGGACAGTGAGGACTTGGGGTGGTTGATCACCCATCCAAATGACTCCAGGGTGGACACGACCAGCTGAGTATCCAATTCTGCCAGATGTAGAGATTGGAAGGTGATGAGAATGTCGTCCAGGTAAGGTAGCACGCGGACGCCCTGATACCTGAGCAGAGACATCACGCCAGCCAGCACCTTGGTGAACACCCTGGGAGCTGAGGTGAGACCAAAGGGCAATGCCACAAACTAGTAGTGTTGATTCTCCAAAGCGAACCTGAGGAACCTTTGATGACCTGGAAATACAGGAATATGAAGATAAGCATCCTTGATGTCCACAGAAGTCATGAAATCCCCTTGGCGTTAGTCCTACAACAAGGAAACGTAGCCACCAATTAATACTTCACACAGCGAACCACGGCCAAGGAGTATAAGACCCTCTCCTTGTAAGTGCTAGGCTTAAGACAACATCCTGATTCAAATGGAAGGTAGAAAACAACCTTAAGTAGGAAATCTGGCTTGAAAAGAAAAACCACCTTGTCCTAGCGTCTCTCAAAATAATGAGCCTGAAAGGACAGAGCCGCCAACACAGAGACACGCCGAACAGAAGTGATAGCCACCAAAAAAGGCCCCCTTCTGAGCGAGCATGGAAAACGCAACATCCTGCACGGCTCAAAAGGATGAAGAGTAAAAGACCTTTGAAAGAAGACCGCCAGGACCGAGACCTGCCCCTTCAAAGTACTAAGCTGGAAACCCAAGTCCAGACCATGTTGCAGAAAACTCCAGAATCCTAGGAATAGAAAACACCCAGCAAGGAAAGTCTCTATCCTCACACCAATCAACAGTAAACGTCCTGTAGTAAACGTTAGAGGAAGACCTCTTCCTAGTCCTAACCAGTGTCCGAATCACAGCAGCAGACAGACCTTCTTCTTTAAAGATGGAGGATTCAGCAGCCATGCCGACAAAACCAGCGTTTGTAAATTGGGGTAACATGGTTGACCTTGAGGGATCAGACCCGGAAACAGAGGCAGGTCTACTGCCAGCCGAACGAAATCTGCGAACCAAAACTGTCGTGGCCACCTTGGAGCCACCAGGATCGCTGGCGCCTGCCTATCATGGAGAAGGGGAGAAACAAAAAACCCCAGATTCCTCCAGACCAGAGACATGGCGTCCACTGCCAGGGCCAGAAGATCCTGAGACAGAGACACAATGCAGGAAGCTTGTGGGAGGCAAAGAGATCCACCTCCGGAGTCCCCCGCTTGTGCAAAGGGACCGGAATACCATGGGACTGAGAGACCAATCCCCTCTGCGAGATGAACTCCTGCTCAGGGAGTCCACCTCCGCGTTCTCCACTCCCGAAATGTAAACAACTGAGATGCATGGAACATTGCTCTCCGCCCATGCAAGAATCAGAAACACTTCCCTGAGGGCACCCCTGCCGCGAGTCCCTCCTTGGAGAATAAAGTAAGCAACAGCTGTCCGATTGTCCGATCGAACCTGAACCGGCAAGCCCCGCAAATGAGGAGTCAAGCGGGACAGGACCAACCGAATGACCCTCAGCTCCAAGACCTCACCTCCTGAGGGCCCCACAGTCCCTGGAACTAAAGTTCCTGCCAGAAACCCCCCCCCCCCAAACTGACAGGCTGGCATCCGTGGTGACCATCTCCCAACAAGGAGTCAGAAAAAAATCTGCCCCTCGTCAGATTGCTTGGTTCCAGCCACCACTGAAAAATACAACTCTGTGAAGTACTCACCTGTAGAGTTGATATTATACGCATACAGCACGTCCTGCTCCAGGATAGTAATAACATGTGGGTAATCCTCCGCCTCGGGCGCCGTGCACGGCAGACATGTAGAAAACAAGCTCCTCCCGGCCCTACATATACCGAAGGACCTCCCACAAATCCCCAGCATTGAAAAGCAGTGAGAAGAGAAGCTGGGAGGAACAAACCACCCAGAAACTGGCAATAATATCAATTGATAACAATCACCATACAGGGGATCCAGAACAAGTGAAACCAGGGTGGGGTGGAGCAGGACGTGCTGTATGCGTATAATATCAACTCTACAGGTGAGTACTTCACAGAGTTGTATTATTCTAAGCATACAGAATGTCCTGTTCCAGGATAGTAATAACATGTAGGACATCCAATAGCAGTGTCCGTAAAGCAGGGGGGATCCCCCCAAAAATACAAGGCACAGCGGACAGTAAAGGCGCTGTCACCTGTAAAACTTGCAACAGGCATGACCTGAGCAATCTCATAACAAGACCTTTGAAAGGTATGAACAGCGACAAGCACTCAGTCAAGCAACTTATGCAACAGAAAAAAACCTGGTGCTGAAGGGTCAGTGGTACCCAAGCACCTATATAACGGAATAAAGTGAAAAAGGGGAGATTCTTTCCCCTAAAAAGGAATAGGCCAGTGTAACGACCCAACCAGCCCACAGGCAACAGAAGCCTCGTGGAAAACTTGTAACACCCCCTAAGGGAAAATAGAACAGGTCACCCGACCAAAGGCGGGAATACTGACCCCTAACTAACACGAAGCCAAGGGCTTTACTCAGGACCAGGAGACATCCAGAAGGATTAATCCAAAGGACACGGTAGCGCTGGAACAGGAGATATCAGGTGCATACATAAGGAGGCGCCCGCAGACTCCAAGAGCATCAGTCCCCCTAAGGGACATGGAAACCCTCATGGGGAAAATTGCAACACCTGTTGAGGGAATGTAGCCCCTCATATTAGTATTTTTAAGAATAATGTCCATAGTTAGGCTAAAAGGACTAAAACAATGGTCATACAGACCACTTGAACCGGAGGCCCGGGGTAAGAAGGAACACCCCCACGGCATGGGGTGCCTATAGACATATATATATATATATATATATATACACACACACACACACACACACATCGAGCCAAGGCTAAGTAATCAGATCCACCGTCTCAGGCACACGTCTGACGGAGTCAGGAGCCCCCAGAGAAGCGACTTGGACTACAAGGCAGCTCAGACAGCATCCAGCAAAAGTCCCCAGGAAAATCCGAAGGGCAACAAATGAAAGTTGATCCCTACAGGGACCATGGAACTACTTGGGAGATGCAGCTAAGCAATCCCCAAAAGAACTCCCCACAAGGGAGACAAAACCAGACTCCTGCAGGAAGACAGCCAGGACAGAACCTGAACCTTCAGAGTCCCCAGATGGGGAGCCAAACCCAAACTTATGCTGTAATTACTCTAAAACCCTGGGAACCGAGAAAGTCTAACAGGGAAGAGACCGAGACTCATGCCAATCAATATGGGTATACCATAAAAAACCCCAATAGACGGAGGAAGGGGAAGCTGGGGAAGCTTGCTCCCAGCCCTTTATACTGAGTCACCCAGAAGATAAGGCCCGCCTCCAAGGGGTGAATGCATCAGCTGTCAATCCCCAGACAAGAGACCTTATATTGGGACGACAAAG
Organism: Gastrophryne carolinensis; assembly: GCA_027917425.1. Classification (NCBI taxonomy): domain Eukaryota; kingdom Metazoa; phylum Chordata; class Amphibia; order Anura; family Microhylidae; genus Gastrophryne; species Gastrophryne carolinensis. The sequence continues at coordinate 89,851,036 of CM051241.1, forward strand.
GAAGGGGCCTGACAAGGGCAGAACCGCACTCCTGAGAGAGCGAACAGGTCAGCAGACTTCAGCAGAGGCATCTGCGAACCACAGTTCACAAGGCCACTCAGGCCAATCCATCTCACGGGTCTCTCTATCAGGCTGACCGTGCGCAGAACCCCACAAGTAGGGTGATGAAGAGAAGGCATATAAAATAGCAAGTCTATGCCTAAGATTACTCAGCCCCCATGACCGGAGTCAGAATATTCTGGGACAGTAAAACAAGGGCAAAGCCCCTGTGTTATAAGGGAGACCCAACAGAGCCACACAAGTAGGCTCCCAGAGCGACACCAGGATAGCATAACCTGCCGCTAAAGAGCATCCACTGGAGCGAATACCGCTGAGAAGCTGGGGACGTAGACCCCCGCTCAGGGCAGGATCAGGGACCCTCCAGAGGGAGCATCCTGCTTCAAGCTCCAGACCAATAATAAAACAGGCCATTGTCATCCAACAGACCAGGAGTCCCCAATAGACAGATCGTAAAAGAGAAGAAGTCCAGCCGTATAGAGTCAACGGAAGGCACACCGTTTCAACAAACCCAGCAGGTAAGATGGACCCTCTAGGGGACCTTACCTAGGAACCACGGGGGATTGTGGAAGAAATTCCCCTCCCCCGCCAACCTGCGAGACTTGGTACCCAAGGTGGCCATTCACTGGAAGATGCAAGTAAGGAAGGGGGTGCCCCCTGACGGGGCCCTTGGATATGATCAGCTCAAGAGGAACCACCTTACCAAGGGGGAATGAGCACAGACCAAGCCCCAGGGGAGCTGGAACCCCATGTAAGCACACTAACCTACTGTGCCGGAGGGCCCAAAGGCTCGGTATATAAGGGACATTATCAGATATGCCACCAACGGCCCACCAGCTGCTAACCCGCCTGGTGAAGTAAGATGTCAGTAAAAAGGGGGACAGTACCCCCGAACCGGGAGTCCCCTTGTTGCCAGAGAAGAAGGCTCAAGCCTGAACCGAATCCCAGGAATGGGGATAGCGGACAAGGGACTATAAGGGATTGAGGTGACTGGGCACCCATCCAGTAATTCCCAGGGAACACCGCTGGCCGACCAATCCACTCGGCCTGACGTAGGGACTGGGGAGTAAGGAAAGACGACCCGGTAGGTCCTAATGTAGACGCCCCCTCCCCCAGGTATGTCCGAGACATCACCCCCCATTCGCGCCATGGCGAGTAGCCTGGGAGCAAAAGAGAGGCCCCAATTAATGCCTCAACCCGCAGGGTTGGTCCTGCAACACCGTCTAGTAATGGTCTTGGTGTCCAGCAGACACAAGGGGAACTAAGAAGATCTAGTACTCCACAGGAGGCAGGAAGCCCCCCCTGCACAGGCGCCTGTGTCCTAAGACAGAGGTGTCACATAGGGACTACCTGTGAGAGTAAAATTGCCAGGCCTGCCATAGGCCAGCGTGGTCCAGACTGCCCCATACTGAAGAGGGGAGGATGAAGGTTAATGTAGAGGCCATGGCCCCATACTGTTAAGGGCAACCTATAAGTAAGTCCAAACTCTAGGCCCAGTACGGCCCGCGCCAATTCCTGAAGGAAAAACAGGGGCAAGAAGCACCCTGACAACCACTGAGGGGGACCGCCCAGCAGAAGCTATCCTGTGTCCAGGGGAGCTACCTCCTGGAACCACCAGAAGGAGGAGGTACCTTCCTAGATGGTAGACAGCTGCTGCTGTCGAGGGCGAGGGCGTCCCTTCATGCTTGGGAGGTCTTGGCAGACTTGGACTTAGTCCTGCCAGAGGGCCCAGGGCGTTGCCTGCCCACCCCATGGTGGAAATCCACACCGAACAGTTGGAAGCACACCTCAGGTTCGCGTTTGACACTAACGTAGGGAGGTGGAGGGGTGGCCCTGCTCCGGGGGGGCCGGAGCGGCCTTCTGCGCAAGGGTGCTTTACCCTTTTTTCCAAAAAGGTCCAAACGGGCCCCAAATAACCGCCGGCCTCTGAAGGGAAGGCAAGTGAGAGCCTTTTTTGTAGCATTGTCAGCACCCCACTGTCGCAGCCAGACCAGACGGCGAATAGTTACCACAAGGGCAGAGGTTCTAGCACACATCTTAATGGTGTCGTCCAGTGCTGATAGAATAAACTTCACAAACGCATCACAGTCTGATAGCGCATTAAACACCCCCCAAGGGAGGTCCTCAGGACGGTGATCTAGTATTTTTCTAACAAGAGTCCTGGCGGCCACCGCAGTGATGGCCGCGGCACAGACCGGGCGCAGAGCCATCCCAGCACACGAGAAGGCGTGGGCAGCCAGTCTGTCAATGCGTCGGTCCTCAGCATCCCGAAGGGTACGGTAAAACGGAGCCGTCATGAAAGGGGGGTTTGTAACCCCTATAACCGGTGCGTCCACCACAAGGGGTGCTGACCAAAAATTAACCGCATCAGGAGGGAAAGGGTACTTCCAATCCCAGACCCCTGGGACCCCTTTAAGCTTACAAGGCGATTCCCATTCTTGGGATATAAGATTCTGGAAATGCAACTGTTCTAGGAACTCCAAGCGCGGCGGCGCTGTATGGAAACTCTCCTTCTTAGGCTTGGGGGTCTCCCCAGGGGGGGAGATTGACAAAACCTCAAAAATCTTAATAAGAATTTCATCTGTGTCACACAGGCCCCAAGAACCGGGCTCAGAATCATCACAGGCCCCGGGCATCTCGTTCGAGGAGCCCGAATCTGAGAATAGCTCACCTTCCTCAGAAGGATCAAGGTCCTGCATATCAGCAGAGTCATCGGTATCGTTAGGAACCGGAGAGACAGGAGGCGTCAGGGACCGCTTCTTACCAGGGCCCATCCATATGGTGATTATCAAGCAGTATGCCCGCAGGGATTTACGCAATAGGCAACCCTGGATGCCCCAAGACCTGCTAGGAAGTGGGAGAATTTCTTATGTGGACCCGCTGTAATATATGTTAGGCCGGGAGAAGCCACCGAAGTCCTGGCGTCTGAAAGACATAATGGGACAAGAGGGGTGGAGTCAGTGCCATGCGCAGCCGAATAGACATAGAACCATGCCGCCCACGGAGGGCACTTACATGACCAAGGGAGGAGGCGGACCGCACCCTGCGCGCGCGAAGATTGTCAAAATGGCGCTAAGCGAGCCTCGAGGGGCGGGCCAGCCAGGCTGTGACGCGGAGCGCGTCATGCCGAGTCTCCGCCTCCCCCAAAGAACGCGAAGCTCTAACCAACAGAAAAAAGTAGAACAGTTGGATAGAAGGCGAATACATAAAGATGCTGACACGCTGGAATGATGCTGCCGTCTAGACAGTTGTTAAAGAAAGACAAACGGCTCGCAACTGCATTGCAGAAGCGCGGCACTGACACCCAATAAAATTAAAAACCAAAGGCCTTAACGTGATACTTAACACTAATACTGCCACACATAACCCCCCCCCCCTTCTTTTCCCCCGAGTTACGGGAGGAAGCGAGGGGAAAGCGGACAGCGTCCATGGACTAAGTCTGTGAGGCGCACGGGCAAGAATGCGGGAGGGGCATCCACTAGAGGCTCACCATCGGCCTAACCGCCTACCCTATGGAGGGGGATTGCGGTGGAGCGTGGCTCCGTTCAGCACACCAGGTGCTGCCTACCTTCACCCGACCCGCGCAGCCCAGGCTGGGAGGCATATTCTTCCAAAGAGGACGGGTGGAAATAGTCCCGCAGGGCCTCAGGCTGTAAAGCCCCGCTCGCCTGCGAGAGCGTGATACTTCATGTCTTCGCAGTTCAGCACTGCAGAGAAATCTCTGGTATATGTAGGGCCGGGAGGAGCTGGTTTTCTACATGTCTGCAGTGCACGGCGCCCGAGGCAGAGGATTACCCACATGTTATTACTATCCTGGAGCAGGACGTGCTGTATGCTTAGAATAGACTGCTGAACCCCCCCAAACGGGGCGACGCTACGTCTTGCGCCAAGGTAACTTGCCTCCTTTCGCCACAGAATCCAATGTTTCTCCAAACAGACACAACCCCAGGAAGGGCAGCCCCGTAAGAGACTTCTAGGCCGCAATGTCAGCCGCCCACTGGCGCAACCAAACTGCTCGCCAAATAGCCACAAGCAAGTCCTACTACAGATGCAAATAGCGTCAACCAAGGCGGCCAAAACAAAATACATGATTAATTTACACCTCTTAAGGGCTGCGAATCCATCACTGGACAGGTCAAGCTGGGAAACCTCAACAGGTCCCTAACCGCGTACCTGGAAGCCACAGTCAAAGCGCAGAGGCACAGACTGGCCGCAAGGCCGAACCCACACTGGCAAAGGCATGGCAAGCCATCTGATCAATGCGTTTATCCTCACCATCCATGAGAGTGGTGGCGTCAGTAGAATGTGAAACCGAGTTATTGGACAACCCCGACACGGGAGCGTTTCACCGCATCCACCGGAAAAGGATACTCTCTATCCCAGCCCTGTGGAACAACAGGAAGCCGACTAGGGTTCTCCCATTCCTTAAGAATAAGGCTATAAAAATCCATCTGATCTGGGAATTCCAAGCGCGGCTTAGAGGTCCCAAAGAATTTCCCTTCTCGTGGAGGGGATTCCTCCGGAGGAGATAAAACCAGAACTTCAAATAAATGGGCCAGGATTAAATGCGTGGAAAGGTGAAAACTTTATAAACTTGTCCTGTGCCACTCAGGACCTCTGGGGGTATCCACAGTATCCCCCTGCCCAAAATCAGCATCAGCACCAACAACTGCTGTATGTATACGTATCAATACGTTATCCCCCGTAAGGGATGCCCCACAGCCCACACACTGCCGGGATTGCCCCGAGGGGAGCCCGAGCCCGGTATCCTGGGAAGCCTCCACATGGTGATTTTAATGGTAGTTGCAATGACCCAAGGGAATTACGCTAAGCAACCCGGGATGCCCCTTTAAGTCCCGCGTGGGAGGACTTTAATGATACCCGATTTGGACCCAAGGGACCCTAGGACCGGGAGAATCCCCCTTTTAACAAATGAAGGGGATAAAAGGACCATAAAGTACTAACATAGATACAGTACAACAAAGTAATAACATACATTCAAACAAAGTTGTGCATAGGCTTAGATTGAAACTAGACCGATAATAAAAAACACCCAGCCAATGGCTGACAAAGAGCCACACACACAATAAGACTAATGAGGGGCCCGCAGGGGCACTCACTGCACAGAAATGTTACCATAGGGACGCGCTCCCAGCCTGTGGCTGGCCTCCTTTCAAGCGCCAGAACAGGAGACAGGGTTGGGCCGTGCGAGAGCGCCCGGCCGCGCCCCCCCCCCCCCCGACGAGAAGACAAGCCTGAGGGGAAGAAGCTCCCCCGCAGAAAGAACGCTAATGCAACCAAATTGATGAGGGATTGCAGCCAGAACACCCTCAAACAGTGCGCACCAAGCACCCCACACCCATTCACACAGACATATGTAAAATCAATAGCAAAAAAAGGAAATAAAACACTTGGGAGACCCCTAAGTTATGGCGTCTCGCACTGCCGCAAATTGGGGCGCCCAGCTAACCAACAATCTACATCAAAAAAACATACATACACAGACAAGGTTATTGGCTGGGTTGGCGAGAAACACAAAAAAAGGGCTAAACAATATTGCCAAAACACACTCATTTAATAACCAAAAAATGAAGGCACAGGACATAAATACACATTAAATACAGTCACTAACACTACTGAAGTATAAAATAGCATATGCTATACTAAAAACCACGAGGGGGCCCCTGCCAGAACACCTGGGTTCCACGCAACCAAACGCACACAAATCACTCACACCAGCTGGCCAGCCTTATATTCAAGGGCAAAAGCCCATAAGTAATGATGAAGAGCCGCAGAGCGTGACAATGGAAATAATGTCCAGGTTAGACTAAGTAGAAAACCACGCTCTACTTAATGATGGCATCCCGTTGACGGACCCCTAACCACGCCCCCTCTCTGACAGTAATAAAAAAAGGAGATAATAAAGCCGCCCGCGAGGGCACTTACGGACGGCGGTAGGTAGGGGGTCCGTCGCGCATAAGCCAACCAAGCAGACAAAGATGGTGTCGGCAAACCTCGAGGGACGGGTCGGTATCAGCATTGACGCGGAACGCGCCATAGGCAGGCGCCGCCCCCCCCCGAAGAGCGCGAAGCCAGCACATGACAAGCAGCCAATGCTGGCGCCTGAGGTAACGCCGCCGCCAAGCGCAGAACATATGACAGAAAAAAGGTGCGCGGCGGCACTTTCAAATACAGTCATACTGAAGCAAGACAGGGCGGTGGCTGACACGGAGAGCGTGAAAACGCGCCCACCTGACCAGCCAATGATGGTGCAGCAGCGCCTGAGGCGATGTTGCCGCAGACCACGGAGCGTAGTACAAGCGTGCGGCGGCGGCAAAAGAAACCAGTGCAATCAATTCAAAAGGGATCATCACACAACATAGTCAAGACATGCACCCCCCCCCCCCCCCAGATCTACCAGGGAGAGCGAAGGGGAAGTGACGGCCAGCCTAGAGGGAGCCAACTGCGGGGACAGGGGGCGAGGGGCAGAAGACGCGGGAGGGGCATCCCATAAGGCTCACCATGGGCCTATACCGCCTACCCTTTGGTGGGGGACCGCGGTTGAAGCAGCGGTGCTGCCTACCTTCACCCGAACCAGTGCAGCCTAAGCTGGGAGGCAGTAAAAGGAAACGGGCGGGAATAGTCCTACAGGGCCGCAGGCTAATAGCCCCGCTCACCTGCGAGTAGAGAGAGCCATCTTCTAGTCATCACAGCCCAGACTGCAGAGAAGAACTGGGGAATTTGTGGGGGGTCCCTGGTGTGTATGGGGCGGAGAGGAGCCACTTTACTGTCTCTGCAGTCCAGCGCCATCTACTGGATGTATAACCCAAGAGTAAGGAATATCTTCTGGAACAGGACGTGCTGTATACTTAGCTAGTATAGCTAGAGGTAGAGCAGGGCCTGCACATTTGCCATAGGATCTCTGGCTAGTAGCGGTGTGAACTGGCAAGAATCTGGCGATATATTGTGATTTTTTAAATTACATTTTTTTTTTTTGTAAAACAAAAAATGACTTGGGGCCGCTTCAAAACTATTATTACACTTGGGTTTACCTACCTGTAGAGGGCGATATTGCAGACAAGTCAAAGAAAAAAAAGAGAGCCCCTCCCGGTCTATAAATACCTGGGACCTCCCACTATATCCCAGTTTTCAAACAGCAGTAAGGCAAAGGGACCAGGAAGATCCAACTGTAAACCTTAAAATTGAAAAAGCTTCACAATATAAAGAATCCAGGATACCAAAAAGGGCGGGTGAAGCGGGGTGTGTGACATACTTATAATACCCATTTTACAGGTGAGTATTCACAAAATGGTATTATTCTAAGTATGTCACACACCCCGCTTCAAAACTATTATTACACTTGGGACATCCAAAAGCAGTGTCCACAAAGGGCGGGTATCCAACAAGGCAATATTACACAACTCAAACCACTGCAGCTTGCAAAACCTTGCGGCCAAACACAGCATCCGCTGAGGCCCGCACATCAACCTTATAAAACTTGGAAAAGGTGTGAACAGAAGACCAAGTAGCAGCCTTACAAACTTGATCAACAGAAGCCTGGTGCTGAAAAGCCCAAGACGCTCCAATAGCACGGGTAGAATGAGCAGTAACACGAAAAGGGGGAACCTTCCCCTTAGCAGAATAGGCCCCAACAATAGCCTGGCATTTACTAATGGAAGACTTAGCAGGAGCCAAACCTTTCCTAGGCCCACAAGGAACCACGAACAAAACATCAGTCTTACGAAAAGGAGAAGTAGCAAGCAAATAGTACTTCACACAACGTACCACGTCCAAAGAATGCAAAACCCTCTCCTTGTCATTCCTAGGCTTAGGACACAAGGAAGGAAGAACAATGTCTTGGTTAAGGTGAAAGGAAGAAACCAAGGGTTTGAAACGAAAAACCACCTTGTCCTGATGCCTCTCAAAGTAAGGAGCCTGAATTGACAAGGCCGCCAACTCCGAGACACGCCAAACAGAGGTGATGGCAACCAAAAAGACAACTTTCTGAGTTAACGTAGAAAGAGCAATATCCTGCAAAGGCTCAAAGGGAGGACCCTGAAGAGCAGAAAGAACCAAATTCAAATCCCACACTGGGAGCATAGGTTTCCTAGGAGGTCGCACATGCGAAACCCCCTGGAAGAAGGTCTTAACCAAAGGATCAAGCGCAAAAGACCTTTGAAAAAAGATAGACAAGGCAGAGACCTGCCCTTTCAAGGTACTCAGCTGGAGACCCAAGTCCAGCCCATGTTGCAAAAATTCCAAAATCCTAGAAATAGAAAACACCCTGCAGGGCAGGGATTGAGAGACCATTCCCCCCGGCGAGAAGAACACCTGCTCAGAGAGTCCGCCTCTGTGTTCTCCACGCCCGGGATGTACACCGCCGAGATGCAAGGGACATGGCTCTCCGCCCAAGCCAGAATCATAGACACCTCCCTGAGGGCACTCCAGCTGCAAGTCCCTCCCTGGTGATTGATGTAGGCAACCGCCGTCCGATCGAACTTGAACCGGCAAGCCCTGTAACTGCTGTGTCAAGTGAGACAGAACCAACCTGAAGGCTCTCAGCTCCAGAACATTGATGGGCAAGTGGGCCTCCTGAGGCCCCCACAGCCCCTGAAACTGAAGATCCTTCCAGAAACCTCCCCACCCCGACAGACTGGCATCCGTGGTGACTGTCTCCCAAAGAGGCGGCAGAAAAGACCGACCCCTCAAGATATTGACCGGAACCAGCCACCACCGAAGAGACTGCCGAACCCGGGAGGACATCCGGAAGGACAGATCCAACAACCTTGGACACCGGTCCCAAGCCGCCAACAGATGAAGCTGAAGCGTCCTTGTGTGAAACTGAGCAAAGGAAACTGCCTCGAACGAGGCCACCATCAATCCCACCAGCCTCATTCCCTGCCTGATAGACGGGCAAGGGTTGGACAAAAGAAGCTGAATCAATTCCTGAATCAAGAGAACCTTGGAGTGAGGAAGAAACACTCTGTGTTGGGAAGAATCCAGAGACATTCCCAGAAAGGACACCACCCTGGACGGAAAGAGGGAGGACTTGGGATAGTTGATCACCCAGCCGAATCTCTCCAGAGTGGCTACCACCGTCCTGGTGTCTGTCTCCGATTGGCTGAGCGACGAAGCCATAATGAGAAGGTCGTCCAGATAAGGCACAATGCGAATTCCCTGTGCCCTGAGGAGGGCCATCACCCCTGCCAGCACCTTGGTGAAAACCCTTGGAGCCGAGGTAAAGCCGAAAGGAAGAGCCACAAATTGAAAATGCCGATCCTCCACCACGAACCTGAGAAATCTCTGGTGTGCCGGGAAGATAGGAACGTGTAAATAAGCATCCTTGATATCTATGGACGTCATGAAGTACCCCTGACGAAGAGAATTGATGGCTGAGCGCAGGGTTTCCATGCGGAACTTCCGAGGACGAATAAACCTGTTGAGGAGCTTCAGATCCAGGATGGGACGGACAGATCCGTCCTTTTTGGGCACCGTGAACAGATTTGAATAGTAGCCCAGGCCCCTTTCCGCGGAAGACACTGGGCAAACGACTGCCATATCCAGAAGATTCTTCACAGCCTCCCGGAGGACTTGCGCAGCCAGGGGGTCCGACCAGACCCGAGACCTGAAAAATCGGCGAGGAGGCCGGGACTCGAACTTCCAGGCGACACCTCTGGCAGCGGAGAAAGCCAAACCCCTGCCCGCTCTGGCTCCCCGAAAGGAAGCGCTAAAGGAGGTCGTCCCCCGAAAGGAACGACGTTGTTTCTTGTGCTGAGGTAGCTTACCTCCCTTGGCAACCGAATCCAATTTGTCTCCAAACAGGCGCAGACCCACAAAAGGGAGAGCCGTAAGAGACCTTTTAGTAACAAAATCAGCCGCCCATTGGCGCAACCAAACCGACCGCCGGATAGCCACCAACAAGGCCGTAGTCCTACTACACATCACCATGGTGTCATCCTGAGCGGCAAGCACAAAAGACAAGAACAACTCACAACGTTTGAGAGCAATGAACTCATCACTATACAGGTCAAGACCGGAAGAAGTCAACAGATCCTTAACAAGCGCACAAATAGGCCACAAGGCCGACTCAACACTGGCAAAACCGTGGCAAGCCAACTGGTCAATACGTCTATCCTCACCATCCTTGATGGTAGTACAATCAGGAGAATGCAAAACCGCAGTGCTAGATAACCCCAAAACCAGAGCATCAACCTCGGGAGGGGATGACCAGCGCTTGACCAGGTCCGCCGGAAAAGGATATTTCTTATCCCAACCCGGAGGAACACCTGGAAGCCGAGTAGGCCTTTCCCATTCCTTAAGAATGACATCGTCAAAATGCTTTTGATGGGGAAACTCCAAGCGTGGCTTGGACACCTCAAACAACTCCCCTTTTGGCGGAGGAGTCACCTCAGGAGGAGGAATAGCCAAAACCTCAAACATCTGAGCCACGACCGAAGGGGTGTCAAGGACTTCCCCCCACGCCTGCTCACCAGCTGCACCAAGGAATTGCTGGTCGTCAGCCTCGTCCGATTCCTCCAAGAGCTCACCCTCCTCAAGCGGGTAGCAATCGGACGAGTCTAACGAGTCAAACTCGTCAACAGCACAGGCTGGGGCGGCTGGGGAAAGATGCTTCCGCTTAGCTGAGGCCTTCTTGGCAACCACAGTAGAAAACAGTTTCTCAAGATTGGCCAATCTTGCACACACCTCAGATTGCGACTCCCCACCCATGACAACGTCACACGGGGTAGGTGATGATACAGGCGGAGAGGAACCGGACGCCGGCGTACCGGACTGTCGCTCGATGTTCCGCTGTGCACATGGAATGCAGAGTATAACATCATCCCCTGGTAGGGGAGCCCCACACCCCAAACAATGCCTGGATTGCCCCGAGGGGCCATTTCCGGTATCGTCGGAAGCCTCCATATGGTGAAATTGTGGCCGTCGCAATGACCCAGGGAATTACGCAATAAGTGACCCGGGATGCCCCTTTAATGTCCCACGTGGGAGGATTTAACGGGAAAACTACAAACTACCCAGGTATCTTAAGACCAGGGGACCCCTTTAGCAGCAAGATGACACCTGGAAGACAAAGGACAGCAATCACTCAGTGCCAAAGTTTCCAAAACAGAGAAGACATAGCAAACAATGGCCTGTGTACAGAAAAATGACCAACCGCAAGGCAGGCATTCCACTAATAATATATATATATATATATATATATATATATATATATATATATATATATAAAGGCATCACACACTTACAAAATGGCATGGACACGGACCGCAGCAGCAGGAGAACGAGAGAGAGAGAGGGTGGGCCAGCAAAAACGCACGTAGCGTCCAGGCTCCACCCCTCCGTGATGCGCACATCCCGCCAAGACGGCCCGACAGCCAGCAGCAGGGGGCGGGCCACGGAATGCCTGCACAGAAGCAAGAGAAGGCAGGACGCCAGAGTGCATGACGCGTCCGACCCCGCCCCTCCCCGAGACGAGCAAGGATCCCACCAGAAACGGGCTCCTCCGCAGCGCTAGCAGAAGGAGAGGACGGGCCGCCGGCGCGCGCGCCGAGACCGGACCCGCCCCTCCCGACGGACCTGAGGGGAAGAAGCTCCCCGAAAACACCCAGACCTGCGCCGCGCCTGAGGGGGGAGAAGCTCCCTCAGCGCCGTGCCCTAAGCGGCACCAACGTGGAAAAAAACACCACACACACGCAAACAATGAAAAGTGAATCACACACACAAACACACAAGGGAAGCCCCCCCCCCCCAGCATAGGGAGCCATGGGGAAACCAAGCAGGGGGAAGGCACCAACACCCCAGGGTCGAGGATCACCAGACCGGGTAAACCGCCTACCCCCTAGTATGGGGCCTTGCTGTGGAGCTAGGCTCCTAGGCACCATAAGGTGCCGTCTACCTTCGCCCGGCCCCGCAGCCTAGGCTGGGAGGCTTCACTAAGGGTTAAGAACAGAGTGCCGGGCAGCAATAGAACCTAGAGGGGGGCCGGGAGTTACCCCGGCTACCTGCAAGCAGGAGACTTCATTCTTCTGACTTGTCGCCGATCTGCAGAGAAGGAACACAGGGATATAGTGGTGGGAGGTCCCAGGTATTTATAGACCGGGAGGGGCTCTCTTTTTTCTTTGACTTCTCTGCAATATCGCCCTCTACAGGTAGGTAAACCCAAGTGTAATAATAGTTTTGAAGCGGGGTGTGTGACATACTTAGAATAATGTCGGCGCTCATCGGGAAAGCAGGGGGAGAGGGCAGAGCAGGCTCTCTCCTGAAGACTGAAGAGCTCTAGGGGGGGGAGATCGGAGGCCCCGTGGGTGAAGAGGAGAGCCGGCCGGATCGAACGAGGGGTCAGGTGAGTTTTTTTTTTACTTTTCACTGTAGCAGGGGGGTGGGAGTCAGAATCGATCCAAGGTAGAAAGAATCGATTCTGGTATCGTCTAGTAAACTATCGCGATACTTGACAGAATCTATTTTTTCTGACACCCCTACTGGCTAGGTGAGAAGCTTCCACCTAAAAATGAATTTCTGTTAAACAGGACCTCCAGTATTCATTTTTAAAGCAGACCAAAACCCAGGTTTTTCACTCACCTGAGTTTTGGTCCATGGTATCAGAATGAATATTTGGGAGATACCAGCCAATCAAAACGGGTTGGCAACATTCCATCTTGAATGCATGGGAGTGCTCGACCGTGCTCTTGCTAAACTGTCAAACCCATGTCTAGGTTCCTAGTGAAGTTTTTTTTGTCTGGTCCAGACTTTTCAGAACTATTTGCGAAACCGAAAGCTGTCGCGCAATACAAACTGCACTGCATTATGGGATTCCATACAGGATGGGGTCCTGTAGCCATTCAGATTTCGGATAGGCATACGGCTACCGCGTGAGTGAAAAAGCCCGTCACTGGGAGCACTCTTGAGAGCTAGTGTAACAGGCCTAGGGTTCAGGACAGCTGCGGCTTCCCTCCCACCCACCATGCATTATGATTTCAGGAGAAAACCCTCCTCACTGAAGGCCAAATAACGTTTTCAAGACTTGCAAACCCTTAAAAAACGATTCCCCAGCATCTAAAATTAATATATTTTAAGTTTTTAGTCACTTACTTATTCTTACCCCCACTGGGCTGCAGCTCTGTTAAGGACTTTAGGATACGGGCGCCGCCATCTTGACTCAGAAGCATCACACTTACTAAGCAGAGGAGAGCAGGATAAAGTACAGGGGTACGGGGTTATAGCTGTGATTTGCTCAGACAGAGCAGAGCTGGGGGTCAGGAAAAGGTCAGCAGTCCCAGAATGCAGAGCAGCACAGTCAGAAGGCACTTCCTGTTTGCAGGCTGCCTGATGTTCCATGAGCCGCTGTTTAAAGGCTCATAAAATACAATTCTGTGATTACTCACCTGCAGAATTGGTATTATGAGTATACAGTACATCCTGCTCCAAATCTAATACTTACACTTGGGATATACTCCGCCAGATGGCGCTGGACTGCAGAGACATTGAAAATAGGCTCCTCCCGGCCCCTCAAATACCCAGGGACCTCCCACAAATCCCCAGCATTGAAAAGCAGTTAAGGAGAAGCCGGGAGAATTAAAGTGGACATACACCCTGAGGTGATCGGCCCGGGAATCTATAAGATTCCCGGGCCGATCACCTCACACACCACGGGACATCCGAGATCGGGATGTCCCGCGGGGTGTAAACCCACCAAAACCCCCGAAAAACCTTACCTCTCCAGCCGCTGCTTCCGCCGCCACCGTCTCACTTGCGCTCCTCTAGAAGTGCGCGCGCCCGCGCCGGCCGTCTCTGAATGGCCGGCGCGGGCGCGCACACGTCAAGAGTGACGTGCGGGAGGCACCGACGGGCAAGCTGCTTGTAGGTCGCTGTCAATCAGCTTGTCCGTCGGCGCCGATTGGACGGCGCGGCCACGTGGGAGCGGGGAGAGGTGAGTTTTGGGGGCTTTCTGGGGGGTTTCACACAGCGGGGCACCCCCAATCGGGGTGCCCCGGGGAAGTGGACCAATACCCAGGATAGTCAAAATCCTGGGTGTTGGTCCACTTTAAACAATCCAAACTATCAACTATAACAATGATAACAATCACCATACAGGGGATCCAAGAAAATGCAAACCAAGGGTGGGTTGGAGCAGGACGTACTGTATACTCATAATACCAATTCTACAGGTGAGTAATCACAGAATTGTATTATTCTAAGTACACAGTACGTCCTGCTCCAAATCTAATACATACAGTTGGGACATCCAATAGCAGTGTCCATAAAGTAGGGTGGGATCCCCAAGAAAAAACAGCAGCAGGCAGTTTAAACCACTGTCGCCTGCAGAACCTTTCGGCCAAAAACAGCGTCAGCTAAGCCCTAACATCAACCTTGTAAAACTTTGAAAAGGTATGAACAGAAGACCAAGTAGCGGCCTTGCAAACTTGTTCAACAGAAGCCTGGTGCTGAAAAGCCCAAGAGGCACCAATAGCACTAGTGGAATGAGCAGTAAGGCGGAAGGGAGGATTCTTCCCCTTAGCAGAGTAGGCCTGAATCACAGCCTGACGAATCCACTTGCTGATAGTAGACTTGGCAGGAGCCAAACCCTTCCTAGGACCAGAAGGGACCACAAAAAGAGCATCAGTTTTCCTGAAAGGTGCAGTAGCCACCAGATAGTACTTCAGACACCTAACCACACCCAAAGAATGCAAAACCCTCTCCTTAGCATTGCTAGGATTAGGGCACAAAGAAGGAAGAACAATGTCCTGATTCAAATGAAAGGCAGACACTACCTTAGGCAGAAAATCTGGCTTGAAACGAAACACCACCTTGTCCTGGTGCCTCTCATAGTAGGGGGGGCTAAATGGACAGCGCCGCCAACTCAGACACACGCCTGACAGACGTGATAGCCACCAGAAACACAACCTTGAGCGTAAGAATGGCCAAGGCAGCATCCTGCACAGGTTCAAAGGGAGCACCCTGCAAGGCTGACAGAACCAAGTTCAAATCCCAAACAGGCACCATAGGTTTACGTGTGGGACGCACATGAGTGACCCCTTGGAAAAAAGTCCTGATCAGAGGGTGCTGAGCAAAGGACTTATGGAAAAAAATAGCCAGGGCAGAAACCTGGCCCTTCAGAGTACTGAGTTTGAGCCCCATCTCCAACCCATGCTGCAGGAACTCCAGAATCCTGGGAATAGAGAACACACGACAGGGAAGAGACTTAGACTCACACCAGTCAATATAGGCACGCCAAACCCTGTAGTAAATGGAAGAGGAAGACTTCTTCCTAGCTTTAATCAAAGTATCCACAACTGAGGAAGACAGCCCCTTCTCCATCAAGATGGAAGTTTCAGCAGCCAAGCCGTCAAAGCCAGAGTTTGTAAATTGGGATGGCGTAGTGAGCCCTGAGTGATCAGATCTGGCACCAAGGGCAGAGCGTACTGAACTACTGCCAGCTGTACCACGTCTGCGAACCACACTCTTCTTGGCCACCTGGGGGCCACCAGAATTGCTGGCACCCCTTCCAGAGCAATCTTGCGCAGAACCCTGCCCAGCAGGGGAATTGGGGGGAAGACATACAAGAACTGAAAGTCCTTCCATGACATTGCAAGCGCATCCGAGGTCAGGGCCAGAGGATCCCTGGACAGAGAGACAAAAGCTGGAAGCTTTTGATTGTGGCGGGACGCAAACTGATCCACATCTGGTTGGCCCCAACGGTGACACAGAGATTGAAACACCCTGCTGCATAGGGACCATTCTCCCTGGCGAGAGGTCCCCCTGCTCAGAGAGTCCGCCAGGCGATTTTCCACCCCCGGGATGTACACAGCTGAAATGCAGGGGACATTGGCCTCCGCCCAAGTCAGGATCAGAGACGCTTCCTGGAGGGCCCCTCCCTGATGATTGACGTAGGCAACTGCCGTCTGGTTGTCCGAGCGCACCTGAACAGGCAGGTCCTGAAGATGAGTAGTCAAGCGAGCCAGAACTAACCTGATCGCTCGCAGCTCCAAGACATTGATAGGTGTGTGGGCCTCCTGAGGGCCCCACCTCTCCTGGAACCGCAGGGACTTCCAGAAACCCCCCCAACCTGACAGACTGGCATCCGTGGTGACCATCTCCCAGGAAGGGGCAAGAAAGGATCTGCCCCCCAACAGGTTCCTTGAGTCCATCCACCACAAGAGGGACCTCCTGACCAGGGGGGAGAGCACACAGACCCTGTCCACGGACGCTGGGTCCTTGTCCCATACAGGCAATAGGTGAAGTTGCAGAGGCCTCAAGTGGAGCTGAGCATAAGGGACCGCTTCGAAGCACGCCACCATCAGGCTCACCAGCTGCATCCCCCGCCTGATGGAGGGATGGGGACAAGCTAGGAGGGACTGAGCCTGTGCAATCAGACTGTCCACCTTCTGCTGAGGAAGGAAGATCCTTGCCTGAACTGTATCCAGATTCATTCCTAGGAATGGAGTTACCAAGGAAGGGGACAGTGAGAACTTGGGGTGGTTGATCACCCATCCAAATGACTCCAGAATGGACACCACAGCTGAGTATCCAACTCTGCCTGATGTAGAGACTGGGAAGTGATGAGGATGTCATCCAGATAGGGAAGCACGCGGACGCCCTGACATCTGAGCAGAGACATCACGACAGCCAGCACCTTGGTGAACACCCCGAGAGCTGAAGTGAGGCCGAAGGGCAAGGCCACAAATTGGTAATGTTGATCCATCAGAGTGAACCTGAGGAACCTTTGATGACCTGGGAACACAGGAATATGAAGGTAAGCATCTTTGATGTCCACGGAAGTCATGAAATTCCCTTGGCGCAGGGAACTGATGGCAGAGCGCAGAGTCTCCATGCGAAAGCGCCTGCCCCTGACAAATTTGTTGAGAATCTTTAAGTCCAGGATGGGCCTGACAGAACCATCCTTTTTGGGTACTGTGAATAGGTTGGAATAAAAGCCCTTGCCTTTTTCTCTTAAAGGGACCTGGCAGATGACCCCCAGCTCCAGGATGCCTTGCACTGCTTGCACTAGCTCCTGAGCTGACACAGGGTCCTGAGGAATCCGGGATCTGATGAATCTTGGAGGGGGATCGGCATCAAACTCTAACTTGTAACCGGAGGACACTACCTCCTGAATCCACCGGTCTGAGACATGAAGCCTCCAGATGTGAGCGAAGTGCTGCAGCCATCCCCCCACCCGGATGGGTGAGGGCGCCCCATCATGCCTGAGGGGGCTGGGAAGAGGATTTAGCTATGGGACCCCAGGAGGAGCCAGGCCGTCCACGTCCTCTGTCTCTACCCCAGAAATCTCCCCGGGCCCCAGGGAAAGACACCCCCCTTCCCTGTCTTGCACCACGGTAAGGGGAGGAGAAGGAACCCTGACCCCGAAAGGGCCGAGGTTGCCATCTGCGCTGGGGTAACCTGCCTCCCTTAGCAAAAAGGTCCAGGCGGTCTCCAAACAGACGCAGTCCTTTAAAGGGAAACCCAGTGAGGGCCTTCTTGGCAGCGTTGTCAGCAGCCCACTGGCGCAGCCAAATTGAGCGGAGTATAGCCACCACGTGGGCAGAAGTTCTGGCACACATTCTGATGGTGTCATCCAATGCTGATAGGAAAAAATTTACAAAAACATCACAACTGGAGAGTGCATTAAACACCTCACAAGGCAAATCATCAGGGGCACTATCAAGCATATTTCTGATAAGGGTTCTAGTGGCCACAGCAGTAATGGCAGAGGCACAGACTGGGCGCAGTGCTGTCCGGGCACATGCAAAGGCCTGGGATGCCAGCTGGTCAATGCGCCTGCCCTCAGCATCCCGCAGGGTAGTAGAATCAGGGGAATGCATGACAGAGGTGTTAGATAGCCCTGGGGTTGGGGCACCCACCTCGGGGAGGGGGGGGGGGGAGATGACCAACATTTAACCACCTCAGCAGGAAAGGGATACTTCCTATCCCAAGTCTTTGGAACCCCGGGAAGTTTACTGGGGCGCTCCCATTCCTTGAGCACAAGGTTATGGAAATGTGCCTGCTCTGGAAATTCCAAACATGATTTGGCTGTATGGAAAAGCTCTCCTCTTTGCCTGGGAGCCTCAACAGGGAGAGAGATAGACAGAACTTCAAAAATCTGGGTCAACAACCTGTCAGTGTCATCCGGGGCCCAGGGGTCAGAGCTAGAATCGTCATGACCCCTTGGTCCCTCATCAGATGAGCCTGAATCAGAAAAGAGCTCCCCTTCATCAGATGGGGTATAGCCACACAGATTCATAAACTCCTCAGTTCCCATAGGGAAAACAGTGACATTAGGCGTCAAGTGCCCCTTCTTAGCAGGGGCCTTACGCGCTAAGGACTTAGCAATAATCTGTTCAACAGTAGCTAGTCTAGAAGACACATCAGGCTGAGAATCCCCACTAGTATGCAACTCAGTAGGAGTGAGATTTAAGCTTGGGGGAGTAGGTGAAGTCAAACAAGGTGCAGCCACTGGCAGGCCAGATTGCAATGCAAGCACCTGCTCAGCACAGGGTACACAGACCCGCGCCTTGTCAGCGTCAGCATGAGGCTGCCCACACGCTACACACAGCCGGTCTTGTCCCAAAGGGAACCCGGTAACATTATCCTGAGATGCCTCCATATGGTGATTATAGCGGCGCTATACGCCAATAGGGAATAACGCAATATAGCAACCCTGGATGCCCCAATAACCCGCTAGGGACGTAGGAGTATAATTTTTACAAGGCCTACAAGTAATATACTAAAAACAGGGCCGGAAGAAGCCAAGAAGGGTTCGTCCCGCCTGAAAGACATAAGCAAACAAGTAAATCGTAACAAAAGTGAAGCAGATAAAGCCGCCCGCGAGGGCACTTACGGACCGCGGTAGGTAGGAGTCCGTTGTGCATACGCCAACCAAGTCAGAAAAGATGGCGTCGGTATACCTCGAGGGGCGGGCCAATAACAGCGATGACGCGGAAGGCACCAAAGACGGCCCCCCCCTCCGAAGAGCGCGAAGCCAGAAGGCGCACCAGGGCCTGAGGTAATGCCGCCGCCAAGCGCGGAACCAAGTCAGCGCGCAGCGGCGGTAAATTTAAAAGCAATAAAGACAAGTCATCGCGGCGGCTGACACAAGAATAAAGACATGTGAAAGGTGAAAGCACAGACTGCATAACCTACATATGTATATACACATAGACACACCCCCCCTCTTTTCCCCCGAAGACTATAAGGAGGATGAGGGAGGACATCGGCCACTTAAATAGGGCCCACCGATATACAGGGGCAAGGGGCAATAGTGCGGGAGGGGCATCCCATAGAGGCTCACCATAAGCCTGAACAGCCTACCCTTTGGTGGGGGATTGCGGTGGAGCAGCGCTCCTAAGCACCTGACAGCGGTGCTGCCTACCTTCACCCGACCAGCGCAGCCAAGGCTGGGAGGCATATTACTAGTGGAACGGGTGGGAATAGTCCTACAGGGCCGCAGGTTAATAACCCCGCTCACCTGCGAGTAGAGAGCCAATTTCTCGTCCTTCGCAGCCAGACTGCAGAGAAATTCTGGGGATTTGTGGGAGGTCCCTGGGTATTTGAGGGGCCGGGAGGAGCCTATTTTCGATGTCTCTGCAGTCCAGCGCCATCTGGCGGAGTATATCCCAACTGTTATTAGATTTGGAGCAGGATGTACTGTATACTAAGAATAATGCAGTAGATGCAGGTAGGATGATTTTTAATGTGGGCAATCTGTATGTACAGGGTGGGGGGAAACATATAAGATAGGCTTTTATTCAGAGTGAAGGACCGCTTTAACCTACCGGCAGTGGCTTTTTCCTCATCTGAAACACACGGGTTTCCCCCAGGCTTAATGAGGCAATGATGGGATTCCTGCCCAGGTCAGGCTCATCATCACTGTGCCAGTCTATGCTGTCCTTGTCATGTCTGTAGAGGTTGCAGAGCAATGAGTTGAAGGTGTATCCGGTTACCTCTTCAATGCGATCTTTCAGCATGGTGAGCAGAGGATGCCACTGGGGATAGAGGCAGAGCTTCAATGGGGTGCACGAAGCTAAAAAACATCTTAAATTACCTCTTTGGTGATCAAACAAAGTGAGAATAGATCTCCTTAAAGTGGACCATCACCAGGGGTGATCGGCCCGGGAATCTATAAGATTCCCGGGCCGATCACCTCCCTCACCGCGGGACATCCGAGATCGGGATGTCCCGCGGTGAGGGCCCCCCCCCCAAAACCCCCCAAAACAGTAGCTCATCGGCGGCGGCCGCCGCCGCCTCCCGCGCGCCCCTCTAGACGTGCGCGCGCCGGCCGTTTGTGAATGGCCGGCGCGGGCGCGCGCACTGTCAGAGGGGCGCACGGGAGGCGGCGGCGGACGCGCTGTGTTGTCCGCCGCTGTCACCCCGCTTGTCCATCGGCGGTGATTGGTCAGCGCGGCCACGTGGGAGCGTGGTGAGGTGAGTTTTGGGGGCTTTCTGGGGGGTTTCAAACAGCGGGGCACCCCCCTGAAGTGGACCAAAACCCAGGATAGTCAAAATCCTGGGTGTTGGTCCACTTTAATGGAAGGGACAGCAGGATCAAAACCTGGACCTATAGTCTAGGACAGCGATACTCAACTGACAGACCTCGGTGTCAGATTTCCAGACCTCGGCCCCGACAGCCCTGCACTCAGTTGTTTCTGTTTTTCGTGCTCAGCACTGCCCCCTTTACTTGATTTTGGGCCATAGTCCACCCCTTTACACGGCCTGCACTGAATGCACAGGGGGTTAAAATCAATGTGCCGCGGGCCGGTGCTGTAGGTTCTGTGGGGCCAAATAAAAGCTCTTTTTCCCCAGTGCCCAATAAGATTCTTGGGGTGGGGCCAGCAGGCTTTTTTAGTTTTGCCTGTGGGATCTATAACCCCCCCACCCCGCGACAGCCCCCTTCCTGGATCTTCACCTCTCACCAGATGCCTGTAAATGGACCTTTACAAGAAGTGGTCTAGGAAAAAGTGTTCCTCAACCCTCCTTTTCAAGATCCACCAAACCAACAGGTGATGTTTTGTGGATCTCCAAATACTGTAGCTGCCCCTATAGCTCTAATTACTTCTCCCGCGTATCTGTGTGGAGATCTGCAATACATAACCTGGTGGTGGGCCCTGGTGGAGAGGTTCGGGGACCTCAGGTCTAGGATCTATAGTCCGGTGAACTACAAGCAAAGCACAAAAAACCCTTGGCAGCACATCCCCTATCGCATGGAGGAAGTGGGGCATCTTTAACCTGGCTTCCCCTGGGCCAATGATCATGGGTGACTATTAGTCACACAAACACAGCAGCAGCACTTCCCCCTGCTACAGTGACTGGGTGACTACCACCTCATTTTCACCCCTTGCCTAATAACTACACTCCGATCCCATGTGTGCTCCCTGCTGACCTCTTGTAATTACTTCTGTTTCCCCGAAGCCCCCTGTGAGTTCCTCTAATGAAGCTATGGAAGCTATATCCTTATAGCCCCCCCCGTTTCCCAGTGGTAATTAGTAATGCCGACCATTTTAGGGTGCAGATAATATATACACCGAGCGCCTTCAGAGCTGGAGGGCTGGTCACTTGAGTACTTACGTGAGGATTGGCCTGCATTGTGGAGCGCGAGTAGGTGTAAGGAACCTCCCCGTACCAGCAGGTCAGCCTGGGTTCCTGGTAAGGTCCATCTGTCACAAAATAAAATGGAAACCATTTCTTCTTTCCCCAAGTGAAAGACCCATTATAGGGAAAACATTTCATAGCTGCTTTGTACAGCGCCATGAAATACGATGGAGCTTTAAAAATAAACTATTTATTAGTTTTATTTTTAGTATTTTTCATTTTATTATTTTTATTATTATTTAACTAATTAACTAATGTGCGTGCGCTAACCCGGATACTGAATGTCCGCCACCAGCTCGTTTTCTTTCTTCATATGGGCGGCCGAGCGTGCATTTCCAGGGCCCAGAGGCCGGATGCAGGCGGCAGGTGCCTTGGGCTTCGGGGGTTCGCGGGGGGGTACCCTTGCGAATCACACGCGTTTGCCAGCCCCAACCGCACCCAGCCCTGCCTGGTTCGGGCACACTAGCCCACTACGCTCACTCTCCTCACTGCACACTAAACCGCCGTCCCGGACTTACCTCCGCTCCTATGTAAATCTGATACTCACCTGCCCCCCACCGGGGGGGGGGGGTGTGGGGTGTGGACACACACCTTGATCTCCACCATGCCCCGCATTCCCACTAGCTGGTAGGGGAATATTTGGGATCCAAGCCCAGAATTGTCAGGGTCCCGTATCAGAGACTGCCGCCCGGACTAGCCCTGAGACAGCGCATTCCCTCGAGGGGTGGTAAGGGGGGCATAGATCCAGCTTGTTTCCAGGAAACACAAAAACACTGAGGTCCTGGAGGAAGGGGTGGGAGGAGCTACTCGGCTGAGCCGTCCTGGAGGACGTTTTGGGAAAACATACTGTAGCAAATCATACAAATTCTGCCATCGGCCAACTGCTGTCCTGGGTGAAGCGAAGACAATTGGCTGTGGGCAGTTATGTGGATCCAGGACCGGGTGCCAGAGGATCCTGTTTGGGGCCTGGGTTTTGGGGGTTGTGGGGGGCATCAGCAATCGGGAGGATCCCAGACAGAAGCAGTGGTCCTATTCAGTTGATTCAAAGGAGGACTTACCCTTTGTCTCCCGCCAGTGATCGCTTCTAGTCCGGTGATCAGGAACACACCTAATCGCTGAATCTAAGCCCAAGAACAACTGCCCCTTCTCATGGTGTCAGGATTGCTACTTACCATCAGTCACAAGCACACTGCCACCCTTTCCCCATTCATTGCAATGTAGATAGTGTGCCGAGGCCCGACACACCCCCTCAATTGTACTGAATGCCCATTGACGTGGCAGTACCCCTGTGACTGATGGTGAGGGGGGGGTTGTCACATAAGCTGGCCTGTGACAACATGGGAAGTGGAGGTAGCGGAGCAGGCTTGGATCCAGGGATCAGGTCAGTCGCCAATTACCAGACTAGTACTGATCAGTGGTGGGAGACAAAAGGCGAGTACCATTTTGTTTATTTTTCGGGCCTCAGAATGATTTTAAAGCGGACCAAAAGTCAACATTTTGCGCCTGCTGTGTTTTGGTCTATGTCTCTGGGGAATAGCGATTTGGGATGCCCCGCTGTGTGAAACACCTTATAATTGCCCGGTACACTCAACTCGCCAACAATCTCATGGGGGGGAGGATTGTCCAATCAGAGCTCTATGTCGTGCATATTGATGCACTGCATAGAAATCAGTTTGTTAAAATAGCGAGCGGTTCCTCCCCCCCCCCCCCCCCCCCCGGCTCATGCAACTAAGCATGATGGAAGATGGGGAATGCGGCCGTGGCCAATACATGCGCAGAAAGTATACCGGCGATCCCAGGGAGCTGCACTTCCCAAATCTAGACTCCAGGGCTGGCAAAAGCAGATTTGTTCCTCTTTAACTATATTCAAATCTTACAGATGAGTGGGTCTGGCAATATAGCTGAAGAGGGAGCAGTGGTAAGGAATCAATCTTGTAACCGAGGGCAGCAGATTGCTGATGCCCAAGAGCATATGACGCATAAAAATCTATGTCCAGCAAATGCACTCGCCTCCTTTTGCCTAATAGGCGGGACACAAATTTTCATCTTGCAAATGGTGGATGCCCTCTAAGACAGGCATTTATAGCAGAAGTGTTGGGCAATGTAGAGGCTATTTTGTATACCCAGACCAGTGCAATACTATTCATGTACACCCAGGTTGATAACTTTGTGCTGTGTATGTGTTGGGCTTGTGTGTTTAAACAACAACAAATACTAAGTAGCCCTTCTTTCAGTAACTACTTCCATCCAAAGTTCTCCTGCACTACTCTACCACCCCCTGCTGGACACATTGGGTACAGTACAAATGCAAAGTTACCTGGGCCCACATTGGTCTTCTGTCGCCATGGGATCTCCCTGTGCAACTGTTCAAACATCCAGTCTGCCTCTTTTCGCTCAATGAATGATGGGAAGAGTCTAAGCCTGCAAAGCAACAAGGAATAAAAGCAGATTAAAGATTAGCAGTCCAGTGGTCATCTTTTCGGATCAAATCCATGAGAAATAAAAAGTCCTGTCAAAACTGACTTAAAGCGGATGGAAACCCATCTGTGAAGAGGTGCAGCCAGCTGGTCGCATCCATGACACACCGTTTGGACGTTAACGTGTGGCTTAAAGTGAATGCATCCACCGGTAGAGATCGCATCGCGGGACCACCCAGGATCAGGTAACATCACTGGCTCCACGGGAGAGGGGGTATTACACAGAGTGGCACCCGGTGTAAGATGCTTGGGGGTAGACTAGCGCCTGTGGGGTGAGGGATGCGGGGAGTCACAAAGATTGACTTTGATCCACTTTAAAATGACAACAGAAGTGACTGGACGCCAACAAAACAGGGCACCTCTGAAACAGTATACAGGCAACTGAACTGTGCCATTTCATTTTATTTTCTCTAATTTAAGAAAACAAATACAGTTGCCTTGATTTATTCCTATAGATATACCATGACCTGGATAGTTGAGAACCTTAAAGTAGGTCAAAATCCACACAGCCAGGCCCAGGAAACAAAAACATTCCAGGCTTGGCCGCTAGCCTACCCCCGGGGCATCCTACACCGGATGCCCTGCAGTGTGAAGCAGGACGCCGATGAGCTTACGTGATCCAGATGGGTCCCCAACACAATATCCTCAACTTCTCTGTGGTCATGCGTGCTCCAGTGCCCAACCTTTCTGAATAGCTGGACGCGGGAGCACGCAGGCGGCCCACCGGCAAATAGATGCAGCAAGTCAAAACAGGGCCACTGCCAAGCCAACAGCAGCTGCTGTTCGGGCAGGGGTGGTGATTGCCCAAACCATCTGGGATACCCCGCTGCACAAGATCTGGGGGGGGGGTGGGATTCACAAAAAAAAAAAAAAACTTTCCTTGGGCCGCCATCTACAGCTTCCCCTTAGCTCAGACATGCTCCAGCACCCAGAGATTTAGAGGTGGGAGCATGCATCAGTCCAGGGAGATGTGGCCAGCAGGCTTGACAGGTTACTTGGCAGATCAGACTATTGGCAATCATAGACCTGTTAGGTGGGCATGGCTACAGCAGCTAAAAAATACAATTCTGTGAAACTCACCTGTAGAATTGTTTTTAATTATATCCAGTCAAGGTCGTCCCAGTGATAACATGTGGGTATTCCGTCCCCAGGGGGCGCTCAACTGCAAGATCAGAAGCTGCAGTTCCTCCCGGCCCCCTATAAAGGCAGTGGTTAAAAAGCAGTAAACAAAAAGAGGACAGGCCGGGAGGCCAAGAAACCATGTTACTTCACATAGTTTCAGCTTGTACTCTCTCTAATAAGACTTAAAGATACAAGTCCAATGAATAAAAAATGGTAATTACTATAACAGGCAAACAAGAGATAATGAACAAAAGGGCGGGGTGGGACGGCCTGGACTGGATATAAACAAAAACAATTCTACAGGTCAGTTTCACAGAATTGTATTTTTCCCTATATCCAGTCCAGGTCGTCCCAGTGATGACATGTGGGACATCCAAAAGCAGTGTCCATTTGGGTGGGATCCTCAGTGCGGAACAGCATGCAGTTCATTTCACTACCGCCTGAAGCACCTTTCGGCCAAAAACAGCATCAGTTGAGGCCCTAACATCAACCTTGTAAAACTTTGTAAAAGTATGAACTGAAGACCAAGTGGTGGCCTTACAAACTTGTTCAACCGATGCCTGGTGCTGAAAAGCCCAAGAGGCACCAATAGCTTTGGTAGAATAAGCACTAAACCCGAAAAGGGGGTTCCTTCCCCTTGGCAGAATATGCTTGCACCACCACCTGTCTGATCCACCTACTGAGAGTGGACTTGGCTGGTGGCAAACCTTTCCTAGAGCCCTCTGTTAGGACAAAGAGAAAATCCGACTTCCTGAAGGACTCAGTCACAACCAGGTAATACTTAATGGCTCTGACCACATCCAAGGCATGGAGGGTCCTTTCCTTAGAAGTAGTCGGTGCCGGACACAAGGAAGGCAAGTAACCTCCTCATTAAGGTGAAAGGGAGAAACGACCTTAGGCAAAAAATCAGGTTTAAAGCAAAAAACCACCTTATCCTTATGCCGCTCAAAATAGGGAGGCTTCATGCAAAGCGCGGCCAGCTCTGATACGTGACGCACCGAGATGATCGCTACCAAAAAGGCCACTTTAAGAGTCAAGACAGGCAATGCAGCATCGCACAATGGTTCGAAGGGAGGACCCTGAAGAGCAGTTAATACTACATTCAAGTCCCACACCGGTAATACTGACTTACGCGGTGGCCGGACACGGGAGACTCCCTGGAAAAAGGTCTTGATCAACCTATGGTTGGCAATGGATCTCTGGAAAAAATGGCTAAAGCCGTGACCTGACCCTTGAGGGTGCTCAGCTGGAGACCCAAGTCTAAGCCGTGTTGCAAAAACTCCAGATTCGTAGAAATAGAAAAAATACAATTCTGTGAAGTACTCACCTGTAGAATTGGTATTATACGTATACAGTACGTCCTGCTCCAGATATAATACTTACAATTGGGTTATCCTCCGCCAGAGGGCACTGTGCACTGCAGACATGCAAAAACAGGCTGCTCCCGGCCCTTCATATACCCAGGGACCTCCCACAAATCCCCAGCATTGAAAAGCAGTGAACCAGAAGCCGGGAGAATCCAATCACCAAAAACAACTGGTAATGATAACAATAACAACAATCACCATACAGGGGATCCAGAATAATGCAAAAACCAGGGTGGGGTGGAGCAGGACGTACTGTATACGTATAATACCAATTCTACAGGTGAGTACTTCACAGAATTGTATTATTCTAAGTATACAGTACGTCCTGCCCCAGATATAATACTTACAATTGGGACATTCAAAAGCAGTGTCCATAAAGCAGGGTGGGATCCCCAACAAAAAGGCACAGCAGGCAGTAGAGGCACTGCAACCTGCAACCTTGCCACCGAAAGCGACACGAGCAAAGGCTCCAGCGTCAAAACGTAAAAACCCTTGAAAGGGTATGAACCAAAAACCAAGGTAGCTGTTTAACAAACCTGTACAGCAAAACCAGGTGATGGAAGGCCAAAGGATACCTACTCACCAGTAGAAACAGAATAAGGCGAGAGAAGCTCAGCACCACAAAGGAATAGGCCTGAGTAACAGCCTGACAAGATCAAGCTCTAACAATTATTCCAGGCAGAAGCCAATCTTCCCTAGGACCAGAAGGAAAAACCATCCAAGTAAAGGCTAGACCAAGGCCGCGTAACCCCTGGAGGCAGACAAGATCAGGCACGTACAGAGTTAGTTGCCTACAAATCCCAAGGGGCATCAGTCCCCCTAAGGGACCAGAAAAAAACAATCCAGGAAAAAGATTCCAGCACCTGATGAGGGAAAATGAATCCCCTTGCCTCAGAGTTACTAGGAATAAGGCACAAAAGAAGGCGATGTCTTAAAGCCCAAACCACCACCAGAGGTAGAAAGGACCGGCGTAAGGCGGAACACCACCTTATCCTGGTGCACAACAAACTGACTGAGCCAGCAGACCCAAGGGACAACGATGAAGGTAACAGACAGCCAAACAGCCTCCTGAATCGGCCCAAAAGGAACGTCCCACAAGGCAAATGGAATAAAAAATTCAAATCCCAACAGGGATCATGGAATTAAGTGAGGCACGCAATGAGCAACGCCGGAAGGAAGGCTTAGCCAAGGGAAAAAAGCAAAAAACTTCTGCCGGAAGGCGGACAGGGTAGGACCTGACCCTTCAGAGTACCGCGTTGGGGAGCCAACTCCAAGCCATGCTGTAATAACTCTAGAGCCCTAGGAACAGAGGATGCCCAACGGAAAAGAGACCTAGGCTAACACTAATCCATATGGGTAAGCCATGCCTCATAAGAATGGAAGAAGAAGAAGAAGAGCGCTGCTCTCAGACTTCCATTAGTCACGAACACAGAGGGGAGAATCCTGTCTCCATAAGGACGGAAGAACCAGTAGCCAGGCCGGCTAGGCCAGAGACTGTAGAATTGGAGTGATGTAACGGAGGCCCTGAGCGAAACAGGGCGACACTCCTAGCAGAACGTACAGAACTACTACCCTAAGGTACCACATCTGCGAATCCACACTCCACTAGGCCCCCCAGGGGCCACCCGTATCAATGGTCCCCCTACCAGAGCGATTCTGCACAGATAACCGCCTAGCAGGGGGAAGGGAGACAAGGCATACAGGCCAAAATGTCCCGTCATAAAAATACTAAATCCTCATGACCACGGTCAGAGGAGCCAGGGACAGGGAAACGAGTGGCAAGAGCCTGAAGAAAAGTGACGGTGCACCAAACAAGCCATACTGGCTGAACTTCATAGTGAACCAAGGAATAGCAAAACCTGTCACAGAGGGACCTCCACAGGTGCGAATACCAAAGATAAGCAGGCAACATTATCCTTTACCCAGAACAGGAACATATACCTTTCTGGGGAACCATCCTGCACTAGGTCCCACACAGATGATTAAGGTAGGCCACAGTCGCCAGACAGACCGAGCACCGCCCAACAGGCAGGCCTGGAAGAGGAGAAGACAGGCGAGATAGCGTCAGCCTGAAAACTCACTGCACTGATAGGTACAAGGACCTCCTAGAAGGCCCCACCTTCCCCACACCCGCATGGGGTTACAGAAGAAAAAACCCTCCCCGTCAGGTAGGTTGGCATCCACGGTGATCATCTGTGGCAAGAAAGGAACTGTTCCCAGTCCAGACTGGGTTCCAGTCCAGTATTAAGAATAGAAGTTGCAGAAAAAAACCCTGGTAGAGGAATATAAGGAACTTCACTAAGCAAGTCACCAAGACAGGCCCACCAGCTGCATTCCTGCCTGGTGAAGGGACTGGAACAGCAAGTAGGGACTGAACCCAAGCAACCAGATTGTCCACCTTATTGTAGAGGGAGGAAGATTCTCGCCTGACCGAGACTAGAATCATCCCTAGGAATGGAGATACCAATCAAGAGGACAAGGAGGACAAGCAGTGAAGAAAACACCCATCCAAAAGACTCCCAAGTGATGGCACCAGCCGATTAGCTAACTCGACCTGACATAGAGATTGGGAAGCGAGAAGGCCCACCTGGCAGGCCTCTCGCGGACTCCCCTTGGTCTCATCAGAGACATAGCTTCCAGTAGTACCCTGGTGAACACCGTGGGGGCAGAAGAGAGTCCAGAAAACAAGGCCACGGAATAGCGGTGTTGGACATCCAACACAACCAGAAAAGCCTAGGTGTCTAGAAGACACGGGGAAGTGAGCATAGGCATCCTTGATCTCCCCAGAAGGCAAGGACCCACTAGGCGCAAGGCGCTAGTGGCCCATCCCAGATTTTTCATGCAGAAAACTGCCTGAATAGCAGAATTGGCAACAGTATCAAACTGGTTCCAGTCTTCGAGGTTAGGATCGTCATGACTCCTCGGCTCCTCGGCTCCTCATCGAATGAGCCCGAGTCCGAGAACAACCTTCCTTCATCAGAAGTGGTGCAGGCACATGAAGTAGCGGACTCCTCCGATCCCTTAGCAGGGGCAGTAGAGGACCGCTTCTTATCAGGGCCCGAGCGTTTTGTCGACCCTGTAATAGTCTGGTCAGCCGCGGGCAGTCTGGAAGACGCAGCCGGCTGTAACTCCTTACTCGTAAGCGACTCGGCAGCAGCGAGATTTAAGCCTGGTGGAATAGGAGTGTTAGGGCGAGGAACAGCCCCTGGCGATCGTGGCAGCCGGACCAGTACCTGCTCGGCACAAGGTGCACAGATCGGTGCGCTCTCAGCACCAAAGTGGGGGTAGCCACACGTTATACACAGCGGGTCTTGTCCCAGAAGGACCGCGGGTACAAAATTCCGAGATGCCTCCATATGGTGATTATCAGTGCAATATATGTCAGTAGGGATTTATGCAATAAGCAACCCTGGATGTCCCAAAGGCCCGCTAGGAATGTGGGAGAATTTATGTAAGCCCGCTACGAGTTATGTTAGGGCGGGAGAAGCCACCGGAGTCTTTAACGTCTGAAAGAAAGAAGGGGAATAATAGGTGTCAGGACCATGCGCAGCAAAAAGGATTAATAAAGAGAGAAATCACCAGCAAGGGCACTTACAGACCAGGGGAGGAGAAGGACCGCCAACACGCGCGCGGGGGAAGATCCACAAAATGGTGCCGACCGAACCTCAGAAGGCGGGTCTGATCTGGGCGTGACGCGGAGCGCGCCACGCCAGGTCCCCGCCTTCCCCAAAGAGCGCGAAGCTCTGAAGTGGCCTTTAAGGCTGACAAGTCAATCATGTAGTATGAGTAAGAGAGTCTGCTAGTGGGTACTCGTAAAGACCAAAGACGCCGCCACCATTCTGCCGCCCATAGGCATTGTACAAAGATTAGCTTCCTGCCTCAAGTTGCAGGATGATAAAGCAGCACGTGCTGTACACAATTACATAGATTGAGAAGTCAAAAACAGACGGCGGCGGCCAGAATAGACGGAGCAAGTAGCGCGGCTCTGACACCTAGATGCCAGTCAGGGGCAAAGGTACGGCCATAATCGTGAAAATAGTATACACTGAGACCGCCACACACACACCCCCCCCCCCCCCCCTTCTTTTCCCCAGAATCCTGGAGACCGAAAAGACCCTACAAGGAAAAGATCTTATCTCACACCAAGCGATATAGGCTTTCCAAGTCCTATAGTAGGTGATGGAAGAAGACCTCTTCCGGGCACTGATCAGAGTCTTAATGACTGAATCAGAAAGACCCTCCTCCTTCAGGATGGAGGTTTCAGCAGCCAGGCCATCAAACCCAGCGCTGGTAAATTGGGGTAACACAATTGACCCTGAGTGAGCAGATCGGGCCGAAGAGGCAGAACAAACTGGTCCACTGCCAGCTGAACGATGTCTGCGAACCTCACTCGTCTTGGCCACCTTGGGGCCACGAGAACGGCGTACACCTTTTCCAGAGCCAACTTCTGAAGAACCCTGCCCAGCATGGGCATCGGAGGAAACAGGTATAGAAATCCCAGAAACTCCCCAGTTCAGGGACATGGCGTCCACTGCCAGAGCCAGAGGATCCTGGGAGAGCGACACGAAGTTCGGGAACCTGTGATAGTGATGAGGGGCCAACAGGTCCACCTCCGGGGTCCCCCATTGGAGACACAGTGAGCGAACCACCCGAGGATGGAGAGCCTATTCTTCCAGACGGGGAGAGCCCTTGCTCAACCGGTCCGCTACCTGTTTCTTCACCTCTGGAATGTAAACCGCCGAGAGACAAGGAACATGGAACACTGCCCAGGTCCGGATCAGGGACACTTCTCTGAGAGTACTCAGACTGCGAGTCCTTCCCTGAAGACCGACGTAAGCAACCGCTGTTTGATTGTCTGAACACATCTGGACCGGAAGGCCCACAACGTGCTGAGTCAGGAGAGCAAGCACCTGATGGATGGTTCTCAGTTTCAGAATATTGATGAGTAAGTGGCCTTTGAGGTCCCCACTGCCCCTGAAACTGCAGTTCCTTCCAGAATCTGCCCCATCCCGACAGACTGGCGTCCGTGGTGACAATTTTCCAAAGGGGGGTCAGGAAAGGCCTGCCCTACACAAGATTGGTCGAGACCAACCACCACAGGAGGGACTGCCGTACACGGGAGGACAACTGGAAGGACTGATCCAGCGACTGAGGTTGCTGGTCCCAAAACGCTAACAGAAAAAGCTGAAGCGTTCTCGTGTGAATTTGGGCAAAAGGAAGAAACACTCTGTGTTGATGAGAGTTCAGGCCGGGATGAACCGACCCATCTCTCTCGGGGACTACGAAAAGATTGGAGTAGAAAACGAGGCCCATCTCTAAGCGCGGCCCCGGCCGGATGACCGTTATCTCTAACAGATCCCTTACAGACGCCAGGAGCCCCTGAGACCGAACGAACCGTGAAGGAGGGTGAGACTCGAATTCCAGGTCGTAACTGGCCGACACTACCTCCTGGATCCATCTGCCTGGAACCACTTGGTTCCAAACCTGGGAGAAGTGTCGCAATAGTCCCCCCACCCGCACGGGTGAGGGCAGCCCCTCATTGCTGAGTGAGCTTATCGGCAGGTTTGGGCTTGGTGCCCCAGGACTGAGTGGGCCAGCCACGGCCCCTCCCCCGAGTCCAACCTGCACCTCTGGTAGCGGGAAAGGAAGCACCCCTGCCCGCTCTGAATCCTCGAAAGGAGGGCCTACCGGAACCTGCCCCCCCAAAGGGGACAAGAGGCCTCTTGCGTTGTGGCATCTTACCACCCATTGCGACTGAATCAATTTTCTCCCCGAACAGACGCAACCCCAAAAAGGGGAGAGCTGTAAGCACCCTTTTAGAAGCCGCGTCCGCTGACCACTGATGCAGCCATACTGACCTGCGAATAGCCACCAGCATAGCCGCTGCCTTGCTACTCATAGCCAGCGCATCGTCCTGAGCGGCCAGGACATAAGACACAAAAGATTCACACTGCTTAAGCGCAGTGAACTGTTTGCAAGCGGGATTAAGATCCTCATATAGCCCCTGAATTAAGGACTTAATTGCCAATAGAAGAAGGGCTGAAGCACATACCGGGCGCAACGCTGACCCGGAATAAATAAAACCATGGCGAGCGTATTGGTCAATCCGACGATCTTCCCCATCCTTAGGGACAGTGGTCTCAGCAGACTGTACCATAGCCGTGCTGGAGAGCCCTAGTACAGGGGTATCGACGTCAGGAGGGACAGACCAAAGCTTCACCAATTCTGGCGGAAAAGGATAACGCTTTTCCCAACTGGAAGGAATTCCAGATAACCGCGTGGGATGTTCCCATTCCTTAAGAACCACCCTCTCAAAGTGGTGTTGTCTGGGAAAAACCAAACGCGGCTCAGGCTCCTTAAACAACTGACCCTTTGGCAGGGCGGCCGCCTCAGGTGGATCTAAACTCAAAATTTTAAACATTTGAGCCAGAATGGAGGGGGTGTCAAAAACAACCCCCTCTGACCAATCGCCAATCACATCAGCCTCAAGCTGACCTGCAAGCTCATCTGACTCCGACGGGAATTCATCGGACCATTCCACAGGTTCACATAGCTCGTCCTGTGGAGCCGAAGGTACCGGAATCAGGTGCCTCCGTTTTGCAGCGGCCTTTAACGCTGCATTAACGGGCACTACTTTCCGGGGCTGGGCTGTGCCGCCGCCTCGGAATGCGAATCCCCACTTTTGACAGTGTCATGCGGGGTCCGGAACAGGGAGGGAGAGGTAGGAGATGATGAAGGATGCGATGGGCCCGCAGCCGAAGCAACGGACTGGCGCGCAATAGTCTGCTTTGCACAAGGGATGCAAATAAAGACATCATCAGCTGGGAGTGGAACCCCACAACCTACGCACCCCCCGAACGGCTCAGCAGAACCGTTTCCGGAAATTACGGAAGCCTCCATATGGTGATTTATGGTATTCGCAATACTTGGGTCTTTTAAGGCATAAGCCAACCCGGGATGCCCCTTTATTAGTAATGTCCCGGAAGGGAGGATTTTTTTTTTTTTTTTTTTTTTAAGTTAAGGTCCCCTTTAATAAACTATATATATATATATCTATATATAGTATATATATATATATATATATATATATATATATATATATATATATATATATATATCTATATATAGTATATATATATATATATATATATATATATATATATATATATATATACATTAATAGATATCCCAATAAATAGCCAGGCAACATAGAGCCGGAGGGCCACCATAAGCAGGGATCCCGGGATCTGTAAGGAAAAAGAAACCCCAATCAGATCCTCACATGTGTATAAGAATCATATAGGCATGGCACCAAAGTGCCTTTAAATATGAGCAAAATCATGCCCCCTTAATAAAATGTGACTCCCCACCATATCCAACTACAAAAAGATATGCACTCCCCACTTAACGGCCCCAACGGGTGGGGCCGCTTACCTGGCCCAGCGAAGGCAGCAGCCGGAGAGCAGGACTGCAGCCAGCAGCCACAGCACAGAAGACTAAGTGCGGCCGCGCGCCCACGCGACCTCCTCCTTTTGAAGGGAAGTAAACGCTGGGCCCGCTGCAAAACGCCGCATGACGTCGGCGCCGCGCCCCCGATGCCGCGTCACCAGGACCCGCCCCCCCCTACGCCAATCAGTACAGCCATTCAGCTGGAGATTACTCCAGATGGGCCACTACACGTGCGCCCAGGCAGCGGAGGGGGGAGGATAATAATAAAGACCGCATAGCGCAGCCTAAAAGAGTACATAAAATGCCAGCGGGGAAGGGGGGAGGGGGGAAGGGGGCCACTAAAGCAATAGTCTGCTAAGAAAAGCGGCCAGCCACCTACCCAGCGCAGTCTGCCATTCAAGCAGACCTAAACCAAATGTATACACATGCTGAATAACACTGAATGCATAACATGAACACACACACGTTGAAATAAAGTGATACAAGTGAAACACACATACTTAAAGCACACCCTCAACCCCCCCCCCCCCCCCCAGTGAAGGGAGAAGGGACCGTAACGGGAGAGAAAGGGGCTACAGGGACCCTTGGGACAGGGGCATCCCATTTCCGGATCACCATGCCGGATAGCCGCATTGCCCCACGCATGAGGTCGAGCGGTAGGAGATAAGCTCCTAGGCACTTAAAGTGCCATCTACCATTTGCCCGGTGAGCAGCCTAGGCTGGGAGGCTTCCACCATAAAGGTATACACACTCAAACCGGGCAGAAATAGACCAAAAGGGGGGTGGCGGGGTAAGAATACCCCGGCCTACCTGTAAGCAGGAGACTTCCATCTTCTGACTTGTCAGCAAGCAGAGAGAAAAATACTGGTGATTGAAGGGAGGTACCAGGTATATATAGGCCGGAAGGGGGCTCGTTACAAGACTTCCTCTCTGCACTAAGTCACCTGGCGGTGAGTTAACCCATTAAGTGATGAATATTTAGAAGTGAAGCGGGGTGTGTGGCACACCAAGAATAATCGGGGTTCACCGTTACTCGGGGCGTGGGGGCACTGATGCGGGAGGGGCATCCACTGAAGGCTCACCATTTGCCTTAACCGCCTACCCTATGGTGGGGGATTGCGGTGGAGTCTAGCTCCGTAAGCACACTAGGTGCTGCCTACCTTCACCCGACCAACGCAGCCCAGGCTGGGATGCATATTCTTTTACAAAGAGGACGGGTGGAAATAGTCCCGCAGGGCCTCGGGCTGTAAAGCCCCGCTCGCCTGCGAGAGCGTGATACTTCATGTCTTCGCAGTTCCAGCACTGCAGAGAAATCTGGGGATTTGTGGGAGGTCCTTCGGTATATGTAGGGTCGGGAGGAGCTTGTTTTCTACATGTCTGCAGTGCACGGCGCCGGAGGCGGAGGATTACCCACATGTTATTACTACATCTGGAGCAGGACGTGCTGTATGCTTAGAATACACCAATAAAGCTTGTGGGCAGTGAGGGTAAATTAAGATAGCTAGTGGTCCCCCCTCAGGCTCACCATAAGCCTGTGGCCGACTACCCTTCAGTATATGGTCTGCGTCCCAGAGCCAAGCTCTGCCAAACGCAATATAGACCCCGGCGTTCACCCTACCGTCACGATCCCGTAGCAGCCAGCGGCTGGGAGGCAAGGATGGGTCAGGATGGATCGGTGGCAATAGGGCCCGCAGCGCCGACGGGCTAGGTGGCCCCACTCTGCTGCCATACTCTGAGAGAGTCAAGACTGCAAGATGAACACTGGAGAATGATAGAGGGACACCTGTCTTTATAGGAGGCTGGGAGGAGCTGCAGCTTTTGATCTTGCAGTCGAGTGCCCCCTGGGGGGCAGAATACCCACATGTCATCACTGGGACGACCTGGACTGGATATAGGGAAAATAGCTTTTTTTATTTTTTTTTTCTTAAACCAAGCCACCGCCTCCATAGCTGCACTGTCCCAGGTACTTGAGTGAGGGGGTAGGGGTTAGAAGGTTTTGGTCAGCTTTAAAGAGGAACTTCAGAGGCCATGGAGTCTAAAAGACTCCAGGGTCGTCAGAATTCCATTTCTTGGGGCACTATTCAGCTTTCTATGCCACTCATCAATATGCTCAGCATACAAAGCCAATTGGAGGAGAGCCCACACATGCACCATGGGTTATTTTAAGAATGTACTTTTAGTTACACACCAATTTGGAATGCCCACTGAAAGAGGAACAAAACCCAGGCATCTCTGATGCAGAAGAGGATCCTGGAATTACCTGGACACTCCAGAAGGGGACGTGCTGATTTCATGGGTGCCAGCCTTTCTGCAAACACAGCAAGAAGAACATTAGAGTGCTTCTAAGAGCTTATAATGACCAGTATATATGTATATTGTCCCATCTCCAACAGTGGCGGGGTTATCATTATGGTAACTGTGTACACCGGCTTCCAAACAGCATTTGCATTTCATGGCTTTGCATTAGGGTCGGTTTCACCTCCATACCGTCCCATTCACTTTTTTTCTCAATGCACAAGCTAATGTTAGGGGGTTAAAATCCGGTGACTCCACAGCTCTTATCTCGCGCCCTCTCTGGCTGCCAGCTCGCATCCATCCATGAATGAATGGAAATGGCGCAGTGAGAATTAAATGAACCATCCAGGAGGATTCTGAGCCATATACACCTCCCGAGTGCAGAGACAGTGCAAGGCAGGGGAGACGCACCTGAGGAGTAAGGGGGAATTAGTCGCTGATAAGCATGCAGCAGTTTGCCTGGTTATCAATCATGTATAGGTTTTAAACATGTAAAGAAAGAACAAGAAAATCTCTGTTAGTCTTACCGGGAACGGTATTTCTTATGAGTCCTTCAGGACGGCCACTTGAGAGACGGCTTCTCCTCCTGGAGAGGAAACACAAACTGGGACAAAGATCAAAGCCCCTCCGCTTCCTCCCAGTCATCAGTATTTTAGCAAGCAAAACAGGAAAAATACAATTCTGTGAAGTACTCACCTGTAGAATTGGTATTATTTGTATACAGTAATGATAACAATGATAACAATCACCATACAGGGGATCCAGAATAATGCAAAAACAGGGTGAGGTGGAGCAGGACGTACTGTATACAAATAATACCAATTCTACAGGTGAGTACTTCACAGAATTGTATTATTCTTAGTATACAGTACGTCCTGCTCCAGATATAATACTTACACTTGGGACATCCAATAACAGTGTCCATAAAGTAGGGTGGGATCCCCCAACAAAAGGTGACAACAGGCAGTTTAAACCACTGCCGCCTGCAAAACCTTGCGGCCAAAAACAGCATCAGCTGAGGCCCTAACATCAACCTTGTAAAACTTTGAAAAGGTATGAACCGAAGACCAAGTAGCGGCCTTGCAAACTTGATCAACAGAAGCCTGGTGCTGGAAGGCCCTAGAGGCTAGCACGAGTAGAATGAGCAGAAAGGCGGAAGGGAGGATTCTTCCCCTTAGCAGAATAGGCCTGAATCACAGCCTGACGAATCCATTTGCTAATGGTAGACTTGGCAGGAGCCAAACCCTTCCTAGGACCAGAAGGGACCACAAAAAGAGCATCAGTCTTCCTAAAAGCCGCAGTGACTACCAGGTAATACTTCAGACACCTGACCACATCCAATGAATGCAAAACCCTTTCCTTAGCGTTGCTAGGGTTAGGACACAATGAAGGAAGAACAATATCCTGATTCAGATGAAAAGCAG
The DNA here is from genome assembly GCA_027917425.1 of Gastrophryne carolinensis. Lineage (NCBI taxonomy): Eukaryota > Metazoa > Chordata > Amphibia > Anura > Microhylidae > Gastrophryne > Gastrophryne carolinensis. The sequence goes on from CM051241.1 coordinate 89,888,824, forward strand.
ACACCACCTTTGGCAGAAAATCTGGCTTAAAGCGGAACACCACCTTGTCCTGGTGGCTCTCGTAGTATGGGGGCTGAATAGACAGAGCCGCCAGCTCAGACACACGCCTGACCGAAGTAATAGCCACCAGAAAAACAACTTTGAGGGTAAGTACAGCCAGAGCAGCATCCTGAATAGGCTCAAAGGGAGCACCCTGTAAGGCAGACAAAACCAGGTTCAAGTCCCAAACAGGGACCGTAGGCTTACATGGGGGACGCACGTGAGTGACCCCCTGAAAGAAGGTCTTAACCAAGGGATGCTGAACAAAGGACTTCTGAAAGAAGACAGACAGGGCAGAAACCTGACCCTTCAGAGTACTGAGTTTTAAACCCAACTCCAATCCATGTTGTAAAATTCTAGGGATTAAGAATTCCCTGCAGGGGAGAGACCTAGACTCACACCAGTCAATGTAGGAACGCCATACCCTATAATAGATGGCAGAAGTTTTCTTCCTAGCCTGTACCATGGTATCCACCACTGAGGCAGACAAGCCTTTCTCCATCAAGATGGAGGTTTCAGCAGCCAGGCCGTCAAAGCCAGAGTTTGTAAACTGGGATGGCGTAAGGAGCCCTGAGTCAGTAGATCTTGCTCCTCTGGCAGGGCATACTGGTCTACTGCCATTTGTACCACGTCTGCGAACCACACTCTACTTGGCTACCAGGATCACTGGCACCCTTTCCAGGGCAATCTTGCGCAGAACCCTGCCCAGCAGGGGGAACGGGGGAAAGGCATACAGGAGCCGAAATTTCTTCCATGACAGTGACAGAGCGTCCGTGGCCAAGGCCAGAGGATCCTGAGACAGGGAGACAAAGGCCGGGAGCTTGTGACGGGATGCAAACAGATCCACATCCGGTAGGCCCCACCGGTAACACAGGGACTGGAATACCCTGTTGCAGAAGGACCACTCCCCCTGACGGGAAGTCCCCCTGCTCAGAGAGTCTGCTAGAAGATTCTCTACCCCCAGGATATAAACAGCCGAGATGCATTGAACATTGGCCTCCGCCCATGTCAGAATCCGCGACACTTCCTGGAGGGCACCCTTGCTCCGGGTCCCTCCCTGATGGTTGATGTAGGCAGCCGCCGTCCTGTTGTCTGAGCGCACCTGCACAGACAGTCCCTGCAGGTGATCGGTCAACTGCTCCAAAACCAACCTGACCGCCCGTAGTTCCAGAATGTTGATGGGTAAATGGGCCTCCTGAGGGCCCCACCTCCCCTGGAACCTCAGGGACTTCCAGAATCCCCCCCAACCTGACAGACTGGCATCCGTGGTGACCGTCTCCCAGGAGGGGGCTAGAAAAGACCTGCCCTTTAGCAAGTTCTTGTGGTCTAGCCACCACGAGAGGGACCTTCTGACCAATGGGGGAAGCACACAAACCCCGTCCAAGGACGTGGGGTCCTTGTCCCATACTGATAGGAGGTGAAGCTGCAGAGGCCTCGAATGGAACTGAGCAAAGGGCACCGCCTCGAAGCTCGCCACCATCAGGCCCACCAGCTGCATTCCCTGTCTGAGGGAGAGCTGGGGGCACGAGAGCAGGGACCGCACCTGCGCAGTCAGAGCTTCCACCTTCTGTTGGGGAATGAATATTCGTGACTGAACCGTATCCAGAATCATCCCCAGGAATGGGGTCACCGGTGAAGGGGACAGGGAGGACTTGGGATGATTGATCACCCAGCCGAAGGACTCCAAGGTGGACACCACCAGCTGAGTGTCCAACTCCGCCTGCTGTAGAGGCCATGAGGTGATGAGGATGTCGTCCAGGTAGGGCAGCACTCGAATGCCCCCTGACCTTAGCAAGGACATCACCCCCGCCAATACCTTGGTGAACACTCTGGGAGCTGAAGTGAGGCTAAACGGTAGAGCCAGAAATTGGTAGTGTTGATCTTTCAGAAACCTTTGATGTCCTGGGAACACAGGGATGTGAAGATAAGCATCTTTGATGTCCACAGACGTCATAAAATCCCCTGGTCGCAGAGAGCCAACGGCCGAGCGCAGGGTTTCCATGCGAAAGTGCTTGTTCTTGACAAATTTGTTGAGGATCTTTAAATCCAGAATGACTGACCCATCTCTTTTGGGTACTGTGAAAAGGTTGGGAGTAGAACCCTTCTCCCAATTCTCTCAAGGGAATCTTGCAAATAACTCCCAGATCCAGAAGTCCTTGTACTGCCTGCATCAGGACCTGAGCTGATACCGGATCCTGGGGGATCCGGGACCTGATGAATCTTGAGGGGGGGGCGCACAGCAAACTCTTGTAGCCGGAGGTAACTACCTCCTGAATCCACCGGTCTGAGACTTGGCGCCTCCAGACGTGCGCAAAGTGCTGTAGCCGTCCCCCCCACCCTGGGGCTTTGGGTTTGGTCCCCAAGGAGGAGCCAGAGCGTCGCCCCCTGCTCCTATGCCAGGAGTCTGCGCGAGCCCCCGCGAAGGACACCCCTTTTCCCTGCTTAGCACCTCTGTAGAGGGCTGAAAGGGGGCCCTGGCTGCGAAAGGGCCGAGGCTGCCGCCTGCGCTGTGGTAACTTACCTCCTTTAGCAAAAAGGTCTAGGCGGTCCCCAAACAGGCGTAGTCCCCTGAATGGGAGCCCAGTAAGGGCTTTCTTAGCAGCATTGTCGGCCGCCCACTGTCGCAGCCATACCGCGCGGCGTATAGCCACCGCCAAGGCGGAAGATCTGGCACACAGCCTAATCGCATCATCCAATGCAGACAGGATAAAGTTCACAAATACATCACAGTTAGACAGTGCATTAATAGTATCAGCAGGCAACTCGCCTGGGCCATCAAGTGCATTCCTGACCATGGCCCTGAGCGCCACGGCAGTAATGGCCAGAGCGCAGACTGGGCGCAGTGCCGCCCCTCCAAACGCAAAGGCATGGCACGCCAATTGGTAAATGCGCCGGTCCTCAGAATCCCGCAGCGTAGTAGTGTCAGGGCAGTGCATAATAGAGGTGTTAGACAGCCCTAGAATAGGAGCATCGACCTCGGGGGGCGATGACCAGCACTTGACCATGTCAGCGGGAAATGGATACTTCCTGTCCAGACACTTAAGGAGTGGGAACATCCCAGTAGACTTCCCGGGATCCCTAAGCACGAGGTTATTGAAATGGGTCTGCTCAGGAAATTCCAATCGAGCCTTAGCAGTATGGAATAGCTCACCCCTTTGCCTGGGAGCCGCAACAGGGGGAGAGATGGACAAAACCTCAAAAATCTGAAGCAGTAGCTTATCAGTATCATCCGGGGTCCAGTGATCAGAACCAGAATCGTCATGACCCCTAGACTTCTCATCAGATGACTCTGAGTCAGAGAGCAGCTCCCCTTCGTCCGAAAGGGTATGGTCATATAGATGCGTAAACTCATCAGACTCCGTAGGGAAATGAGCAGAGTCAGGGATTATGTGCCGCTTTTTTGCGGTGGCCTTGCGCGCTAGAGTACTAGCAAGCAATTTTTCAACGCTGGCCAGTCTAGTAGCCACATCAGGATGAGAATCCCCGCTTGTACTGGGGGTTAAACTCAGGCTTGGGGGGGTAGGTGAAGTGAGGCGAGGTGCAGACCCAGCCCCAGGAGGGGCGGGAAGTACCATTAGCGCCTGCTGTGCAGAAGGGACGCAGACCCGTGCATTGTCACCGTTGATCGATGAGACCCCACAAGCTACACACAGCCGGGCTTGTCCCGAGGGAACCCCGTTCACAATATTCTGGGATGCCTCCATATGGTGATTAATGGGCACAATAGGTCAGTAGGGATTGACGCTATAAGCTACCCTGGATGCCCCAAAGACCCGCAGGGAAGTGGGAGTAATTATTCTAGGTCCAACTGGCAATTACCCCGGGCTGGGAGAAGCCACTGGATTCGACCGTCTGAAAGACATAATGGGAATAGGGATGTCAGAGCCATGGGCAGTAAGCAAGAAAAATGAAAATCGCCTGCGAGGGGACTCACAGATCGAAGGAGGAGGACCGTTACCACGTGCGCGCGCGATGAGCATCTAAATGGCGCCAAGCGAACCTCGAAGGGCGGGCCAGAGCGGGCTGTGACACGGAGCGCGCCAAGCCAGGTCTCCGCCCCCCCCAAAGAGTGCGAAGCTCTGAAGACAGTAGTCAGCACAGACAGTAAAGTGAATGACACACTATAGAAGTAAAACGGGGATTACTTCCAGATGCGCCCGACAACGTATACCAATGAAGACGCCGCCGCCTGTTCGCGTGCCCGTCTAATAAGGGCAAGAGAATCGCGAGGCCGCGGCCGACAGACAATAAAAACAGCGCGGCTCTGACACCAGGTGTATGAGTCAAGGACAATACTAAGGCCGTAACGTGTACTGAATACACTAAGACCACCACACACACCCCCCCCTTTCTTTCCCCCCCCGAGCTACGGGGGGGAACGAGGGAGGATGGCGACGCTTTGAACAGGGTCCACCGCTACACGGGGTATGGGGCAATAATGTGGGAGGGGCATCCACAAGAGGCTCACCATCAGCCTAAACCGCCTACCCTTTGGTGGGGGACTGCGGAGGAGCATGGCTCCATGAGCACACGTAGTGCTGCCTACCTTCACCCGACCAGCGCAGCCCAGGCTGGGAGGCACATCACGAAGAGGACGGGTGGGAGTAGTCCAACAGGGACGCAGGCTTTAATAGCCCCGCTCACCTGCGAGAGAGTGACACATCATGTCTTCGCAGTCAGCACTGCAGAGAAATCTGGGGATTTGTGGGAGGTCCCTGGGTATTTGAAGGGCCGGGAGGATCCTGTTTTTCCATGTCTCTGCAGTGCAGCGCCATCTGGCGGAGGATAACCCAAGTGTAAGTATTATATCTGGAGCAGGACGTACTGTATACTAAGAATAACAAAGGACCAGTTGAATTCGGGAAGGTAGCTAGGGTCGTCCTGAAGGAATACCGTTACCGGTAATACTAACAGAGATTTTCTCTCTTTGTCCGTCAGGGCGGCTATAGGGAAAGGATAAGCAAGTTGTATGTCATACTAAAGATTAAGCGTTCAATGTTTTGAAAAGCATGAGGAGAAGACCATGTGGCCACATATGATAAACCATGTCCTGGGCCTGTTCATCATTTACGATGTCTAGAGGAAGGGACGCAATCTCTTCAGCCATCTTCTTTTGTAAGCCTCTAGAAGTTCCGTCATCCTCTGACCCCTTTCCCCCAAAATCCTCCTTCAAGGAATCTTCCACAGAGGAGACTAATCCTTCACTCTCACCTGTCCCCTGAAACTGACTAGAAGTAGGAGGAGGAGTTTGAGAGGTAACAGGCTGAGAGGGTACTGGCCAATATACAGGACGAGATAAGCATGTCTGGGGGTAACACATAGGGAAAGTCTGTGTCGGTGGAAACGTGGTATCGGAGGGGATACCCTTGCCAAGATTGTAGTCTTGCAGATCTCAAGAGTCGAGGTCATGTACATTTTCATAGAACCTACTGTTTCCAGTAGGACTGGCTCAGCCGCCTCCCCTGGCGCTGCCGGAAATGCCGCGAATGGATACATGTCAGCACAACCGCCTCCCGGCCCGGAAGTCCCAGCTGCCGACCCGCTACAGCTGGATCCTTCACCGTTCCCTCCAGAATGAAGCACAGGTAGGAAATGGTTCTGCAAACAGACCCCTGGGGCCGCAAGAAGACTAACCTGCGAAAGTAAAGCCCGGGTCGTTGGGCACCGCCCCCCCAAGGACTCCTGGGGTTAAAAAATAAAAAGCATCCTGACGAAGTGGTGGGTGTGGCCACCATGCAACGCGTCGGTGTTGTTCATTGGCAGGACAGCTCCATTTATGCTGGGTGATGTTTCTTTACCATTTTAATAGTTGGGGGTTATCAATAACTTCTATCCAGTCGCACTTCTTATCATTGTATTAATTATATATGTTAAGAGCACAGGTCACTTTACTTATAGCACTTAGTCACTTTTGTATATTGGTTTTGACAGCACTGTCACCTTCTATCAACTTAATATAGTATCAAAGTATATTTTTCTTATTTGAATAATGTGTTTGCACAAATGTAAATAATTGATATAGGGTACAATTATATTATATTAAATATCCCTTATTAGAGACCAGTCCTGTACAATATAGGTTTTTAATATTTTATGTGTTGTAGTGTTGTACTAGTGCTTAACCATTTAATTAATTAAAGCATCTAACTCTTTAATTATTGTCATGAGAGTGTGGCACACTTTTTGGGTAAAAAACATTTGTATGGGCTTGTCTGGTATCCCACACACAAACATATCCTGTTAACAATAATACAATTCTGTGATTACTCACCTGAAGAATTGATTTTGTTAGTGTCCTGCTCGGGTTGCTTCATTCTTGACAATTGGGTTATCCGCCACAAGGTGGCGAAGTTGACTGCAAGACGAAACTTGTGGCTCCTCCCGGCTCATATAAAGGTATCTGCTTCCCTAATAATTCCCAGTGGTTGAAAAGCAGTAAATACAGAGACAAGCCGGGAGGCCAGAGACCATGTTAATTCACACAGCCCCAAAATAAGCTCTCTCAAACAGTAATCACCATAACAAGGTAAAAAAAGAGGATAACAGAACAAGGGTGGGATTAAGCGACCCGAGCAGGACACCAACAAAATCAATTCTACAGGTGAGTAATCACAGAATTGTATTTTTCTTGGTGTCCTGCTCGGGTCGCTTCATTCTTGACAATTGGGACATCCAAAAGCAGTGTCCAAAAAAGGGTGGGATCCCCAGTGAGCAACAGCACGTAGTTCATGACACTACCGCCTGAAGTACCTTACGGCCAAAAACAGCATCAGCTGAGGCCCTAACATCAACCTTGTAAAACTTAGTAAAAATATGAACCGAATACCAAGTAGCGGCCTTACAAATCTGTTCAACCGAAGCCTGGTGCTGAAAGGCCCAAGAAGCACCAATAGCTCTAGTGGAGTAAGCTGTAACACGGAAAGGGGGTTCCTTCCCCTTGGCAGAATATGCTTGCTCCACCGCCTGTCCGATCCACTTGCTGATAGTGGATTTGGCTGAAGGCGAGCCTTTCCTAGGCCCGTCAGGAAGAACAAAAAGAGAATCCGACTTCCTAAAGGATTCCGTAGCAACCAGGTAGTACCTAAGGGCTCGAACCACATCCAGAGAATGGAGAGTCCTCTCCTTAGAATTAGAAGGCGCGGGACACAAGGAAGGTAAAACAATGTCCTCATTAAGATGAAAGGCAGAAACAACCTTGGGTAAAAAGTCAGGCTTAAGACGAAAAAACACCTTATCCTGATGCTGCTCAAAGTAAGGAGGCTTCATACAAAGCGCCGCCAGCTCCGAGACTCGACGCACCGAAGTGATAGCTCCCAAAAAGACCACCTTCAAAGTCAAAATGGATAAGGCAGCATTGCACAAAGGCTCAAAGGGAGGACCCTGGAGAGCAGAAAGCACTAAATTCAAATCCCACACCGGTAGCATAGGCTTACACGGTGGATGTATATGAATGACTCCTTGGAAAAAGGTCTTGATAAGTCTATGATTGGCAAAGGATCTTTGGAAGAAAATAGCCAAGGCAGAAACCTGCCCCTTGAGGTTACTCAGCTGGAGGCCCGAATCCAAACCATGTAGAAGGAACTCCAAAATCCTAGAAAAAGTGCAACAGGGGAAACCCCTAGACTCACACCAGGCAATGTAAGCGTGCCAGACTCTATAATTAAATCATGGAGGAGGATTTCTTTCGAGCCTGAATCATGGTACGCACTACCGGGGCAGACAGCCCTTTCTCCGTCAAGATGGAGGTTTCAGCAGCCAAGCCGTCAAAGCCAGCGTTTGTAAATTGGGGTAGAGTAACAGACCCTGAGTGAGAAGCCCTGGATCGTTCGGGCATGACGTAGCGATCCACTGACATCTGGACTATGTCCGCGAACCAACACCGCCTCAGCCAGCGAGGGGCCACCAAGATGGTCAGTACTCCTTCCTGGGCTATCTTGCGCAGCACGCGACCCAGGAGAGGGAAAGGAGGAAAGGCATAAAGGAGTCGGAACTCCGTCCAAGGAATTGCCAGCGCGTCCGTGGCGAGGGCCAGAGGATCTCTTGACAGAGAAACGAACCTTGGAAGCCTGTGATTGTGTCAGGACGCAAACAGGTCCACGTCCGGCTGACCCCAGCGGCGACACAGAGAGTGAAAGATCTCGTGGCTGAGAGACCATTCCCCCAGACGAGAAAGTCCCCCTGCTCAGGGAGTCTGCCTCCTGGTTCTCCACTCCAGGGATGTAAACCGCCGAGATGCAGGGAACATTCTCCTCCGCCCAAGACAGGATCTGGGTCACCTCCTTGAGGGCTCGCTTGCTCCGAGTCCTGCCATGATGATTGATGTAGGCGACCGCCGTTTGATTGTCCAAGCGGATCTGGGTCACCTCCTTGAGGGCTCGCTTGCTCCGAGTCCCGTCATGATGATTGATGTAGGCGACCACCGTCTGATTGTCCGAGCGGACCTGGACCGCACGAGTCCATAGCTGGGGAGTCAAGTGAAAAAGGACCAACCGGATCGCTCTCAGCTCCAGGAGATTGATAGGCAAGTGAGCCTCCTGAGGGCCCCACTGGCCCTGGAACTTCAGTGATTGCCAAAAACCTCCCCAACTGGTCAGACTGGCGTCCGTGGTGACAATCTCCCAACGCGGAGTCAGAAAGGACCTGCCCACTAGAAGATTTCTTGAGTCCAATCACCACGAGAGGGACTGCCTGGCCAGAGGGGACCGAGAACTCCTGCTCCAGGCACTCCTGAGTCCGATCCCAAACGGTGAAGAGATTCAACTGAAGAGGTCTCATGTGGAAACGGGGCGAAGGGTACAGTCTTGAAGCAAGACACCATGAGACCCACCAGCTTCATCCCCAGACGGATGGACGGGTGTGGACACGACAGCAAGGCCCGCGCCTGCATCTGAAGACCCTCCACCTTCTGCTGGGGGAGGAACACCTTGACTTGAGAGGTGTCCAACGTCATGGCCAGGAAGGACCTCACCAATGACAGAGTGATCGAAGACTTGGGATAACTGATCACCCAGCCGAACTCCTCGAGAGTGGACAACACGGCCCGAGTGTAGCTCTCGGCCTGCTGAAAAGATTGAGCAGCAATCAGCAAGTCGTCCAGATAAGGAAGAATACGAATGACCTGGCTCCTAGCAGGGCCATGACAACCTTGGTGAACACCCGGGGGGGCTGAGAAAATTCCAAACGGGAGTGCCACAAATTGGTAGTGTTGATCCTCCAGAGCGAACCTCAGAAGCTTCTGATGTCCCTGGAAAATAGGGACGTGCAGGTAAGCATCCCTGATGTCAACCGTGGTCATGAAGTCGCCTGGCAGGAGTGAACTCACCGCAGACCATAAGGTCTCCATGCGGAAATGCTTGAATCTGACAAATCTGTTGAGACCCTTCAGGTCCAGAATAGGTCTTAGAGTACCGTCCTTCTTGGGCACCGTGAAAAGATTGGAATACAAGCCTTGACCCCGGTCCTGGTGAGGCACAGGACAAATCACTCCGGACAACAGAATTCGTTGGACAGCCAATCGTAGACCCTGCGCCGTCAATGGGTTCTGAGAAATCCACGACCAAAGAAATCTTGGGGGCGGCCAAGCTGCCAGCTCTATTTTGTACCCGGAGGACACCACCTCCTGAATCCACCGGTCCGAGATGTGCTGTCTCCAGACGTGAGCAAATAGCAGAAGCCCTCCCCCCACACGAATGGGTGAGGGTGCCTCCTCATGCCTGAGGGGCCTTGGGAGTGGGTTTCGATTTGGACCCCCAGGAAGGGACTGGGACGACCGCGGGATCTACCTCGCCCCCAGAAGACCCTGCGGCCACCTGAGAAGGAAGAATCTCATCTTCCTCAAAAGGGACAAAAGGAAGAAGAGCCCCGAAAGGGCCGCACAGGCTTCCGACGCTGAGGGAGCCTCCCATCCTTGGCCAGGAGATCCAGACGCTCCCCGAACAGCCGGAGTCCCGAGAAGGGAATACCAGTGAGAGCTTTCTTGGCGGCGGCGTCCACTGCCCACTGTCGCAGCCAGATAGAACGACGAAGAGCGACCAGCAGGGCCGAAGCCCTGCCGCCAAGCCAGACGGTATCATCCATGGCCGAAATCACAAAGGCAATGAAAATACCGTTTTGTGAGCACTCACCTTTAAAACGGATATTATGAGTGTGACATACACTCCGCTTCAACTCTTCATGACATTTGGGTTATTCTCCAGTAGAGGGCGAACTTCTGCAGAGATGAATGCAAAAAAAGGAGCTCCTCCCAGTCCATAAATACCTGGGACCTCCCACCAATTTCCCAGTGTAAGAAAGCAGTAAGGGGACCAGGAAGAACCAAATATAACAATACTAACAACCAAAAAACAATGGTTCACCATATAAAGGATCCAAAATACCAAAAGGGTGGGGTGAAGCGGAGTGTATGTCACACTCATAATATCCGTTTTAAAGGTGAGTACTCACAAAACGGTATTATTCCAAGTGTGACATACACTCCGCTTCAACTCTTCATGACATTTGGGAAATCCAATAGCAGTGTCCGTCATGGGTGGGAACCATAAACAGTAAAGAATGCACCAACTTAAACCGCTGCAGATTGCAGAACCTTGCGGACAAAAACGGCATCCGCTCAAGCCCGCACATCAACCTTTTAAAACTTGGAAAAAGTATAAAACGGAAGACCAAGTAGCAGCCTTACAAACTTGTTCAACAGAAGCCTGGTGCTAAAAAGCCCAGGACGCACCAACAGCACGAGTAGAATGCGCAGTGACCCTAAAAGGGGGAGTCCTCCCCTTAGCAGAATAGGCCCCAACAATGGCCTGACAAATCCATTTGCTAATGGTAGACTTGGCGGGCGCCAAACCTTTCCTGGGCCCGCAGGGTACTACGAAAAAGGCATCTGTCTTGCTGAAGGTAGAAGTAGTCACCAAATAGTACTTAACACAGCGAACCACATCCAAATTGTGCAAAACCCTCTCCTTGTCATTGCTAGGCTTAGGACACAAGGAAGGGAGAACAATATCCTGATTGAGATGGAAAGCAGAAACCACCTTAGGAAGGAAATCTGGCTTTAAGCGAAAGACCACCTTGTCCTGGTGTCTTTCAAAGTAAGGGGCCTGAATCGACAGAGCCGCCAACTCAGAGACACACCAACCAGAGGTAATAGCCACCAGGAAGGCAACCTTTTGAGTGTAAACAGAAAGAGCAATATCCTGTAACGGCTCAAAAGGAGGACCCTGGAGAGCCGAAAGAACCAAATTCAAATCCCAAACAGGAACCATAGCCTTCCGAGGGGGACGTACATGAGTGACCCCCTGGAAAAAAGTCTTAACCAGCAGGTGTAAGGCAAAAGATCTTTGGAAGAAAACAGAGAGAGCAGAGACCTGCCCTTTCAAGGTACTAAGCTGGAACCCAAGATCCAGACCGTGCTGAAGAAACTCCAAAATCCTAGGGATCGAAAACACCCTGCAACGCAAGGCCCTAGCCTCTATAGGACCGCCAAGTCCTATAGTAAATGCCAGAAGAAGACCGCTTCCTAGCTCTAATCAAGGTCTGAACAACAGCCTCAGACAAACCTTCCTCCTTCAGAATGAAGGTTTCAGTAGCCAAGCCGTCAAAGCCAGCATTGGTAAATTGGGATAAAGTAGATGACCCTGAGATAACAGATCCGGAAACATGGGAAGCCGGTACTGATCTACCGCCAGCCTTACAACGTCTGCGTACCAAACCCTTCTTGGCCACCTTGGAGCCACCAGAATTGCTGGTGCCCCTTCTAGAGCCAGTTTGCAAACTACCTTGCCCAGCATGGAGAAGGGAGGAAACAGGTACAGAAACCCCAGATCCTTCCAAGCAAGGGACAAGGCATCCACTGCCAGAGACAGATGATCCTGAGATAGAGACACAAAGGCCAGGAGTTTGTGATTGTGCCGTGAGGCAAAGAGATCCACCTCCGGAGTCCCCCACTTGCGACAAAGAGACCGAAAAACCCTGAGGTTGAGAGACCACTCTCCTTGGCGAGAGGACCCCCTGCTCAGAGAGTCCGCCTCTGTGTTCTCCACTCCCGGAATGTAGATTGCCGAAATGCAAGGAACATTGCTCTCCGCCTAATGCAGGATCAGAGAGACTTCCCTGAGGGCACTCCTGCTGCGAGTCTCTCCTTGATGATTGATGTAGGCTACCGCCGTCCGATTGTCTGGTCGAATCTGAACCGGAAGACCCTGTAAGTGCGACGTCAGCCGTGACAGGACAAGCCGGATGGCTCTGAGCTCTAAGACATTGATGGGGTTGTGAGCCTCCTGAGGACCCCACACCCCGCTGAACTGATGACTTTTCCAGAAACCTCCCCAGCCCGACAGGCTGGCATCCGTGGTAACCGTCTCCCAGCGAGGAACCAGAAAGGATCTGCCCCTCAACAGGTCGCTCGACTCCAGCCACCACCGAAGGGACTGCCGAACCCTGGGAGACATTCTGAACGGTTGATCCAAAGACAGCGGACACCTGTCCCAATGCGTCAATTGATGAAGTTGAAGAGATCTCATGTGAAACTGCGCAAACGGGACCGCCTCGAAGGAGGCCACCATCAATCCCACCAGTTTCATCCCCTGTCGGATAGAGGGGCAAGGATTGGCCAGAAGAAGGCGGATCAGATCCTGAATCCCCTGCACCTTGGTCTGGGGTAGAAACACTCTGGCCTGAATGGTATCCAGATTCATGCCCAGGAATGAAATCACCCGTGATGGCGAGAGAGAGGACTTGGGGCGGTTGATCACCCACCCAAACCTCTCCACGGTCGACACCACCTGGTGGGTGTCCAGCTCCGCCTGATGGAGGGAAGAAGCTGAAATCAATAGGTCGTCCAGATAAGGCACAATGCAAATTCCCTGAGCTCTGAATAGGGCCATTATGCCCGCCAGAACCTTGGTGAAGACCCTCGGTGCTGAGGTCAACACGAAGGGAAGGGCTACAAACTGAAAATGTTGATCGTCCACCGCAAACCTGAGGAATCTCTGATGCGCTGGAAAAATTGGAACATGCAAATACGCATCCTTGATGTCTATGGATGTCATGAAATCCCATTGACGAAGGGAATTGATGGCCGAGCGCAGAGTCTCCATGCGGAACTTCTTGGTTCTGAAGAATCTGTTGAGGACCTTGAGGTCCAGAATGGGTCTTACAGAACCTTCTTTTTTGGGGACCGTGAAAAGATTGGAGTAGAAACCCCTGCCTCTCTCCAACGGAGGCACCGGGCATACAACTCCCATGTCCAGAAGGTTTTTCACTGCTAACAGGAGCCCCTGTGCAGCCTGAGGGTCCAAGGGCACCCGAGACCTTAAAAATCTTGGAGGAGGCCAGTACTCGAACTCCAGTTTGTACCCGGAGGAGACCACTTCCAAGATCCAATTGTCTGTGACCTCCCGGGCCCAGACCTGGAAGAAGAGCCGCAGCCATCCCCCCACCCGTGCGGGTGAGGGCGCCCCTTCATTGCTTAGCTGGTTTACCCACAGGCTTGGGCTTGGAACCCCAGGCAGAAGCGGGACGGGCTCGACCTCTGCCCCTGTTCCAGGAAGAGCCTCTGACACCCGAGAAGGCCAAACCTCTGCCAGCTCTGGCACCTCGAAAGGAAGGATTGAAAGAGCCTGCCCCCCGAAAGGGACGGCGCTGTTTCTTCCGCTGAGGTAACTTACCTCCCTTTGCCACAGCATCCAACTTATCTCCAAATAGCCGCGTAACCAAGAAGGGAAGAGCTGTGAGCGATTTCGTGGCCGCAAAGTCCGCCGTCCACTGACGGAGCCATACCGAGCGGCGCATGGCCACCAATAAGGCTGAAGTCCTACTACACATAACAATAGTGTCTTCCATAGCAGCCAGGACAAAATCCATGAACAATTCAAATCTTTTAAGCGTAGTGAACTCAGCGCTGGCCGGATCAAGGTGAGCGTCATTTAACCAGTCCCTAATCAGAGACCTAGCAGCCACCGACAATAGCGCAGATGCACAAGCAGGCCGCAAGGCCGAGCCAACACTGGCAAAGGCATGGCATGCCATCTGATCAAGGCGCCTATCCTCACCATCCTTTAGGGAAGTGGCGTCTGGGGTGTGAAGCACGGAGGAGTTGGTCAACCCCAAAACTGGCGCATCGACCTCGGGAGGAGAAGACCAGCGCTTAACCACTTCCACCGGGAAAGGATACTTCTTATCCCATCCCTGAGGAACACCTGGAAGCCGACTAGGTATCTCCCATTCCCTAAGGATAAGTGCATCAAAATGACCCTGGGTAGGGAACTCCAAACGAGGCTTGTGGGCCCCAAAGAATTCCCCCTGCTTGAGAGGGGGCGCCTCAGGCGGCGCAATATCCAAAACCTCCAAGAGATGTGACAAAACTGTGGCAACAGCATCCCCCAGTGCCTGCCTAACATCAGCCTCGCCAAACCGTACATCGTCAGCCTCTGACTCCTCATACAATTCCCCCTCCTCTAGCGGGGAATAATCCGACATATCAAATGAATCATCATCAATATCCCAAGTCGGCTGGACCGATGACAAATGTCTCTTTTTAGCCTTGGCCTTCTTGCCCACCGCGCTAACCATAAATTTCTCGATGCTGGCCAACCTAGCACAAACATCGGAATGCGACTCCCCGCTGGCACCAATGTCACTTGGGGTACGGATAAGGCGGGGAGGGGAAGGTGATGAAGCGGGGGGCGCCGACCCAGAAGGCTGGGCACCCGACTGCCGCGAAATGGTCTTTTGTGCACATGGTATACAAATAAGCACATTCTCACCCGTAAGGGATGCCCCACAACCCACACATGGCCGGGCTTGTCCCAGAGGGAGCCCGAGCCCGGTATCCTGCGGAGCCTCCATATGGCGATTCTTGTGGTCAGTCGCAAGACCGCAGAGAATTTAAGCAATAAGCAACCCGGGATGCCCCTTAAAAGTCCCAGTGGGAGGATTTTAGGTGACCAATCTAAGCCTAGGGACCCCAGGACCAGGAGGAACCCCTAAAAAAGCCTATACACGCAATCTGAAACACACAAGCAATAATACAATCACACTGAAGAAATAACTAAGAAATACCAATACCGTATTTTTCGCCCTATAAGACGCACCTAGGATTTGGGGGAAGAAAATAAGAAAAAAAATATTTTAAACCAAAAACGCACCATTACAGACAGTGTGGCATTCCCCAATCCCATTCCCATAGGCTGTGTGGGATGCCCCCATTCCATAGACAGTGTAGCATGCCCACATCCCATTCCCTGTATTCCCCGGCATCCCCCCTCCCATTCCCATATAGGCAGTGTGCACCCTATTATCATAAGCAGTGTGGCATTCCCCCCTCCTATTCCCCATATAGGCAGTGTGCCCTCCGATTCCCACAGACAGTGTGGAATCCCCCTCCCCATTATCCTAGGTTGTGTGGCATCCCCGCTCTCCCCATTATCATAGGCTGTGTGGCATCCCCCTCCCCCCATTCCCATTGGCTGTGTGGGATGCCCCCATTCCATAGACAGTGTAGCATGCCCCCATCCCATTCCCCGTATACCCAGTGTGGCATCACCCCCTCCCATTCCCCATATACCCATTGGCTGTGTGGCATCCCCCTCTCCCCCCATTGGTATAGGCTGTGTGGCATCCCTCTCTCCCCATTCCCATAGGCAGTGTGGCATCCCCCTCCCCCCATTAGTATAGGCTGTGTGGCATCCCTCTCTCCCCATTCCCATAGGCTGTGTGGCATCCCCCTCCCCCCATTAGTATAGGCTGTGTGGCATCCCTCTCTCCCCATTCCCATAGGTTGTGTGGCATCCCCCTCTCCCCATTCCCATAGGCTGTGTGGCATCCACCTCTCCCCCCATTCCCATTGGCTGTGTGGCATCGCCCTCTCCCCATTCCCATAGGCTGTGTGGCATCCCCCTCTCCCCATTCCCATAGGCTGTGTGGCATCCACCTCTCCCCCCATTCCCATTGGCTGTGTGGCATCCCCCCTCCCCCCATTAGTATAGGCTGTGTGGCATCCCTCTCCCCCCATTCCCATAGGCTGTGTGGCATCCCCCTCTCCCCATTCCCATAGGCTGTATGGCATCCCCCTCCCCCCATTAGTATAGGCTGTGTGGCATTCCCCTCCCCCCATTAGCATAGGCTGTGTGGCATCCCCCTCCCCCCATTAGTATAGGCTGTGTGGCATCCCTCTCTCCCCATTCCCATAGGCTGTGTGGCATCCCTCTCTCCCCATTCCCATAGGCTGTGTGGCATCCCCCTCCCCCCATTAGTATAGGCTGTGTGGCATCCCTCTCTCCCCATTCCCATAGGCTGTGTGGCATCCCCCTCCCCCCATTAGTATAGGCTGTGTGGCATCCCTCTCTCCCCATTCCCATAGGCTGTGTGGCATCCCCCTCTCCCCATTCCCATAGGCTGTGTGGCATCCCCCTCCCCCCATTAGTATAGGCTGTGTGGCATCCCTCTCTCCCCATTCCCATAGGCTGTGTGGCCCCTCTCCCCCCATTAGAATAGGCTGTGTGGCCCCTCTCCCCCCATTCCCACCCCCCTCCCCCCATTAGGCAGGCGCCATGTATATAAAAAAAAAAAAGTTAAACTCACCTGTCCACTGAGCGGTCGGCTCCGTGAATGGGGTGGGCGTGGCCTGCACCGCAGCGTCGGCGCAGGCCACGCCCACCCCATTCACGATCTGGCTCTGTCCCGGTCCCACCGCTGCGATCACTGTCTTTTCAGGCAGCGATGACAGCAGCGGGGCCAGAGACAGAGCCCCTGCCGCTCCTCCATCTGCTGTTCCTGGGCACATGCGAGCACGAAGGTCCGGGGAGCGGGTGGGCGTGGCCTGCACAGATGGAGGAGCGGCAGGGGCTCTGTCTCTGGCCCCGCCGCTGTCATCGCTGCCTGAAAAGACAGCGATCACAGCGGCGGGACCGGGACAGAGCCCCCGCCGCTCCTCTGGCCTCTCGCAGTGTGGCAGGCAACGCGGGAGCGCCGGGAACGGGTGAGTTTTATTTTGTTTTTGTTTTTTTTTTTACATTCGCCCGATAAGGCGCACGGACATTTTTCCCCCACTTTTGGGGCTGTGTGGCATCCCTCTCTCCCCATTCCCATAGGCAGTGTGGCATCCCCCTCCCCCCATTAGTATAGGCTGTGTGGCATCCCTCTCTCCCCATTCCCATAGGCTGTGTGGCATCCACCTCTCCCCCCATTCCCATTGGCTGTGTGGCATCGCCCTCTCCCCATTCCCATAGGCTGTGTGGCATCCCCCTCTCCCCATTCCCATAGGCTGTGAGGCATCCACCTCTCCCCCCATTCCCACTGGCTGTGTGGCATCCCCCCTCCCCCCATTAGTATAGGCTGTGTGGCATCCCTCTCCCCCCATTCCCATAGGCTGTGTGGCATCCCCCTCTCCCCATTCCCATAGGCTGTGTGGCATCCCCCTCCCCCCATTAGTATAGGCTGTGTGGCATCCCCCTCCCCCCATTAGCATAGGCTGTGTGGCATCCCCCTCCCCCCATTAGTATAGGCTGTGTGGCATCCCTCTCTCCCCATTCCCATAGGCTGTGTGGCATCCCCCTCTCCCCATTCCCATAGGCTGTGTGGCATCCCCCTCCCCCCATTAGTATAGGCTGTGTGGCATCCCTCTCTCCCCATTCCCATAGGCTGTGTGGCATCCCTCTCTCCCCATTCCCATAGGCTGTGTGGCATCCCTCTCTCCCCATTCCCATAGGCTGTGTGGCATCCCTCTCTCCCCATTCCCATAGGCTGTGTGGCATCCCTCTCTCCCCATTCCCATAGGCTGTGTGGCATCCCTCTCTCCCCATTCCCATAGGCTGTGTGGCATCCCCCTCCCCCTTATTCCCATAGCTGTGTGGCATCCCCCTCTCCCCATTCCCATAGGCTGTGTGGCCCCTCTCCCCCATTAGAATAGGCTGTGTGGCCCCTCTCCCTCCATTCCCACCCCCCTCCCCCCATTAGGCAGGCGCCATGTATATATAAAAAAAAAAAGTTAAACTCACCTGTCCACTGAGCGGTCGGCTCCGTGAATGGGGTGGGCGTGGCCTGCACCGCAGCGTCGGCGCAGGCCACGCCCACCCCATTCACGAGCTGGCTCTGTCCCGGTCCCACCGCTGCGATCACTGTCTTTTCAGGCAGCGATGACAGCAGCGGGGCCAGAGACAGAGCCCCTGCCGCTCCTCCATCTGCTGTTCCTGGGCACATGCAAGCACGAAGGTCTGGGCAGCGGGTGGGCGTGGCCTGCACAGATGGAGGAGCGGCAGGGGCTCTGTCTCTGGCCCCGCCACTGTCATCGCTGCCTGAAAAGACAGCGATCACGGTGGCGGGACCGGGACAGAGCCCCCGCCGCTCCTCTGGCCTCTCGCAGTGTGGCAGGCAACGCGGGAGCGCCGGGAACGGGTGAGTTTTATTTATTTATTATTTTTTTTTTTTTACATTCGCCCGATAAGGCGCACGGACATTTTCCCCCCACTTTTGGGGAAAAATAAGTGCGTCTTATAGAGCGAAAAATATGGTATATTAATATTGATACACAATACGACCATATGCTCAGAATATTGTATAATTAAAAATATCTATATATCCATATGAAAGCACAAAAGCATGAAGAGGAGGCCCCCCGCTCAAGGAGGGCCCCCGCAGAAGCTAAGGAAGTGGCCGCACAGGCGCTTACCGACCGAGGAGTTAATCAGAGCAGCAGCCAGATCACACAAGATGGCCCCCGGAGAGTCACACGAGCAGAGGAGAGGAAGAAGGGGGGCGGGCCAGCGCTGAACGCGCGCTCATCAGGCCACGCCCCCTCCCAGCAACGCGGATCCCAGCCCTGGGCTGGCCAGCATAATCGCGCCAAACTAGGGGGCGGGGCTACCTAACACAGCCTGAGGGAGAGAAGCTCCCCAGGCTGAGTAAAGAAGGTAAAGAGTGAAGGAGACCACAATCAACACCAGTCAGCACCAACACACACACAAGTGAAAGACACAGACACACAGTGCTTCAGTAATTAAACAACCATGGGTGAGGCCAGCCCCACCCCCCCACCACCCGGGAGGGAAGGAAGGGACCCGGAAGGGGGGGGAAATCCGGTCATAGGGATTAAGGGACAGGGCATCCCATACCGGGATCACCAACCCGAACAACCGCCTACCCCTTGCAATGGGGTCTCACGGTGGAGCAAGGCTCCTACAACACCCATAAGGTGCTGCCTATCCTCACCAGGACCTGCAGCCAAGGCTGGGAGGCTCAAATAGGGACATTTTAGAAAAGGTCCTGGCAGCAATAGGGACAAAAATGGCCAGGCGCGAGCCCGGCTTACCTGCAAGTAAGAGAAGTCTACATCTTCTGTTTTGCTCGCCTTCCTGCAGAGAAGGAACTGGGAAATTGGTGGGAGGTCCCAGGTATTTATGGACTGGGAGGAGCTCCTTTTTTTGCATTCATCTCTGCAGAAGTTCGCCCTCTACTGGAGAATAACCCAAATGTCATGAAGAGTTGAAGTGGAGTGTATGTCACACTTGGAATATCTGTGCAAGCTAAGAGATCCTTATACTCCTCCGCTCGCTTGTGAGCTCTGGCGATATCCATAAGGCGTCTCACCTTCCTCTTGATGGCTATGGAGACAATGGCCGCGGCACAGACAGGGCGAAGACCAGTGCCCACAAAAGTGAAAGCGTGACATGCCAGCTGATCCATGCGCCTGTCAGCATGATCAGGAGACGGCATAACCGAGGAATTAGAGAGCCCCAAAACAGGAGCATCCACCTCGGGCGGAATGGGACCAGAGGCGAATCAAGTCCTCCGAAAAGGGGTACCCTCTGTACAGGCCCTTAGGCACTGACGGCAGTTATTAGGCTTCTCCCATTCCTTAAAAACCAATTTAGAGAAGTGGCCCTGTTCAGGAAAGACAAGATGCTGTCTCAGGCCGAAACAGGTCCCCCTGCTTCTTTTTGGCCGCCTTAGGGGGTATAATGTGCAAGGTTTCGAAAACCGCAGATAACAGCTTCTCTGTGTCATCGGGAAGCCAATTGTCCTCATCCGAGGAGGACCCGGGGCCACTGTCAAGGCCTCCCGGCCAATCCCCTGAGAAGTCAGAATCATCAAAATAACTCACCCTCCTCCAAGGAGCCTCGGCCACCAAAGGCCTCATAATCATCATCATCATCAGCAAAAAATGAATAAACCGGTTCCAAGTGCCGCTTCTTACGCGTGGCCTTGCCAGCGGCCTAACGCGATACCTGATGCTCTATACTGGCCACCCTGAGTGCCAAGTCCATTTGAGACCCCCTGCTGGCTCTCCCCTCACTGGGAGCTAAAGGCAGACAAGGGGGTTTCGGCGAGGCCGTAGGTAAAATGGGGCTGGAGCGGGCAACGCACGCCCCATCCTGTTCCGAAATGACGCTTTGGGCACAGGGTACACAATCAGCGCTGCGACTGCTCAGAGGGCATGTACCACATAAAAAACAGAGCTTAACTAGTCCCGCTGGGGCCCCAAGCTCGCTATCCCCAGAAGCCTCCATTATGGTGATTATAGCGGAAGAATCGGGTCACAAGGCACTAACGGCCCAGAACCGTACAATCCCCAATTTGGACCCTCTGAACCCTTTAAAACAGGAAGGGGGGGGAGGGGGGAGCAAAGACCGGGAGGAACCACCTATGGATAAACTGGGACCCGTCTGGAAAACAAAGACAAGAAAAATATAAGCATCCCACAGTACATGCACCCGGAACTTTTTTTGACTCACAGACCGCAGTTGAAGAAGCATGGCAAAGAGCAGCAGATCCAGAAGAAGAGGCCGCAGCACGAGGACCTCCGAACGGCAGAAGAGGGTCACAGCCAGAAACGGCAGCCACCACACGCCGCAGCAATGGCGCCAAACTTGCTCCTCGAGGGGCGGGCCGCGCGGCGATGATGCGGAACGCCCCCCCACTCGCAGCTAGACAGGAGGGACGAGAGCGGCCTCCGGGCGCCAAACCAAAATGGCGCCCGGACCGCGTAAGAAGCATGCGCCCCCCCTCGCAGCCTGGACGCAAGAAGAGGAAGAGGAGAAGGAAGGTGAGTAACGAAGTACAGTGCACCAAAACACACATCATATAATAAAGCTTGTGGGAGAACTAATAATGGGTACAAAAGTCTTAAAGGAGCCACAGCACTCAACCCTGTTAGCTTGCAGGCCAGCCTATAATCTGTCGGTTAGTTATAATCGGTTAGTTATAAAATGGTCTGAGCGGCTGCCACCCCCCCTTTGTTTCTTTAGAACTAATAATGGGTCCCAAGGTGGTTCCTCCCCCCCCCCTCCCCCATATATAGGCTCACCATAGCCTATGGCCAGCTACCCTTTGGGACAGGGTCTGCGGCCCAGAGCTTAGCTCTGCCGAACGCCTGACCCCCGGCGTTCCCCTACCATCACCTGATCAGAAGCCGGAGGCTGGGAGGCAGGAAGGGTCCACTGACACAGGTGGGAATAGGGCTGCAGCGGCCGACGGGCTTGGGATGCCCCACTTGTCTGCGAAATCCATGGAGAGAGAGAGAGAGAAAGATCCATCTTCGCAGTCAGACTGCAAGAACTCTGGGCAAGCAGATGCCTTTATATGAGCCGGGAGGAGCCACAAGTTTCGTCTTGCAGTCAACTGCGCCACCTTGTGGCGGATAACCCAATTGTCAAGAATGAAGCGACCCGAGCATGACACCAAGAAAAATATCCTTCTATTGAAGGCGTTTTTCCTGTGCAAGCACCTTTTTGAACTATTTCAGCGATGCAGGGTCCCCCTTCCCTTCCGTTAAATAAAAAATGTGATGCAGTCTGCACCCCAGCTGTTTCCTGGGGGGGGGGGGGGGGGGGGGCACAATACTGAGGACTGGGGGGATGGGGGGGGGCTTTTAACTTTGTCCCAGTTTGTATAACAAAGGTGGTTGGTCCTCTTTAAGGAGATGCAAACTGTAAGGAAGGTAATCTGTACTTACTCAACCACATGGGGATCTGGAACCTTGCGCACTGTCTGAAAGAGAGAGAAGGAGTCAGTCAACAAGCAGTTAAAGCATCAGTGCAGGCACTAAAGATACAATTCTGTGAAGTACTCACCTGTAGAATTGATATTATGAGTATACAGTACGTCCTGCTCCAGATAAGAATCATTACACATGGGAATTACTCCGCCAGATGGCACTGGACTGCAGAGACAGCGAAATCGGCTCCTCCTGGCCCCTCAAATACCCGGGACCTCCCACGAATCCCCAGCACTGAAAAGCAGTTAACGAGAAGGCGGGAGAATTAAAACAGAACCAAACTAGTAACTATGACAATGATAACAATCACCATACAGGGGATCCAGGATAATGCAAAACCAAGGGTGGGGTGGACCAGGACGTACTGTATACTCATAATACCAATTCTACAGGTGAGTAATCACAGAATTGTATTATTCTTAGTATACAGTACGTCCTGCTCCAGATAAGAATCATTACACATGGGACATCCAATAGCAGTGTCCATAAAGTAGGGTGGGATCCCCAAAGGTAACAACAGACAGGTCAGACCACTGCTGCCTGCAGAACCTTGCGGCCAAAAGCTGAGGCCCTAACATCAACCTTGTAAAACTTTGAAAAGGTATGAACAGAAGACCAAGTGGGGGCCTTGCAAACTTGTTCAACAGAAGCCTTGTGCTGAAAAGCTCAAGAGGCACCAATAGCACGAGCGGAATGAGTAGTAAGGCGGAAGGGACGGATCCATTTGCTGATAGTAGATTTGGCAGGTGCCAAACCCTTCCTAGGACCAGAAGGGACCACAAAAAGAGCATCAGTTTTTCTGAAAGGTGCAGTAGCCACCTGATAGTACTTCAGACACCTAACCACATCCAAAGAATGCAAGACCCTCTCCTTAGCATTACTAGGATTAGGGCACAAGGAGGGAAGAACAATGTCCTGATTCAAATGAAAGGCAGACACAACCTTAGGCAGAAAATCTGGCTTTAAGCAAAACACCACTTTGTCCTGGTGTCTCTCAAAGTAGGGGGGCTGGATGGAAAGCGCCGGCAACTCAGACACACGCCTAACAGAGGTAATAGCCACCAAGAAGACAACCTTGAGAGTAAGAATGGCCAGAGCAGCCTCCTGCACAGGTTCAAAGGGAGCACCCTGCAAGGCAGACAAGACCAAGTTCAAATCCCAAACAGGCAACATGGGCTTACGTGGGGGACGCACATGAGTAACCCCCTCGAAAAAAGTCCTGATCAGAGAATGCTGGACAAAGGACCTCTGGAAGAAAACAGCCAGGGCAGAGACATGACCCTTCAGAGTACTAAGTTGGAGCCCCAGCTCCAACCCATGCTGCAGGAACTCCAGGATCCTGGGAATACACACGACAGGGAAGGGACTTAGACTCACACCAGACAATGTAGGCATGCCAAACCCTATAGTAAATGGAAGAAGAAGACTTCTTCCTAGCCTTTATCATGGTATCAACAACAGAGGCAGACAGCCCCTTCTCCATCAAGATGGAAGTTTCAGCAGCCAGGCCTTCAAAGCCTGAGTTTGTAAATTGGGATGGCGTAAGTGACCCTGAGTGAGCAGGTCTGGCACCCTGGGCAGAGCGTACTGATCTACTGCCAGCTGCACCACGTCTGCGAACCACATTCATCTTGGCCACCTGGGGGCCACCAGTATTGCTGGCACCCCCTCCTGAGCTATCTTGCGCGGAACCCTGCCCAGCAGGGGGATTGGAGGGAAGACATACAGGAGCTGAAAGTCCTGCCATGACATTGCTAGAGCATCCGTGGCCAAGGCCAGAGGATCCTGGGACAGGGAGACAAAGGCCGGGAGCTTGTGATTGTGACGGGACGCAAACAGATTCAAATCTGGTTGGCCCCAAAGGTGAGACAGAGATTGAAACACCCTGTTGCAGAGGGACCATTTTCCCAGGCGAGAGGTCCCCCTGCTCAAGAGAGTCTGCCTGCAGATTCTCCCCCCCGGGATGTACACAGCTGATATGCAGGGAACATTGTCCTCCGCCCAGGCCAGGATCAGAGACACTTCCTGGAGGGCCCTCTTGCTCCGGGTCCCTCCCTGATGATTGATGTAGGCAACCGCCGTCTGGTTGTCCGAGCGTACCTGAACAGGCAGGCCCCGAAGGTGATGAGTCAAATGAGTCAGAACCAACCTGATCGCCCGCAGTTCCAGAGTGTTGATAGGTGTGTGGGCCTCCTGAGGGCCCCACCGCCCTTGGAACTGCAGGGACTTCCAGAAACCCCCCAACCTGTCAGACTGGCATCCGTGGTGACTGTCTCCCAGGAGGGGACCAGAAAGGATCTGCCCACCAACAGTTTCCTGGAGTCCAGCCACCACGAGAGGGACCGCCTGACTAGGGGGGAAAGCACAAGGACCTGGTCCAGGGACGCAGGATCCTTGTCCCATACTGACAAGAGGTGGAGTTGCAGAGGCCTCATGTGGAACTGAGCATAAGGGACCGCCTCGAAGCACGCCACCATCAGGCCCACCAGCTGCATTCCCTGCCTGATGGAAGGATGAGGGCAAGATAGCAGGAACTGAACCTGCGCAATCAGACTGTCCACCTTCTGCTGAGGAAGAAAAATCCTTGCCTGAACTGTATCCAGATTCATTCCCAGGAAGGGATTCACCAAGGAGGGAGACAGGGAAGACTTGGGATGGTTGGTCACCCAGCCAAATGACTCCAGAGTGGACACTACCAGCTGAGTATCTAACTCTGCCTGTTGTAGGGACTGGGAAGTGATGAGAATGTCGTCCAGGTAGGGCAGCACACGGATGCCCTGGGACCTGAGCAGAGACATCACTCCTGCCAGCACCTTGGTGAACACTCTGGGAGCTGAAGTGAGACCGAAGGGCAATGCCACAAATTGGTAGTGTTGATCCTCCAGAGCGAACCTGAGGAATCTTTCATGACCTGGAAATAGAGGAATATGAAGATAAGCATCTTTGATGTCCACGGACGTCATGAAGTCCCCTGGATGCAGGGAACTGATGGCAGAGCGCAGAGTTTCCATGCGAAAGCGCCTGCACCTGACAAATTTGTTGAGGATCTTCAAGTCCAGGATGGGCCTGACTGACCCATCTCTTTTGGGCACGGTGAAAAGGTTGGAATAGAAGCCCTTGCCCCTTTCTCGTAAGGGGACCTGACAGATGACCCCCAGCTTCAGAAGGCTTTGCACCGCCAGAACTAGAGCCTGAGCTGACACAGGGTCCTGAGAAATCCGGGACCTAATGAATCTTGGGGGTGGCCAGGCAGCAAACTCTATCTTGTAACCGGAGGACACTACCTCCTGAATCCACCGGTCTGAGACATGAAGCCTCCAGACGTGAGCAAAGTGCTGAAGCCGTCCCCCGACCCGGATGGGTGAGGGCGCCCCTTCATGCCTGAGGGGGCTTGGGAGAAGACTTAAGCTTGGTCCCCCAGGAGCCAGGGGGCGACCACGTCCTCTGCCCCTACCCCAGAAATCTCCTCGGGCCCCGGTAAGGGAGACCCCCCTCCCCTGTCTGGCACCACGGTAGGGGGAAGAAAAGGAGCCCTGACCCCTAAAAAGGGCCGAGACTGCCGCCTGTGCTGGGGTAACCTGCCTCCCTTAGCAAACAGGTCCAGGCGGTCCCCAAACAGGCGTAGCCCTTTGATGGGAAAACCAGTGAGAGCTTTCTTGGCAGCGTTGTCAGCAGCCCACTGGCGCAGCCAAACCGAGTGGCGTATAGCCACCACAAGGGCAGAGGTTCTGCCACACATCCCAACACATCCAAAGCAGAGAGGACACAAAAATACCATTTTGTGAATACTCACCTTGTAAAATGGGTATTATAAGTATGTCTCACACCCTGCTTCGGAAGTAGTCATTACACTTGGGTTATGTCCAGCAGAGGGCGAACTTTCTGCAGAGATGACTAGAAAAAAAGAAGCCCCTCCCTGGCCCATAAATACCTGTGACCCCCCACACATCCCCCAGTATAGAAAAGCAGTAAGGGGACCAGGAAGAGCCAATAAAAACTACAAGAAACCAGTAACACCAAAGAGGATCCAAAATACAACTCAGGGCGGGGCGAAGCAGGGTGTGAGACATACTTATAATACCCATTTTACAAGGTGAGTATTCACAAAATGGTATTATTCTAAGTATGTCTCACACCCTGCTTCGGAAGTAGTCATTACACTTGGGACATCCAACAGCAGTGTCCAAAAAGGGTGGGGATCCTAATAGGCAAAAAAGCACCAATGAAAACCCCTGCCGTTTGAATAACTTTACGGCCAAAAACATAATCTACTAAGGACCGCACAGCAACCTTACAAAGACTTGTAAAAGGTATGGACAGAAGACCAAGTAGCAGTCGTACCACTTATTCCGCTAAACTGAAAAGGGGAAACCTCCCCTTAGCAAACTAATCCCACACAAGGACCAGACATATCCATTAAAAATGGTAGCCTTGACGATGCCAAGCCCGGCAGGAGCCAGATGGTACCACAACAAGACTTCCTTCCTACAAAAAAAGGGAAGTAGCCAAGAAATGGAACAAAAACAGGACCCCCAGAAGGGCCCTCTCCTCTTCAAGCTAGACCAAGGACACAAGGAAGAAGAATCACATCCCAAAGAGATGGAAACACAGCGAACAGAGGGACTAGCCACCAAAAGGCAAACTGTAGTGTAGGCAAAATACAAATCCCAAACAGACGCAAGGCTGTTAGAGGACAGAGGTCCCTAGAAGAAGGCCACCAGGACAGAGGCCTGCCCCAGCAAAGCACTTAAGCTGGAGCCCCAGACCGTACCGACGGAAACCCAAAAACCTGGTGAACAGAAAAACACCTTGCAACGCAAGGCCCTAGCCTCACACCCATCAATATAGGACCGCAAGTCCTGTAGAAAAGCTAAAGGAAGACCACTTCCTAGCCCAAACAAGGGTCTGAAGCACAAAAACAGGCAAACTCCACAAAAAAATGGAGGAAGTTACAGCAGCCACACTGCCAAGCCAGCGTATGCAACTACAGAACCAAGCCTAACTTGGCCACCCTGGAGCCACTGACATTGCTGACGCACCCTCAGGAGCCAGCTAGCGCACCACCTTGGCGGAAACAGGTGCAGAAACCCCAGACCCCACCAGGCAAAAGATATGATGACCACTGCCGGAGGCAAAGGAACCCGAGACCGAAAACCAAACGTTGGGAGCTAGTGATAGCAACATGAGGCAAGGAAAACCACCTCCGGAATCTACCACTTGTGAGGACCGAAACACCTTGCAAAAGAAAGAACAATTCCCACACTGAGAGGGTCCCCTGCTCAAGGAATCCGCCTCCGTGATATCCACGCCCAGAGAGAACGCAGCTGAAATGCATGGAACATCGCTCTCCACCCAACAAGGGTCAGCGAAGCTCCCCTGAGGGCACTCCTGCTGCGAGGCCCTCCATGGTGATCGTCGAAAGCGACCGCGGTTCAATCGTCCCAAGGAACCCGAACCGGCAAAACCTGTGAATGATGCAAACAGCATGAAAGTATCACACAAATAGCTCTGAACTCCAAAAACAGAGATGGAAGCGAGAGTCTCCCAAAGACTCCCCAGCCCCTAGAACTTAAAATCCATCCAGAAACCTCCCCAGCCCGACAGGCTGACATGCGAGGAAACCGGCTCCCAACAAGGGGCCAAAAAAGGAGCAAAAGGGACCGTCTAAAAGGAAAGTCACCATCAATCCCGCCAGATACTTCCCTAGCCAGAAGGAAAGGCAAGGATTGTCCAGGAGAACAAATATCAGGTCCAAAGAACCTCTGCACCATAGGGTGAAGAAGGAACCCTCTGGCCTGACCGGAACCAGATCCATGCCAGAGAACTTGGGGTGGATCATCACCCCTCCAAACTTTTCCAGCGACGTAACTACCCTGGAGGCCATCGCCCCCCAGCAAAGAAAAGATGCTGTAATGAGTAGGCCATCCAGATACAGCCCACTGTAAACGCCCTGGGCTGATAAGGGCCATCATGCCCGCCAGCCCCTTGACGAACACCCTTGGCACTGAAGGCAACCAGAAAGGGGGGGCCACAAGTGAAAACCGCCGATCTTCCACCTCAAACCTGAGAAATCTCTAGCGAGCAGGGTAGGTAGATACATAAAGGCAAATAACCTTGATGGCCATAAACGTCACGAAATCCCCCAGATGAAGGGAATTGATGACCAAGCGCAGAGTCTCCATGCAGAACTACTGGGTTCTGATGAACCTGTAGAAGGCCTCAAAAACCAGAATGGTTCCGAAGGATCCATCCCGTTAGAGAACCACCAGGGCTGAAACAATAGCACCGACCCCTGCACAGCCCGGGAGACTGAGGAAACCCGAGAACAGAGGAATCACACCTGAAGCTAGAGAAGGCAGCACCTCTGCCAGCTCTGGCACCATGAAAGGGAAGAATAGGGGAGTCTGCCCCCCGAAGGAGCAACGTCACTTCTAGCGTGGCGGAAGCCTGCCTCCTTATGCAACAGAGTCCAATATGACTCCAAGGCCGCATACCCCGAGGGATAGCCAATGTTAGCCGCCACCGGCGCAACCAAACAGAGCGTCATATAGTCACAAACAAAGCTGAGGCTCCGCCATACAGACATATAGTGTCAACCAGACACACAAGACCAAGGACAGGAACTAAACATGCCGCCTAAACGCTACCAAATCAGCGCCGGCTGGGTCCAGCTGGGACCCCGCAACTGGCCCCAAAACATAGACCTGGCAACCACAACCATGTGTACAGAAATATAAACAGGCCGCAAGGCAGAACCCACGCCAGCAAGGACTCGTCCAGCCAGCAGATAACCACGACGGACCTAAAGATCCTCAATCGTGGAAGCGTCTAGATAGTGCACCGCAGGTGCGTTGTGCAATCCCAGTACCAGACGCATCAACCTAGGGAGGAGATGACCAGCGTTTCACCTCGATCACCGTACAGGGATACCTTCCATCCCGTTCCAGAGGGAAACCAAGAAGCCGGCTAGATCCCTGCCGGACCGCAATAATCACATATTAGAATGAAGCTGAGTTGGGCACCCAGACGAGGCTTAGAGGTCTCAAGAAAAAAATTATTTTCCCTCCCGCGGAGGGGACATCGCCAGAGTAGGAATAGCCAGCACCTCAAATAAAAGGCCCAGGAACTTGGGGATAACCAAAGCATCCCCAAGCCCCTGCCCGGCATCAGCATCCCAAACTGCTGATCCTCAGATTCCGTAAACAGGTCCTTCCGCAGGCGGAAAATAAACAGACCAGTCAAGGGAATCATGAACATCAATAACCGGCACTACCAGTGACGGATAACTGCACTTAGTCGGGGCCATAAAGTATATATATATATATATATATATATATATATATATATATATATATAGACACACACGTATATATATATACATATATATATGTATATATATGTACATGGACTAGAGCCTACCCCGCTGAGGAATAAAGTCCAATTAACGTATGCTCTAACCGCTGGGCCGAGCGCATGCTTGGCCACGGAGCTAGAAAACAATTTTCAGATGTCGGCCAATCCAGCACATACATCAGATAGCGACTCCCCGCTAATGACCAAGTCACATGGGGTACGGATAATATAAGGAGTTGTAGGAGATAAAGCCGGCGGTACTGACCCAAATGTCGGGCCCCCAATTGCCGTGTTATGGCCTGTACAACACATAATAAGGCCCAGCACAGCATCCCCAAACGGGATACCCCCCAACACACACACTGCCGGGACTGCCCCGAAGGGAACCAGAGCCCGAGACCATGAAAGCCTCCCAATGGTGATTTTTATGGTAGTCGCACTAGCAGGAATTACGCAATAAGCAACCCGGGATGCCCCTTAAGTCCGTAAGTGGGAGGATTTGTAACCCAAGGGACCCCAGGGCACATAAAAAACAAACACTCATACCAGGAAAAGTAACAGAATGTGACTGAATATAGAAAATACATACATATATAAAGTATATCTATATGTAAATATACACATAACATTGAGGCAAAAGCATTAAGGCCCACATATCATGCCAAAGTCACATGTAAATATACAATCAAGCACGCCCCGCAGGGCACTCACCTCCAGCGACATGCAGGTGAAGAGGGGCCCCTGACAGAGGGGTGAAGCAACCGGAACCAGAAGGAATGGAGCCGGACCACCGGAGTGAAGCGCACCAGGCCCGGCCCCCCCCCTAGTCAAAGGAACGGACGCCGCCAAGAGCGCCCGATAACGGAGAAGGGCGGGCCGCCGGAGCGAGGAGCGCCCAGCCCCGCCCCCTCCCTAGACACAAGGCGGGCGCCCCTGAGTGCGCCCGAGAGCCTAGTGGGGCGGGCCGCCGCCGACGCGAGGGGCGCCCGGCCCCATGCTAATAGAAGAGACGGGGGCCGCAGCCGGTGCCCGAGAGCAGAGCGGGGCGGGCCGCCGGCGCGAGGAGCGCCCGGCCCCGCCCCCTTCCTAACACAAGGGCAGAGTGGGGCGGGCCGCCGCCGACGCGAGGGGCGCCCGGCCCCATGCTAATAGCAGAGTCGGGCGCCGCAGCCTTCCTTACCCAAGGGCAGAGAGGGGCGGGCCGCCGCCGGCGCGAGGAGCGCCCGGCCCCGCCCCCTCCCTAAACTAAAAGACCGGGCACCGCCGAGGGCGCCTGTCTTAAGGAAGAAACGGGCGCCACAGGGCGCCCGAGAGCAGAGCGGGGCGGGCCGCCGGCGCGAGGAGTGCCCAGCCCCGCCCCTTACCTAACCAAGGAACAGAGGGGGGCGGCCCCCGCCGGCACGAGGAGCGCCCGAGAGCCGAGTGGGGCGGGCCGCTGACGGCGCCGTGAGCGCCCGGCCCCGCCCCCTCTCCAGTAAGGAAGAGGGCGCCAACAAGACGCCCTTAGAGGGAAGGAAAATAGAAAGGGGCGGGCGCTGCCAGCGCGCCCGTCCCCGCCCCCCCCCCTCACAGCAAGGAGAGGGAAAAAGCTTCCCTCAGCCACCACACCAGCCGCCATCTTGAAAGTGCGGCCAGCACAGAAAACTAAGTTGAAGGATGTACCACATAGCTAGAATACAAAGTAAAACACATTCACACAAAAACATTCATAGCTACCCAATAGAAGACAGATTACTTCCCGATGCCCATGACAGCTGGATGAGGGAAACCACATCCCTCCCCCCGATTTCATAGGGAATAAAGTGAGGGAGGGATCCCCAACTTTAGAAGTAGTAAAAAGGGAAACGGACAGGGCATCCCAAACCGGGGTCACCAACCCGGTTAACCGCCTACCCTCTCATATAGGGTCTCACGGTGGAGCACTAGCTCCTAAGCACCAAAGGTGCAATACTACCCTCACCCGGACCAGTAGCCACGGCTGGGAGGCATGGGGGGGAAGGGATCCGAGCGGAAATACAGAAAATAGAGAGCCGGGAGTTATCCCGGCTACCTGAAATCCCCCTGTGCAAGGAGGAGACGTCATCTTCTGCTTGCTCGTCGTTCTGCAGAGACTAAACTGGGGGATGTGTGGGGGGTCACAGGTATTTATGGGCCAGGGAGGGGCTTCTTTTTTTCTAGTCATCTCTGCAGAAAGTTCGCCCTCTGCTGGACATAACCCAAGTGTAATGACTACTTCCGAAGCAGGGTGTGAGACATACTTAGAATAACCTCACAACGAGAGAGTGCATTAAACTCCTCACTAGACACATCATCAGGGGCACCATCAAGGATACTTCTAAGCAGGGTCCTAATAGCCACAGCAGTAATGGCAGAGGCACAGACCGGGCGCAGCGCTGTCCCCACACATGCAAAGGCATGGGACGCCAGCTGATCAATGAGCCGGTCCTCAGGATCCCGCAGCGTAGTAGAGTCAGGGGAGTGCATGACAGAGGTGTTAGATAACCCTAGAACCGGGCCATCCACTTCAGGAGGGGATGACCAACGTTTCACCACATCAGCAGGAAAGGGATACCTCTTATCCCAACTCTTAGGTACACTGGGAAGCCTGCTGGGATGCTCCCATTCCCCGAGCACAAGATTATTAAAATGGGCTTGCTCAGGAAATTTTAAACGTGGCTTAGCAGTATGAAACAATTCCCCCTGTTGCCTGGGGGCCGCAACCGGGGGAGAGATAGACAGTACCTCAAAAATCTGAGCCAACAGCCTATCAGTATCATCTGGGGCCCAGGGGTCAGAGCCAGAATCGTCATGAACCCTTGGCCTCTCATCAGATGACTCCGAGTCAGAGAATAACTCCCCTTCTTCCAAAGGGGTATAGCTAGACAGTTCCAAAAACTCATCAGCTTCCATAGGGAAAAGAGTGACATCAGGCGTCAAGTGCCGCTTTTTAGCAGAGGCCTTACGCGCCAAGGTATTAGCAAGCAACTTCTCAACCCTAGCCAGTCTAAAAGACACATCAGGCTGAGAATCCCCACTTGTATGCAACTCAATGGGAGTCAAATTTAAGCAACCCGGGATGCCCCAATGGCCCGCTAGGGAAGTGAGAGTAATTTACACACTAGGCCTCACAAGTTTAATAACTAAATAGAGGGAGTAGGGCCGGGAGAAACCAATAGAGGTCGGCCCGTCTGAAAGACATAAGCGAAGAGAACCCTGTAAGTGACATGCATAATTACATAGGGTAATAAAAAAACGCCCGCGAGGGCACTCACGGACCGCGGTAGGTAGACGGCAGTCACGCAGCAGCCTGATCCAGAGAAAATGGCGCTGGGTATACCTGGAGGGGCGGGCCGCAGAGACAGTGACGCGAAACGCGCCAACCGCGGGCCCCCCCCCCCCCGAAGAGTGCAGAGCCGCAAACGTGACAAACAGCCAGTAGCGGCGCACCAGCACCTGAGGTAACGCCGCCGCCAAGCGCGGAGCACAGTGGAAGCGCGTGCGGCGGCATATTTAAAAAAGCAACCAGTGCAACCAAGTCAGCGCGACGACTGACACCAACCAGACAAAACAAAATACAGTGAAGCACCAAGGCAAATTCACATACACACCCCCCCCCGCCCGAGAGCTACAAGGGAGAGCGAGGGAGGACAGCGGCCACTTTACATAGGGCCCACCGATAGACAGGGGCAATAGGGCGGGAGGGGCATCCCATAGAGGCTCACCATATGCCTATACCGCCTACCCATTGGTGGGGGATTGCGGTGGTGCAGTGCTCCTAATCACCTAACAGCGGTGCTGCCTACCATCACCCGGACCAGCGCAGCCAAGGCTGGGAGGCAAATTAATAATGGAACGGGTGGGAATAGTCCTACAGGGCCGCAGGCTAATAGCCCCGCTCACCTGCGAGAAGGGAGAGCCATCTTCTTGTCCTTCGCAGTCCAGACTGCAGAGAAAATCTGGGGATTTGTGGGAGGTCCCGGGTATTTGAGGGGCTGGGAGGAGCCAATTTCGCTGTCTCTGCAGTCCAGCGCCATCTGGCGGAGTAATTCCCATGTGTAATGATTCTTAACTGGAGCAGGACGTACTGTATACTAAGAATAAATAAAGACCCAATCCCTCGACACGCTGCAGGGCTCATGTCCTCCAGTTTCTCTCCTGGCTTGGGCAGACCCGCACCGAAAGTAAACAAGTGTGGGGCGCACGTGAGAAATCGGCGCAGGAAACTATAAGGTTCCCAGGCCGATTGATTCCCTCACCTTGGGTTGTCTAGAATCGGGATGCCCAGCTGTGTGAAACCCCCCAGGTCGTCCATAAACTCACCTTCTGTCCCGGTCCAATGGCGCACGTACGAGCAGCTCCCGGCTATCTCTCAGGCAGCACGCTTACTGTTAGAGGGTAGTGGGGGATGCGGCCATCAGCACGCTCGGATCTGCTAGGATTAGACAAAGGATTGGACGGGAGGCCACGCACTGGGAAGAGGAGAGTTTTTTTGGGCGACCCGGGGGGGGTTCACACAGCAGGACACCCCTTATTGGGGTGCCCCAGGGGCAAGTACCAAAACCCAGGATAGTCAAAATCCTGGGTTTTGGTCCACTTTAAAGAGAATCAAACCCATAACCTAGAGCCTACAGGACACTAGGCTTGGGTGAAACACTAGGAAGGTCCCGATTTGGCCCACAGTGTAAAACTCCACCGGCCATGCAATGTACTTGCCTCTCGTAGTGTTCGGTATTTATTGCCCAGCAATGTCCCAAAAATGAAGAATACTCCCCGAGGCTCCCGGATTGAGCAGGGTAGAGAAGGGTTTCACCCTAGGTCTGGGTTCTGCTCTTCTTTAAACTCTCACCCCAGTAAAATGTGGGCTTTGTGCCCCCAGTATGATTTGCCAGCAGCCTATAGGGTCTGCATATCCCTGTGTGCCGGCCTAACCCGATTGGCTGCTGGCAGAAATGTGACCGGCCAGCCGTGGGAGCGAACGAGGAAGAGGTAAGTAGCACACATTATTGGGCTTCCCCATTGTATCTACCTGTGTTGGTTCTTTAAAAAAGAACGGCTTGTCGGGAACGATCTGCTCGTTCCCCCAGCGCTGGAGTCTCCCGGTGGTAGGAGAAGTTCGAGGTGCTGAAACAAAGATAAAAAAAAGTTTAGGAGAATGTCCACTGGGGTGAGTATTTTAGCTATATTTCTGGCCATTTCTTTACTTTAACACCATGGGGGCGTTCAATTCAGGGCAGGGTGTCTGTATGCTGAGGAACCAGAGGCCTCTGTGTGCTGGGGATACATCAGAGACCCAGTGCCGTACGAAGAACGGATCAGGCAAAAATAATCCCCCCACTGGGGTCCAATTATCCACATCACTTTCATCGGCACATACATGGCCAAATCAGGATGCCCTGTATTGTGAAACCCCCAGGTGCCCCCGTTAATGCAACTTGATCCTGGGTCCCACAGCACATGCACAGTTCAGCCTCGACAATCCGGCTGTGTGCGCGCCAGCAACTCCGGACAGACTAGAAGTGGCCAAAACCCTCTTACACGGATTCCTGATTTAGGATGCCCCCTGAAGTAAAACAGACCAAAACCAGGGGTGGTAGCAATCAGGGGGGGTTTGCTCCACTTTAAATAAGAACAAAACCATTTTTTTCTGGCTCTAGGCCGAAAACCCCGATTCCCCCTGTATGATCACCTTGACAGGTTACACTTTCATAGCCCACGGTGACACTACCTTTAGCTGACATGGACTGGCACGTGTCTGTGGAGGTGAGTGGTTGACAATGCATGTGCCATTTAGCTTTCCTAACTGATTTGACACCAGATGGGCTAAGGATTTGCTGGCGGGCCCACGCATGACTCCTGGGATCGCTGGAAGGTGAAACAGTGGATGAAATTCTCAGGTGGTGGTCCACTTTAATCCGGACCTTCACCCTGAATAAGAGCCATAGAAACATAGAAGTTAATTGATGGCAGAAGGAGACCATACGCTCTATCTAGTCTACCCCTATGTGTATACTGTATGTTCTCTGTATCTTATGTGTATACTGTATGTTCTCTGTATCTTATGTGTATACTGTATGTTCTCTGTATCTTATGTGTATACTGTATGTTCCCTTTATCTTATGTGTATACTGTATGTCCTCTTTATCTTATGTGTATACTGTATGTCCTCTTTATCTTATGTGTATACTGTATGTCCCCTGTATCTTATGTGTATACTGTATGTTCTCTGTATCTTATGTGTATACTGTATGTTCTCTTTATCTTATGTGTATACTGTATGTTCTCTTTATCTTATGTGTATACTGTATGTTCTCTTTATCTTATGTGTATACTGTATGTTCTCTTTATCTTAGAATAGATGTGTGCTTGTTTAAATTCGCTGACTGACGATTTTTCAACTATCTCTGCTGGAAGTTTGTTCCCGGCATCTACTACTCTTTCTGAAAAATAAGATTTTCTAACATTACGCCTGATCTTCCCTTCGATTAGCTTCAGGTTGAGCCCCCTTGTTCTATCATTAAGCTTCATCTTAAAAACTCTTCCCTCCTGAACCTTATTCAATCCTTTCACATATTTAAAGGTCTCAATCATGCCCCCCTCTCCCTTCTTTCCTCCAGACTGTACAAATTAAGTTCTTTAACCCTTTCGCTGCCAGCCTACCTGCAGCTTTTGTCGCCAGACCATGTTTCACTATTTTGCACTACACATGTTCAACTGTGATTTTTGAAAGGATTTCCAGGGATTTCCCAGGAAAATTATATATTGTTTTTTTCAAGAGAGTCTGGGCTTCAACATGTTTGGCCTTTTTTTAGTGTATTCTCAATACTTTTTGGGTGAAATATGTGCAAAAAAAATTTTAAAAATCTATTTTTTGCAATTTGTAGTGTTTTTTGTAATAAAAAATATAAGTTTGTCAATAAAATTTTATTGCGTGCGAAACCCTAATTTCTCCCAGTCACAGCGGTACCACATATGTATTGATGGACACCCTTTCCTGCCCAGGAGACTCCCCCAAACTGAAACAGAGCTTTAGGAGATTTTCAGATAAAATACAACTGCGCTATGCGCACCTTGCAGTTTTTCCAGAAAAACAACCATTTACATTTAAAACACCCCCCACAAACTATATATTCTCTGGAAGTACACACCTCAAGATTTCTAGGCGTACCAAGCTTGTTTATGTGGGCTTAGTTTTCTGGAAGTAATCCCTCAATGTATTCTTTGGTTGCACAAAGTTTCCCTAAAAAAAGAATAAAAAGGAAGAATCAAGCCACATTTTCCTAAAAAAAAAACTATATGCCAACAAGAAAAAACAAGTAAAATCTGAAAAAGCAACATGCCCCGAACAGAACGATACCCAACATGCATAGGTACTGTCAAAGGAAGAGTTGGCAAACACCCCAAAGTAAAGCGTGCGCATAACAGTAATTTTACTTGAAAATTTCAGCTCTGAAATAAACTGAATAAATAACATGTTTTCCTAAAACATAAATATGCAAGCAAGAAAAAACAAGCTAAATCTGGAAGAGCAAGGTCCTCCGAGCAGAACAATATGCATAGGTACTATTAACCCTTTTAATTGCCAACCTACTTGAATTTTTGTCACCCTCTGTTGACAGGTCATTTTTCCCCATTATGCGCCATGTTTAACCGTGATTTTTGCCGGAATTTTGCAGCAGAGTTTAGGCTTGAACATGAAATGTCTTGTTTGTAATTTTTCTACTGTTTTTTTTTATATTTTTGTGTAAAAATAAATAAATAATTATTTTTTTAGACAATTGTCTCCTTTATTTTACATAAAACATTTACTTTATTAGAGAAAAACATATTGCATGTGAAAGTCCAATTTCTCCCGATTACAACGGTACCACATATGTATCGGTAGCCCCCCATTCTTGCCCAGGAGACCCCCCAAACTGAAAATAGCACTTTATAACATTTACAAATAAAATACTACTACTATTCGCACTATAAACATAAGGGGTTAATTTAAAAAAAAAATTACATATGGTCCCCCCTCCCGGGGGGGACCCCATTTTTTGGGCGAATTTTAAGGTTTAAAAGTCCTTCCACCATTTTTGTTGCCGGCCTTTGGACAATCTTATCCTATCTTGTATGTTTCCTCCACCCTGTACATACAGATTGTTCACATTAAAAATCATCCTACCTGCACCTAGTGCGTATTCTGAGCCTATAAACATCCAAGATGGCGGCTCATGGAGCATCAGGCAGCCTGCAAACAGGAAGTGTCTGACTGTGCCGCTTTGCATTTTGGGATTGCTGTCCTTCTTCTGACCCCAGAGCACAGCTATAACTTATAACCCACCCCGCTGTCCTCTCCTCAGTATGTGATGCTTCTGAGCCAAGATGGCGGCGTCTGTATCCTGGAGTCCTGAGCAGAGTTGTAGCCCAGCGCAGGAAAGAATAAAAATTAAGTGACTAAAAACATAAAATATATATATTTTAGATGATGGGGAATAGTTTTTTAAGGGTTCGGGCTTTTAACGAAATGATGCTGAAGGTCTGCTTTAAGACATAAAGCTAATTTACAGCTTTCTTTTCCTAGCAGCATATTTAAAGTGGACCAAAACCCTGGATTTTGACTATCATGGTTTTTGGTCCTTGCCATGGTTTTTGGTCCTTTGGTCCGGGCACCCCTAATTGGGATGTCAAGCTGTGTGAACCCCCCCCCCCCCAGGTCACCATTAAAAACGTATCTTTTCCTGGTCCTATGGTGCGTGTGCAGGCTCTCCTCTAATCAACGTGCTTGAATCTACTCCTCAATTTTGTCTTAAAGTGGACCAAAACCCAGGATTTTGACTATCTTGGGTTTTGGTTCTTGACCCCCGATCAGGGATGCCCCACTGTGTTTTTACCCCCCCCCCCCCAATATCGCCCAATCTCACTCACCCTTTCCCGGTCCTACAGTGCATGTGCAGCCTCTCGTCCAGTCAGAGCGTGCGGATCCATTCCCCCCCCTTTGTCCATGAGCTCGTCTAAAGCGAGCGGATCCGAGCACACTGCCGGCCACATCCCCACAGCGCATGTGTGGGCCTCTGGCAGCATCCACACTATGCACGCTTGAAGGTCTGTTAACTGGACTGCACAACCGGAGGGTGGAGGAGGGGTTGCTGTGGGGGCTTCACAGTGCAGCAAAGCTTTTCCAAAGCAATCAAGGTTCTAGGGGAGTTTACAAGGAAACCAATGTATTTTACACTGTGGGGCATCCCAAATTCCCTACTGAAAAATCTCCTAAAGACGGTCAACTAATTTATATAGGCTTTGTTCCACTTCTCGATGTAGAGGGGATTTTCCTGCTTTGTTATGCCAGGCGCAACGGACGAGGCCAGGCCAGGGCGAGGTCAAGTACCAAATGCACTGGGTCAGCAAGATGAGTATCTGGCGAACCACAAGGTTCCACAAAGCAGAGCATCCAACAGAAAGGCAAACTGAGGAGGGCTGAGGGTGGAATTTAAAATGGACCAAAACCCAGGACTTTTGACTATCCTGGGTTTTGGTCCTTTCCCCCATCTGCTGTATGAAACCCCCCAGATCGCCGATGCCAACTGACCTCCTCCCGGAACGGCGCATGCACGGCCGCTCGTTCAATCAGCGTGGTCTGACCCACTAATGTCACATCATCTCACAAATGGCTGGCGGCATCATGCGCCCTGCTAGAGGGATAGCGGGGATGCGGCCTCAGCTTGCGGATGCGCTGTTGGACCGGGAAACAAGGTAAGTGTATGGGGCGAACTGGGGAAGTTTCCCACAGCGTAGCATCCCAATTTTGGATGCCCCGGGGGGGGGGGGGGAGGGGAAGGAATCAATCGGGCCGGGAATCTTATAGTTTCTGATCGGTGTGGGTTTTGGTCCACTTTAAAGAGGAACACACCCTTTTGTGTTTGACCTTTTGGGGTGTTGTTCCTCTATGCAGCAGCATCCCAAATTAGGATGCCCTGCTGTGTGTATCCCCCCCCCCCCCCCTCCGCAGTTACACTCACCTTCCTGTCACTCCCATGGGGCAGACCCGGGCGAGAATGAAACTCGCTGATTGGCAAAGTGCACTCACTTTCACTCGGCTCTGCTGATGGCTAATCTGCCTAAGCAGCCGAGCACGCCACCAGCCGCTCACCTTCTAGTCGTGGAGTGCCCGCTCCTCCCATTCAGAAAGACAGGGTGTGTGCACGGCTAAAGGATGAGTCGGGATGCGCCCGCTGCAAGGTCTCCAGAAGTAGATAAGTGTATCAGACCGTCTGAGGATCTTACACAATTCGGGATGCCCCACAGAGTGGAATTAAAGACTCCAGGGCCTGTGAAGTTCCTCTTTAAGGATTTTGTTAATCTTTAACCAGGACAGGGAGGTTTATTACCCAAGAGGCTATTTGGGGGGGGGGGGCAGTCCACCACTCTGGCCGTATGTAGACTAACTGCACAGATGTGTTAAATGTGGAGGAAAAATTCCTAAGTGTGCCAGGTCCCAAAAAAATTCCCCATCCCCCACAAAAAACGCAACTCCTTTTACCTGCATGGGAGACAGTTTTTGGGGGTCCGGCCCACGCTCCCTGCACCCGAGCCCTCCTCCTCTTGTCCTCCATGTTTCTACAAGCAAAGAACAAGAGATATGTAAAAGACAGACAGCACAGGTATTACCTCCAATCAGCAGTCACCTTCCCTGGCTGCATCCCTATCACTGCCCCCATTGTTCTCTGGTCACATGATCAGCTCTGCAGCTATACCAGGCCCACAAATGGGTTTTGCAGCTGATCCCAGCAAGTCACATGACTGGCCAAGACAAAAGGAGCGCAGTAAGAAAATTATAGGCATATCCAGGAGCAGGCGGGCATCCCTGAATTGGATGCATGTTGTGGTGGAGGGTAAAGGTGGCATCCCAGGGACACCCATAGCATGTCTTTAAAAAGTGGACCAAACCCAGGATTTTTGACCATCCTGGGTTTTGGTCCTTTTCCCCCGTTGCACTCCCCCAGATCCTGAAGTTAACTCAACTCTGCCCAGTCCTACGGCGCATGCGCGGGCGCTTGTCCAATCAGCGCGCTCGAAGCAAGCTGGCGGCCACTTCCCCCACTTTCCTCTAACAGGGAGCGTGCCCATGCCAGATATTCACAAATGCCTGGCACACACCCTGCTAGAGGGATAGCGGGACGCGGCTCGTGCATGTGCCGTTGGACCGGGAAGTAAGGTAAGTGTATGGGGCTGCCTGGGGGGTTTCACACAGTGGGACATCCCGATTTTGGATGCCCCGGGGGGACAGAATCGTTCGGCCCGGGAATGTTATAGATCGCTGTGGGTTTTGGTCCACTTTAAAGTGTGATTTAAGTTCAGGCTTAGGGTTAACCAAGTTAAAGCAGACCTATCTTTACAGACATGTAAAGACTTTTTTTTACATTAAAGCAGACCAAAAATTGACTCCCTGTCCGGTCACTAGAAGGCACCACAGTCAGAATGACAGCAGAACCCCCCCACCCAAGTCCCCACATTTACCATCCTGCAATCCAGCTGTATTTAAACCGGACCAACAGCCTGGCACAGCTGGAAAAGAAAGGTAGCTGCCATTTTGAAGCTTACTCTCCCAGTAGCTCAGCCATGCTGCTGCCTGGATTCAACTGACATCACGGACGATGCACAGTATCTGTTTGCAGGTGGCCTGCAGATGCATGAGCCGCCATTTTGTTTCTAAAATTCACTACAGCAGGAGTTACAAAAAGGTAAATGAATTTTTATGTGCAGCAATCTAAATTGCCCCAAGGAGGGATGTATAGGAGCAATGTTTGTTGTATGGGTCTTGTTTAAGTTATTTTTGACTGTTGGTCCACTTTAAATGTAGCACAGGCCTCCCCTGCGGTGCCAGTCGGAATATAAAGTGCATGTACAGCAGGGTTGGAGGGGATGCTGCTGTGTGCACTCCCTGTGCCACAATTGAAAATAGTGCTGAACCACAGTACTGGAAACTGCAGGCTGGGCTGGGGTTACAACAGCAGGGCAGTGTGACTTAAAGCGGACCAAAACCCCCTGCAGACAACAATTGGGCGCCGTTGATCACATGGGTCCAGAACCCAAAAGTAAATGGAAGTGGTGAGTTCCGTGTTCTTGGGCCTAAGAGGGGCAATGCGTGGGGGGTGTCAAGAAGCCTCCCCAAGCATGAGCAGTGGCACTGTCACTTAAAGTGGACCAACACCCAGGGGGATCGGCTGTGTAAACCCCCCAGGACGCCCGCTGCACTTACCTGAATCCTGGTCCAACGGCGCATGCGTGGGCCGCATCTCGCGCTTCTCTCTAGCAGGGTGCGGGCGCGCTCCGTGTTAGAGGGAAGCGCGAGATGCGGTGGGCAGCGTGCTCGGCATCCCCTGGAAGTGGACCAAAACCCAGGATAGTCAAAATCCTGGGTGTTGGTCCACTTTAAGGACACAAACCCTAAATGGCCATACCTGGAGTCTTCAGACTCCCTTAATTGGGCATCCCAATTCTGTGGTGCAGCAACATGTGGAGTCTGGTATACTAATTTAACGGTGACCAATCCAGGGTCAGACTTGAGAACTTAAGGTCCACCAAAGGAAATCATTCGAGGCCAGGTCACACCCTTCAGATCATAATTCGAAAGCAATAAAATCAACCTGTTTATTGACCAAATATTAAATGAAATACCAACCTCGGATAACACACCTGGCAAGCCACAAATACTATTTTAATCATGGATCTCTTGCATTGTCCTGATGGTGGCCCTAAGTCAGTGCCTGGAGCCCACCTTACAATCCTCTGATGCTCTGGTGGGCCAGTCCCACACTGGACTTTCACAATTCCTGATATTCCTAATATTTTCCCGATATGGGATGTCTAGGTGTGTGCAATGCCCTGTGATGGCCCTGAAAATTCGTTCTGTTTTAATCCTTGGGATTGAAAGAAAGAAGCTGATTAAAGAGGACCTAAACTAAATGGTTGAGATAGGGGTTTTGGTCCACCGCGATCAGCCCAGGAATCTATAAGATTCCCAGGCCCAATCGATTCCCTCCCTCCGGGGCATCAAAAATCGAGAT
This sequence comes from Gastrophryne carolinensis, assembly GCA_027917425.1. Lineage (NCBI taxonomy): Eukaryota > Metazoa > Chordata > Amphibia > Anura > Microhylidae > Gastrophryne > Gastrophryne carolinensis. Next base: position 89,931,250 of record CM051241.1, read on the forward strand.
GCCCCACTGTGTGAAACCCCCCAGGACGCCCTGTACATTGCTTCCTGGTCCAATGCCGTATGCGCAAGTCGCATCCCCGCTATCCCTCTAGCAGGGCATGTGCCCGCGCAAGGTATTTGTGAATGCCTGGCATGGGTATGCCCCCCGTTAGAGGGAAGCGGCTGCCAGCGCGCTCTGAGACGCTGTCTTAGACGGGGTGACGTCAGTGTGCTGATTGGACGAGTGGCCGCACATGCGCCGTGGGACCACAAAGAGGTGAGTTGATCTCGGCGATCTGAGGGGTTTCACACAGCAGGGTGCCCCGGGGGAAAGGACCAAATCCCGGGATAGTCAAAATTCTGGGATTTGGTCCACTTTAAAGAGGAACTTTGGAGGCCCTGGAGTCTTTTTAGATTTGAGTTTCACTTCTTGGTGAATCCCGAATTGGGGTGCCCCTCTGTGTAAAACCCCCCAGAAGCCTTGTTACGCTCACCTTGTCCCGGAGCCCTAGCAGCGGCACGGCCCACCGTTTGCGCACCAGGCCTTTATGAATGGGCAGTGCTGGCAACTCACAGCTAGAAGGTGAGCGGGGAATGCAGCCGGCAGCGCACCCATCTCCCTTCGGCTTACCAGCCAGCGGAGCCCAGCGAAAGGGAGCACTCTGACTGGCTAAGTGGGATGCGCGGTCAATCAGCATGCTCGTTCTGTGTTGTGGGAGCGACAGAAAGGTAAGCGTATGGGGTGACATGCGGGGAAGGGGGATACACCCAGCAGGGCATCCAGATTCGGGATGCCACCGCATATAGGAGCAACCAACACCCCAAAAATTCTAAATTAGGTTTGTTGTTCCACTTTAAAAACTAGTCTTTAAAGTTTGCATCTCTGAGGGGGTGACCTGCAAAGTGACACCCATGGCTTTTACATTAATTAACATCCTGTTTAATCACTACAAAAGCATACCTCCATATCCCTGATATGGAGGGACTGTCCCCCTTTTGAGTATATGTCCCCCTGTTCCCATTTGTCCTTCTTTGAGGGGTAACATGCAGGTCTGCATCATTAAATAATTCATATGAATATGCAAAGTGTTTATATTGTAACCGTTACAGACTCTCCTATCCATCCAAATTTGAGGTGGTGTGGCTTCATTTAAAAATGTCCCTCTTTCTCCCACCTGAAAAGTTAGAAGGTATGTAAAAGATTGAATCTGCAATTGAAATGAAAACTAGATTTCACATTGGTGTTATACACTGCTGCGGTGCTGAAGGGGTTAATAAAAACATTCTGCACTGAGCGCGGTCACCCCTAGCAACGCGCTACCCACAATCCACCGCCTGTCCTCCCTGAGGTAAGCTGGAAGCCGGTTGGCTGCAGGCTTCCATTGCCCAGAAACACGAGAGCGGCCCCTCACAAGCACTCCATACAAAATAATGCCCACCTGTTTCTCCCTCCGGACAGCTTCCGCTTCCTGTGTTACACTTTTTAGCGTCCCCCAAATGAGACGGGGCAGAAAGGTTCCTGATTACTCAGGCCTCTCAGCTGCTCCTCCTCCATACCTAGCAAGGCCCACCTCACATAGTGGTCATGTGACATTTCTTTAATCCTTTCATTCTGTCACACGTTTTCCTTCTTTTTCTTTATTTTTTTCTTTGTCCTCCCTTCCTTTTGTCATTTCTTCTTTCTTTCTTTGTCATTCATCATTTTCTTTCTTTATCCTGCCTTCTTTTCTGTCTTTCCCATTCCCTTTTTTCTTTGTCATTGCTTCTTTTTTTTAATGTCTTTCTTTGTCATTTATTTTTTCTTTTTCTCATTCCTTTGTCATTTCTTCTTTCTTTTCATTTTCTCATTCCTTCTTTTATTTATTTCTTATTTTTCTTTTTTTTCTTCCTTTCTGTGCCATTATTTCTTTCTTTCTGTCATTCTCTGTTTTTTTAATTTATTGGTATTTCTTTCTTTCTCATTCATTCTTTTTTCATTTTTCTTTCATCCTCTCTCATTCCTTCTATTCATTCTGTCATTCCTTCTTTTCTGCCTTTCTATTTTTCTTTCTTTTCCTTTTCATTCTTTCTTTCTGTCATTCCTTTGTTTCAGCCATTTTTTTTTCTTTCTTCCTTTCCTTCTTACTCCTTCATTTCCTTCTTTAAGCCGTTCCTTCTTTCTGTTATCCCTCCTTTCTGTCATTCCTTCTTTCTGTTATCCCTCCTTTCTGTCATTCCTTTTTTTATCATTCCTTCCTTTCTTTCTTTCACCTGGCACTTGTTGTTCTGAGGTTATTGGGGAATGTTTATGAAAGCGGACGCGGACATTCTCTTTAAGGCGAAGCAGCAACAAGGGACAATATCCACCACATCTGCAGCTTTAATGACATGTGGGTCAAGACACAATGGCCTCAATTCACTAAGAGTTGAAAAAAAGATTCTCATGGGAGTAAAAAATTCAATTCATGAGAAAAAAGCCTGAAAATGTCACTGTTAGTGAATCACCCGATAGGAAGACAATGAAAGTCAATGGTACTTTTTACTAAAGGTAAAAAGGGGTAAAAGTTCAATACTTTTCTCAAGAGTAAAAAATTGCTATTAACTATCATTGTTTTCCTATCTGGTGATTTACTAACAGTGAAATTCTCAGGCTTTTTTTCTCATGAATTGTATTTTTTCTACCATGAAATTTTTTTGAACTCTTAGTGAATCAAGGCCAAAACTCACCCTGAACTCACCCTAATAAATATAAGCAACGAATAATAAATACTTAAAGGATTCATGATCATTTTCATACACTTTTATATGATATATTACTAATCTTATTACAGATATCATTTAATCTTCATAATTGTCCTTTTAGGTTTATCTATCCCAACTTAAAGGAGAACTCCGCTTTCGTTGGCCTTATCAATCAGAACATCGTCTGCCGCATTGATACTCCAGGCTTTGCGTGTACGTATCAAATCTGTGGTAATATTTTTATAAAGCGCCATTGTATTCTGTGGCGCTGTACAAAGTATATATATATATATATATATATATATATATATATATACTGTGCCCTTTTGTTGTTCCTCTCCAGTGAGACATACCAATCTGGAATGTCACGCTGTGTCAAATCCCCCGCATCACCTACTATATGCATCTCTCCTTTGATCCCATGGCACATGTGCGGGCTGTCAGCCAATCATCATGCACTCCTTTCAGCCTTACTAGCCAAAGCGAAATGAAACATAAGATGCTGCCGCTTCCCTGCATGCCGTGGCAGACATTCAGAAATCAAGGGAAGCCACTGGTGCAGTCGGCACATGCACGGTGGGATTGCAGTGAGGTGAGTTTACTCAGCAATCTGGGTGATTTTACACAGTGGGGATGGGGTAATCGGTCTCTTTGGTATCTTTAAAGCAGCACAAAATCTGTTAGCCTGTCCCTAGGACAACTGAAACCAAGATGCCCCTCTGTGTGGAAACCCAGGGTTCGCTGGCAACCTTGCCTTTACCAGCGGCTCCCACGCCGCTGTCTTCGCTGGCGGCCACATCCCCAGCATGTAGCTGAGACGCGCTCCTGCACCCAGCCATACATATAGGCTGGGGCAGGGGAGATCCCAAACAGATCCCTACAGGGAAACTGGGGATGCGGCCAGCAGGCAGGGGCACGCCAACTGGCAATCTCAAAATTACCAGGTTGTCCTGAACTCACATGTCACAGCCAGGCTGCCTGCATTGCCTGAGGTACTCAGTGGAAGGTTTTCTGTGTTTTATGCTGCTTTAACCCGCCTACCTAGCGAATTTGTCACACTCTGTCGCCAGACTGTTTTTAGCCATGTTTAACTGTGATTTTTTTCAGGGATTTCCAATAAATTATATATTGTTGTTGTTGCAGAGTTCAGGGCTTTAACATGAAATGTCTTGTTTATAATTTTTTTAGTGCTTTCTCAATATTTTTGGACGAAGCTTTTTTTTTTTTTTAAAAGAAAACCATTACCTTTACTGATTACAATCGTACCACATATCTATTGGTAGACACCCGTTCCTGCCCAGGAGACACCCCAAACTGAAAAGAGTGCTTTATTAAATTTTCAAATAAAATACAACTACTATGCACACTATCAAGGGTTAAACGGGGTGGGGTCTCTCCTCCCAAGCAAAACCAGCCCGAGCATTAGTTATGGGGACCGGTAGACCAGAATGCAGATGCTGCCCCCGGGTCCTGAAGGCTACCAGTCTGCATAGCCCATACGGGCCACTGCTATTAATGGGGCTGGGGGTTATGGCAAGTCACCCTCCAGCCCCCTCCTGATCTTTCAACTAGTATAGGTGTCTAAAGTACTTACCATTTCACAAAGGGTTAAGTGTAAAAAAAAACCCCACATAAGTCTTTTAATAATACAATTCTGTGATAACTCACCTGTAGAATTGGTATTATATGTATACAGCACGTCCTGTTCCAGAAGATATTCCTTACACTTGGGACACACTCCAGCAGATGGCGCTGGACTGCAGAGACAGAAAAGTGGCTCCTCCCGGCCCCTCCCACAAAATCCCCAGTATTGAAAAACAGTTAGCAAGAGACCGGGAGACCTATAACCATTATATGAAAATTTGAACATAAGAACAATCACCATAAAGAGGTAACTAAAGATAATGACAACAAGGGTGGGGTGGAACAGGACGTGCTGTATACATATAATACCAATTCTACAGGTGAGTAATCACAGAATTGTATTATTCTAAGTATACAGCATGTCCTGTTCCAAAAGATATTCCTTACACTTGGGACATCCAATAGTTTCCATAAGGTAGGGTGGGATCCCCAAAAGTAACAGCAGACAGTTTAAACCACTGCCACCTGCAGAACCTTGCGGCCAAAAGCAGCATCAGCTGAGGCCCTAACATCAACCTTGAAAAACTTGTTCAACAGAAGCTTGGTGCCGAAAAGCCCAAGAGGCACCAATAGCACGAGTAGAATGAGCAGTAAGGCGGAAGGGAGGTTTCTTCCCCTTAGCAGAGTAGGCCTAAATCACAGCCTGACGTATCCACTTGCTTATAGTGGACTTAGCCGGAGCCAGGCCTTTCTTAGGTCTAGACGGAAGAACAAAAAGAGCATCAGTCTTCCTGAAGGATTCAGCAGCCGCCAACTCAGAAACACGCCTAACAGAAGTGATAGCCACCAAAAGACCACCTTTGGCGTAAGAATGGACAAAGGGGCCCCTTGCAAGGGCTCAAAGGGAGACCCCTGCAGGGCAGACAAGACCAAGTTCAAGTCCCAGACTGGTAACATAGGCTTACGTGGGAAACGCACGTGAGTAACCCCCTGGAAAAAGATCTTGACCAGGGGAGGCTGAGCAAAGGATCTTTGGAAGAAAATAGCCAAAGCAGACACATGGCCTTTCAGAGTACTGAGCTGAAGACCCAGATCCAAACCATGTTGGAGAAACTCCAGAATCCTAGGAATAGAAAACACACGACAGGGAAGCGAGTGGGACTCACACCACTCAATGTAAGTACGCCAGACCCTGTAATAGATGGAAGAAGAGGACCTCTTCCTAGCCCTGATCATGGTATTCACCACAGAGGCAGGCAGCCCTTTTTCCATCAAGATGGGGTTTCAACAGCCAGGCCTTCAAAGCAAGCGTTTGTAAATTGGGGTGGCGTAGGTGTCCCTGAGTGAGCAGACTGATCTACTGCCAACTGCACGATGTCTGCGAACCAAACTCTTCTTGGCCAACAGGGGGCCACCAGGATGGTTGGCACCCCTTCCTGAACTATCTTGCGCAGCACCCTGCCCAGCAGTGGAAAAGGGGGAAACACATACAGGAGCTGGAACCTCGTCCAGGACATTGCCAGGGCACCCGTGGCCAAGGCCAGAGGATCCTGGGACAGAGAGACAAAGACTGGAAGCTTGTGATTGTGACGGGACGCAAATAGATCCACGTCCGGCTAACCCCAGCGGTGGCAGAGGGAACGAAACACCCTGCTGCTGAGGGACCACGACGAGAGGTCCCCCTGCTAAGAGAGTCTGCCTCCAGATTCTCCACCCCCGGGATGTACACAGCTGAAATGCGGGGAACATTTTCCTCCGCCCAGGACAGTATCAGGGACACTTCCTTGAGGGCCCTCTTGCTCCGGGTCCCTCCCTGATGATTGATGTAGGCAACCGCCGTCTGGTTGTCTGAGCAGACCTGAACAGCACGACCCCTCAGGTGAGGGGTTAAAGGGGGCGAGAACCAACCTGATTGCTCTCAATTCCAGAATGTTGATAGGGGCATGGGCCTCCTGAGGGCCCCACTGACCCTGGAATTTCAGGGACTTCCAGAATCCCCCCCAACCTGTCAGACTGGCATCCGTGGTGACAGTCTCCCAGCAGGGGGCCACAAATGACCTGCCCCCCAGCAGATTCCATGAGACCAACCACCACACTAGAGACCGCCTGACCCGAGGGGACAAGACAAACACCTGATCCAGGGACACAGGGTCCCGATCCCATACGGACAAGAGGTGAAGCTGAAGAGGCCTCATGTGGAACTAAGCATATGGAACCGCCTCGAAGCAGGACACCATCAGGCCCACCAGCTGCATTCCCTGCCTGATGGATGGATGGGGACAAGACAGCAGGAGCTGAACTTTCTCTTGAAGGACCTCCACCTTCTGCTGAGGAAGAAAGATCTTGACCTGAGCTGAATCCAGAATCATGCCCAGAAAAGACTTCACCATGGAAGGAGACAGGGAAGATTTGGGGTGATTGATCACCCAGCCGAATGATTCCAGTGTGGACACCACCCTCTGAGTGTCCAGCTCTGCCTGATGGAAGGACTGAGAAGCGATAAGCATGTTGTCCAGGTAGGGAAGAATGCGAATGCCCTGAGATCTCAGCAGGGCCATCACTCCTACCAGCACCTTGGTGAATACCCTGGGGGCCGAGGTGAGGCCAAAGGGCAAGGCCACAAATTGGTAGTGTTGATCCTCCAGCGCGAACCTGAGGAACCTCTGATGACCTGGAAAGATAGGGACGTGAAGGTAAGCATCCTTGATGTCTACAGAGGTCATGAAGTCCCCTGGGCGCAGGAAAGTCACAGCTGAGCGCAGAGTCTCCATGCGAAAGTGTCTGAATCTGACAAACTTGTTGAGATTGAGAAGCTTTAAATCCAGGATAGGTCTGATGGACCCATCCTTTTTGGGCACAATGAAATTATTGGAATAATAGCCTTTGCCCCTTTCCTTCAAGGGCACCCGGCAGATGACACCTAGGTCTAGAAGGCCTTGGACAGCCAGGGAGAGACACTGAGCTGACAAGGGGTTTTGAGCTACACGAGATTTGATTAATCTTGGGGGCGGCCAGGCTGCAAACTCTATCTTGTAACCGGATGAAACTACCTCCTGAATCCACCGGTCTGAGACATGACGCCTCCAGACGTGAGCCAAGAGCCGAAGCCGTCCCCCCACCCGAATGGGTGAGGGCGCCCCTTCATGCCTGAGGGGGCTTGGGGGAGGACTTAGTCTTGGGACCCCAGGGAGGGCCAGGGCGTCCACGTCCTCGGCCCCTGCCCCAAAAATCTCCACAGGCTCCAGCAAAGGAAGCTCCCCGTCCAATTCTGGAGCCCCTGAAGGAAGGAGAAAAGGCACCTGAACCCCGAAAGGACCGGGGCTGCCATCTACGCTGAGGTAATTTGCCACCTTTAGCAAACAAGTCCAAACGTTCCACAAAGAGGCACAGCCCCTTGAAGGGAAAACCAGTGAGGGCCTTTTTGGCAGCATTGTCAGCTGCCCACTGGCGCAGCCAGACCAAGCGGCGTATTGCCACCAACAAGGCAGAAGCCCTGCCACACATTCTAATGGTATCATCCAGGGCAGAGGGAACATATGCAACAAATTCCTCACAACGCAGAAGAGCTCTATACTCTTCCCTACCAGCATCATCAGGGGCCCCATCCAAGAGACCCCTAAGCAGGCTTTTAATAGCAACAGCCGTGATAGCAGAGGCACAGACCGGACGGAGCGCGGTCCCAACACAGGCAAAGGCATGGCAAGCCAGCTGATCCATGCGCCTGTCTTCCCCATCCCTCAATGTAGTAGTGTCAGGGGAATGCATGACAGATGTGTTAGACAACTCCCGGACCTGGTGCATCCACCTCTGGAGGACATGACCAACGTTTAACCATTTCAGCAGGAAAGGGATACATCTTATCCCAACTCTTTGGTATCCCGGGAAGCCGGCTAGGCCGTTCCCACTCCTTGAAAATCAGATTATTAAAGTGAGTTTGTTCAGGAAACTCCAAACGTGGCTTAACAGTATGAAACAGCTCCCCCTGCTGCCGCGGGGCCACGGCAGTACTTCAAAAATGTGAGCTAAAAGCCTGTCAGTATCATCTGAAGCCCATGGATCCTGATCCTCAGATGATTCTGAATCAGAGAATAATTCCCCTTCTTCCAGGGGGGTATAATCAAACATAAAAAAAATACCATTTTGTGAGTACTCACCTGAAAAATGGATATTGTCAGTGTGCCACACACCCCGCTTCCCCTTTAATTCTTACAATCGGGTTACTCCACCAGCAGGTGGCGACGTTGCAGGGAGAAGTCTTGAAAACGAGCCCCTTCCCGCCTACATAACCCTGGGACCTCCCACTTAACACCAGTGATTTAAAAAGCAGAAAGACAAGGTACCAGGAAATCCAACGGTAACCTCAAAATAAAGAAAAGCTTCACCATATAAAGGATCCAGGATACTAAAAAGGGCGGGTGAAGCGGGGTGTGTGGCACACTGACAATATCCATTTTTCAGGTGAGTACTCACGAAATGGTATTGTTCTCAGTGTGCCACACACCCCGCTTCCCCTTTAATTCTTACGATCGGGACATCCAAAAGCAGTGTCCACAAGGGATGGGTATCCGAAGGCAAAGTGAAGCATAACTTAACCCTTTAAGTGCCAGCCTTCCTGGAGATTTTGTCACACTCTGTTGCCAGACCATTTTGCACTATTTTGCGCTCCCCATGTTCAACTGTGATTTTTGAAGGAATTTCCAGGGATTTCCCAGGAAAATTATATATTGTTTTTTTCAGCAGAGCTTGGGCTTTAACATGAAATGTCTTGTTTGTCATTTTCTAAGTGTATTCCCAATATTTTGGGGTGAAAATTGTGCAAAAAAATAAAAAAAACTATTTTTTACAATTTGTAGTTTTTTTTGTAATAAAAAATGTAAGTTTGTCAATAAAATCTTATTTTGTGTGAAACCCCAATTTCTCCCGGTTACAGCGGTACCACATATGTATAGGTAGACACCCTTTCCTGCCCAGGAGACTCCCCCAAACTGAAACAACGCTTTAGGAGATTTTGAGATAAAATACAACTATGCTTTGCAATATGCGCACCTTACAGTTTTTCAAGAAAAACAACCCTTTACATTTGAAATACCCCGACAAACTTTATATTCCCTAGAAGTATACACCTCAGGCTTTCTAGGCGTACCAGGCTTGTTGACATAGGTGCCGTTTTCTGGAAGTAATCCCTCAATGTATTCTTTGGTTACAAAGGGTTTCCCTAAAAATTAATAAAAAAGCAGAATCAAAACCACATTTTCCTAAAAAAAAAACTATATACAAACCATAAAAAAACTGAAAATCTGAAAAAGCAACATCCCCTAAACAGAACGATACCCAACATGCATAGGTTCAGTCAAGGAGAGAGTTGCCAACCACACCAAAGTAAAGCATGTGCATGTAATGGTAATTTTACTTAAAAATTTCAGCTCTGCAGACAAAGTGCGCACCTTGTGATTTTTCTACCAAAACAACCCTTTACATTTGGAATATCCCTGATAAACCATATATTCTCTGAAAGTACACATGTTAAGCTTTCTAATCGTACCCAGCTTGTTGTAGTGGGCTCATCTTTCTGGGAGTAATATCTCGAAGAATTCTTAGGTTGCACAGGGTTTCACAAAAAATTGTATAAAAAAGCAGAATAAAAAACACCTTTTCCTAAAATATCAATATGCAAATAAGAAAAAACAAGGTAAATCTGAAAGCGCAAGGTCTACCGAGCAGAACAATACCCAACATGCATAGGTACCTGTAACCTTTTAACTGCCAGCCTACTTGAGATTTTGTCACCCTCTGCTGACAGGTAATTTTTCACCATTTTGCGCCATGTTTAAGTGTGATTTTTGCAGGAATTTCCAAGAAAATGGCAAATTTTCTTTTTTTGGCAGAGTTTAGACTTTAACATGAAATGTCTTGTTTGTATTTTTTCTACTTTTTTAATATATTTTTTCAACTTTTTTTTATATATTTTAAGTAAATAAGTAAAAAAAAATAAAGAAAAAATATATATTTTTAAATTGTCTCCTTTATTTTAACAAAAACATTTATTTTATTAAAGAAAACCATATTGCACGTGAAAGCCCCATTTCTCCCGATTACAATGATACCACATATGTATTGGTAGCCCCCCGTTCCTGTCCAGGAGATCCCCTAAACTTAGAAGAGCACTTTATAACATTTACAAATAAAATACAACTTCTATCCACATAATAAAGGGTTAAATAAAAAAAATTGGTGTGGGGTCCCCCTTTACGGGGGGGGGCACCATTTCTTGGGGGAATATAAGGGTTTTTTTTTGGAGGCAGGTAATGGGGGGTCTCGGGGTTAATGGCAAGTCACACACTAGCCACAGGTGACTTGCCAGACCCCCGAGCCTTGTGAACTGGTATAGGGGTCACATGGACCCCTTACCAGTTCACAAAGGGTTAAAAGTAAAAAAAAACACACAGACACACTTTTTTCAAAATAACTTTAACAAAAATATTTTTTTTTATTACTTTTTTTTTTTAATACTTACCTCCCATCCATCCCTGTGTCCCACGCTGATCACTTAGGCTTCTGCTCTCCTGCTGCTGCTGGAAGCCTTTTATACCTACTGGGTTGCAGGTAACAAAGGGTTAATTAAAAAAAAAAAAGACATAGGGTCCCCCCTGGAAGGGAGGGGGACCCCATTTTTTGGGGGGATTTTTAAGGGTTAAAACCCTTAAAAATCCAAAAAAAAATGGCGTGAGGTCCCCCCTACCCAGCGTAACCAGCCTGTGACCAGCTATGAGGGCTTGTAGAACAGGGCGCAGGGGCCAGCTTTAGTGGCTACAAGCCGTCATAGCCTAGGGCCACGGCTCTTCTGCCCCCCCCCGGGCTTTGGGGAGGCAGGTAATTTGGGGGGCCAGGGGTTAATGGCAAGTCACCCGCTAGCCGCAGGTGACTTGCCAGACCCCCGAGCCTTGTGAACTGGTATAGGGGTCACATGGACCCCTTACCAGTTCACAAAGGGTTAAAAGTAAAAAAAACACACAGACACACTTTTTAAAAAATATCTTTATTAAAAAAAAATAAATGTTTTTTAATATTTTTTTTTAATACTTACCTCCCATCCATCCCTGTGTCCCACGCTGATCACTTAGGCTTCTGCTCTCCTGCTGCTGCTGGAAGCCTTTTATACCTACTGGGTTACAGGTAACAAAGGGTTAATTAAAAAAAAAAAAGACATAGGGTCCCCCCTCGAAGGGAGGGGGACCCCATTTTTTTTTTTGGATTTTTAAGGGTTAAAACCCTTAAAAATCCAAAAAAAAAAAATGGTGTGAGGTCCCCCCTACCCAGCGTAACCAGCCTGTGACCAGCTTTAGTGGCCCCTGGCCCTGCGGCTACAAGCCGTCATAGCCTAGGGCCACGGCTCTTCTGCCCCCCCCTGGGCTTTGGGGAGGCAGGTCATTTGGGGGGCCAGGGGTTAATGGCAAGTCACCCGCTTGCCACAGGTGACTTGCCAGACCCCCGAGCCCTGTGAACTGGTATAAGGGGTCTCCCCGAAGGAGCGGGGCTAAAATCCAAGATGGCGGCCGCCATCGGAAGCTGCGGCGGAGGGAGGGCTGTTATGCCCCCCTCCAGAAGACAGAAGAGCCGGGGGGGTGATCGGAGCCCCCCCCCCCCCCCCATGAAGAGGAGAGGCGGCTGGAGCCGGCGGGAGCGGAGGTGAGTAACTGTCATTTTTTATTTTTATTTTTTTAACAGGGAATCCCGGCGGCTGCTGAAACAGGGGGGGGCACCCTATTACGGGCCCTCCCCTGCAGCTGGAGGAGCCCTGCTGGCTGAAGAGGAGACCCGGCCGGATCAAACTTTTTTTACTGTGATTGGGGAATGCCAGGCACGTAAAATTTACGTGGCTGGCACTTAAGTGGCGGAGAGGCAACCACGTAAATTTTACGTGGCTGGCATTTAAAGGGTTAAATGACTGCAGTCTGCAGAACTTTGCGGCCAAACACAGCATCCGCTGAGGGCCGCACATCAACCTTGTAAAACTTAGAAAAAGTATGAACAGAAGACCAAGACGCTCCAAAGGCTTGAGTAGAATGAGCAGTGATACAAAAAGGGGGAACTTTCCCTTAGCAGAATAGGCCGTAATAATGGCCTGACGTATCCATTTGCTAATGGAAGATTTGGCCGGCGCCAAACCCTTCCTAGGCCCACAGGACACAACAAAAAAGGCATCCGTTTTACGAAAAGGAGACGTAATAATCAAATAGTACTTAACACAGCGTACTACATCCAAACAATGCAAAACCCTCTCCTTGTCATTCTTAGGCTTAGGACACAGGGAGGGAAGAACAATATCCTGATTCAAATGAAAAGCAGAAACAACCTTAGGAAGAAAGTCCGATTTGAACCGAAAGACCACTTTGTCCTGATGCCTCTCAAAGTAGGGCGCCTGAATAGACAAGGCCGGCAACTCCGAGACACGCCGAACCGAAGTGATAGCTACCAAGAAGACAATCTTCTGAGTCAGGGTAGACAAAGCAATATCATGCAAAGGCTCAAAGGGAGGAGCCTGAAGAGCAGAAAGAACCAAATTCAAGTCCCAAACAGGGAGTAATGTTTTCCTGGGAGGCCGCACATGCATAACCCCCTGGAAAAAAGTTTTAACTAAAGGATGAAGCGCAAAACGCTTCTGAAAAAAGATAGATAAGGCAGAAACCTGCCCTTTCAGAGTACTCAGCTGAAGACCGAAGAACGATATAGGCTTTCCAAGTCCTATAGTAGGTGATAGAAGAAGACCTCTTTCGGGCACCGATCAGAGTTTTAATAACTGAGTCAGACAGCCCCTCCTCCTTCAAGATGGAGGTCTCAGCAGCCAAGCCGTCAAACCCAGCGTTGGTAAATTGGGGTAAGACAGCCGACCCTGAGTGAGCAGATCGGGCCGAAGAGGCAGAATGAGCTGATTCACTGTCAGCCAAACGATGTCTGCGCGCCATACTCGTCTTGGCCATCTTGGGGCCACGAGAATGGCGGGCACCCTTTCCAGAACCAGCTTCCGTACCACCCAGCCTAGCATGGGTATCGGAGGAAACAGGTACAGAAACCCCGGGTCCCCCCAGCTCAGGGATATGGCTTCCGCCGCCAGAGCCAGAGGATCCTGGGAGAGCGACACAAAGATCGGGAGTCTGCAATTGTGATGAAAGGGAATCGGGACCACCTCCGGTGTCCCCCACTGGAGCAGACTGCAGACTGCCGAGAGACTAGGAACATGTGCCTTCGCCCAGGTCAGGATCAGGGACACCAAGGCTGCAAGTCCCTCCCTGATGACTGATGATGTAAGCAACCGCTGTTTGATTGTCCGAGCGAAGCTGAACCAGAAGGCCCAGACCCTGATGAGACAAAAGAGCAAGAACCAGACGGAAGGCTCTCAGCTCCAGAACAGACGGCCGAGGGTTGGAAAGAAGGACCCAAGCCAACTCCTGAATCAGACAAATTTTGGACTGAGTGAGAAACACCCTGTGTTGACCGGAATCCGACCGCATTCCCAGAAAGGACACCACCCTGGCCTGAGCAAGGGAGGACCTGGGAAGGTTGAAAAACTTCAGATGCAGGACGGGGCAAGCCGACTCGTCCTTCTTGGGGGCTGTGAAGAGAATGGAGCAAAAACCGAGGCCCACCTCTAAGCGCGACACCGGCCGGATGCCCGCCATTTCCAGGAAAAACCGTGAAGGAGGGCGAGACTCGAACTCCGGTTTGAAACCGGGCGACACCCCCTCCCAGATCCATGTGTCCGGAATCTCGTGGCCTTAAACCAGGGAGAAGTGTCGCAATCGTCCCCCCACCCGCACGGGTGAGGGCAGCCCCTCATTGCTGAGCGGGCTTAGCAGTAGGTTTGGGCTTGGCGCCCCAGGACTGACCGGGACGGCCACGACCTCTTCCCCGGGACCAACCTACACCCCCGGTAACGGGAAGGGAAGCCCCTCTGCCCGCTCTGGCTCCTCGAAAGGAGGGACTAAAGGAGCTCGCACCCCGAAAGGAGCGACGAGGCTTCTTGAATTGAGGCAACTTACCATCCTTGGTAACAGCATCCAATATCTCGCCAAAAAGGCGTAAACCTAAGAAAGGTAGCGCTGTAAGCGCCCTTTTAGAGTTAAGGTCCGCCGTCCACTGGCGCAGCCATATAGACCGACGAATAGCCACCAGCAATGCCGCTGTCCTGCTACTCGTCGCAAGAGCATCGTCCTGAGCGGTCAGGACAAAAGAAACAAACGACTCACACTGCTTGAGAGAACTAAACATATCACAAGCGGGATCAAGATCTGCGTGCAGACCCCTAATAATGGATCTAACTGCCAGCAGAAGCAGCGCCGAAGCCGTAGTGTCGACCCGGCACTGATAAAACCATGGCGAGCCAATTGATCAATCCGAGGATCCTCACCATCCTTAATGGTAGTGGTGCCAGAAAAGTGCAACGCAGCTGAGCCAGTCAGCCCTAACACAGGGGTATCGACGTCGGGGGGGGGCACTGACCAAAGCTTCACCAAGTCCTCCGGAAAGGGATAACGCTTATCCCAATTAGGAGGAGTTCCAACCAGGCACGCGGGTTGTTCCCATTCCTTAAGGAAAACCCTCTCAAAGTGCTGTTGCCTGGGAAACACCAAACGCGGCTGGGGTACGTCAAACAACTCACCCTTTGGCAGAGGAACCACCGCAGGCGGATCCAAGGCCAAAACTTTAAACATTTGAGCCAAAATGGAACCAATGGACACCCCCACAGCCTGATCACCAGCAGTGTCAACCAATAGCTGGTCTGCAGGCTCATCCGACTCCTCAAGGAGTTCCCCCTCCTCATCAGGGGGACAATCGGACCAATCCAAAAATTCAGGTACCTCACCCTCCGAAGCAGGCACTGCCGGAGAAAGGTGCTTCCGCTTTGCCGTAGCCTTCTGAGCCACTGAAGCGGAAATTATTTTCTCGAGGTTGGCTAACCGCGCATGCACCCCGGAATGTGAATCCCCATTTTTGACAATGTCACACGGGGTCCGGAATAGGTTGGGGGGGGGGGATAGGAGATGACGGAAGTTGTGAGGAGCCAGAAGCCGGAGCAACGGACTGGCGCGCAATGTTCTGCCTTGCACATGGAACGCATAATATGACATCATCGCCTGGGAGCGGAGCCCCACAACCCCCACACAGCCTGGATAGCCCCGAAGAGCCATTTCCGGTAACATTGGAAGCCTCCATATGGTGAATTTGTGGTATTCGCAACAACCCAGGGTTTTACGCATTAAGCAACCCGGGATGCCCCTTTGTAATTAAAGTCCCGGAAGTGGGAGGATTTTTTTAAGCCTAGGAAAATCCCAATTCAGAGACTAAGACTAGCCAGGTATAACAGACCGGGAGAGCCACTGCAGTGAGGGGATCCCAGAATCTGTGGGGGAAAAGAGACCACAGTCAGTCCCCCAACCAGTATGCACCACATTCATACATAACCAACAAGGCAAACATATATGAATAGTTTAAACATCATGAATAAAATATACATGACACATGCTATTTCAAGGCAAAGCCAGAGAGTGCATCAATAAAAAATAAGAGTATATACCTGCATAAATATATATATACATACATACATATAACCACACATACACACACACATACCCAAAAACAGACATTTGACCCATACAAGGAAAAAACGCTATACATGGCAGGCAATAACAAAGTACAAGGACGGGCCCACGTGCGCGATGGTGGGGACCGTTTACCTCTACAGCTCAAGCCGCACTGGACCCTTCCCCCACCGGCTTCAGCACACCTGTCTCTAATGAGACAGGGGAAGTGAAGGGCGGGCCCGGACACAGCAAAAAAGGGGGGAAATTTGAAAGTGAAACAAAGGCCCCAGCAGCCCAAGCCACGCGCCGCCACCGCAGCGCTGCCCTGCCAAAGCACTTCCACACATAACACTAAGTAAAGCACCTCATGCAACACGCACCCAACCCCCCCCCCCCCATTTAGCGAAGGGAGAAGGGACAGAGCGGGAGAAGGTGGCCAAGGGGAACAACGGGACAGGGGCATCCCAAATCCGGATCACCATGCCGGATAGCCGCATTGCCCCACAAGTGGGGTCGAGCGGAGGAGATAAGCTCCTAGGCACCTAAACTGCCATCTACCTTTGCCCAGCCAGCAGCCTAGGCTGGGAGGCTTCCGTTTAACTAGGCATAAACAACACAATAGAACTGGGCAGAAATAGACCAAAAGGGGATGCCGGGTTTGACCCCGGCTACCTGCAAGCAGGAGACTTCGTTCTTCTGTCTTGTGGCTTCATGCAGAGAGAAAAAACTGGTGTTAAGTGGGAGGTCCCAGGTAAATGTATGCGGGAAGGGGCTCGTTTTCAATACTTCTCCCTGCAACGTCGCCACCTGCTGGTGGAGTAACCCGATCGTAAGAATTAAAGGGGAAGCGGGGTGTGTGGCACACTGAGAATACTCCTCAGCTTCCATAGGAAAGAGAGTAACACCGGGTGCCAGATGCCGCCGCTTAGCAGGAGCCTTACGCGGACCAGAACCAGCAATATGCCTTTCAATACTGGCTACCCAGGTAGCCAAATCAGGTTGGGACTCCCCCACTGGTATGCACCTCACTGGGAGTCAGATGTAAGCATGGGGGGTAGGCGAAGCCAGAGGGGGCGCAGCACTAGGCCCAGCCGCAGGTAAACCAGACTGCAGGGCAAGTACCTGCTGGGTGCATGGTACACACACCCTGACATCATCACTTATAGGGGATACCCCACATGCCACACACAGCCGGGCTTGTCCAGAAGGAACCCCGAGCACATTATCCTGAGAAGCCTCCATATGGTGATTATCGCGGCACAACAGGCCAATAGGGATTGACGCTAAAAAAGCAACCCGGGATGCCCCAATAACTCGCTAGGGAAGTGGGAGAATGGTATGTAATAACCCTCCGATAAGAGTTAACACTAAATAGAGGGGATAGGACCGTGAGAAACCACAAAGTTTGACCCGCCTGCAAGACATAAGCCAAAGATCCCATAAGCGATATGCAATACAGATATATACATAAATAAATCAGCCCGCAGGGGCACTTACGGACCGCGATAGTGAGACGCCAGGCACACGCAGCAGGGAATTAACCCTTTAAGTGCCAGCCTACCTGGAGTTTTTGTCACACTCTGTTGCCCGACCATTTTGCACTATTTTGCGCTCCCCATGTTCAAATGTGATTTTTGAAGGGATTTCCAGGGATTTCCCAGGAAAATGATATATTGTTTTTTTCAGCATAGTCTGAGCTTTAACATTAAATGTCTTGTTTGTCATTTTTAGATGTATTCTCAATATTTTTTGGCGAAATATGTGCAAAAAAATAAAAAAAAATTTTTTTGTAATAAAAAATGTAAGTTTGTCAAAATCTTATTGCGTGTGAAATCCCAATTTCTCCCGATCACAGCGGTACCACATATGTATTGGTAGACACCCTTTCCAGCCCAGGAGACTCCCCCAAACTGAAACAGAGCTTTAGGGGATTTTCAGAAAAAATACAACTGTGATATGTGCTATGCGCACCTTGCAGTTTTTCCAGAAAAACAACCCTTTACATTTGAAATACCCCCCACAAACTATATATTCTCTGGAAGTACACACCTCAGGCTTTCTATTTGTACCAGGCTTGTTGATGTGGCCACAGTTTTCTGGAAGTAATCCCTCAATGTATTCTTTGGTTGCAAAGAGTTTCCCTAAAAAAAGGATAAAAAAGCAGAATCAAAGCCACATTTTCCTAAAAAAACTATATACAAACAAGAAAAAAATACCATTTTGTGAGTACTCACCTGAAAAATGGATATTGTCAGTGTGTCACACACCCCGATTCCCCTTTAATTCTTACGATCGGGTTACTCCACCAACAGGTGGCGACGTTGCAGAGAGAAGTCTTGAAGACGAACCCCTTCCGGCCTATATATACCTGGGACCTCCCATTTAACACCCAGTGAATTCAAAAGCAGAAAGACAAGGTACCAGGAAATCCAATGGTAACCTCGAAATAAAGAAAAGCTTCACCATATAAAGGATCCAGGATACCAAAAAGGGCGGGTGAAGCGGGGTGTGTGACACACTGACAATATCCATTTTTCAGGTGAGTACTCACAAAATGGTATTATTCTCAGTGTGTCACACACCCCGCTTCCCCTTTAATTCTTACGATCGGGATATCCAAAAGCAGTGTCCACAAGGGATGGGTATCCGAAGGCAAAATGAAGCATAACTTAAATAACTGCAGTCTGCAGAACTTTGCGGGCAAACACAGCATCCGCTGAGGCCCGCACATCAACCTTGTAAAACTTAGAAAAAGTATGAACAGAAGACCAAGTAGCAGCCTTACAAACTTGTTCAACAGAAGCTTGGTGCTGAAAAGCCCAAGACGCTCTAACGGCGCGAGTAGAATGAGCAGTGATACGAAAAGGCCGCAATAACGGCCTGACGTATCCATTTGCTAATGGAAGATTTGGCCGGCGCCAAACCCTCCCTAGGCCCACAGGGCACAACAAAAAAGGCATCAGTTTTACGAAAAGGAGAAGTAATAATCAAATAGTACTGTGTACTACATCCAAACAATGCAAAACCCTCTCCTTGTCATTCTTAGGCTTAGGATACAAGGAGGGAAGAACAATATCCTGATTCAAATGAAAAGCAGAAACAACCTTAGGAAGAAAGTCCGGTTTGAACCGAAAGACCACTTTGTCCTGATGCCTCTCAAGGTAGGGCGCCTGAATAGACAAGGCCGGCAACTCCGAGACACGCCAAACCGAAGTGATAGCTACCAAGAAAACAATCTTCTGAGTCAAGGTAGACAAAGCAATATCTTGCAAAGGCTCAAAGGGAGGAGTCTGAAGAGCAGAAAGAACCAAATTTAAGTCCCAAACAGGGAGTAATGGTTTCCTGGGAGGCCGCACATGCGTAACCCCCTGGAAAAAGGTTTTAACTAAAGGATGAAGCGCAAAACGCTTCTGAAAAAAGATAGATAAGGCAGAAACCTGCCCTTTCAAAGTACTCAGCTGAAGACCAGAGTCCAGCCCTGATTGCAAAAACTCCAGAATCCTGGAAACCGAAAAGACCCTACGAGGCAAAGATCTAACCTCACACCAAGCGATATAGGCTAAGTCCTATAGTAGGTGATAGAAGACCTCTTCCGGGCACCGATCAGAGTCTTAACAACCGAGTCAGAAAGACCCTCCTCCTTCAAGATGGAGGTCTCAGCAGCCAAGCCGTCAAACCCAGCGTTGGTAAATTGGGGTAATACAGCCGACCCTGAGTGAGCAGATCGGGCCGAAGAGGCAGAATGAGCTGATCCACTGTCAGCCGAACGATGTCTGCGCACCATACTCGTCTTGGCTACCTTGGGGCCACAAGAATGGCGGACAACCTTTCCAGAGCCAGCTTCCATACCACCCAGCCTAGCATGGGTATCGGAGGAAACAGGTACAGAAACCCCGGATTCCCCCAGCTCAGGGACATGGCGTCCGCCGCCAGAGCCAGAGGATCCTGGTAGAGCGACACAAAGTTCGGGAGCCTGCAATTGTGATGAGAGGCAAACAGGTCCACCTTCGGTGCCCTCCACCGGAGCGGAATGCAGACTGCCGAGAGACTAGGAACATGTGCCTCCGCCCAGGTCAGGATCAGGGACACCTCTCTGAGGGCACCCAGACTGCGAGTCCCTCCCTGATGACTGATGTAAGCAACCGCTGTTTGATTGTCCGAGCGAACCTGAACCAGAAGGCCCAGGACACGTTGAGACAAAAGAGCAAGAACCAGACGGAAGGCTCTTAGTTCCAGAACAGATGGCCGAGGATTGGAAAGAAGGACCCGAGCCAACTCCTGAATCAGACAAACTTTGGACCGAGGGAGTAACACCCTGTGTTGACCGGAATCCAACCGCATTCCCAGAATGGACACCACCCTGGCCGGAGAGAGGGAGGACTTAGGAAGGTTGAAAAACTTCAGATCCAGGACGGGGCGAGTCGACCCGTCCTTCTTGGGGACTGTGAAAAGATTGGAGTAAAAACCAAGGCCCACCTCTAAGCGCGGCACCGGCCGGTTGACCACCATTTCCAGGAAAAACCGTGAAGGAGGGCGAGACCCGAACTCCAGTTTGTAACAGGACGACACCACCTCCCGGATCTATGTGTCCGGAATCTCCCGGTCCCAAACCAGGGAGAAGTGTCGCAATCGTCCCCCCAACCCGCACGGGTTAGGGCAGCCCCTCATTGCTGAGCGGGCTTACCAGTAGGTTTGGGCTTGGCGCCCCAGGACTGACCGGGACGGCCACGACCCCTTCCCCGGGACCAACCTACACCCCCGGTAATGGGAAAGGGAGCCCCTCTGCCCGCTTTGGCTCCTCGAAAGGAGGGACTAAAGGAACTCGCACCCCGATGGGAGCGACGAGGCCTCTTGAGTTGAGGCAACTTACCATCCTTGGTAACTGCATCCAATTTATCACCAAAAAGGCGCAAACCTAAGAAAGGTAGCGCTGTCAGCGCCCTTTTAGAGTTAAGGTCCGCCGTCCACTGGCGCACCCATATTGACCGACGAATAGCAACCAGCAGTGCCGCTGTCCTGCTCGCAAGAGCATCGTCCTGGGCGGTCAGGACAAAGGAAATAAACGACTCACACTGCTTGAGAGAACTAAACTCATCACAAGCGGGATCAAGACCTGCCTACAGATCCCTAATAATGGACCTAACTGCCAAAAGAAGAAGCGCCGAAGCACAAACTGGCCGCAGTGTCGATCCGGCACTGATAAAACCATGGCGAGCCAATTGATCAATCCGACGATCCTCACCATCTTTAATGGTAGTGGTGTCAGAGGAGTGCAACACAGACGAGCCAGACAGCCCTAACACAGGGGAATCGACGTCAGGGGGCACTGACCAAAGCTTCACCAAGTCCTCCGGAAAGGGATAATGCTTATCCCAATTAGGAGGAGTTCCAGCCAGGCGTGTGGGTTGTTCCCATTCCTTAAGGACAACCCTCTCAAAGTGCTGTTGCCTGGGAAACATCAAACGCGGCTGGGGCACATCAAACAACTCACCCTTTGGCGGAGGGACCACCGCGGGCGGATCCAAGGCCAAAACTTTAAACATTTGAGCCAAAATGGAAGGAGTGTCAAGGGACACCCCCACAGCCTCATCACCAGCAGTGTCAACCAATAGCTGGTCTGCAGGCTCATCCGACTCCTCAAGGAGTTCCCCCTCCTCATCAGGGGGACAATCGGACCAATCCAAAAATTCAGGTACCTCACCCTCCGAAGCAGGCACTGCCGGACAAAGGTGCTTCCGCTTTGCCGCAGCCTTCTGAGCTACTGTAGCGGAAAATTATCTTCTCGAGGTTGGCCAACCGCGCATGCACCTCGGAATGCGAACCCCCTTCTTGACAATGTCACGCGGGGTCCGGAATAAGGGAGGGGGGGTAGGAGATGACGGAAGTTGCGAGGAGCCAGAAGCCGGAGTGACGGACTGGCGCGCAATATTCTGCCTTGCACATGGAACGCATAATATGACATCATCGCCTGGGAGCGGAGCCCCACAACCCCCACACAGCCTGGATGGCGCCGAAGAGCCATTTCCGGTAACGTCGGAAGCCTCCATATGGTGAAATTATGGTATTCGCAACAACCCAGGGTTTTACGCATTAAGCAACCCGGGATGCCCCTTTGTAATTAAAGTCCCGGAAGTGGGAGGATTTTTTTAAGCCTAGGAAAATCCCAATTTAGAGACTAAGACTAGCCAGGTATAACAGACCGGGAGAGCCACTGCAGTGAGGGGATCCCAGAATCTGTGGGGGAAAAGAGACCATAGTCAGTCCCCCAACCAGTATGCACCACACTCATACATAAACCAAACATGGCAAAATATATATGAACAGTTTATACATCATGAATAAAAAATATACATGACACATGCTGTTTAGGGCTAACAAAAGCCAGAGAGTGCCTCAATATATAATAAAAATATATACATGCATAAATAAATATATATATATATATATATATATATATATATATATATATATATACACACACACACATACATACATACATATATATACACATACATACACACATACATATATACAGACATACACCTATATACCCAAAATACCCTCCAGGGAAAAACGCTAAACATGCCAGGCTAATACAGACAGCACAAAGACGGCCCCACGCGCGATGGTGGGGACCGTTTACCTGAACTGCTACAGCCGCACTGGACGGGTCCTCTTCCCCAGCCAGCTCCAGCACACCTGTCTCATAATGAGACAGAGGAAGTGAGGCGGGCCCGGACACAGCGCGCCCCGGCCACGCCCCCTGCTCACCGAGCGAGGCCGCAGAGAGCGCGGCCCCGCCCCTCCAGTGACGCGGCTCAGCCAATGACGAGACCGCAAGCAAAAAAGGGGGGAAATTCAAAAGCCAAACAAAAGTAAAAAGGAACAGTGAAAGAGCCCCAGCAGCTCAGGCCACGCACCACCACCGCGGTGCTGACCCTGCGCCTAAGCCCTTTCCATACACATACACTCTAACAAGTGAAGCACCCCATGCAAACAAGCACCCCCCCCCCCCCCAAAGCGAAGGGAGAAGGGGCCGAGCGGGAGAAGGTGGCCAAGGGGAACCTCGGGACAGGGGCATCCCACATCCGGATCACCATGTCGGATAGCTGCATTGCCCCACGCGTGGGGTCGAGCAGAGGAGATAAGCTCCTAGGCACCTAAAGTGCCATCTACCTTTGCCCAGCCAGCAGCCTAGGCTGGGAGGCTTCCGTTAACTAGGCATAAAACAACACAATAGACTGGGCAGAAATAGACCAAAAGGGGGTGCCGGGGATTAACCCCAGCTACCTGCAAGCAGGAGACTTCTTTCTTCTGTCTTGTCGCCTCATGCAGAGAGAAAATACTGGGTGTTAAGTGGGAGGTCCCAGGTATATATAGGCCGGAAGGGGCTCGTTTTCAAGACTTCTCTCTGCAACGTCGCCACCTGCTGGTGGAGTAACCCGATCGTAAGAATTAAAGGGGAAGCGGGGGTGTGTGACACACTGAGAATACAAGTATAATCTGAAAAAGCAACATCTCTCGAACAGAACGATACCCAACATGCATAGCTACTGTCAAGGGAAGAGTTGCCAAACACCCCAAAGTAAAGCATGAGCATAACGGTAATTTTTCTTGAAAATTTCAGCTCTGCAGACAAAGTGCACACCTTGCAATTTTTCAACCAAAACAACCCTTTACATTTGGAATATCCCCCATAAACCATATATTCCCTGAAAGTACACATGTTAAGCTTTCTAAGCATACCCAGCTTGTTGTAGTGGGGCTCATCTTTCTGGAGTTGATCCCTCAAAGAATTCTTTGGTTGCGCAGGGTTTCCCTAAAAAATGTATAAAAAAGCTGAATAAAAAACACCTTTTCCTAAAATATAAATATGCAAACAAGAAAAAACAAGCTAAGTCTGAAAGCGCAAGGTCCCCCGAACAGAACAATACCCAACATGCAGAGGTACTATTAACCTTTTTAATTGCCAGCCTACTTGAGATTTTGTCACCCTCTGTTGACAGGTCATTTTTCCCCATTTTGCGCCATGTTTTGCGACATTTTTTCTGGAATTTTCAGGAAAATTATATATATATTTTTTGCAGCAGAGTTTAGGCTTTAACATGAAATGTCTTGTTTGTAAATTTTATTTATTATTAATTTTATTTATTATTAAGTAAAAAAATAAATAAATAAATGTTTTTTTAGAAAATTGCCTCCTTTATTTTAAATAAAAAATGTATTTTATTAGGGAAAACCATATTGCATGTGAAAGCCCCATTTCTACCGATTAGAACGGTACCACATATTTATTGGTAGCCCCCTGTTCCTGCCCAGGAGACCCCCCTAACTGAAACAAGGAATTTTTTAACATTTACAAATAAAATACAACTACCATCCACACTACAAAGGGTTAAATCGAGAAAAAAAAATTACATAGGGTCCCCCCTCCCGGGGAGGGGGGGGGGCATTTTTTTTTTTTTTGATATTTTTTTTTTTATTTTTAAGGGTTAAAAATCCTTAAAAATCCAAAAAAATGACACCGGGCCCCCCTTACCCAAAGTAACCAGCCCGGGACCAGCTATGCAGGGCTTGTAGGAACAGGGCGCAGGGGCCAGCTTTTGTGGCCCCTGGCCCTGCAGGCTACAAGCCCGCATAGCCCGTGGGCCCGGGCTCTTCTGCCCCCCCCCCCCCCGGGCTTTGGGGAGGCAGGTAATGGGGGTTCCGGGGTTAATGGCTAGTCGCAGGTGACTTGCCACCCTGGTATGGGGGACATGGACCCCTTACCAGTTCACAAGGGGTTAAATGTAAAAAAAAACACAGACACACAAAGAGAAAAAATTATTTTATTAATTTTTTTTTTAAATACTTACCTCCCATCCATCCTGGAGCACTTTGTCCGTCGGCGATCACTGGCTTCTGCTCACTTGCTAGAAGCCTTTTATAGCTGCTGGATGACAGAACACAAAAGGGTTAATTAAAAAAAAAATGACAGTGTCCCCCCTCCCCATTTTTTTTTGGAATTTTAAGGGTTAAAAACCCTTAAAAATCCCCCCAAAAAATGACGTAGGGTCCCCCCTACCCAGCATTACCGGCCCGGGCCAGCTATGGGGGCTTGTAGAACAGGGTGCAGGGGCTACTAGCCCACATAGCCACTAAGTGGCCCGTGCCCCCCCCCCCTGGCCGTTGGGGAGGCAGGTAATACCTCGAGGGGTGGGCCGCGGAGACAGTGATGCAAAACGCATCATATGCAAGGCCCGCCCCCCCCGAAGAGCGCGAAAACGAGCACATCTGACAAGACCAGACAATGATGGCGCAGCAGCGCCTGAGGCGCGGAGCGCAGTACAAACGTGCAAAAGAAACCAGTGCAATTCAATTCAATAGGGATCAAACACAACACACAATATATATGCAAAGACATGCACACCCCCCCCCCCCCCGAGAACTACAAGGGAGAGCGAGGGGGAAGCAACGGCCAGCCTAAAGGGAGCCAACTGTGGGGACAGGAGGCGAGGGGCATTAAGTGCGGGAGGGGCATCCCATAAGGCTCATCATGGGCCTATACCGCCTACCCTTTGGTGGGGGACTGCAGTTGGAGCAGCGCTCCTTAGCACCTGACAGCATTGCTGCCTGCCTTCACCCGAACCAGAGCAGCCAGAGCTGGGAGGCAGTAGAAGGAAACGGGTGGGAATAGTCCTACAGGGCCGCAGGCTAATAGCCCCGCTCACCTTCCAGTAGAGAGAGCCATCTTCTAGTCATCGCAGCCAGGACTGCAGAGAAGAACTAGGGGATTTTGTGGGAGGTCCCGGGTGTTTGTGGGGCCGGGAGGAGCCACTTTTCTGTCTCTGCAGTCGAGCGCCATCTGCTGGAGTGTGTCCCAAGTGTAAGGAATATCTTCTGGAACAGGACGTGCTGTATACTTAGAATATATATATATTTTTTTACTACTTACCTTCCATTGCCGGGTGATGTCCCACTCCATCCATCACTGCTCCTGACAGCCAGAAGTGGGCGGCGGATCGGTGTCCTCTGCCAGGCACCTTGCCCTCGATGCTCACTCCCGCTTCTGCTCTCACTCCCCTGCAGGGAAGGGCTTTTTATACTGGTGGGGGGAGCTCAAGTCCTCTCACTCGCCGGTATAAAAGGCCCCTCTCTGCGGGATGGAGCTGCCATAAGCCGCACATGAGGCAGGAATTAGTCATTCTCTGCCTACCGATCCTTTGGTCGACCAAGAACTCCGAGTGTCGGTAGGGAATCTTCTAGATATGGCGGTCATCCATCCGGTGCCAACTTTGGAATTGGGTCTCGGTTTCTATTCCAATCTTTTCACGGTGCCCAAGAGGGACGGATCGGTGCGCCCTATCCTGGATCTGAAGTTTCTCAACAGGTTCATTGGTCCACGGAAGTTTCGCATGGAAACTCTGCGCTCGGCCATCACTTTTCTTCATGACGTCCATAGACATAAAGGATGCTTATCTGCATGTTCCCGTCTGCCCGGTCCATCAGCGTTTTTTGCGCTTCATGGTAGAGGATCGGCATTTTCAATTCATGGCGCTTCCGTTTGGTCTTACCTCGGCGCCAAGGGTGTTCACCAAGGTTCTAGCAGGGGTGATGGCCATTCTCAGAACTCAAGGCATTCGAATTTTGCCTTACCTGGACGACCTTCTCATCATGGCTCCTTCCTTCAGTCAAGCGGAGAAGGACACCAGCATGGTGGTTTCTACGCTGGAAAGCTTCGGTTGGGTAATCAATTATCCCAAGTCCTCCCTGACTCCGGCCAGGGTGGCGTCCTTCTTGGGGATGACAATAGACTCTTGTCAGCACAGTGTTTTTCTACCTCAGTCGAAGATACTTTTGATTCAGGATTTGGTTCGGCTTCTTCTCTCCAATCCTCGACCATCCATCCGTCTGGGAATGAGGCTGGTGGGGTTGATGGTAGCCTCCTTCGAGGCAGTTCCCTTTGCTCAGTTTCACACTCGGAAGCTTCAGATGCATCTGTTGCCGTCTTGGGACCGTTGTCCATGTTCATTGGACCAACCCTTCCAGTTGTCCTCCCGGGTCCGGCAGTCTCTTCAGTGGTGGTTGGTTTCGGACAATCTCTTGAAGGGCAAGTCCATTCTGACTCCTCTATGGGAGACTGTCACCACGGACGCCAGCCTTTCGGGTTGGGGGGGATTCTGGAAGGATCTTCAGTTTCGGGGGCAGTGGGGTCCTCGAGAGGCTCACTTGCCCATCAATGTTCTGGAGCTGAGAGCTATCCGTCTGGTTCTTTCTCTTCTGACTCACCATGTCCGGGGCCTTCCGGTTCAGGTGCGTTCGGACAACAGGACGGCGGTTGCCTACATCAATCATCAGGGAGGGACTCGCAGTCTGGGAGCTCTCAGAGAGGTTTCCCTGATTCTGACCTGGGCGGAGGCTCATGTTCCTTGCCTGTCGGCAGTTTACATTCCGGGGGTGGAAAACACAGAAGCGGACCTTCTAAGCAGATGCTCCTCCCGTCTGGGGGAATGGTCTCTCCATCCTCGGGTTTTTCAGGCTCTGTGTCTTCGGTGGGGAACACCGGAGGTGGACCTGTTTGCCTCTTGTCTCAATTACAAACTTCCGACTTTTGTATCAATGTCTCAGGATCCTCTGGCTCTGGCGGTGGATACCATGTCTCTGAGCTGGGGGAAACTGGGGTTCCTGTATCTGTTCCCTCCGATTCCCTTGCTAGGAAGAGTGTTAAGAAAGTTGATTCTGGAAAAGGTCCACGCCATTCTCGTGGCTCCAAGGTGGCCAAGAAGAATGTGGTTCGCGGACGTCGTTCGGATGGCAGTGGATCAGTTCGAGCTTCCTCTGCGGCCGGATCTTCTCACTCAGGGTCGGCTGCGTTATCCCAATTTACCAACGCTGGCTTTGACGGCTTGGCTGCTGAAACCTCCATCTTAAAGGAGGAGGGTCTTTCTGATTCAGTTATTAAGACTCTTATCTGTGCTCGAAAGAGGTCTTTCTCTGCTATCTATTATAGAACCTGGCGTTCTTACATCGATTGGTGTGAGGCTAGATCTTTGCCCTGCAGAGTCTTTTCTGTTTCCAGAATTCTGGATTTTCTTCAATCTGGACTGGATGCTGGTCTCCAGCTTAGTACCTTAAAGGGGCAGGTTTCTGCCTTGTCTATTTTCTTTCAGAATGCTTTTGCACTTCATCCGTTGATCAAGACTTTTTTC
The DNA here is from genome assembly GCA_027917425.1 of Gastrophryne carolinensis. Taxonomy (NCBI): domain Eukaryota; kingdom Metazoa; phylum Chordata; class Amphibia; order Anura; family Microhylidae; genus Gastrophryne; species Gastrophryne carolinensis. Next base: position 89,959,300 of record CM051241.1, read on the forward strand.
CAGGGGGTTACGCATCTGCGGCCTCCTAGGAAGGCGTTGCTACCTGTTTGGGATCTGAATTTGGTTTTGTCTGCTCTTCAGACTCCTCCTTTTGAGCCTTTGTCGGATATTGCTCTTTCCACTTTGACTCAGAAGGTAGTCTTTCTTGTGGCTATCACTTCGGTTCGGCGTGTTACTAAGTTGGCGGCCTTGTCCATTCAGGCGCCCTACCTTGAGAAACATCAAGATAAGGTGGTATTTCGGTTCAAATCGGATTTTCTTCCTAAGGTTGTTTCTGCATTCCATCTGAATCAGGACATTGTTCTTCCCTCCTTGTGTCCTAAACCCAAGAATGACAAGGAGAAGGTTTTGCACTGTTTGGATGTTGTTCGCTGTGTTCATTTTTATTTGCGTGCTACGTCTTCTTTCCGTAAGACTGATGCCTTTTTCGTTGTACCTTGTGGGCCTAGGAAGGGTTTGGCCCGGCTAAATCTTCCATTAGTAAATGGATTCGTCAAGCCATTATTGGCGCCTATACGGCTAAGGGAAAAGTTCCTCCCTTCCGTATCACTGCTCATTCTACTCGTGCTATTGGTGCGTCCTGGGCTTTTCAGCACCAGGCTTCTGTTGAACAAGTTTGTAAGGCGGCTACTTGGTCTTCGGTTCATACTTTTACAAAGTTTTACAAGGTTGATGTGCGAGCCTCAGCGGATGCTGTGTTTGGCCGCAAGGTTCTGCAAACTGCAGTGGTTTGAGTTATGCTTCATCTTCCTGCTGGATACCCACCCTTTAGGGACACTGCATTTGGATGTTATTACTACAGGAAGCGGGGTGTGTGTGACACACAAAGAATAATACCATTTTGTGAATACTCACCAGTAAAATGGATATTATTGGTGTGTCACACACACCCCGCTTCACCCGCCCTTTTTAGTATCCTGGTTTTCTCTATTTGGTGAAGCTATAATTTTGTTGAGGGTTAATTTTTCTGGTACCTTGTCTTACTGCTTTTCAATTACACTGGGGATTAAGTGGGAGGTCCCAGGTATATATAGACTGGGAGGGGCCAGTTTCAAGATCTCTCTCTCTCTGCAATGACATCTGGAGATGGTTTACCCGAACGTTATTACTACAGGAAGCGGGATGTGTGTGACACACCAATAATATCCATTTTACTGGTGAGTATTCACAAAATGGTATTTTTTTTTTTTTTTTAAAGTGAAACCCCAGTCTAGCAATTAGCCCCCCTCCTGTCCTGTCTCCTTCCCCTGGCACTGAGGGGGTGGGGTTACAAGAAAAAATACAGCGTACCTTGGCCGGGATCCCGGGCTATTCTCCTGGTGCTTGGGGTCCTGGGCACCGACAGCTTGGACAGGATGCACAGAGTGGAATCCTGGGCTGCTGCTGCCGCAGGAGCGCCAGTAGCGGCGCTGGATACGGCCGAGGTAAAACGTTTTTTTTTTTGTAACACTCTCCCGTGCCAAGGGATAGACTGGATTCTCCACTTTAAGACTCCAAAACTGTTCCTCTTTAAAGCAGGTCCCTTGCTCCCAGGGGATCCCGATTTGAGATGCCCCTACGGTTATCCTAAGGGAGCTAAAATCAGGCATTGTATGATAGGGACAGGAAATAGCTGTGAAGTGAAACAAGTCTCCTATTGGTGGTGCGGCTGCCACGTGTGATATGCAATAGGAAAATGTAAGCATATTTTTAATATTTTTAAGGCAGGGCTCTTTGAGAGTATGAGGGGGGGGGTAGGTTATTGTCCTTGTGATCCAGGACCACCCCCTGCCCCATCTGTCACTTGGACTGCAGTTGGGCTGCTTTATAGAACATACACACCACCTGTAAAGTCCAGTTAGTTATTATACTCAACTAGTACACCAATGGATAATTTATGGACACCTTATCCCCCATAGAAACTGTGGTCATTTCAAAATCTCTGAAGCCGCTGGCTTTGCTTTCATTTCTGGGCATGGATGAGTCAAAAAGGGTGTGTCATGGTGCAGCTTTAGGAGTCATAAGCATGTCTGCTGTGGTCAGTGACGGCTGCAGGACCACTGTGGCTTGTCGTGCTCCCTAGCACTGACAGATCCAAGGGACAGAGTTGCTATTAGACCACTTTATTGGCCCTAGAGAAATGAAAGGACAAAGTTTGGAGCTCGATTCTAGGATCGTCTGCCCTGGGTTGTGTTCCACTTGTGCCTAGGGCAGCACGAAGACCAAATACAGCCCTGGCTGTAAGGAATGGCCTGTGTATTCATCTGCAAATCCTTCAATAGCATTTCCCTGGCAGCTTGAGCACCACTTTGCCCACCATGGGAAACGGAGGGAACAGGTATAGAAACCCCAGATCCCTCCAATTCAGAGACATGGCATCCGCTGCCAGAGCCAGCGGATCCCACGAGAGAGACACAAATGCCGGAAGCTTGTGATTGTGACGAGAGGCAAAGAGGTCCACCTCCGGAGTCCCCCACCGGTGGCACAGCAACCGAAACACCTTGGGGCTGAGCGACCATTCCCCCCGGCGAGATGACCCCCTGCTCAGGGAGTCCGCCTCCGTGTTCTCCACTCCCGGAATGTACACTGCTGAGATGCATGGGACATTGCCCTCTGCCCAATCCAGGATCAAAGACACTTCCCTGAGGGCACGTCTGCTGCGAGTCCCTCCCTGGTGATTGATGTAGGCAACCGCCGTCCGATTGTCCGACCGAACTTGAACCGATAGGCCCCGCAACTGATGAGTCAAATGAGCCAGAACCAACCTGATAGCTCTCAGCTCCAAAACAATGATGGGATCGTGAGCCTCCTGAGGCCCCCACAGTCCCTGAAACTGAAGATCCTTCCAAAATCCCCCCCAACCTGACAGGCTGGCATCCGTGGTGACCGTCCCCCAACGAGGGGTCAGAAAAGACCTGCCCCTTGTCAGATTGCTTGGTTTTAGCCACCACCAAAGGGAACGCCGCACCCGGGGAGACATCAGAAAGGACTGATCCAATGACAGCGGGGACCCGTCCCAGGCCGCTAAGAGATGGAGCTGGAGCGTCCTTGTGTGAAACTGGGCAAAGGGAACCGCCTCGAACGATGCCACCATTAATCCCACCAGTTGCATCCCTAGCTGGATGGACGGGCGGGGGATGGATAGGAGACGCTGAGTCAATTCCTGAATCAGAGAAACCTTGGCTCGGGGGAGGAACACCCTGGCCTGAGAAGTATCCAGAGACATTCCCAGGAACTCCACCACCCTGGAGGGAGAGAGGCAGGACTTGGGATAGTTGATAACCCAACCGAAACTCTCCAGAGTGGACACCACGGTCCTGGTATCCAGCTGCGCCTGACTGAGGGAAGACGCCATGATGAGAAGATCATCCGAAACACCTTGGGGCTGAGCGACCATTCCCCCCGGCGAGATGACCCCCTGCTCAGGGAGTCCGCCTCCGTGTTCTCCACTCCCGGAATGTACACTGCTGAGATGCATGGGACATTGCCCTCTGCCCAATCCAGGATCAAAGACACTTCCCTGAGGGCACGTCTGCTGCGAGTCCCTCCCTGGTGATTGATGTAGGCAACCGCCGTCCGATTGTCCGACCGAACTTGAACCGATAGGCCCCGCAACTGATGAGTCAAATGAGCCAGAACCAACCTGATAGCTCTCAGCTCCAAAACAATGATGGGATCGTGAGCCTCCTGAGGCCCCCACAGTCCCTGAAACTGAAGATCCTTCCAAAATCCCCCCCAACCTGACAGGCTGGCATCCGTGGTGACCGTCCCCCAACGAGGGGTCAGAAAAGACCTGCCCCTTGTCAGATTGCTTGGTTTTAGCCACCACCAAAGGGAACGCCGCACCCGGGGAGACATCAGAAAGGACTGATCCAATGACAGTGGGGACCCGTCCCAGGCCGCTAAGAGATGGAGCTGGAGCGTCCTTGTGTGAAACTGGGCAAAGGGAACCGCCTCGAACGATGCCACCATTAATCCCACCAGTCGCATCCCTAGCTGGATGGACGGGCGGGGGATGGATAGGAGACGCTGAGTCAATTCCTGAATCAGAAGAACCTTGGCTCGGGGGAGGAACACCCTGGCCTGAGAAGTATCCAGAGACATTCCCAGGAACTCCACCACCCTGGAGGGAGAGAGGCAGGACTTGGGATAGTTGATAACCCAACCGAAACTCTCCAGAGTGGAGACCATGGTCCTGGTATCCAGCTGCGCCTGACTGAGGGAAGACGCCATGATGAGAAGATCGTCCAGATAAGGCACGATGTGGATACCCCTGGCTCTGAGGATGGCCATCACTCCTGCCAACACCTTGGTAAAAACCCTTGGAGCCGAGGTAAGGCCAAACGAAAGAGCCACAAACTGAAAATGTCGATTTTCCACGACAAACCTGAGAAATATCTGGTGTGCCGGAAATATTGGAATATGCAGGTAAGCATCCTTGATGTCTATGGACGTCATGCAGTCCCCCTGACAAAGTGAGTGGATGGCTGAGCGCAGAGTTTCCATACGGAACTTCCGAGGACGAACGAACCTGTTGAGCAACTTCAGATCCAGAATGGGACTAACGGATCCGTCCTTCTTGGGCACCGTGAACAAATTGGAATAGAAGCCCAGGCCCCGGTCTGAGGGAGGCACCGGACAGATGACAGCCATGTCCAGGAGACTTGCTACTGCCGCCCGAAGCCCCTGGGTGGCCAGAGGATCTGACGGCACCCGAGAACTGAAGAATCTGGGAGGGGGCCGGAACTCGAACTCCAGCTTGTAACCGGAAGACACCACTTCCTGAATCCACCTGTCCGAGACCCCTTGGACCCAGACCCGGGAGAAGAGTTGCAGCCGTCCCCCCCGCAAGGGTGAGGGCACCCCCTCATTGCTGAGCCGGCTTGGCAGCGGCTCTAGGCTTGGAGCCCCAACTGTGTCCCGGACGGGCCCGACCCCTGCCCCTAGGCCAGGAATCACCTCTGGACGAGGGGAAAGCCGAACCCCTGCCAACTCTAGCCCCACGAAAGGACTGAGAGAAGGAAGCTGCCCCCCGAAAGGGGCGACGCTGCTTCTTACGCTGAGGTAACTTACCTCTCTTTGCCACCAAATCCAATCTCTCTCCAAAGAGCCGCAACCCCGCAAAGGGAAGGGCCGTAAGCGACTTTTTGGACACAAAATCAGCCGCCCACTGGCGTAACCAAACCGACCGCCGGATAGCCACAAGCAAGGCCGAAGCTCTGCTACACATCACCAATGTGTCGTCCAAGGCGGACAGCACAAAGGACAAAAATAACTCACAGCGCTTAAGGTTGGCAAACTCCTCACTAGCCGGTTCAAGCCCGGAAGAGGTCAACAGTCCTCTAACAACCGACCTGGCAGCTACCAATAAAAGCGCTTAAGCACAAACCGGCCGCAAGGCCGACCCAACACTGGCAAAACTATGACAAGCCATCTGGTCAATGCGTTTATCCTCACCATCCTTGAGGGTAGTGCACTCCGGAGAATGCAGGATGGGGAACTGGACAACCCCAAAACAGGAGCATCCACTTCGGGGGGGACGACCAGTGCTTCACCGCGTCCGCCGGAAAGGGATATTTTTTGTCCCAACCCGGGGGGAAACCCGGAAGCCTAGTCGGCCTCTCCCATTCCTTGAGAATGATACCATCAAAATGCTTTTGATAAGGAAATTCCAAGCGCGGCTTGGTCACCTCAAAGAACTCGCCCTTCAGCGGTGGAGCCGCCTCGGGTGGAGAAATAGCCAGGACCTCAAACATATGAGCCAGGACCCTAGAGGTATCCAAGGAATCCCCCTGGCCCTGCTCGGTATCAGCACCCACAAACTGCTGGTCATCGGAGCCCTCAGACTCCTCATACAGCTCCCCTTCCTCACGCGGGGACAATCAGAACAATCCAGGGAGTCAAACTCCTCCATATCAGAGGCCTGCGTGGCTGTACACAAATGTTTTCGCTTTGCCGTGGCTTTTTTAGCAACGGCACTGGAAAACAATTTTTCAAGATTGGCCAATCTGGCACACACCTCAGATTGCGACTCCCCGCCAATGACCACATCACATGGGGTACGTGCGGAGCAGAACCAGACGCCTGAGATCCGGACTGCCGCGTAATGGACCGTTGCGCACAGGGTACACAAGGAAATACATCATCCCCCAAAAGGGATACCCCACACCCCAAACACAGCCTGGATTGCCCCGAGGGGGGCACAAGCCCAGTATCCGGGGAAGCCTCCATATGGTGATTTTTAATATATATATATATATGTACAGTGTCCCGAGGGAATTACGCAGTAATGCAACCCGGGATGCCCCTTTAAGTCCCGAGTGGGAGGAATTTTAAGCCAACTAAATTTAACCAGGGACCCTAGGACCGGGAGGAACCCCCTTTAATAGGATCGATGGTCCACCTGGAACACACAAACAACACACAATCAGACCAACATAGCAAATGTCCAAAGAGTTAATAACAGAGCATTGCCCAGCAACCCCAGGGAGGGGCATAATCAATAAAGAAAACTGATGGGCCACAGGCCACTCACCCAACTGTCACCCCTCCGGAGTCCCGCACGCCAGACAGTAGGGGGAGGGAACGCGCGTAGTGTGCAGAGGAAGAGGGAGGGCGGGCCGGCGCGGTTCGCGCGTCGCTCCCGGCCCCGCCCCTCCGGGCCAGAAGCCGGGACCTGAAAACGTGGCGCCCGCAGCACGGGGGCGGGCCGTAGATGCGCAAGCGCCCAGCCCCGCCCTGAGGGGAAGAAGCTCATCTTGGGCGCCTTACAGCCGCCATGACTAAACGCCGGAGGCCAGCGCCGCGAGACCGCCGGCGCCGGTCTGTGTAGTAAAACCATGCAAAGTAAAGCACCTCACACACAATTATAATAAATAAGATGAATCCATAAGGGACCCCCCCCCCCTCTAAGGGTATCCGGGAGAGGGGGAATCCATGCTAGGGTAGGGGCCAAGGGATGGGGCATCCCAAACCGGGGTCACCAACACGGTTAGCCGCCTACCCCTTGTTATGGGGTCTCACGGCTCCTGAGCACCTAGGGTGCCATCTACCATTGCCCAGACCAGCAGCCTAGGCTGGGAGGCAAGTAATGTAAATAAAGGGATCCAGGCAGGAATAGAACAATAGAGGGCCGGGAGTCATCCCGGCTACCTGCAAGGAGGAGACATCCATCTTCTGACTTGCTCGCCTCTGCAGAGATGAAAGACTACGGAATGAGTGGGAGGTACCAGGTGTTTATGGACTGGGAGGGCCTTCCTTTTTTTGACATCTCTGCAAGATCGCCATCTACAGGTCAGTATAACCCAAGTGTAATGACTATCTGAAGCGGGGTGTGTGACATACTTAGAATAGACTGCATACAGAGTGTACAGTGCCTTTTGGAAGAGTGCCCCCCACATGCGCTGTGGGAACATTGGGAAAGTATGCTTGTAAGACGATTGGGGGGGGTTTACACAGCGGGGAATCCCAAAGCAGGATGCCCCAGGGACAAGGACCACATTGTGACAGCTTCGGTGGGCATCCAGATTGCTGGAGCACCCCTGCCCCATGCATGTCTACCCCACGTAGACCCTGCAATCCTTACCTGAACCTCAATTAGCTGGCAATAACGTGACCACTGGAGGCCAATCGTGGGGCCGCATTTCAGCAGATGATCGAGGTTCAGGTAAGGATTGCAGGGGTCTAGGTGTGGGAGAGTTCCAGCCAGCAATCTGGAAGCTTGTCTTGCCTGGAACCCAGTGCTGCCACCGGTGCCCAGGCGGCTGCTGCACAGAGCGGCACCCACTGTGGGCACATCCGCCAAGCAGCAGTAGTTTGTTGCAGACCCCAACGGGATTGCGATATTCCAATATGAAATGGCCGGGTGGGGGGTGAATTTACTGCAGTTTCAATCTGCTTTAAGGTTGCTGTCGGCATGAGCTCAGGATGTAATGGTGCAGGAAAAGGATAACAAAAGTGGGGCTGTGGTATGCTCAGATCTGATAAGGGAGATAATGAGACTGATATACAGAAGAGAGCACACAAAAAAACAAAACAAAACAGAAGAAGGTTCCGGGTTTGGTTTATTTATCATAATGGTACAACAAAGCATCGCTTCTATCTGACCTCCAAAATATAAGCTATGTGTTAAAAATAAAGCATAATCCCTAGAATGCGTGATGGGCTGCTAGTTCTTCTTGTTCCTCTTCAGGTATCGAGCCCGGAGACCTTTATTCATGTCCATGGCTATCTTACTGGCCAACCAAGTGGGGAGAACGGATGCCGTCAACCAGCCCTGAGGAAACACAACAGATATTCGCTATATAGGTCACTGCAAAGATTTCATACAGAGGTACCCTTTAACAAGTGATATTAGCCTTTCAGCACTGCATCAACTTTCCCTTTCCATTCATCTCTAAACATAAAGCAGATGTAAAGAGCGGCCGCCCTGGAATGTAAAATTCTGGAATGTGATTCCAGAGCTGGCCGCTGGCCTTCCCTCACCGTTGTAAAAATGGGACGGCCGCATCCCCAGCAACTTTGGGCTGTGAGTGCGCTCAGATAGGCTGGGGGTGGGAGCACACGCTTGCTCACAATTGCCAAAATCAGAGCCGTTTGACGAACATTAAATATGAACCGCAAACGGCTTATTGGACGAGAGCATGCGCAGTAGAGACTGAGAAGAGGTGATTTACTGGGGGGGAGGAACAGCAGACCTTTTTTTCAACCTATGCCCATCCTCCCCCCTTGCTGGGCACTGCATACCTTTTGGATGTCACCACCATCGGAGATGGCGACATCCTGCTGTTGCAGCCCTGATGCTCTGCCCCCCCTTGGCTTAGCCGCTCTCTTTCAGAATCAGGTCTGTATAAAGCTGCTCTTCAAGTTTCGCACCACTTCCTCACATTTTTAGCAACGGCACTGACCGTTGACATAGGATGTGCAAGAAGCTTGAGCGCAGACCCAGTAGTATGTTTGCCTGGTTTCAGGCCTCCTTTAAATCTCAAATCAGGATGTCCTGGGAATAGGAGTGAGCATGGACCTCCAGTCTTTATTGACTTGAGATCAGTTTTAAAATAAAGTGGCTGCACATTTTGTTAACCAATTATACTTCAAATCCTGCATCTCCTGGGACCCTGAGGGAGTGCGCAATCCTTATTGAGCTCAGTAAATTAAATCAGCATTGTGGGGGTGTGCATGAGATTGGGGGCTTCTCTTAAAACGGAACAAAACCCAGACTCCAGGGGAAGCTGCTAGTCTACCCCTGGTGCATCCCAAATCAGGATGCCCCACTATTTGAACGCACCCCTCCCCCTCCCATACAGGGTCGCCGCAATAGTCACTCCCCCCCCCCCCCTCCGACTCCACGGCAATGCAAACACCGGCTGCATTCCAAGAATCTCTGTGCTGAGGTGCACTCCCACGCCCAGTCATTCGGATAGACTGGGGGCCAGAGCATGCCCACACCTAACAGGTTTTTGCCAAGGTCTGTGTAGACATATGCCGATCATTAAAGTGGACCAAAACCCAGGATTTTGACTATCCTGGGCTTTGCGCCTATCCTCCGGGGCACCCCGTTCGGTCCTACAGCGCATCCTCCGCTTTCCTCTAACAGGGAGCGTGCCCACGCTGGCCATTCACAAATGCCTGGTGCAGGCACGCACCCTGCTAGAGGGGTAGCAGGGGTGCGGCCACGGCTCGCGCATGAAGCAAGGTAAGTAAATGGGGCGACCTGGGGGGTTTCACACAGCGGGGCATCCCGATTTTAGATGCCCCGGGGGGAGGGAATCGATCGACCCAGGAATCTTATAGATTCCTGGGCCGATTGCACTGGGTTTTGGTCCACTTTAATATGCACGGCATACAGTACCAATCAGGCGAGAGTCTGAGTATCCCAAATCGGGATATCCCCGGGGCAAGGAACATAACCCGGGGAAAGTGTTAATCTCAGGTTTTGTTCTGCTTTAGCTCTGGCTGTCCACAGTGCTGATCAGACAGAGTCTTTCTCTAAAGATACTTCCACAGGTCCACCTGAATGGGGGTCTTTTTCCTTTGATTCCCGCCATCATTCACACTGCTTGGCCAGCTTTACTTGGTAATAGTAAGGTGCAGCATCACCATATACAGCAATCATCCTTTCCTTTAAACATTTCCTCCATTGCAAACAATGTAATCACAGACCAAAGCTCCAAATCCCTCCCTTTCTTTGTAGCCCCGCAATGTACTGTAGTCACCATCCCGTCACTTCCAGTGTGTGTTGCATGTCCAGACTCAAACTGCACAGATGAGCTCAGATCTCTAACACTAACAGTACTTCCCTATTGAACACCCCTCATTTTTGGACAGTAGTTACCACTTAGAATCAGCCCACTCCTAGAAGTATAGGCATCTGTAGTTCGGTGGCCCCCCTTCATTTATTTTCTCGTGCAGGTGGGTTAGAGCAGTGACCCAAGTTCAGAAAAAGGCCATTAACAAGTGAAAAACTCACCATGATGGCATGGACAGCATAGCCATTAGTCCTGCTCTCTAAGCCCACGGTGTTCAGAGCAGACCTGACATACTTTTCCGCGCTCGGCTTGTCAAGCGTTGGTTTTCGGATTTTGGACATATTCGTGGCTACAAAGAACGGAAGGACAGACTGCGGGGGAGAGAGGAATATACAAAATTAATCTATAGCACACATTGATGGACAGGAAAAAAATCATCCCCTGCATCCCGTCACATATAGGATCTCTTCATTTTTTATTTACCGAGTGGGGAGGGGCATTTCTAGTCCCTGTTTTTTCCAGTAGGTAGGCTGATGGTCCCGTCATCATGGATAATCATTTGGATAAAAGATGGCCTGGACCAATAACCAAGATTCTGGATTAAATCAAGCTGTCTTTTAATCCATGTAGAGAGACACCCCAATATTACATCATATTCAGGAAATACATTAACAATGATTTTTTATCGGCAATGGCCGTGGATTGGTAAAAAAAAACAAAAATACCGTTTTGTGCCATACACTCCACTTCGTTCTTCATGACATCTGGGTAATCTCCAGTAGAGGGCGAACTTCTGCAGAGATGAATATGCAAAAAAGAAAGCCCCTCCCGGTCCATATATACCTGGGACCTCCCACCAATTCCCCAGTGTATAAAAGCAGTAAAGGGACCAGGAAGAACCAAATATAACCGTAACAATCAAAACCAATGGTTCACCATATAAAAGCCCCAGAATACCTGAAAAAAACAAGGGTGGGGCGAAGTGGAGTGTATGGCACACTCATAATACCCGTTTTAAAGATGAGTACTCACAAAACGGTATTATTCTAAGTGTGCCATACACTCCACTTCCTTCTTCATGACATCTGGGACATCCAATAGCAGTGTCCGTCATGGGTGGGAACCAGAAACAGTAAAGAATGTACCAGCTCAAACCACTGCAGCTTGCAGAACCTTGCGGCCAAAAACAGCATCCGCTGAAGCCCGCACATCAACCTTGTAAAACTTGGAAAATGTATGAACGGAAGACCAAGTAGCAGCCTTACAAACTTGTTCAACAGAAGCTTGGTGCTGAAAAGCCCAAGACGCTCCAACGGCGCGAGTAGAATGAGCAGTGATACGAAAAGGGGGAACTTTCCCCTTAGCAGAATAGGCCGCAATAACGGCCTGACGTATCCATTTGCTAATGGAAGATTTGGCCGGCGCCAAACCCTTCCTAGGCCCACAGGGCACAACAAAAAAGGCATCAGTTTTACGAAAAGGAGAAGTAATAATCAAATAGTACTTAACACAGCGTACTACATCCAAACAATGCAAAACCCTCTCCTTGTCATTCTTAGGCTTAGGACACAAGGAAGGGAGAACAATGTCCTGATTGAGGTGGAAAGCAGAAACCACCTTAGGAAAATCCGGCTTAAAACGAAAAACCACCTTATCCTTGTGTCTCTCAAAGTAAGGGGCCTGAATCGACAGGGCCGCCAACTCAGAGACCCGCCGAACAGAGGTAATAGCCACCAAGAAGGCTACCTTCTGAGTGAGAACCGAAAGAGCAATATCCTGTAGCGGCTCAAAAGGAGGACCCTGCAGAGCCGAAAGAACCAAATTCAAATCCCAAACAGGAACTACAGCCTTCCGAGGGGGCCGCACATGCGCCACCCCTTGGAAAAAGGTCTTAACCAGTGGGTGTAAAGCAAAAGACCTCTGGAAGAAAACCGACAGAGCAGAAACCTATCCTTTCAAAGTACCAAGCTGGAACCCAAGATCCAGATTATGCTGAAGAAACTCCAAAATCCTGGGTATAGAAAAAAACCCTGCAAGGCAAGGCCCTAGCCTCACACCAATCAATATAGGACCTCCAAGTCCTATAGTAAATGCCCGAAGAGGACCGCTTCCTAGCCCTAATCAGGGTCTGAACAACAGCCTCAGACAAACCTTCCTCTTTCAAGATGAAGGTTTCAGCAGCCAAGCCGTCAAAGCCAGCGTTTGTAAATTGGGGTAAAGTAGATGACCCTGAGGTAGCAGGTCCGGCAGCAAGGGAAGCCGGTACTGGTCTACGGCCATCCTTACAACATCTGCGTACCAAACCCTTCTTGGCCACCTTGGAGCCACCAGAATCGCTGGTGCCCCTTCTAGAACCAGTTTGCGAACTACCTTGCCCAGCATGGAGACAGGTGGAAACAGGTACGAAAAACCCAGGTCCTTCCAAGCCAGTGACAAGGCATCCACTGCCAAAGCCAGGGAATCCTGAGAAAGAGACACAAGTTTGTGATTGTGCCTCGAGGCAAAGAGATCCACCTCCGGAGTCCCCCACTTGCGGCAAAGATCCAGAAAAACCTCGGGGTTGAGAGACCACTCTCCGTGGCGAGAGGATCCCCTGCTCAGGGAATCCGCCTCCGTATTCTCCACTCCCGGAATGTAGACTGCCGAAAGGCAAGGAACATTGCTCTCCGCCCAGTGCAGGATCAGAGAGACTTCCCTGAGGGCACTCCTGCTGCGAGTCCCTCCTTGGTGATTTATGTAAGCCACTGCCGTTCAGTTGTCCGAACGCACCTGAACCGGAAGACCCCGTAATTGTGTGGTCAGCCGAGCCAGAACCAGTCGAATGGCTCTGAGCTCCAATACATTGATGGGAGTGTGAGCCTCCTGGGGACCCCACACCCCGCTGAACTGATGACTCTTCCAATAACCTCCCCAGCCCGACAGACTGGCACCCGTGGTAACCGTCTTCCAACAAGGGACCAGAAAGGATCTGCCCTTCACCAGATTGCTCAAGTCCAGCCACCACCGAAAGGACTGCCGAACCCTGGGAGACATCTTGAAAGGTTGATCCAATGACTGTGGGCTCCTGTCCCAATACGTCAATAGAAGAAGTTGAAGAGATCTCATATGAAATTGCGCAAACGGCACCGCCTTGAAGGAGGACACCATCAGACCCACCAGTTTCATCCCCTGTCGGATAGAGGGACAAGGACTGGCCAGAAGAAGACGGATCAGGCCCTGAATCCCCTGCACTTTGGTCTGGGGCAGAAACACTCTGGCCCAACTGGTATCCAGATTCATGCCCAGAAATGAAATCACTCAAAACGGGGAGAGAGAACACTTGGTGCGGTTGATCACCCACCCGCACCTCTCCAGGGTCGACCGAAAAATCGGAACATGCAGATACGCATCCTTGATGTCTATGGATGTCATAAAATCCCCTTGGCGAAGGGAATTGATAGCCGAGCGCAGAGTCTCCATGCGGAACTTCTTGGCTCTGATAAACCTGTTGAGAACCTTGAGATCTAGAATGGGTCTCACCGAACCCTCCTTTTTGGGAACCGTGAAAAGGTTGGAGTAGTAACCCCCTGCCTCTTTCCAACGGAGGCACCGGGCATATAACCCCCATGTCCAGAAGGTTTTTTACTGCTAACAGGAGCCCCTGTGCAGCCTGAGGGTCCGAGGGCACCCGAGAGCCTTAAGAATCTTGGGGGCGGCCAGTACTCGAACTCCAGTTTGTACCCAGAGGAGACCACTTCCAAGATCCAATGGTCTGTGACCTCCCGGGCCCAATCCTGGAAGAAGAACCGCAGCCGTTCCCCCACCCTTGCGGGTGAGGGCGCCCCTTCATTGCTGAGCCGGTTTAACGGCAGGCTTGGGCTTGGAACCACAGGCAGCCGTGGGACGTGCCCGACCTCTGCCTCTGTTCCAGGACGAGCCCCTGTCACCTGAGAAGGCCAGACCCCTAGACGCTCTGGCCCCTCGAAAGGAAGGAGTGAATGTGCCCACCCCCCGAAAGGGACGGCGCTGTTTCCTCCGCTGAGGTAACTTACCTCCTTTAGCAACAGCATCCAATTTATCTCCAAACAGCCGTGCACCCAAGAATGGGAGAGCTGTGAGCGACTTCTTGGCTCCAACGTCCGCTGTCCACTGACGGAGCCAGACCAGTCTGCGCATGGCCACCAGTAAGACTGACGTCCTACTACACACGACAATGGAGTCTTCCATCGCAGCCATGACAAAAATCCATGAACAATTCGCACTTCTTAAGTATAGCGAACTCAGCGCCATCTGGATCAAGCCAAGCGTTATTCAGCCAGTCCCTGATAAGAGACCTGGTAGCAAGCGACACCAGGGCAGATGCACTAACAGGCCGCAGGACCGAGCCCACGTTGGCAAATACGTGGCACGCCATCTGATCAAGGCGCTTATCCTCGCCACCCTTAAGGGAGGTGGCGTCAGGGGTGTTCAGCACAGAAGAGTTGGTCAAACCTAAAACAGGTGCGTCGACCTCGGGAGGAGAAGAGCAGCGCTTGACCGCCTCCACCGGAAAAGGATACTTCTTATCCCATCCCTGAGGCACACCAGGAAGCCGGCTCGGCCTTTCCCATTCTCTAAGTATCAGCGCATCAAAATGACCCTGGGTAGGGAATTCCTGACGAGGCTTGTGGGCCCCCAAAAATTCCCCCTTCTTAAGAGGGGGCGCCTCAGGTGGATCAATATCCAACACCTCCAATAAATGTGACAAAACAGTGGCTGTATCAATGGCATCCCCCAGCGCCTGCCCGACATTGGAATTCCCAGGCTGACCATAGTCAGCCTCTGAATCCTGATACAATTCCCCCTCCTCTAACGGGGAATAATCGGACAAATCAGCGGACTCTTCGTCAATATCCCAAAAAGGCTGGGCCGACAACAACTGTCTCTTTTTAGCCTGGGCCTTCTTGCCCACCGTGCTAGCAATCATTTTCTCTATGCTGGCCAACCGAGCCCAAACATGAGAAAGCGACTCCCCACTGGTACCAATGTCACTTGAGGTACGGATCAGGAGGGGAGGGGAAGGCGATGAAGCGGGAGGAGCCGACCCAAAAGGCTGGGTACCAGACTGCCGCGTTATGGCCTTTTGTGCGCATGGTATACAGATCAGCACATTCTCCCTCGTAAGGGATACCCCGCACTCCACACATGGCCCGGATTGTCCCGAAGGGATCCCGGGCCCGGTATCCTGCAGAGCCTCCATATGGTGAATTTTTGTGGTCAGTCGCAAGACCGCAGGGAATTCCGCATAAGCAACCCGGGATGCGCCTTAAGAGTCCCGGTGGGAGGATTTTTGGGTGGACAATTTTTATAACTAGGGACCCCAGGACCAGGAGGGACCCCTTAATATGCACATATACAGGGCAACCTGTAACACACAAAATAAGCCACATAAGAGCAGAGCAGTGTAAAAAAATGCAATAGCATTTGATCTCACAGCCACAGAATGGAAATATATATATATATATATTATATATATATATATATATATATATATATATATATATATACCACAACACAGCCAAACAGTGCAAATAAGGCATAAACACACACACACACACACACGTTAGAGACCAGTGGGGGCCCCCGCTAAATAGGGGCCCCCACACACACACAAGCTAAAGAGATGCCCATCAGGCCCTTACCTCCCCGAGTGCAAAGCAGCCTGCCAGGGAAGATGGCCCCCACGCAGGCTCGTGCCTGGGAAGGGAGGGGAGGGCGGGCAGCGCAGAACGCGCGTTTTCCGAGGCCACGCCCCCCTCCCAGCAACGCGGACCCCTAGGCAACGAGCACTGTACTCGCGCCAAATAAGGGGGCGGGGCTACCCCTTCCCGAACGCAGCCTGAGGGGGAGAAGCTCTCCCAGGCTGTAGTTAGACCGTGTTGCCCAGTAAACATCAAGCACTCACATACACGCACTCACATACACACACACACACACACAAAGTGAAACACTCACACAGTGACAAGGGCTGGGTAAAACGAAATATCGGCCAAAACAAAACATAGGCAAGCCCCCCCCCCCCCCCCCCGGAGGGGAAATCCAGCCAGGAGCCGGCCATAAGCCTAATGGGACGGGGCATCCCACACCAGGATCACCAAGAAACCTGGAAACCGCCTACCCCATAGTGAGGTCTCACGGTGGAGCAGTGCTCCTGCTGCACCAGGACCCGCAGCCTAAGCTGGGAGGCTCAATACAGGGTAATTTAGAAGGGTCCTGGCAGTAATAGGGATAATAGAAGGCCGGGCGCGAGCTTACCTGTGAGCAAAGAAGTCCTCATCTTCTGTCTTGTCGCCTTCTCTGCAGAGAAGAAACTGGGGAATTGGTGGGAGGTCCCAGGTATATATGGACCGGGAGGGGATTTCTTTTTTGCATATTCATCTCTGCAGAAGTTCGCCCTTTACTGGAGATTACCCAGATGTCATGAAGAACGAAGTGGAGTGTATGGCACACTTAGAATACTTTGTTTTCTGTTATCGATCCACAGCCATTGCCGCTAAAAATACAATTCTGTGAAACTCACCTGTAGAATTGTTTTTGATTATATCCAGTCCAGGTTGTCCCAGTGATGACATATGGGTATTCCGCCCCCAGGGGGCGCTCGACTGCAAGATCAAAAGCTGCAGCTCCTCCCGGCCTCCTATAAAGGCAGGTGTCCCTCTATCATTCTCCAGTGGTTAAAAAGCAGTAAACAAAAAGAGGACAGGCCGGGAGGCCAAGAAACCATGTTACTTCACATAGCTTCAGCTGGTACTCTCTCTAACAAGACTTAAGAATACAAAGTCCAATGAATAAAAAAATGGTAATCACCATAACAGGCAAACAGGAAATAATGAACAAAAGAGCGGGGTGGGACAACCTGGACTGGATATAATCAAAAACAATTCTACAGGTGAGTTTCACAGAATTGTATTTTTCCCTATATCCAGTCCAGTTCATCCCAGTGATGACATGTGGGACATTCAAAAGCAGTGTCCATTTGGGTGGGATCCCCTGTGCAAAACAGCATGTAGTTCATCTCACTACCGCCTGAAGCACCTTTCGGCCAAAAACAGCATCAGCTGAGGCCCTAACATCCACCTTGTAACACTTTGTAAAAGTACAAACTGAAGACCAAGTGGCGGCCTTACAAACTTGTTCAACCGA
Source organism: Gastrophryne carolinensis (assembly GCA_027917425.1). Classification (NCBI taxonomy): domain Eukaryota; kingdom Metazoa; phylum Chordata; class Amphibia; order Anura; family Microhylidae; genus Gastrophryne; species Gastrophryne carolinensis. The sequence continues at coordinate 89,976,687 of CM051241.1, forward strand.
TGCCTGGTGCTGAAAAGCCCAAGAGGCACCAATAGCTCTGGTAGAATGAGCCGTGATCCGAAAAGGGGGTTCCTTCCCCTTGGCAGAGTATGCTTGCACCACTGCCTGTCTGATCCACTTACTGAGAGTGGACTTGGCTGGTGGCAAACCTAGAGCCCTCTGTTAAGAGCAAATCCGATTTCCTGAAGGATTCAGTCGCAGCCAGGTAATACTTTATGGCTCTGACCACATCCAAGGCAAGGAGGGTTGTTTCCTTGGAATTAGTCATTGCTGGACACAAGGAAGGTAAGACAACTTCCTGATTAAGATAAAAGGGACAAACGACCTTAGGCAAAAAATCAGGTTTAAAGCGAAAAACCACCTTATCCCTATGCCGCTCAAAATAGGGAGGTTTCATACAAAGCGCAGCCAATTCTGATACACGACGCACCGAGGTGATCGCTACCAAAAAGACCACCTTAAGAGTCAAAATAGATAATGCAGCATCGCACAATGGTTCGAAGGGAGGACCCTGAAGAGCAGATAGTACTAAATTCAACTCCCACACCGGTAATACTGACTTACGCGGTGGCCGGACATGGGAGACTCCCTGGAAAAAGGTATTGATCAACCTATGGTTGGCAATGAATCTCTGGAAAAAGATGGCTAAGGCCGAGACCTGACCCTTGAGGGTGCTCAGCTGGAGACCCAAGTCGAAGTCGTGTTGCAAAAACTCCAGAATCCTAGAAATAGAAAATGTGCGGCAAGGGAGACTCTTGGTCTCGCACCAAGGAATATAAGCGTGACAAACTCTGTAGTATATCATGGAAGAAGACTTCTTCCGTGCCTTAATCATTGCCTGCACAACCGTGGGCGACAGCCCCTTTGAGGTTTTAATAGCCAGGCCGTCAAAGCCAGCGTCCGTAAATTGGGGTGCCGCAGCGACCCCTGTGTGAGAAGCCCTGGATCGTCTGGCATGATGTAGCGATCTACTGACATCTGAACTATATCCGCAAACCAACTCCTTCTCGGCCAGCGAGGAGCCACCAGGATAGTTGGTACCCCCTCCTGGGCTATCTTGTGCAGCACTCTGCCCAGGAGTGGAAACGGAGGGAATGCATAAAGAAACTTGAACTCCGTCCAGGGAATCGCCAGAGCGTATATGGCAATGGCCAGAGGATCTCTTGAAAGGGAGATGAACCTTGGAAGTATGTGATTGTGTCTGGACGCAAACAGGTCCACGTCCGGCTGACCCCAGCGGAGACACAGAGCGTGAAAGGTCTCGCTGCTGAGAGACCATTCCCCCAGATGCGAGGCGCTCCTGCTCAGGGAGTCTGCCTCCAAGTTTTCTACCCCGGGAATGTAGAACGCCGAGATACAGGGAACATTCTCCTCTGCCCAAGTCAGAATCTGGGTCACCTCCTTGAGGGCTCTCTTGCTCCAAGTCCCGCCCTGGTGATTGATGTAGGCGACAGCCGTCTGATTGTCTGAGCGAACCTGGATCGCACGACCCCTTAAATGGGGAGTCAAGCGAAGAAGCACCAACCGGATCGCTCTCAGCTCCAGGAGATTTATGGGCAAGCGGTTCTCCTGAGGACCCCACTGACCCTGGATCTTCTGGGTCTGCCAAACGCCTCCCCAGCCTGTCAGACTGGCATCCGTGGTAACTATCTCCCATTGAGGAGTCAGAAAGGACTTGCCCACTAGCAGGTTTCGGGAGTCCAACCACCACAAGAGGGACTGCCTGGCCAGGGGGGGCAGCGATAACTTTTGTTCCAGAGATTCCTGCATCCGATTCCAGATAGTCAGCAGGTTCAACTGAAGAGGTCTCATGTGAAATTGGGCCTTGAAGCATGATACCATTAGGCCCCTTCTTGTCCGCGGCATCAGCCGACCATTGCCGCAGCCAGAGCGAGCGGCGAAGGGCAACAAGTAGGGCCGAGATCCTGGCACCAAGCTGGACCCCATCGTCCATGGCAGAAGCAACAAAACCAATGAATTCCAAGCAGGCCTTGAGTTCTTTATACTGCTCCGCCCGCTTGCGAGCCTTAGCTCTATCCACAAGATGTCTCACCTTCTTTCTGATGGCTAGAGAGACAATCGCCGCGGCACACACAGGGCGAAAGAGGGCACCAGCAAAGGTGAATGCATGGCAGACCAGCTGATCCATGCGCTTGTCAGCCGGGTCACGTAAGGAAGCAGTATCAGGCGATGGCATAACAGTATTGTTGGACAACCCCGACACAGGGGGATCCACTTCGAGAGGGCGAGACCATAGCCGAACCAGCTCATCAGGGAAGAGATACAGCCTGTCCAGGCCCTTAGGCACCGACGGTAACTTGTTAGGCCTCTCCCATTCCTTGAAAATCATGTTATAAAAATGGGCCTGCTACGGAAAGACCCGCCTTTGTCTTTCAGGCTGAAAACAAATCTCCCTGCTTCCTCTTAGCCGCTCTGGGAGGAACAATGTGTAGTGTCTCAAACACTGAGGTAAGCAATTTCTCCGTATCATCCGGGAGCCACTCATCCTCGTCCGAGGAAGAACCAGACATACTGTCATCGCCGTCCGCGAGATCTGTCTCTAGAGATTGGCCAGCCTATGCGCCAAGTCCACATGAGACCCCCTGCTGGCTCCCCCCTCACTGGGGGCTGAGTGCAGCAGCGGAGGATCCGGTGAGGCCAGAGGTAGCGAAGGGCTAGGGGCAGGGACGCCCGCCTGGTCATGGTTCAAAATAATGCCTCTGGCGCAAGTGGTACAAACAGTGCTGAATCCGCCCAGAGGATTCCTACTGCACAAGGGGCAGAGCTTTTCCTGCCCAAATGGGGCCCCCAGCTCACTATCCCCTGTTTCCTCCAATATGGTGATTAAAAATGGTCAATCAGTAAGGTTACAAGACACTAATGGCCCAAACCTATAAGTGATCCCTCTTAATAAAAAGGGGGACCGGGAGGAACCACAACCCTCAACCACAAGCCCACGACCTATACAAGAGAGGGGGAGAAATGCCCATGATCAGAATAAGCCAAAGCAATTGGTCATAATACACAGTCAGAAAAAATACAATTCTGTGAGTACTCACCTGTAGAATTGTTTTTACTATGCACAGCACGGCCTGCTTCATGAAGTCATTACATCTGGGTATTCCTCCACAAGGTGGCGCAGTGCACTGCAGAAGACTTGTGGCTCCTCCCGGCCCCATATAAAAAATGGAAATCAGCCAAAGACCTCCAGTGTTGACAAGCAGTTATACAAGAAGCCGGGAGGTAAAAGGCAAAAAGGTAAAAAAAAAAAACCCTTAACTAACTTGGAACAATCACCATAAAGAGGCAACCAAGAATAACAATAACAAGGGAGGGATTAAGCAGGCCGTGCTGTGCATAGTAAAAACAATTCTACAGGTGAGTACTCACAGAATTGTATTTTTCCTAATGCACAGCACGGCCTGCTTTATGAAGTCATTACATCTGGGACATCCAAAAGCAGTGTCCATAAGGTAGGATGGGATCCCCAAAGAGTAACGGCAGGCAGTTCAAACCACTACCGCCTGAAGTACCTTGCGGCCAAAAGCAGCATCAGCTGAGGCCTTAACATCAACCTTGTAGAACTTGGAAAAAGTATGAACAGAAGACCAAGTAGCGGCCTTACAAACTTGTTCAACAGAAGCTTGGTGCTGAAAAGCCCAAGAGGCACTAACAGCACGAGTGGAATGAGCAGTAATACGGAAAGGAGGAACCTTCCCTTTAGCAGAATAGGCTTGTACCACCGCCTGACGTATCCACTTGCTAATAGTAGATTTAGCCGGAGGCAAACTCTTCCTAGATCCAGCAGGAAGAACAAAAAGAGCATCAGATTTCCTGAAAGACTCAGTAGCAACCAAATAAAACTTCAATGCCCGGACAACATCCAAAGAATGAAGGGTCCGTTCCTTGTAATTAGCAGGGTTAGGACACAAGGAAGGTAAGACAATGTCCTGATTGAGATGAAAGGCAGACACAACCTTAGGCAAGAAATCCGGCTTAAGCCGAAACACCACCTTCTCCTGATGCCGCTCAAAATAAGGAGGTTTAATGGAAAGCGTCGCCAGCTCAGAAACTCACCTGACCGAAGTAATAGCCACCAAAAAGGCCATCTTAAGTGTCAGAATGGGCAACGCAGCCCCACGGATAGGCTCAAAATGGGGGGACCCTGCAGAGCAGACAACACCAGATTTAAATCCCAAACCGGTAGCATAGGTTTACGTGGCGGACGCACATGAGTAACTCCCTGGAAAAAAGTCTTAACCAGCCGGTGATTGGCAAAGGATCTTTGGAAAAAAATAACCAGAGCTGACACCTGTCCCTTGAGGGTACTAAGTTGAAGGCCCGAATCCAAACCATGTTGCAAAAATTCCAGAATCCTGGGGATAGAAAACACCCAACAAGGAAGAGACTTGGACTCACACCAGGCAATGTAAGCATGCCAGACCCTGTAGTAGATAAAAGACGAGGACTTCTTCCGAGCCCTAATCATAGTATCAACAACAGAGGCCGGCAACTCCTTGTCCATCAAGATGGAGGTTTCAGCAGCCAAGCCGTTAAAGCCAGCGTTTGTAAATTGGGATGGCGCAGCTGTCCCTGAGTGAGAAGATCTGGATCCTTGGGCAAGACGTACCGGTCTGCAGCCAACTGCACGACATCTGCGAACCACACCCTCCTTGGCCAACAGGGGGCCACCAGAATGGCTGGTACCCCCTCCTCCTCTTGCGCAGCACCCTGCCCAGCAGAGGAAAGGGAAGGAACACAGAGGAGCCGAAACTCCGTCCAAGGAATCGCTAGCGTATCCATGGCGAAGGCCAGATGATCCTGCGACAGGGAGACAAATCTTGGAAGCTTGTGATTGTGGCGGGACGCAAACAGGTCCACATCCGGCTGACCCCAGCGGTGACACAGGGAGTGAAATACCTTGTTGCTGAGGGACCATTCCCCCAGCCTGACATCCCCCTGCTCAGGGAGTCTGCCTCCAGGTTCTCCACCCCCGGAATGTAGACCGCCGAGATGCAAGGTACATTCTCTTCCACCCAAGACAGTATCAGGGATACTTCCTTGAGGGCTCGCTTGCTCCGAGCCCCTCCCTGATGAGTGATGTAGGCAACCGCCGTCTGGTTGTTCGAGCGAATCTGAACAGCCCGACCCCGAAGGTGTGGGATCAACTGGGAGAGAACCAACCTGATCGCCCGCAGTTCTAGAATGTTGATGGGTGCATGGGCCTCCTGGGGGCCCCACTGACCCTGAAACTTCAAAGACTTCCAAACTCCCCCCCAACCGGTCAGACTGGCATCCGTGGTGACAATCTCCCAGCACGGCGGCAGAAAGGTCCTGCCCACTAGAAGATTCCTGAAGTCCAGTCACAACGAGATGGATTGCCTGGCCAGAGGGGACAGAGCAAACTCCTGATCCAGGGACACAGGGTCCCGATCCCAAAACTGACAAGAGATGCAACTGAAGAGGCCTCATGTGAAACTGAGCAAAGGGAACCGCCTTGAAGCAGGACACCATCAGGCCCACTAACTGCATCCCCTGCCGAATGGAGGGATGATGACACAAAAGCAGAGCCTGTGCCTGCAACTGAAGGCCCTCCACCTTCTGCTGAGGGAGAAATACCTTGACCTGAGAGGTATCCAGAGTCATGCCCAGAAAGGACCTCGCCAAAGACAGAGACAGTGAAGACTTGGGATAGTTGATCACCCAGCCGAAGGACTCGAGAGTGGAGGTCACCACCTGAGTATCCTTCTTGGCCTGATGAAGAGACTGAGCAGCAATTAGAATGTCGTCCAGATAAGGGAGGATGCGAATCCCCCGGTTCCTCAGAAGTGCCATTACGCCCGCCAGCACCTTGGTGAACACCCGAGGCGCCGAGGTGATACCGAACGCTAAGGCCACAAACTGGTAGTGCTGATCCCCCAGAGCGAACCTCAGAAATCTCTGATGACCTGGGAAGATTGGAACGTGAAGATAGTCATCCTTGATGTCCACATTGGTTATGAAGTCGCCCGCCCGGAGGGTACCGACAGCAGAGCGTAGCGTCTCCATGCGAAAGTACTTGAATCGGACAAACCTGTTGAGACCCTTCAAATCCAGGATGGGCCTCTGAGAACTGTCCTTTTTGGGCACTGTGAAGAGATTGGAGTAGTACCCCTGACCCTGTTCTTGGTAAGGTACCTGGTAGACGACTCCTGACTCCAACAGGCGTTGAACTGCTAGGCGCAAACCCTGAGCTGACAGAGAGTTTGGAGACATCCGGGATCTGAGAAATCTTGGGGGCGGCCAGGCTGCAAACTCAATCTTGTAACCGGAGGACACCACCTCCTGAATCCACCGGTCTGAGATGCGAAGCCTCCAGACGTGAGCAAAGAGCCGAAGCAGTCCCCCCCACCCGGACGGGTGAGGGCGCCTCCTCATGCCGGAGGGGCCTTGGGAGGGGGTTTGGGCTTGGAACCCCATGAGGGACTGGGACGACAACGGACCCAAGAATCTCTGCGGCTGCCCGAGAAGAGGGAGCCACAACCTCCTCTGGGAGCACGAAAGGAGAGGAAGGAAGCGGAGGGCCCCCGAAAGGGCCGAGGCTGCTTCCTACGCTGAGGTAACCTACCATCCTTGGTCAGGACATCCAGACGCTCACCAAAGAGATGAAGCCCCGTGAAGGGAAGCCCGATGAGAGACTTCTTAGCAGCAGTGTCAGCTGCTCACTGGCGCAATCAAACAGATCGGTGCATAGCCACCAAGAGGGCCGAAGCCCTACCGCCCAGCCGGACGGCATCATCCATGGCAGACAGCACAAATGCAACAAAACCAGAGCAAAGCAGGAGCTTGATCTTCTTCTGAAGGGCAATTGCCGGAATGGCTGCGGCACAAACAGGACGCAGGCCTGCCCCTACAAAAGTGAAAGTATGACAGGCCAGCTGATCCATACGGCGGTCCACGCAATCACGCAGTGTAGTAGTGTCAGGGGACGGCATGACCGAAGTGTTAGACAGCCCTAGAACAGGAGCGTCCACCTCAGGGGGACACGACCAGCGCTTGACCAGGTCAGCAAAAAAAGGATACTTTCTGTCCAACCCCCTTGGGCACCGTGGGCAATCTGTTAGGACGTTCCCACTCCTTGAGCACCATATTGGAGAAATGGCCCTGCTCCGGGAACTCCAAGCGTTGCTTGTCAGGGCGAAAGAGCTCACCCTGCTTCCTCTTCGCCACCTTAGGGGGGGGCAATGTGCAAAGTCTCAAAAATGTCCAACAACAGTCTATCAGTGTCAACAGGGAGCCCAGTATCCTCATCAGAGGTGGACCCCGGGTCACTGTCGTACCCTTCCTGATGGTACCCAGATGAGTCTGAATCAATGAAAAGATCCCCCTCCTCTAGGGAGTCACAGCCGCCAAACATATGAAGGCCTGCATCCTCCTCAGCAAAGAGGGAAGGCGCGGTGTGAAGATGCCGCTTCTTACCCGAGGCCTTGCCCATCACAGGTCTTGCCAGCTGCCTCTCAATACTGGTCACGCGTTGTGCCAGATCAGATTGGGACCCCCTGCTAGTATCCCCCTCACTGGGGGCTAAATGCAGGCGTGGGGGAGTAGGAGATGCCTGGGGGAGCGCAGAACTGGGAAGAGAAGCGCTCATCCCAGCCTGGTCCGCAATAATTACTTTGGGCGCACGGCACACAGACCTCACCACCACCACTCAAAGGGGATGCCCCGCACATGACACACAGCCGGGATTGTCCTGAAGGACCCCCGAGCACGCTATCCCCAGAAGCCTCCATATGATGATTAACACAGGCACAATAGGCCAGTATAGGGTAAGGGCTAATAAAAGCCACCCGGGATGCCCCCCAAGTGATGCCCCCAGAAGGAAAGGAGAGGTGGGGGGGGGGGAGCAGGACCGGGAGACACCACAACACACAGTTATCCCGCCTGAAAGACATAAGCAAAGAACACATAAGCATCCCACAGTACATGCCCCAATAAGAAAAAACTTACGGACCAAAGGGTACAGCGCGTGCAGCCCACACAGATATCCCCCTCCTATCACCGCACAACCGGCCAAGCAGGAAGGCAGAGCAGCCGACAGATCACACCGCAGCACACTCTGGAAATGGCCCCCAGAGACCAGACATGCGTCCGCAGCAGCAGCAGCGAAATGGCGCCGAGAAGAGAACCTCGAGTGGCGGGCCGCGGGGGAATGACGCGTCATCCCCCGGCGCCCCCCCCCCCGAATAGCGCGAAAAGCGCGCCCACGTGACCATGTCAGCGCCATGACAGGCCGCAGCAGTACACCCACGGCGGCGGCGAACAGCAAGCGGGGCAAAACCAACCCCCCCCCCCCCCCCGGCGAACACCCGACGGGGAGAGGGGGAGAAGAGAGGAGGGCAGGCAGCGGCGGGAGTCATCTGGCGGGGCCCAGGGGAGTGGAGAGGTGACAGGAGACACAGAGAAGGGGGAAAAGAAGGGGAACATAATAACACAAGTCCCCAAGCACAAATTCACCCCCTCACATAGCGAAGGCAGGAGACTTCATCCCTCAGCAGGCTCACCATAAAAGCCTATGGACGGGTACCCTTTATGGTACAGGGTCTGCGGCTTGGAGCAAAGTGCTCCTCTACCCTCGCCCGATCCGGCAGCCGAGGCTGGGAGGCGCAGAGGGTCCAGAAGCGGGTGGAAATAGACTTGCAGGGCCACAGGCTTGGTTGCCCCCGCTCACCGGCGCAACAAAGAGAGCCATCTTCTATCTTCGCAGTATCACTGCAGAGGAAACACTGGAGGTCTATGGCTGATTTCTGGTTTTTATATGGGGCTGGGAGGAGCCACAAGTCTTCTGCAGTGCACTGCGCCACCTTGTGGCGGAATACCCAGATATAATGACTTCATGAAGAAGGCCGTGCTGTGCATTAGGAAAAAAGAGGGACTCACGACACGGACAGAGGGACAGCGCAGCCTTCGATGACGAAGAAGAATCCCCCAGCAGCAGCAGTAAGAGGTACGCACCAGGCTCCCAGCGTCAGCAGACCCCAAGCAGCAGCAGCAGAGCACGCAGAGCACAAGGGACAGAGACTTCCAGAAATGCTCCTCGAGGGGCGGGCGGCGCCGGGATGACGCGGAACACGTCAGCGCCCGGCTCAGCCCCCTCCGGCGGCGCATGAGGAGACGCGCCCGCCCACCGTCTTCATGCTGCATGCCCAGAAAATGGCCACGGGGACACCGCGGCCCACCGCGCCTGGAGCGCAGCACCACACCAGCGCCGACTCCCCCGTCACAGACAGCGCCGCACTAGCGGCGAAGTGGAGGCCCGCGGGGCACGGCAACCCCTCAGGCAGGTGACGACGAGGGAGCGAGGGAGGCGAGTATGCATCATGCTCCCTAAGGCCAGCTGAGCCAGCGAGGAGCCAAAAGTAAAATCACCAAGTAAAACACACACAAGTGTCAAGACACCAATAAAGCTTGTGGGCAGGGAGGGTATATAGAGAAAAGGTGCCCCCCCCCCCAGGCTCACCATAAGCCTGCGGCCGACTACCCTTTTACATAGGGTCTGCGGCACAGAGCCAAGCACTCCTGACCCCGGCGTTCACCCTACCGTCACGATCCCGTAGCAGCCCAAGGCTGGGAGGCAGGAGTGGGTCAGGAGGGATCCGTGGAAATAGGGTCCGCAGCGGCCGACGGGCTAGGTGGCCCCGCTTTGCTGCTATCATCTGAGAGAGTGTCCAAACGATCTTCTGCAGCCAAGACTGCAAGATTTTTGCAGCTTTTGATCTTGCAGTCGAGCGGCCCCTGGGGGCGGAATACCCACATGTCATCACTGGGACGACCCTGGACTGGATATAGGGAAAAAACATTGTTACCGTATTTTCTTAATATAAATTTGGAGGTGTGTTTTTGAATGTGTAGATCATCCTTTTTCTCTACACATTTTGCCCCAATTCCGGGCTTCATTAGGAGATGGGGAGGCTGATTTAAGACTAGCGCCACATATCGCCATGTGAGCGTCTGTGTGGCGGTGCTTACAGCGACCCGCTAGGGTGTCAGGTACTATAACCTAGCTTAGCAGGTGGACAAGCGACGCTGTACTGTCTTCTCCAGCATTGATAAATGTGATGTCTGGTGGGTGCTGTAGAAGCTTCTCCCTGATTCACTGCAGAGCCAATCGCGAATGCTAGGTGGTGTCCCGAGGTCAAAGGGCCCAAGACTATGCTACATCTAACAACAAGACACGCTGCAGCGAGCGATAGGTAGCGGCAGTTAAGTGCGTCCGGCACTCGGCGCTGAAGCCCATATTTAAGAAAAAACTTCACACAACCAGCGTCGGCGCCAGAAGCTATGTGATAAAAATACCATTTTGTGAATACTCAAAATGGGTATTATAAGTCACACACCCCGCTTCAGATAGTCATTACACTTGGGTTATACTGACCTGTAGATGGCGATCTTGCAGAGATGTCAATAAAAAAAGGAAGGCCCTCCCAGTCCATAAATACCTGGTACCTCCCACTCATTCCCCAGTATTAGAACAGCAGTAAGGAAACCAGGAAGAGCCAAAATAACCAGTAGCAGTAAAAAGGTTCACCATATAAAGGATCCAGAATACCAAAGGGTGGGGTAAAGCGGGGTGTGTGACATACTTATAATACCCATTTTACAGGTGAGTATTCACAAAATGGTATTATTCCAAGTATGCCACACACCCCGCTTCAGATAGTCATTACACTTGGGACATCCAATAGCAGTGTCCATAAAGGGCGGGGATCCAAAAATACCATTTTGTGAGTACTCACCTGAAAAATGGATATTGTCAGTGTGCCACACACCCCGATTCCCCTTTAATTCTTACGATCGGGTTACTCCACCAGCAGGTGGCGACGTTGCAGAGAGAAGTCTTGAAAACGAGCCCCTTCCGGCCTATATATACCTGGGACCTCCCACTTAACACCAGTGATTTAAAAAGCAGAACGACAAGGTACCAGGAAATCCAACGGTAACCCCAAAATAAAGAAAAGCTTCACCATATAAAGGATCCAGGATACCAAAAAGGGCGGGTGAAGCGGGGGGTGTGGCACACTGACAATATCCATTTTTCAGGTGAGTACTCACAAAATGGTATTATTCTCAGTGTGCCACACACCCCGCTTCCCCTTTAATTCTTACGATCGGGACATCCAAAAGCAGTGTCCACAAGGGATGGGTATCCGAAGGCAAAGTGAAGCATAACTTAAATGACTGCAGTCTGCAGAACTTTGCGGCCAAACACAGCATCCGCTGAGGCCCGCACATCAACCTTGTAAAACTTTAGAAAAAGTATGAACAGAAGACCAAGTAGCGTCCAAGTCCAAGTCCTATAGTAGGTGATAGAAGAAGACCTCTTTCGGGCACCAATCAGAGTCTTAGTAACCGAGTCAGAAAGACCCTCCTCCTTCAAGATGGAGGTCTCAGCGGCCAAGCCATCAAAACCAGCGTTGGTAAACTGGGGTAAGACAGCCGATCCTGAGTGAGCAGATTGGGCCGAAGAGGCAGAATGAGCCGATTCACTGTCAGCCAAACGATGTCTGCGCACCATACTCGTCTTGGCCATCTTGGGGCCACGAGAATGGCGGACACCCTTTCCAGAACCAGCTTCCGTACCTCCCAGCCTAGCATGGGTATCGGAGGAAACAGGTACAGAAACCCCGGGTCCCCCCAGCCCAGGGATATGGCTTCTGCCGCCAGAGCCAGAGGATCCTGGGAGAGCGACACAAAGATCGGGAGCCTGCAATTGTGACGAAAGGGAGACAGGACCACCTCCGGTGTCCCCCACCGGAGTGGACTGCAGACTGCAGAGAGACAAGGAACATGTGCCTTCGCCCAGGTCAGGATCAGGGACACCACTCTGAGGGCACCCAGACTGCAAGTCCCTCCCTGTTGACTGATGTAAGCAACCGCTGTTTGATTGTCCGAGCGAAGCTGAACCAGAAGGCCCAGACCCTGATGAGACAAAAGAGCAAGAACCAGACGGAAGGCTCTCAGCTCCAGAACAGACGGCCGAGGGTTGACTGAGTGAGAAACACCCTGTGTTGACCGGAATCCAACCGCATTCCCAGAAAGGACACCACCCTGGCCGGAGCAAGGGAGGACCTGGGAAGGTTGAAAAACTTCAGATGCAGGACGGGGCAAGCCGACCCGTCCTTCTTGGGGGCTGCGAAGAGAATGGAGCAAAAACCGAGGCCCACCTCTAAGCGCGGCACCGGCCGGATGCCCGCCATTTCCAGGAAAAACCGTGAAGGAGGGCGAGACTCGAACTCCGGTTTGTAACCGGGCGACACCCCCTCCCAGATCCATGTGTCCGGAATCTCGCGGCCTTAAACCAGGGAGAAGTGTCGCAATCGTCCCCCCACCCGCACGGGTGAGGGCAGCCCCTCATTGCTGAGCGGGCTTAGCAGTAGGTTCGGGTTTGGCGCCCCAGGACTGACCGGGACGGCCACAACCTCTTCCCCGGGACCAACCTACACCCCCGGTAATGGGAAGGGAAGCCCCTCTGCCCGCTCTGGCTCCTCGAAAGGAGGGACTAAAAGGAACTCGCAAAGGAGCGACGAGGAGGAGCGACGAGGCTTCTTGAATTGAGACAACTTACCATCCTTGGTAACAGCATCCAATTTCTCGCCAAAAAGGCGTAAACCTAAGAAAGGTAGCGCTGTAAGCGCCCTTTTACAGTTAAGGTCCGCCGTCCACTGGCGCAGCCATATAGACCGACGAATAGCCACCAGCAATGCCGCTGTCCTGCTACTCGTCGCAAGAGCATCGTCCTGAGCAGTCAGGACAAAAGAAACAAACGACTCACACTGCTTGAGAGAACTAAACATATCACAAGCGGGATCAAGATCTGCGAGCAGATCCTTAATAATGGATCTAACTGCCAGCAGAAAAAGCGCCGAAGCACAAATCGGCCGTAGTGTCGACCCGGCACTGATAAAACCATGGCGAGCCAATTGATCAACCCGACGATCCTCACCATCCTTAATGGTAGTGGTGCCAGAAAAGTGCAACGCAGCCGAGCCAATCAACCCTAACACCGGGGTATTGATGTCGGGGGGCACTGACCAAAGCTTCACCAAGTCCTCCGGAAAGGGATAACGCTTATCCCAATTAGGAGGAGTTCCAACCAGGTGCGCGGGTTGTTCCCATTCCTTAAGGACAACCCTCTCAAAGTGCTGTTGCCTGGGAAATACCAAACGTGGCTGGGGTACGTCAAACAACTCACCCTTTGGCAGGGGGACCACCGCAAGCGGATCCTAGGCCAAAATTTTAACCATTTGAGCCAAAATGGAAGGAGTGTCAATGGACACCCCCACAGCCTGATCACCAGCAGTGTCAAACAATAGCTGGTCTGCAGGCTCATCCGACTCCTCAAGGAGTTCCCCCTCCTCAACAGGGGGACAATCGGACCAATCCAAAAATTCAGGTACCTCACCCTCCGAAGCAGGCACTGCCGGAGAAAGGTGCTTCCGCTTTGCCGTAGCCTTCTGAGCCACTGAAGCGGAAATTATTTTCTCGAGGTTGGCCAACCGCGCATGCACCCCGGAATGCGAATCCCCATTTTTGACAAGGTCACACGGGGTCCGGACTAGGTTGGGGGGGATAGGAGATGACGGAAGTTGCAAGGAGCCAGAAGCCGGAGCAACGGACTGGCGCGCAATGTTCTGCCTTGCACATGGAACGCATAATATGACATCATCGCCTGGGAGCGGAGCCCCACAACCCCCACACAGCCTGGATAGCCCCGAAGAGCCATTTCCGGTAACGTTGGAAGCCTCCATATGGTGAATTTGTGGTATTCGCAACAACCCAGGGTTTTACGCATTTAGCAACCCGGGATGCCCCTTTGTAATTAAAGTCCCGGAAGTGGGAGGATTTTTATTTTTTTTTAAGCCTAGGAAAATCCCAATTTAGAGACTAAGACTAGCCAGGTATAACAGACCGGGAGAGCCACTGCAGTGAGGGGATCCCAGAATCTGTGGGGGAAAAGAGACCACAGTCAGTATGCACCACACTCATACATAACCAACAAGGCAAACATATATGAATAGTTTAAACATCATGAATAAAATATACATGACACATGCTATTTCAAGGCAAAGCCAGAGAGTGCATCAATAAAAAATAAGAGTATATACCTGCATATATATATATATATATATATATATATATATATATATATACCCACACATACCCAAATACAGGCATTTGACCCATACATAAGCAGAAGTGCCAAAGGAAAAAACGCTATACATGGCAGGCAATAACAAAGTACAAGGACGGCTCCACGTGCGCAATGGTGGGGACCGTTTACCTCTACAGCTCAAGCCGCACTGGACCCTTCCCCCACCGGCTTCAGCACACCTGTCTCTAATGAGACAGGGGAAGTGAAGGGCGGGCCCGGACACAGCAAAAAAAGGGGGAAATTTGAAAGTGCAACACAAACAAAGGCCCCAGCAGCCCAAGCCACGCGCCGCCACCGCAGCGCTGCCCTGCCAAAGCACTTCCACACATAACACTAAGTAAAGCGCCTCATGTAACACGCACCACCCCCCCCCCCCCATTTAGCGAAGGGAGAAGGGACAGAGCGGGAGAAGGTGGCCAAGGGGAACAACGGGACAGGGGCGTCCCAAATCCGGATCACCATGCCGGATAGCCGCATTACCCCACAAGTGGGGTCGAGCGGAGGAGATAAGCTCCTAGGCACCTAAAGTGCAATCTACCTTTGCCCAGCCATCAGCCTAGGCTGGGAGGCTTCCGTTTAACTAGGCATAAACAACACAATAGAACTGGGCAGAAATAGACCAAAAGGGGATGCCGGGTTTGACCCCGGCTACCTGCAAGCAGGAGACTTCTTTCTTCTGTCTTGTCGCTTCATGCAGAGAGAAAAAACTGGTGTTAAGTGGGAGGTCCCAGGTATATATAGGCCGGAAGGGGCTCGTTTTCAAGACTTCTCTCTGCAACGTCGCCACCTGCTGGTGGAGTAACCCGATCGTAAGAATTAAAGGGGAAGCGGGGTGTGTGGCACACTGAGAACAACAAGGCAACAATGCACAACTTAAACCACTGCAGCTTGCAGAACTTTGCGGCCAAACACAGCATCCGCTGAAGCCCGCACATTAACCTTGTAAAACTTGGAAAAAGTGTGAACGGAAGACCAGGTAGCAGCCTTACAAACTTGCTCAACAGAGGCCTGGTGCTGAAAGGCCCAGGACGCCCCAACAGCACGAGTAGAATAAGCAGTAACACGAAAAGGGGGAACCTTCCCCTTGGCAGAATAGGCCCCAACAATGGCCTGGCGAATCCATTTACTAATGGAAGACTTGGCGGGAGCCAAACCTTTCCTAGGCCCAGAGGGCACCACAAAAAGGGCGTCAGTCCTACGAAAAGAGGAAGTAGCCACCAAATAGTACTTCACACAACGAACCTCATCCAAAGAATGCAAAACCCTCTCCTTATGATTGCTGGGTTTAGGACACAAGGAGGGTAGAACAATGTCCTGATTAAGATGAAAGGCAGAGACCACCTTAGGAAGGAAATCTGGCTTGAAGCGGAAAACAACCTTGTCCTGATGCCTCTCAAAGTAAGGGCCTTGATGGACAAAGCCGCCAACTCCGATACACGCCTAACGGAAGTGATGGCAACCAGAAACGCAACCTTCTGAGTAAGCGTAGAAAGTGCAATATCCTGCAAAGGTTCAAAAGGAGGACCCTGCAAAGCAGAAAGAACCAAATTCAAATCCCAAACTGGGAGCAAAGGCTTCCTAGGAGGCCGCACGTGCGTAACCCCCTGGATAAAGGTCTTAACCAGAGGATGAAGAGCAAAAGACCTTTGAAAGAAAACCGCCAAGGCAGAAACATGCCCTTTCAACGTACTAAGCTGCAAACCTAGGTCCAGACCATATTGCAGAAATTCCAGAACCCTAGGGATAGAAAACACCCTGCAAGGCAAGGCCCGGACCTCACACCAATCAATATAAGACCTCCAAATCCTATACTAGATGGCAGAGGAAGACTTCTTTCTAGCCCTAACCAGAGTCTGAATGACAGCATCAGAAAGACCTTCCTCCTACAAGATGGAGGTTTCAGCAGCCACGCCGTCAAAGCCAGCGTTGGTAAATTGGGGTAGAGCAGTGGGCCCTGAGTGAGCAGATCCGGCAGAAGGCGCAGATCTAACTGATCCTCTGCCAACCTTACCACGTCTGCAAACTAAACCTTTCTTGGCCATCTTGGAGCCACCAGGACTGCCAATGCACCCTCTAGGGCCAGCTTGCGCACCACTCTGCCCACCATGGGAAACGGAGGGAACAGGTACAGAAACCCCAGATCCCTCCAGTTCAGAGACATGGCATCCGCTGCCAGAGCCAGCGGATCCCGCGAGAGAGACACAAATGCCGGAAGCTTGTGATTGTGACGAGAGGCAAAGAGGTCGACTGAAACACCTTGGGGCTGAATGACCATTCCTCCCGGCGAGACGAGCCCCTGCTCAGGGAGTCCGCCTCCGTGTTCTCCACTCCCGGAATGTACACCGCCGAGATGCATGGGACATTGCTCTCTGCCCAAGCCAGGATCAAAGACACTTCCCTGAGGGCACGCCTGCTGAGAGTCCCTCCCTGGTGATTGATGTAGGCGACCGCCGTCCGATTGTCCGACCGAACTTGAACCGATAGGCCCGCAACTGATGAGTCAAGTGAGCCAGAACCAACCTGATAGCTCTCAGCTCCAAAACATTGATGGAATCGTGAGCCTCCTGAGGCCCCCACAGTCCCTGAAACTGAAGATCCTTCCAAACCCCCCCCCAAACCTGACAGGCTGGCATCTGTGGTGACCGTCTCCCAACGAGGGGTCAGAAAGGATCTGCCCCTCGTCAGATTGCTTGGTGTCAGCCACCACCGAAGGGAACGCTGCACCCGGGGGGACATCAGAAAAGACTGATCCAATGACAGCGGGGACCCATCCCAGGCCGCCAAGAGATGGAGCTGGAGCGTCCTTGTGTGAAACTGGGCAAAGGGAACCGCCTCGAACGATGCCACCATCAATCCCACCAGTCGCATCCCCAGCCGGATGGACGGGCGACGGATGGATAGGAGACGCTGAGTCAATTCCTGAATCAGAAGAACCTTGGGCCGGGGGAGGAACACCCTGGCCTGAGAAGTATCCAGAGACATTCCCAGTAACTCCACCACCCTGGAGGGAGAGAGGCAGGACTTGGGATAGTTGATCACCCAGCCGAATCTCTCCAGGGTGGCTACCACAGTCCTGGTATCTAGCTCCGCCTGGTTGAGAGAAGAAGCCACAATAAGATCATCCAGATAAGGCACGATGAGGATACCCTGGGCTCTGAGAAGGGCCATCACCCCCGCCAGCACCTTGGTGAAAACCCTTGGAGCCGAGGTGAGGCCAAACGGAAGAGCCACAAACTGAAAATGACGATTTTCTACAAAGAACCTGAGAAATCTCTGGTGCGCCGGAAAGATTGGAATGTGCAGGTAAGCATCCTTGATGTCTATGGACGTCATGAAGTCCCCCTGACGAAGTGAGTAGATGGCTGAATGCAGAGTTTCCATGTGGAACTTCCGGGGACGGACGAACCTGTTGAGTAACTGCAGATCCAGAATGGGACGAACGGAACCGTCCTTCTTGGACACCGTGAACAGATTGGAATAGTAGCCCAGGCCCCGGTCCGAGGGGGGCACCGGGCAAATGACAGCCATGTCCAGAAGATTTGCTACTGCCGCCCGGAGCCCCTGCGCGGCCAGAGGATCTGACGGCACCCGAGACCTGAAGAATCTGGGAGGGAGGCGGAACCCGAACTCCAGTTAGTAACCGGAAGACACCACTTCCCGAATCCATCTGTCTGAGACCCGGGAGAAGAGTTGCAGCCATCCCCCCACCCACAAGGGTGAGGGCACCCCCTCATTGCTGAGCCGGCTTGGCAGCGGCCTTAGGCTTAGAGCCCCAGCTGTGTCCTGGACGGGCCCGACCCCTGCCCCGGTTCCAGGAATCACCTCTGGATGAGGGGAAGGCCAATCCCCTGCCAACTCTGGCCCTACGAAAGGAAGGAGTGAAGGAAGCTGCCCCCCGAAAGGGACAACGCTGATTCTTACGCTGAGGCAACTTACCACCCTTTGCAACCAAAACCAATTTTTCTCCAAAGAGCCGCAACCCCACAAAGGGAAGGGCCGTAAGCGACTTTTTGGACACAAAATCAGCCGCCCACTGGCGTAACCAAACCGACCGCCGGATAGCCACAAGCAAGACCGAAGTTCTACTACACATCACCAATGTGTCATCCAAGGCGGTCAGCACAAAAGACAAAAACAACTCACATCGCTTAAGGGCGGTAAACTCCTCACTAGCCGGGTCAAGCCCGGAAGAGGTCAACAGTCCTCTAACCACCGACCTGGCAGCTACCAATAAAAGCACCGAACCACAAACTGGCCGCAAGGCCGACCCAACACTGGCAAAACCATGACAAGCCATCTGGTCAATGCGTTTATCCTCACCATCCTTGAGAGTAATGCAGTCCGGAGAATGCAGGATTGAGGTGCTGGACAACCCCAAAACAGGAGCATCCACCTCGGGAGGGGACGACCAGTGCTTCACCGCGTCCACCGGAAAGGGATATTTTTTGTCCCAACCCGGAGGAACACCCGGAAGCCGAGTAGGCCTCTCCCATTCCTTGAGAATAATGCCATCAAAATGCTTTTGATAAGGAAATTCCAAGCGCGGCTTGGTCACCTCAAAGAACTCCCCCTTCTGTGGAGGAGCCGCCTCAGGGGGAGAAATAGCCAGGACCTCAAACATATCAGCCAGGACCTTAGAGGTATCCAAAGAATCCCCCTGACCCTGCTCGGCATCAGCACCAACAAACTGCTGATCATCGGACCCCTCTGACTCAAACAGCTCCCCTTCCTCAAACGGGGAGCAATCAGACCAATCCAGAGAGTCAAACTCATCCACATCAAAGGCCTGCGTGGCTGTATACAAATGTTTTCTCTTAGCCGTGGCCTTTTTGGCAACAGCATTGGAAAACAATTTTTCAAGATTGGCCAATCTGGCACACACCTCAGATTGCGACTCCACACCCGTGACCACATCACATGGGGTACGTATCAAGCGAGGGGGAGAAGGAGAAGAGACTGGCGGAGCAGAACCACACGCCTGAGATCCGGAGTGCCGTGTAATAGTCCGCTGCGCACAGGGTACACAAAGAAATATATCTTCCCCCGAAAGGGATACCCCACACCCCAAATACAGCCTGGATTGCCCCGAGGGGGGCCCAAGCCCAGTATCCGGGGAAGCCTCCATATGGTGATTTTTAAAAATTAGGCACAATGCCCAGAGGGAATAACGAGTAAATGCTACCCGGGATGCCCCTTTAAGTCCCACGTGGGAGGAATTTACAGACCCCTAAATTTAACCAGGGACCTAGGACCGGGAGAACCCCCCTTTTATAGAAACAGTGGTTCACCTGGAGCACACAAACAGACACAGCAATCAGTACCATAATAGCAAATGTCCAAAGGGGTTAATAAAAGAAGCGTTGCCAACAACCCCAAGGAGGGGCATGAATATATACAGAGAAAAAAAACTAATGGGGCCACAGGCCACTCACCGACCGTCACACACGCACACCTCGCAGGGGAAGGAAAAAGGCGCGTAGGCAGAGGAAGGAGGAGGGCGGGCCGGCGCGGTTCGCGCGTCGCGCCCGGCCCCTCCCCCGTCTCTCCCGGCCAGAAGCCGGGACCTGAACAGCGGCGCCCGCAGCACAGGGGCGGGCCGTAGGCGATCGCGCGAACGCCTGGCCCCGCCCTGAGGGGAAGAAGCTCCCCCGCCGCCATGGCAGACCACAGAGGCTGGCACCGCGGGACCTCCGGCGCCGGTCTAAGTATCGCATATGTAAATTGTAAAGGAGTGGGATATGAAATCACAACTCGCATGCTACAGTAATCAAACACGCATCCACACACACATACAATAAAGGATTGAAATCTACAAGGGACAAGGCCCCCCCCCCCCCAAGGGTATCCGGGAGAGGGGGAATCCACGCTAGGGTGGAAGGCCAAGGGACAGGGCATCCCAAACCGGGGTCACCAACCCGGTTAACCACCTACCCCTTGTTATGGGGTCTCACGGAGGAGCGTAGCTCCTAAGCACCTAGGGTGCCATCTACCCTTGCCCGGACCAGCCGCCTAGGCTGGGAGGCAAGTAAAAACAATAAAGGAATCCGGGCAGAAATAGATCAAATAGAGGGCCGGGGGTCACCCCGGCTACCTTGCAAAGAGGAGACATCCATCTTCTGACTTGCTCACCGTCTGCAGAGATGAAAGACTGGGGAATGATTGGGAGGTACCAGGTATTTATGGACTGGGAGGGCCTTCCTTTTTTTATTGACATCTCTGCAAGATCGCCATCTACAGGTCAGTATAACCCAAGTGTAATGACTATCTGAAGCGGGGTGTGTGACATACTTAGAATATTCTGTTTCTAAACACATAAACACCGGCACCAGAGCGAAAGCATATGGAATGATATTGTTTTCTCATTGTGACAATGACACTGCAATGCCAGACCTGCACATATAACTCTGCATGAAAAAAAAAGAAAACAATAAAAATGTTCGTTTGCTGGGCAGGAGAGGCCACACAATGGTTTGCGCCAAAAATTTAACATTTTACTATAGCAAAACGCTATTTAAACACAACCAAAAGAAACACCATTGAAATGTATGGCAGAGCGCTACTGAGAGAAAGGTAATACCTGGCGCTGCTGAACCTAGACACTGAGCCACCGCTAGTAATACAAGCAACGCTACATGGTGCTGTTAGAGGCACTCAAGAGATTCGGTTTCTTAAATGTGGTATTGCGTACAGCGCCCGGAATTCACCAGAGTGAAGCAGGGATGCGGCCGCCAGACTGCACTTGGCTGGAACCGAGGCCTTAGACACGTCTAGATGAGTTTGCGCCAGCACAGCGATGCTCGCTGATTGGACCAGGGTGCGCGCATGCACCATAGGACCGGGCAGTGAGTTGTAGTGGCCAACCTGGGGGGGTTACACAGAGTGGCGTTCTGCATCAGGGGGTGCCTCGGGGGCATGGACCAAAACCCGGGATAGTCAAAATCCTGGGTTTTAGTCCACTTTAAGTAGTGGTGCTTCTCGAGAGCCAGCTCATGTTTCGTGGATCTACGTCCCCATGGTTACCCACTTGTAAGTTTGTATATATGAGACCAAACCATAAACCCCTTAAGAGGTAGCTCACACACTAGTCTAGTACAGCGGTACTCAACTGGCGGACCGGGGTCCGAATGCGGACCTCGGTGCCAGATTTTCGGACCCCTTCCATGTAGTCCTGCACTCAGTTGCTTATGTGTTGCTATGCTCAGAGCTGCCCCCTGATCAGCTGCCCCTTGATAAGCGATTTAGTTCTTAGTCTCCCTGGCACCTAGCATACCTAGCATTGTCATATGAAGTACTACACTGCACTATAACTATCCACCCCCCACGACAGCCCCCCGTCCGGACCTTCACCTCTAATGGGATGCTTGTTAATGGACCTATACAAAAAGTGGTTGAGTACCCCTGGTCTAGTACATAGGTAAAGATACCCTTCTTGTACATCTATATTTTGTTGTTTTGTATGAAATTATATTCTATTGTATCTCCTTGTATCTGCTGATACAGTCTTAAAACAAATGTCACTGTATGTCATACATTGTATGGAGATGCATGTGACAAATCGATCTCTGCCTCTATAGCTTTGCAGCTGCACCAATGACTTCACCTGTGCATCTGTGTGTAGATCTGCAACACCAGACCTGTTGGCTGCTCTCTAAGAGAGGGTTGGGGGACACTGCTGTAATGCATGGCATTCTAGCCATTAAAGCCCTTTCTGGTGTCCATGACCAAGGCTCCTGTGCTCACCCGCAACTGCTCTCCTGTTCAGCAGCATTAAAGTGATCTCCATGCCAAGTCCTGCATTTCCAGAAGGAGCGATGGACAAGATCTGAGATTAAATTACACTAATGGGTGCCTGGGGTTAGTTTTTAGGCTCCTTTTCACACCTGTCAGCTTAGTTGCGTAAAGAGCAAATCATGTCAATTGAAATCAATGGGCACTTTCTATTCGCGGCATCGCGTGCAGAGTTTTGACCGCATTGCATGAAAGTCCAGGGATTCAGAGATCAGTGGAGACCTAGGCATCATCATTGGAGACCAACAATGAGGGCCAAGAGATCAGTAGTGTCCACTGCCACTGCCTAAGATCTCGTGTCTAGGTACATGCCTAGGTCTCCACTGCTCTACTAATCCTCACCACTAGTCCCTGTTGCTGCTGCCTTGGTCTCCACTGGTCTCCTGCTCCTGGTTGCTGGTCTCCACTGAGAAGGATCTCTTGATCATCC
This sequence comes from Gastrophryne carolinensis, assembly GCA_027917425.1. Taxonomy (NCBI): domain Eukaryota; kingdom Metazoa; phylum Chordata; class Amphibia; order Anura; family Microhylidae; genus Gastrophryne; species Gastrophryne carolinensis. The sequence goes on from CM051241.1 coordinate 89,999,096, forward strand.
CTACTGGTCTCCTAATCTTCACCACTAGTCCCTGTCCCTGTTGCCTAGGTCCCCACAGGTCTCTTGTTCCTGGTATGTCTCACACCCTGCTTCGGAAAGATTAATTACACGTGGGTTATGGTCCAGTAGAGGACGAACTTCTGCAGGGATGACTAGAAAAAGAAGCCCCTCCCGGTCCATAAATACCTGGGACCTCCCACACATTCCCCAGTATAAGAAAGCAGTAAGGAGACCAGGAAGAGCCAATAAAATCCATGAGAAAAAAGTTTCACCATATAGAGGATCAAAGATACAACTCAGGGTGGGACGAATCAGGGTGTGAGACTTATAATACCCATTTTACAGGTGAGTAATCACAAAATAGTATTATTCCAAGTATGTCTCACACCCTGCTTTGGAAAGATTAATTACACGTGGGACATCCAATAGCAGTGTCCAAAAAGGGTGGGGATCCCAACAGGCAATAGTACACAATATAACCACTGTAGCTTGCAGAATTTTGCGGCCAAAAACAGCATCCACTGAGGCCCGCACATCAACCTTATAAAACTTGGAAAAAGTATGAACAGAAGACCAAGTAGCAGCCTTACAAACTTGTTCAACAGAGGCTTGGTGCTGAAACGCCCAGGAAGCCCCAACAGCACGAGTAGAATGAGCAGTGATCTGGAAAGGGGGATCCCTCCCCTTAGTAGAATAGACCCTAATAACGGCCTGACAAATCCATTTACTAATGGTAGACTTGACGGGCGCCAAACCCTTCTTGGGCACAGAGGGCACCACAAAAAAGGCGTCCGTCTTCCGGAATGGTGAAGTAGCCACCAAATAGTACTTTACACATCTAATGACGTCCAGAGAGTGCAAGGCCCTCTCCTTGTCATTGCTAGGTTTAGTACACAATGAAGGAAGCACAATGTCCTGATTGAGGTGAAAGGGAGAGGCAACCTTTGGCAAGAAGTCTGGTTTAAAACGGAAAACCACCTTGTCCTGATGTCTCTCAAAGTAGGGGGCCTGAATGGACAGAGCCGGCAACTCAGAAACACGTCGAACAGAGGTGATAGCCACCAAAAAGGCAACTTTTAAAGTGGACCGTCACCCTGGGGTGATCGGCCCGGGAATCTTTAAGATTCCCGGACCGATCACCTCCCTCACCGCGGGACATCCGAGATCGGGATGTCCCGCGGTGAGGGACCCCCCCGAAACCCCCCCAAAAACTCACCTCCTCGGCGGCGGCGGCGTGCGCGCCCCCGCGCCGGCCGTTTGTGAATGGCCAGCGCGGGCGCGCGCGCTGTGAGAGGGACGTGCGGGAGGCGGCGGCGGACGCGCTGGCTTGTTCGTCGCTGTCAGCGCTTGTCCGTCGCTGTCACCCGGCCACGTGGGAGCGTTGTGAGGTGAGTATTGGGGTGTTTCTGGGGGGTTTTACACAGCGGGGCACCCCTAATCGGGGTGCCCCCCTGAAGTGGACCAAAACCCAGGATAGTCAAAATCCTGGGTGTTGGTCCACTTTAAGGTGAAAATGGATAGTGCAGAATCTTGCACTGGTTCAAAAGGAGGACCCTGAAGGGCAGACAACACCAAATTTAAATCACAAACAGGTAACATGGGTTTGCGAGGAGGGCGCACATGAGTGACCCCCTGAAAAAAGGTCTTAACCAAAGGATGAAGAGCGAAAGATCTCCGAAAGAAAACCGCCAGAGCGGACACATGCCCCTTAAGAGTGCTAAGCTGAAAACCCATGTCCAGACCATGCTGAAGAAACTCCAAAATCCGAGGAATGGAAAACATCCGGCAAGGAAAGGCCCTAGTAGCCTCACACCAATCAATGTAGGTCCGCCAGGTCCTGTAGTAGATATTAGAGGAAGATTTCTTCCTAGCCCTGACAAGAGTCTGGACAACGGCTTCAGACAAACCCTTTTCCTTTAAGATGAAGGTTTCAGCAGCCACGCCGTCAAAGCCAGCATTTGTAAATTGGGGTAACAAAGCTGACCTTGTGTGATCAGATCCAGAACCAGAGGCAGCCTGAATTGATCGACCGCCAGCCGGACAACGTCTGTGAACCACACCTGTCTTGGCCACCAGGATTGCTGGCACACCCTCTTGAGCCAGCTTGCGTACCACCTTGCCCACCATGGGAAAGGGAGGAAACAGATACAGGAGACCGAGCTCCCGCCAGGACAGAGACATGGCATCCACTGCCAGAGCCAGAGGGTCCTGGGACAGAGACACAAATGCCGGAAGCTTGTGATTGTGACGAGAGGCAAACAGATCCACCTCCGGACTCCTGCGACAGAGGGATAGAAATACCTTGTTGCTGAGGGACCATTCCCCCCGGCGAGAGGTCCCTCTGCTCAGAGAGTCCGCTTCCAGGTTCTCCACCCCTGGAATGTAGACTGCCGAGATGCACGGAACATTGCTCTCGACCCAAGCAAGAATCATTGACACCTCCCGGAGGGCACTCCGGCTGCGAGTCCCTCCTTGGTGATTGATTTAAGCGACCGCTGACCGATTGTCGGAGCGAACCTGAACTGGTAAGCCCTGAAGGTGATGTGTCAGGTGCGACAGCACCAACCGAACTGCCCTCAGCTCCAGAATGTTGATGGGGATATGGGCCTCCTGAGGACCCCACAGCCCCTGGAACTAACGTTCCCTCCAGAAGCCTCGCCAGCCTGACAGACTGGCATCCGTGGTGATCGTCTCCCAACAGGGCGCAAGAAAGGACCTGCCCCCAGGAGATTCCTCTGGTCCATCCACCACTGGAAGGACCGCCGGACAAGAGGGGACAGAACACAAGTCTGATCCAGAGACAGAGGACATTTGTCCCAAACCGATAGAAGATGGAGCTGAAGGGGTCTCACGTGAAACTGAGCAAATGGCACTGCCACGAAGCAAGCCACCATCAAACCTACCAGCCTCATGCATTGCCTGATGGACGGACGAGGGCTGGACAGAAGAAAACGAATAAGAGCCTGAGGAACATCCACCTTCGGCTGGGGTAGGAACACCCTGGTCTGAATAGTATCCAGAGTCATGCCCAGAAACGAAGCCACCCTTGACGGGGATAGAGAGGACTTGGGGTAATTGATTATCCAGCCGAACCTCTCCAGCATCGTCACCACCGTTCTGGTGTCCAGCTCCGCCTGGTGGAGAGAGGATGACGTAATGAGAAGGTCGTCCAGGTAAGGCAAGATACGAATGCCCCGGACTGAGAAGAGCCATCACACCCGCCAAAACCTTGGTGAACACCCTGGGCGCCGAAGTCAGCCCGAAGGGAAGAGCCACAAACTGGAAGTGCTGGTTGTCTACCACGAACCTGAGGAACCCTTGGTGTCCCGGGAAGACCGGCACATGAAGGTAAGCGTCCTTGATATCTATTGAGGTCATAAAGGCCCCCGGACGCAGTGAGTCGACAGCAGAGCACAGAGTCTCCATGCAAAATTTTTTGGGCCTGATGAACCGGTTGAGAGTTTTCAAGTCCAAAATGGGTATTATAGAACCATCTTTTTTGGGGACCGTAAAGAGGTTGGAATAGTAAGCCAGACCTCTCTCTGTGGGGGGAACCCGGGCAAACTACCCCCATATCCCAAAGGTTTTGCACCGCCAGAAAAAGGCCCTGTGCCGCCCGTGGGTCCGACGGAACCCGGGACCTGAGGAATCTGGGAGGAGGCCGGCATGCAAACTCCAGCTTGTACCCGGAGGAAATTACCTCCCGGATCCAGACGTCTGTGACCCGGGTCGGGCGCGTCCTCTGCCTCTACCCCAGGCATCTCCTCGGAATGCAGTGAAAAACGTTCCCCTGCTTGACCGAGAGCCACAAAAGGAAGGGTTGAATGAACCCGAACCCCGAAAGGGCCGGTGCTGCTTCTTGCGTTGAGGTAACTTACCCCCTCTGGCAACCGAGTCTAAACGATCACCAAACAGGCGCAAACCCACGAAGGGAAGACCTGTGAGCGCCTTCTTAGCAGCGTTATCGGCCGCCCACTGGCGCAACCAGACCGACTGGCATATAGCAACCTGCAATGCCAAGGTCCTGCTACACATACGGATAGTATCATCCAAGGCTGATAAGACAAAAGCAATGAACATCTCACAATGAGTCAAGGCTGTAAACTCCTCACTGCAAGGATCCAATTGGGAACCATCCAAAAGGTCCCTAATTAGAGCTCTAGTAGCCACGGCCGTGATCGCAGAAGTACAAATCGGGCGCAAGGCCGAACCCACACAAGCAAAGGCATGTGAAGCCAACTGATCGAGACGTCGGTCCTCCTCACCATCCTTCAAGGTAGTGGAATCCGGGGTATGCACGACTGAAGTATTGGACAATCCCAGGACGGGCGCGTCAACCTAAGTTTCACCACATCAACAGGAAAGGATACTTCCTATCCCACCCGTGAGGGATACCAGGGAGCCGACTAGGCTTTTCCCATTCCTTAAGGATCAGATTGTTAAAGTGCTTCTGATCCGGGAACTCCAAACGAGGTTTGGCGGTCCCCAAAAATTCCCCCCCGTGGCGGAGGGGGCTCCGCAGGATAGGAAATGGCAAGTACCTCAAAGATTTGAGTAAGGAGCCTATGGGTGTCAACAGTATCCCCTCGCTCTGAGCCGGCATCAGCGCCAGGGTACTGTCGATCCTCAGATGAGTCAGAGTCTGGGAACAGTTCCCCTTCCTCGAGCGGGGAACAATCAGACCAGTCAAATGGTTCAAAATCAGCAAAACCAAAGGCCTACATCGTGGGCGCCAAGTGCCGTCTCTTAGCTGGGGCCTTCCTGGCCGCAGAGCTAGCTATCAGTCTGTCAGTGTTGGCCAGTCTTGCACATACATCAGATTGCGACTCCCCACTGGTGACAACGTCACTTGGGGTCATAACCAGGCGTGGGGGTGTAGGTGATGAGGCCAGCGGGGCTGAACCATCCGCACGGAGCCCGGCTTGCCGCACAAGCGCATGTTATGCACATGGTATACAAATTTGCATGTTGTCTCCCAAAAGGGATGCCCCACATATCACACACGACCGGTGTTGTACCGAAGGGACCCCGAGTCCAGTATCCTGGGGAGCCTCCATATGGTGATTTATTGATAGTCGCAATGATCAATGGGAATTACGCTATGAAGCTACCCGGGATGCCCCTTAGCGTACGTAAGTGGGAGGATTTATAATCACACAGGGAAAACCCCAATTTGAACAAGGGACTAGGACCGGGAGCCCGGTTTGCCGCACAAGCGCCTGTTGTGCACATGGTATACAAATTTGCACGTTGTCTCCCAAAAGGGATGCCCCACATATCACACACGACCGGTGTTGTACCGAAGGGACCCCGAGTCCAGTATCCTGGGGAGCCTCCATATGGCGATTTATTGATAGTCGCAATGATCAATGGGAATTACGCTATGAAGCTACCCCTTAGCGTCCGTAAGTGGGAGGATTTATAATCACACAGGGAAAACCCCAATTTGAACAAGGGACTAGGACCGGGAGAAAACCCCCTTTTAATATGGAAACATTCCAACCTGAAAGACATAATGAGGGTACCCCTTAAATACATTGACAGGCACACAGATTCATGCAATTAAAATAAGCAGACAGTAAGCATGTGTAAAAGAAACAAGGAACCGGATATGGATATATATGTACATATAAGTATATGTATAAATATATACACATATATACACAACAACCACAGCTGAAAAGGCTATTGTAGCAATAACAAGGCCAATATAATGCCATAAGAAGGAAGGGGGGAGGCACTCACGCGTGACAGAGCAGCTGAAATGGCGGCGCTGGTCCGGGGAAGGAGGAAGAAGGGCAGGCCAGCCCGGGTCGTCTTTTCGCGCCGCGCCTGACCCCGCCCCCTCCCGACCAGGAAGTGAAGCGCCCCCACCAACTGGAGCAGAGGATAACGCGCGCCAACGGTAGGGGGCGGGCCGCACAAGGCACAACGAGCGCCAGGCCCCGCCCCCTCCCCTGACTGAGTCCCGAGGTCGCGCTCCCTAGCAAGGCTGCGGAGCCGGTCAAGGGGATAAAACGCACACACACTCTTACAAAACCCGCGCTGGCGCGGCCAGCCGGGGCACAAACGAAATAAAAGCTAATGGGAGCTGAGGGAGAGAAGCACCCCCCCCCCCCCACTATCCGGGTAGGGAGTAAAGGGGGAAGCCGATAGCTACATTTTAATATGTAGTGAGGGCTAGTAGACGGATGGGGCATCCCAAGTCAGGATCACCAACCTGACGACCGCCTACCCTTTGGTGGGGGACTTGCGGTGGAGCATAGCTCCAGGTAACAGGACACCCCTCACCCGGACCCTACAGCCAAGGCTGGGAGGCAAGGGGAATTAACAGAGTCCGGGCGGCAATAGGAATAAGAAATGGCCGGGTGTAAACCCGGCTTACCTGCAAAGGAAAGAGACAGCCATCTTCTTGACTTGCATCGCCTTCTGCAGAGACTTAACTGGGGAATGTGTGGGAGGTCCCAGGTATTTATGGACCGGGAGGGGCTTCTTTTTCTTGTCATCTCTGCAGAAGTTCGCCCTCTACTGGACCATAACCCACGTGTAATTAATCTTTCAGAAGCAGGGTGTGAGACATACTTGGAATATGAGTCAGTTCCATTCCCCCACCCTCCTCTTCTGTATCTTGGACACTAGTTTCATGTTCCTAGGAAGCTGGGATATGGAATGTGGTAAGAGAGCATGCCTCCCCATCTGACCAATTCTGCCATTATACCAATAAATTTATGGTGGGGGGGGCAGTGTGCACTAGGTTTATTACATTTTTTAGAGGTGGGGCAGAGTCACACTCAGTGAAATGTTAAAGGACAATCCAGGCAGCAAGGATCTCACCTGCTAAAGCATCTACAGAATGCTGCACCAAATACAATTCTGTGAGTACTCACCTGTAGAATAGTTTTTGTAGTATACAGCACGTCCTGTTTCACGAAATTCTTTACGTCTGGGTTATCCGCCACAAGGTGGCGCAGTGGACTGCAGAAAAGACTTATGGCATCTCCCGGCTCTATAAAAGGCCAGGAACCTCCCACAAATTCCCAGTGTTACAAAGCAGTTAAACAAGAAGCCGGGAGAATAATAATGCAGGAAACCCCAACCAAACATTTGAACAAATCACCATACAGAGGTAACCAAGAATAATGATAACAAAGGAGGGATGAAACAGGACGTGCTGTATAATACAAAAACAATTCTACAGGTGAGTACTCACAGAATTGTATTTTTCCAAGTATACAGCACGTCCTGTTTCACTAAATTCTTTACATCTGGGACATCCAAAAGCAGTGTCCGTAAAGTAGGGTGGGATCCCCAAAGAGCAACCGCAGGCAGTTTAAACCACTGCCGCCTGAAGAACCTTGAGGCCAAAAGCAGCATCAGCTGAGGCCCTAACATCAACCTTGTAAAACTTAGAAAAAGTATTAACAGAAGACCAAGTTGCGGCCTTACAAACTTGTTCAACAGAAGCCTGGTGCTGAAAAGCCCAAGAGGCACCAATAGCACAAGTGGAATGAGCAGTAAGGCGGAAGGGAGGTTCCTTCCCCTTAGCAGAATAGACTTGCACCACCGCCTGACGGATCCACTTGCTGATAGTAGATTTAGCCGGAGGCAAACCCTTCCTAGGTCCAGAAGGGAGAACAAAAAGAGCATCAGTCTTCCTGAATGATTCAGTAGCAACCAAATAAAACTTCAGAACCCTGACCACATTCAAAGAATGCAGTGTCCGCTCCTTGGGATTAGCAGGATTAGGACACAAGGAAGGCAAGACAATGTCCTGATTGAGATGAAAAGCAGACACAACCTTATGCAAGAAATCTGGCTTAAACCAAAACACCACCTTGTCCTGGTGTCGCTCAAAATAAGGAGGTTTGATGGAAAGCGCCGCCAACTCAGAAACACGCCTGACAGAAGTGATAGCCACCAAAAAGGCTACCTTAAAGTGGACCAACACCCAGGGGGGAATCGGCCGATCAGATCCCTCCCCGCGGGGCATCCGAAATCGGGATGTCCCGCGGGGTGAAACCCCCCAGGAAGCCCAGAAACCTTACCTTAACCCCGTTCCAACGGCGTGGGCCGCTTCTCGCGCTTCCCTCTAGCAGGGCGCGCACCCGCGCCGGCAGTTTGTGAATGGCCGGCGCGCTCCCTGTTAGAGGGAAGCGCGAGACGCGGCCTCCAGCTCTCAGAGCCACTGTGGTTGGACACCGCCTGTACGTGCATACCACAGCGGCTCTGAGCGCTCTGGTTGGACGAGCACCCGCGTAGGAGCGTGGTGAGGTGAGTGTTTACTGGGCGTTCTGGGGGGTTTCACACAGCGGGGTGCCCCACCGAAGTGGACCAGAACCCAGAATAGTCAAAATCCTGGGTGTTGGTTCACTTTAAAAGTCAAAATGGGCAAAGCGGCCTCACGGAGCGGCTCAAAGGCTCTGCAGAGCAGATAAGACCAGATTCAGACCTCAAACTGGTAACATAGGCTTACGTGGCAGACGCACGTGAGAAACCCCCTGGAGAAAAGTCTTAATCAAACAGTGATTGGCAAAAGATCTTTGGAAAAAAATTGCCAGAGCTGAAACATGACCTTTGAGGGTACTAAGTTGAAGGCCCAAATCCAAACCATGTTGCAAAAATTCCAGAATCCTGGGAATAGAAAACACCCGACAGTGAAGAGATATGGACTCACACCAGGCAATGTAAGCATGCCAGACCCTGTAGTAGATAAAGGATGCGGATTTATTCCTAGCTCAAATCATGGTATCAACAACAGAGGCAGGCAACCCCTTTTCTATCAAGATGGAGGTTTCAGCAGCCAAGCCGTCAAAGCCAGCGTTTGTAAATTGGGATGGCGCAGCTGCCCCTGAGTGAGCAGGTCTGGATGCTTGGGCAGGACGTACTGATCTACTGCCAACTGCACAATGTCTGCGAACCACACCCTTCTTGGCCAACAGGGGCCACCAGAATGGTTGGCACCCCTTCCTGGGCTATCTTGCGCAGCACCCTGCCCACCAACTGCATCCCCTGCCGAATGGAGGGATGAGGACAAGAAAGTAGAAACCGTGCCTGCGTCTGCAGGCTCTCCACCTTCTACTGAGGCAGAAAAACCTTGACCTGAGATGTATCCAGAGTCATGCCCAGAAAGGACCTCACCAAGGACGGAGACAGTGAAGACTTGGGATGGTTGATCACCCAAACGAAGGACTCGAGTATGGAGACCACCATCTGGGTATCCAGCTCGGCTTGATGGAAGGACTGAGATGCAATCAGAATGTAGTCCAGATAAGGAAGGATACGTATGCCCTGAGATCTCAACAAAGCCATCAACCCCGCCAGCACCTTGGTGAAGAACCGAGGAACCGAGGTAAGACCGAACGGTAAGGCCACAAATTGGTAGTGCTGATCCTCCAGAGCGAATCTGAGAAATCTCTGATGACCTGGAAAGATTGGAACATGAAGGTAAGCATCTTTGATGTCCACAGAAGTCATGAAGTCGCCCGGCCGCAGGGTACTGACTGCCGAACGCAGAGTCTCCATGCGAAAATGCTTGAACCTGACAAAATAGTTGAGGCGCTTCAAATCCAGGATGGGCCTCAGGGACCCATCCTTTTTGGGCACCGTGAACAGATTGGAGTAGAAGCCTCTGTCCCTTTCCCGGAAGGGCACCGGGCTGATGACACCCAATTCCAAAAGGCTTTGGACCGCAAGCCCTGATCTGACAGTGAGTTTTGAGCCATCCGGGATCTGATGAATCTTGGGGGCGGCCAGGCTGCAAACTCTATCTTGTACCCGGAGGACACCACCTCCTGAATCCACCGGTCTGAGACGCGCAGTCTCCAAACGTGAGCAAAGAGCCGCAACCGTCCCCCCAGCATTATCAGCCGCCCACTGACGCAGCCAAACAGAGCGGCGTATAGCCACCAAAAGGGAAGAAGTCTTACCACACATCCTGACCGCATCATCCATAGCAGAAAGAATAAATGCAACAAATTTATAGCAAAGCAGGAGGGATCTATACTCTTCCCCCCATTGACATCTGAGGCATTATCCAGAAGGCACTTGAGCAGCCCTGTAATTGCAAGAGCCGTGATGGCAGAAGCGCACACAGGGCGCAGCGCAGTCCCTGCACAAGCAAATGCGTGACAGGCCAGCTGATCCACACGCTGGTCCTCACCATCCCTCAGAGTAGAAATGTCAGGGGAATGCATGACCGAGGTATTGGACAACCCAAGCATGGAAGCATCCACCTCGTGGGGACACGACCAGCGCTTAACCACATCAGCAGGGAAGGGATACCTCCTGTCACAACACTTGGGCACCGCGGGCAATCTGCTAAGACGTTCCCACTCCTTGAGCACCAAATTATTAAAGTGGTTCTGCTCAGGGAACTCCAAGCGTTGTTTAACAGTGTGAAAAAGCTCACCCTGCTGCTTTTTAGCCGGCACAGGAGGGGTAATACATAGCACTTCAAAAATGTGAGCCAACAGCCTATCAGTATCCTCGGGAGACCATGGATCTTTTCCAAAAGGAGACCCAGTACCACCATAAACCTCCTGCCGTTCCTCAGAGGAGGGTAAAGGCCAGGGAAAGAATAATGTCCCTCATCCTCCTCAGGAAAAAGGGAAACAGTGGGAGTTAAATGCCGCTTCTTGCCAAAAGCCTTACGGGGGGCAGGCCCAGTAATATGCCTTTCCAGGCTGGCCTCCTGTCATAATGTGATTCCCCGCTAGCATGTCCCTCACTAGGGGTCAAATGCAGGTGCGGGGGGGTAGGTGATGTAGAAGGGGGCGCAGAGCTGGGCAGCGCAGCAGGCAACCCAGACTGCAGCGCAAGTACCTTCTGGGCGCAGGGCACACATACCCTGACACCATCACTCACAGGGGATACCCCACACGCGGCACACAGCTGGGCTTGTCCTGAAGGAACCCCAAGCACATTATCCCCGGAAGCCTCCATATGGTGATTAGCATGGGCCCAATGGCCAGTATAGGGTTAAGGCTAGCAAGAGCCACCCGGGATGCCCAGACGCCCGCTAGGGAAGGTGGGAGATGAAAGGGGGGAGGGCCGGGAGAAACCACAGTCACGGTTATCCCGCCTGAAAGACATAATAAAAATACATAAATATCCCATAGCGCAGCTAAATAGCAATAAAACACAACCCCGAAGGGGACTTACGGACCAAGAGGGCCGATTGCACCACGGACCAGACCAGAAAAGCAGCACGCAGCAGCAGCGTAGAAACGAGGGCCCCAGCACACCACAGAATCAAAATGGCGCTGCAGCGGACCTGGCGGGCCGCGGAGGTATGACGCACAAAGCGTCATCCGCGGGAGCTGCCCCCCCCCCCCCGAAGAGCTCGAAATCGCTGGTCACATGACCCGACAGCGCAGTGAATCGCCTCAGCTCATATCGCCGCCTGCCGCGGAGCGCCGTACAAAGCGACGCGGCGGCGAGTGCACATCAAGACTGTGACAAAGCACAGCTAAAGTCAAACACCTCTCAGGGCACCACCGCCTACCCCCCCCCCCCCCCCCCCCCCGGAGAACTCCCCAGGGAGAGAACGAGGGGAAGAGAGCAGCGGCAGGGGCGCCCAAGGCAGACATGAGGGAGTGGGGAGGAAGGGCACAAAATATACCTGATAGCAGGGAAGGGCATCCCAAAGAAGGCTCACCATAAGCCTGAACCGACTACCCTTATATGGTACAGGGATTGCGGTAGGAGTAGCGCTCCCCGAACACCTGACCCTGGTGCCGTCCTACCTTCACCCAAACCAGTCAGCCGAGGCCGGAAGTGGGTCCAGAACGGGTGGAAATAGTCCTGCAGGGCCGCAGGCTGGTAAGCCCGCTCGCCTGCGCAATATAGAGAGCCATCTTCTATCTTCGCAGTCCAGACTGCAGAAGGAAGCTGGGAATTTGTGGGAGGTTCCTGGCCTTTTATAGGGCCGGGAGATGCCACAAGTCTTTTCTGCAGTCCACTGCGCCACCTTGTGGCGGATAACCCAGACGTAAAGAATTTAGTGAAACAGGACGTGCTGTTTACTTGGAAAAATGAAGGAGCTGTGCATGGGACAAGCTTTAGGTGAACTCCTTATTTTACTAAATAGCTTGGAATGGTTTGCAGTTGTTTCGCAGATTATAAGGGTTATATCACTCCCACGACTGCTTTATGTTGAATCTGGCTTGCTGACATCTTGGCACTCATAATGAGAAAGGTTTGGGTCCCCTGTCTTATAGCATACAAGAGGAAGCCTGGCCTAGACCCCCCCCCCCCCCGGAAGGGTATTTTGGGGGGCAAAATGAGATCTGCCTCCACAGGGGGTAGGTTCACTTGCCTACAGTTTAAAAGTAAAAAAATAAATACCAAAGAATTCCTGTTTTCGCACAGTGCAGCATTATCCTGATACAACGCAGGCTGCAGTTCTGTATTCTGGCCACACGATGGCAGCAGAGTATAAAGTGAGAATGTTTAGCCAGTATAGGAGATAATGGAGCTCCTGCTGCGGCAGGGCTGTTTACATTCACACTTAACTCAATTAGATTGGTAAAAATAAAAAATAATATAGGGCCAGGGTTTGAAAAATGGTAGATAAACACTTTCCAACATTTATTGCGTGACTGGCTGCAGTCCGACAACATTTTATGGGAGCTTTAAGGGGGCATTCCGGAGCCTTCATATTGTCTACAGGGCCAGGCTGCGATTGTTTTGGTCCACTTTAAAGAGACCCAAAGCAGACGTTCCCCGGTCCTTTCGGAACCCTGGAGAAGACGCCCACGATTCAAAGGCAACGCCCAATTATTGCAGGAAGCGGCCGGTTGTCCTGCACTTTATTACATATCCGCTGGTCAGCAACATGCAGATGGGTGTATTAGATTCACCCTGCATTCTGCACACAGAGCTAATTGTTGGTTGGAAGAGGGATGAGCTAAAATTAAAGCATAAAGTGAGCCACTAGGAGTAAGGTAGAGAGAAAAATAATAAAAAAAAAAAGAATTCTCAGAGCATCCATTTTTTTATTAGTATAATACTTACCTATTCTCACACTGCCTTGTACCTGTGTAGTCCAAGGTGCCACATCTGGCTATTTTTGCCTCTATGGGTACCAGTAGCTAATGTGGACCCCAAGACGCTTATGCTCAGCTACTGGAGTACTTGTAGATAGCAGTGAAACAGGCGGGGTCCCAGCCCTCCCAGCAGTCGTCTGAGGGTAGCAAGGGGGGGGGCAGTACCCATTTTCAGGCTGCTCTCTTACCTTATTTCCAAGTTCCAACGGCACCTGGGATGCAAAAATACCATTTTGTGATTACTCACCTGTAAAATGGGTATTATAAGTATGTCACACACCCCGCTTCAGAATAGTCATTACACTTGGGTTATACCGACCTGTAGAGGGCGATCTTGCAGAGATGTCATGAACAAAAGGGAGCCCCTCCCGGTCCAAAAATACCTGGGACCTCCCACTCATTCCCCAGTATTAAGACAGCAGTAAAGGGACCAGGAAGAGCCAAAATAACCAGTAACAGTAAAAAAGGTTCACCATAGAAAGGATCCAGAATACCAAAGGGCGGGGTGAAGCGGGGTGTGTGACTAATAATACCCATTTTACAGGTGAGTAATCACAAAATGGTATTATTCTAAGTATGTCACACACCCTGCTTCAGAATAGTCATTACACTTGGGACATCCAATAGCAGTGTCCATAAAGGGCGGGGATCCAAAACAAGGCAACAATGCACAAACTTAAACCACTGCAGCTTGCAGAACTTTGCGGCCAAAAACAGCATCCGCTGAGGCCTGCACATTAACCTTGTAAAACTTGGAAAAAGTGTGAACGGAAGACCAAGTAGCAGCCTTACAAACTTACTTAACAGAGGCCTGATGCTGGAAAGCCCAGGACGCCCCAACAGCACGCGGAGAATGAGCAGTAACACGAAAAGGGGGAATCTTCCCCTTGGCAGAATAGGCCCCAACAATGGCCTGGCGAATCCATTTACTAATGGAAGACTTGGCGGGAGCCAAACCTTTCCTAGGCCCAGAGGGCACCACAAGAAGGGCGTAAGTCTTACGAAAAGAAGAAGTAGCCACCAAATAGTACTTCACACGAACCACATCCAGAGAATGCAAGACCCTCTCCTTGTCATTGCTAGGCTTAGGACACAAGGAGGGTAGAACAATGTCCTGATTAAGATGAAAGGCAGAAACCACCACCTTAGGAGGGAAATCTGGCTTGAAGTGGAAAACAACCTTATCCTGATGCCTCTCAAAATACGGGGCCTTAATGGACAAAGCCGCCAACTACGATACACGCCGAACGGAAGTGATGGCAACCAAAAACGCAACCTTCCGAGTAAGCGTAGAAAGAGCAATATCCTGCAAAGTTTCAAAAGGAGGACCCTGAAAAGCAGAAAGAACCAAATTCAAATCCCAAACTGGGAGCAAAGGCTTCCTAGGAGGATGCACATGCGTAACCCCCTGGAAAAAGGTCTTAACCAGAGGATGAAGAGCAAAAGACTTTTGAAAGAAAACCGCCAGGGCAGAAACATGCCCTTTCAGTGTACTAAGCTGCAAACCTAGGTCAAGACCATGTTGCAAAAATTCCAAGATCCTAAGGATAGAAAACGCCCTGCAAGGCAAGGCCCTGACCTCACACCAATCAATATAAGACCTCCAAATCCTATAGTAGATGGCAGAGGAAGACTTCTTTCTAGCCCTAACCAGAGTCTGAATGACAGCATCAGAAAGACCTTCCTCCTTCAAGATGGAGGTTTCAGCAGCCACGCAGTCAAAGCAAGCGTTGGTAAATTAGGGTAGAGCAGGGGACCCTGAGTGAGTAGATCCGGCAGAAGGGGCAGAACTAACTGATCCTCTGCCAACCTTACCACGTCTGCGAACCAAACCTGTCTTGGCCACCTTGGAGCCACCAGGATTGCTGACGCACCCTCTAGGGCCAGCTTGCGCACCACTTTGCACACCATGAGAAACGGGGGGAACAGGTATAGAAACCCCAGATCCCTCCAGTTCAGAGACATGGCATCCGCTGCCAGAGCCAGCGGATCCCGCGAGAGAGACACAAATGCCGGAAGCTTGTGATTGTGACGACAGGCAAAGAGGTCCACCGCCGGAGTCCCCCACCGGAGGCAAAGCGACCGAAAAACCTTGGGGCAGAGCGACCATTCCACCCGGCGAGATGACTCCCTGCTTTCCACTCCCAGAATGTACACTGCCAAGATGCATGGGACATTGCCCTCTGCCCAATCCAGAATCAAAGACACTTCCCTGAGGGCACGCCTGCTGCGAGTCCCTCCCTGATGATTGATGTAGGCGACCGCCGTCTGATTGGCCAACCGAACTTAAACAGGTAGTCCCCGTAACTGATGAATCAAGCGAGCCAGAACCAACCTGATGGCTCTCAGCTCCAGAACATTGATGGGATTGTGAGCCTGCTGAGGCCCCCACAGCCCCTGAAACCGAAGATCCTTCCAAAATCCCCCCCAACCTGACCGGCTGGCATCCGTGGTGACCGTCTTCCAACGAGGGGTCAGAAAAGACCTGCCCCTCGTCAGATTGCTCGGTTTCAGCCACCACCGAAGGGAACGCCGCACCCGGGAGGACATCAGAAAGGACTGATCCAATAACAGCGGGGACCCAGGCCGCCAAGAGATGGAGCTGGAGCGTCCTTGTGTGAAACTGGGCAAAGGGAACAGCCTCGAACGATGCCACCATCAATCCCACCAGTCGCATCCCTAGCCGGATGGACGGGCGGGGGATAGATAGGAGACGCTGAGTTAATTCCTGAATCAGAAGAACCTTGGCTCGGGGGAGAAACACCCTGGCCTGAGAAGTATCCAGAGACATTCCCAGGAACTCCACCACCCTGGAGGGAGTGAGGCAAGACTTGGGATAGTTGATCACTCAACCGAAACTCTCCAGAGTGGACACCACTGTCCTGGTATCCAGCTGCGCCTGACTGAGAGAAGACGCCATGATGAGAAGATCGTCCAGATAGGGCACGATGCGGATACCCCTGGCTCTGAGGATGGCCATCACTCCTGCCAACACCTTGGTAAAAACCCTTAGAGCCGAGGTAAGGCCAAACGGAAGAGCCACAAACTGAAAAATACCATTTTGTGAATACTCACCTGTAAAATGGGTATTATAAGTATGTCACACACCCCGCTTCAGATATTAAATAATTAGACTTGGGTATACTCACCGCTAGGTGGTACTGTTGCAGAGAAGTCCAGAAAACAACAAGCCCCTCCCGGTCTATACATACCTGGTACCTCCCAACAATTCCCCAGTATTCAAACAGCAGTAAAGACAAGGTACCAGAAAAAAAAACAATGGTAACCCTCAACTGTAAATGAAAAACTTCACCATATAAAGAACCAGGATACCAAAAAGGGCGGGTGAAGCGGGGTGTGTGACATACTTATAATACCCATTTTACAGGTGAGTATTCACAAAATGGTATTATTCTAAGTATGTCACACACCCCACTTCAGATATTAAATAATTAGACTTGGGACATCCAACAGCAGTGTCCAAAAAGGGCGGGTATCCAACCAGGCAATAATGTAGAAACTCAAACCACTGCAGCCTGCAGAACCTTGCGGCCCAAAACAGCATCCGCTGAGGCCCGCACATCAACCTTATAAAACTTAGAAAAGGTGTGAACCGAAGACCAAGTAGCAGCCTTACAAACTTGTTCAACAGAAGCCTGGTGCTGAAAAGCCCAGGACGCTCCAACCGCACGAGTAGAATGAGCAGTAACACGAAAAGGGGGATTCTTCCCTTTGGCAGAGTAGGCCCCAACAACCGCCTGACGAATCCACTTGCTAATGGAAGACTTCGCCGGAGCCAAGCCCTTCCTAAGCCCACAGGGCACCACGAAAAAAGCATCAGTCTTACGAAAAGGAGAAGTAGTACGCAAATAGCACTTAACACAACGTACCACATCCAAACAATGCAAAGCACGCTCCTTGTCATTCCTAGGCTTAGGACACAAGGAAGGAAGAACAATGTCCTGGTTAAGATGAAAAGCCGAGACCACTTTAGGAAGAAAGTCTGGTTTGAAGCGAAAAACCACTTTGTCCTGATGTTTCTCAAAATAAGGAGCCTGAATCGACAAGGCTGCCAACTCCGAAACACGCCGAACCGAAGTGATGGCCACCAGAGAGGCAACCTTCTGAGTCAGAGTAGACAGAGCAATATCCTGCAAAGGCTCAAAAAGGAGGAGCCTGAAGAGCAGAGAGAACCAAATTCAAATCCCAAACAGGGAGCAAAGGCTTCCTAGGAGGCCGCAGATGCGAAACCTCCTGGAAAAAAGTCTTGACCAAAGGATGGAGTGCAAATAACCTCTGAAAAAAGATAGACAAAGCAGAAACCTGCCCCTTCAAAGTACTCAGCTGAAGACCAGAGTCCAGCCCCGATTGAAGAAATTCCAAAATCCTAGAAACAGAAAAGACCCGACAGGGCAAAGATCTAGCCTCACACCAATCAATATAAGATCTCCAAGCCCTATAATAGATGGAAGAAGAGGATCTCTTCCTGGCACTAATAAGAGTCCGAATGACCGAATCCGAAAGACCCTCCTCCTTTAAGATGGAGGTTTCAGCAGCCAAGCCGCCAAAGCCAGCGTTGGTAAATTGGGGTAACACAGTTGACCCTGAGTGAGAAGATCCGGCTGAAGAGGCAGATCGAACTGATCCACTGCCAGACGAACGATGTCTGCGAACCACACCTGCCTTGGCCACCTTGGAGCCACGAGAATGGCGGGAACCCCTTCCAGAACCAACTTTCGCAGCACCCTGCCTAGCATGGGAATCGGAGGAAACAGATAAAGAAACCCCAGGTCCCCCCAGCTCAGGGCCATGGCATCCGCCGCCAGAGTCAGAATTCTGAGAAAGCGACACAAATGTCGGAAGCTTGTGACGAGAGGCAAACAGATCCACCTCCGGCGTCCCCCACCGGAGACAAAGCAACTGAAACACCTGGGGGTGGAGAGACCATTCCCCCGGCGGGAAGAACACCGGCTCAGAAAGTCCGCCTCCGTGTTTTCCACTCCTGGAATGTACACTGCCAGATGCAAGGGACATGAGTCTCTGCCCAAACTAGGATCAGAGACACCTCTCTGAGGGCACCCAGACTGCGAGTCCCTCCTTAGTGATTGATGTAAGCAACCGCCGTCCGATTGTCCGATCGAACCTGAACCGGCAAGCCCTGTAAATGCTGCGTCAAGTAAGACCGAACCAACCTGATGGCTCTCAACTCCAGAACATTGATGGGCAAATGGGCTTCCTGAGGACCCCACCGCCCCCGGAACCGAAGATCCTTCCAGAAACCTCCCCATCCTGACAAACTGGCGACCGTGGTGACAGTTTCCCAAAGCGGGGTCAGAAATGACCTGCCCTTAAAGAGACTGTCCGAGACCATCCACCACAGTAGAGACTGCCGAACCCGGGGGGACATCCGGAAGGACCGATCCAACGACCGCGGTCGCCGGTCCCAAGACGCCAACAGATGAAGCTGAAGCGTCCGCGTGTGAAACTGCGCGAAGGGAACTGCCTCGAAAGAAGCTACCATCAGCCCCACCAGTCTCATCCCTAGACGGATGGACGGGCGAGGATTGGAAAGAAGAAGCTGAGCCAATTCCTGAATCAAAAGAACCTTGGCCTGAGGGAGAAAAACTCTGTGCTGGCAAGAGTCCAAGGACATCCCCAGAAAGGTCACCACCCTGGCCGGAACCAGAGAGGACTTGGGGTAGTTGATCACCCAGCCGAACCTCTCCAGAGTGGACACCACCGTGCTGGTGTCCCCTTCCGCTTGGCTGAAGGAAGGAGCCATGATGAGAAGATCGTCCAGATAAGGCACAATGCGAATCCACTGAGCTCTGAGCAGGGCCATCACGCCCGCCAACACCATGGTGAACACTCGCGGAGCCGAGGTGAGGCCGAATGGAAGAGCCACAAACTGAAAATGCCGATCCTCCACCACAAAGCGAAGAAACCTCTGGTGAGCCGGAAAGATCAGAACGTGAAGGTATGCATCCTTGATGTCTATGGACGTCATAAAGTCCCCCTGCCGAAGCGAATTGACCGCAGAGTTTCCATGCGAAACTTCCGGGGACGAATAAACAGGTTGAGAAACTTCAAATCCAGGATGGGACGGAACGACCCATCCTTTTTGGGCACTGTGAAGAGATTGGAATAATACCCACGCCCCACCTCCGAAGGAGGGACCGGGCAGATGACTGCCATTTCCAGAAGATTCCTTACCGCCGCCAGGAGCCCCTGCGCGGCCAAAGGATCTGAAGGGACACGAGACCTGAAAAACCTTGGAGGAGGGCGGGACTCGAACTCCAGCTTGTAACCGGCCGACACCACCTCCCGGATCCACCTGTCCGAGACCTCCTGGTCCCATACCCGGGAGAAGAGTTGCAACCGTCCCCCCACCCATAAGGGTGAGGGCGCCCCCTCATTGCTGAGTGGGCTTGGCAGCTGGTTTGGGCTTGGTGCCCCAGACGTGAACGGGACGGCCACGGCCTTTACCCCTATTCCAGCTGGCACCCCTGGAAGCCGAGAAGCCCGCACCCCTGCTGGCTCTGGCTCCCCGAAAGGAAGGATTGAAGGGGGCCGCCCCTCGAAAGGAGCGACGAAATTTCTTGCGCAGAGGTAACTTACCTCCCCTGGCAACAGACTCCAGCTTCTCACCGAAAAGTCTCAAACCCAGACAGGGAAGAGCCGTGAGCGATCTCTTGGAATTAAAATCAGCAGTCCACTGCCTCAACCACACTGAGCGGCGGATAGCTACCAACAGAGCCGTAGCCCTGCCACACATTAACATGGCATCATCCTGAGCGGCAAGAATAAATGACACGAAGGATTCACAACGCTTAAGGGCAAGAAACTCATCACAAGTAGGATCAAGATCCACACATAAATCCCTAACAATAGACCTAACCGCCAACAATAAAAGTGCCGAAGCACAAACAGGCCTCAAAACCGAACCCGCACAGACAAACCCATGACAGGCCAGCTGATCAATCCGGCGATCCTCGCCGTCCTTAAGAGAAGTCGTGTCAGGAGAATGTAAAACCGCCGTATTAGATAGTCCCAAAACCGGAGCATCAACCTCGGGAGGGACAGACCAACGCTTCACCAAGTCCGCCGGAAAGGGATACTTCCTATCCCAACTAGGCGGCACCCCAACGAGACGCGTAGGTTGCTCCCATTCCTTAAGGACAATATCCTCGAAATGCTGTTGACTGGGAAACTCCAAGCGCGGCTTGGACACCCCAAAAAGCTGACCGAGGAGCAACTTCAGGAGGGTCCAAATCCAAAACCTCAAACATTTGGGCCAGAATGGAAGGCGTGTCGGGGACCGACCCGGCGGCCTGGTCACCTTCAGCACCCAGCGACTGCTGAACCTCAGGATCCTCTAATTCCTCAATAAGCTCACCCTCTTCAAGGGGACGATCTGACCAATCCAGAGCCTCAACAACCTCATCGTCTGAGTCCGGCGGAGGCGGAGACAAGTGTTTCCGCTTAGCCAGAGCCTTCTGAGCCACCACAGCGGAAAACATCTTCTCGAGGCTAGCCAACCTGGCGCATACCTCGGATTGCGAATCCCCACCCATGACAACGTCACACGGGGTCCGGAACAGGCGAGGAGGGGAAGGAGACTTGCCCGGCCGACAGCCTAAGCTGGGGAATTGTTGGGAGGTACCAGGTATGTATAGACCGGGAGGGGCTTGTTGTTTTCTGGACTTCTCTGCAACAGTGCCACCTAGAGGTGAGTATACCCAAGTCTAATTATTTAATATCTGAAGCAGGGTGTGTGACATACTTAGAATATGTCGATTGTCCACGACAAACTTGAGGAATCTCTGGTGTGCCGGAAATATTGGAATATGCAGGTAAGCATCCTTGATGTCTATGGACGTCATGAAGTCCCCCTGATGAAGTGAGTGGATGGCTGAGCGCAGAGTTTCCATACGGAACTTCTGGGGATGAACGAACCTGTTGAGCAACTTCAGATCCAGAATGGGACGAACGGATCCGTCCTTCTTGGGCACCGTGAACAAATTGGAATA
This sequence comes from Gastrophryne carolinensis, assembly GCA_027917425.1. Taxonomy (NCBI): domain Eukaryota; kingdom Metazoa; phylum Chordata; class Amphibia; order Anura; family Microhylidae; genus Gastrophryne; species Gastrophryne carolinensis. The sequence goes on from CM051241.1 coordinate 90,020,172, forward strand.
GAAGCCCAGGCCCCGGTCTGAGTGGGGCACCGGACAGATGACAGCCATGTCCAAGAGACTTGCTACTGCCGCCCAGGGGCCCTGGGCAGCCAGAGGATCCGACGGCACCCGAGAACTGAAGAATCTGGGAGGGGGCCGGAACTCGAACTCCAGCTTGTAACCGGAAGACACCACTTCCTGAATCCACCTGTCCGAGACCTCTTGGACCCCAACCTGGGAGAAGAGTAGCAGCCGTCCCCCCACCCGCAAGGGTGAGGGAGCCCCCTCATTGCTGAGCCGGCTTGGCAGCGGCTCTAGGCTTGGAGCCCCAACTGTGTCCTGGACGGGCCCGACCCCTGCCCCTGGTCCAGGAATCACCTCTGGACGAGGGGAAAGCCGAATCCCTACCGACTCTAGCCCCACGAAAGGGCTGAGAGAAGGAAGCCGCCCCCGAAAGGGGCGACGCTGCTTTTTACGCTGAGGTAACTTAACTTCCTTTGCCACCGAATCCAATCTCTTTCCAAAGAGCCGCAACCCCGCAAAGGGAAGGGCCGTAAGCGACTTTTTGGACACAAAATCAGCCGCCCACTGGCGTAGCCAAACCGACCGCCGGATAGCCACAAGCAAGGCCGAAGCTCTGCTACACATCACCAATGTGTCGTCCAAGGCGGACAGCACAAAGGACAAAAATAACTCACAGCGCTTAAGGTCAGCAAACTCCTCACTAGCCGGGTCAAGCCCGGAAGAGGCCAACAGTCCTCTAACAACCGACCTGGCAGCTACCAATAAAAGCGCAGAAGCACAAACCGGCTGCAAGGCCGATCCAACACTGGCAAAACCATGACAAGCCATCTGGTCAATGCGTGTATCCTCACCATCCTTGAGAGTAGTGCACTCCGGAGAATGGAGGACTGAGGAGCTGGACAACCCCAAAACAGGAGCATCCACCTCGGGGGGGGGGGGGGGGGGGGGGGGACGACCAGTGCTTCACCGCATCCGCCGGAAAGGGGTATTTCCTGTCCCAACCCGGTGGGACACCCGGAAGCCGAGTCGGCCTCTCCCATTCCTTTAGAATGATACCATCAAAATGCTTTTGATAAGTAATTCCAAGCGCGGCTTGGTCACTTCAAAGAACTCCCCCTTCAGCAGAGGAGCCGCCTCGGGGGCAGAAATAGCCAGGACCTCAAACATATGAGCCAGGACCCTAGAGGTATCCAAGGAATCCCCCTGGCCCTGCTCGGTATCAGCACCCACAAACTGCTGGTCATCGGAGCCCTCAGACTCCTCATACAACTCTCCTTCCTCACGCGGGGGACAATCAGACCAATCCAGGGAGTCAAACTCCTCCATATCAGAGGCCTGCGTGGCTGTATACAAATGTTTTCGCTTTGCCGTGGCCTTTTTAGCAACGGCACTGGAAAACAATTTTTCAAGATTGGCCAATCTGGCACACACCTCAGATTGCAACTCCCCACCAATGACCACGTCACACGGGGTACGTGTCAAGCGAGGGGGAGACGGAGAGGAGACTGGCGGAGCAGAACCGGACGCCTGAGATCCGGTCTGCCGCGTAATAGACCGCTGCGCAGGGTATACAGCCTGGATTGCCCCGAGGAGGGCACAAGCCCAGTATCCGGGGAAGCCTCCATATGGTGATTTTTTAATATATATATATATATATATATATATATATATATATATATATATATATATATATATATACAACCCGGGATGCCCCTTTAAGTCCCAAGTGGGAGGACTTTAAGCCAGCTAAAATTCTAACCAGGGACCCTGGACCGGGAGAACCCCCCTTTAATATGATCAATG